>OZ022238.1:10982911-11163927 GCA_963978895.1 Erpobdella octoculata | reverse complement strand
ATTCTTCTTTTTTCTTCTTTCTTCTCCAAAAAAGCTGATGACCAGGGCGGGGGTAGAAAAATGCTAATTTTCCCGTTTTTTTCCGAACCCTTCTATACGTTTTTTTCTGTTAAAAATCTGATGGAGGGTAGTGGTAGCCACATTTTCAAAAAATCCCCAAAATATTCAACCGTCTACATGGGCCCAGTTCTATGTGCAGGGAGGCCCACTTCAATGTCAGGAGGCCGACTTCAAAGTCGTTCTTAAATGACGTTCCTGGGCGCTGTATAAGTTAATTTCATTGATTGCTTTAATAGTTAAGCAGTTTGCTTAAAACGTTATTTATCTACGTTCGTTTCCTTTTATTCTTTTTCTCATCTTCTTTTTTTCGCTTTTTTCTTTCTTGTCTTTCCTTATTTCTCTCTCTCTCTCTCTATCTCTCTCTCTTCTCTCTCTCTCTCTCTCTCTCTCTCTTCTCTCTCTTCTCTTTCTCTCTCTCCTCTCTTTCTCTCTCTCTCTCCTCTCTTCTCTCTCTCTCTCTCTCTCTCTCTCCTCTCTCTCTCTCTCTCTCCTCTCTCTCTCTCTCTTCTCCTCTCTCTCTCTCTCTCCTCTCTCTCTCTCTCTCTCTCTCTCTCTCTCTCTCTCTCTCTCCTCTCTCTCTCTCTCTCTCTCTCTCTCTCTCTCTCTCTCTCTCTCTCTCTCTCTCTCTCTCTCTCTCTCTCTCTCTCTCTCTCGTTACATAGCGGGATTGGTAGTGCTTGAAGTGTGATTTTATCATGGTCGTGTATTACGATCCCGACCTGTCGCATTTCTGCCGATGTTACCAATGTTAGTACCGTTGCTGGCTTTCATACTCTAAAAGCAAACGTTACATGAATTTAAAAATTAGGATGCATGTTTTTTTTAAAAAAATAACTGTGTTTTGTGTTGCAAAATTCAGCATTGGTTGAACAGTATAGGCACTCATAACGTTTCGCCTCATCGACATCTCAATAATTTCCCTAGAGAATTTTAAATTTTCTCTTATGAGGACATCAGGTTCGTCCATATTTAAATTGATCCCACGCACAGGCGTTGAGTTAGGAGAAGTGACGAGCCAGCTGCCCCATCAGGACCAAGTCTTGCCTTTCCGGGACAAGTTATTTGACCCTGAGAAAAACTTGTTAAATGAAACACTTTAAAAAATATACCTTTAAAACAGTTTTATTGAGCATGAGGTAAATTGTTATAAAAATAATTCTGCAACCAATAATGTTAAAACCCGATTTTTACTGTTGAAAATTTAAAATTTTTTAACTCTCCCCTTACGGTCTGCGACGTTTTTGTGAAAAATGTGGCTTGGGTCTAGCCCATTGTACCCTCCGAGAAACTTAAAACTTTAGACTATATTGATCACAGGATTCTGTATATATATATATATATATATATATATATATATATATATATATATATATATATATATATATATATATATATATATATATATATATATATATATATATATATATATATATATATATATATATGTCGTTGTCACGTTAGTCACAATCTTGGCAGCCATTAATCACCCTGATTCGCCTAATCTTTACAAATTTCTGAGTCTCTTAATAATAACGTCATTCCATCTATCTATTTCTGTCCATCCATCTCAAGGTCCATACGTTTTTGGTTCGGTTCCACGATCCAGATACGTTGTTAGCTTAGCTTACGTTTAACTATAAATATGAATTCATGTTGTGGGTTCTTGTACACCCAGTGGTAGAACTGAGAATAAGGTGACCACTTTTTAAAAAAGTTGGAAAGAATACTGTTGTATGACATGTTGTGCACTCGTTATTTTTTTATTTTTTTACAGGATTCTTGAAGTTATTACTTATTTGAATGTTTGCAGGGTTCTTCACTTGTTAAAACCTTTTTAGCTGAGTCCCCACGACACGATCTCAATATTTTTATCTGCAACGAATTTAGGTAAGCAAGCACCTGGTGGGCACCTGGTTAAAAAGAAATATAAAAATAATTTAGTCACTGGTCATGGTCACCATTTCTTAGAAAGACAATAACAATAACCACAATGACAGCAACAAACATCATAATAGTAGCTAGTAGCTGCAATAAAATGATTAGATGATCATCATCACCACTGTATACAGTTTTACTCATTAAAAAATTCTCATTATAATTATGCTGCAGTGTTGGTTTTTTTAATTATCTTCGTTCATATATTTTGATCATCTGACGTGGTCATCGTAGTTTTCATCATCCTCCTCATCATCATCATCATCATCATCACCATCCTGACTGATGATACGGTCGAGATCTTTCTTTGCCGTAGCCATGTCGACCGCGTGACGCTTCCGCCATTTTGTTCTTCGGTTTTGAAACCAGACCTGATAATAATAGAAACAACAATAATAACAATCAATATATATATATATACTAGCGGACCCGGCGAACTTCGTTTCACCTCAAAGAGTGTATTTTTTAAGCAATAAAAAACAATAATAACAAATATCCTATATATAAGTTTAAAAGAAAACAAATATTAAAAAAAACGTTCACTTTAATAGTTTATTAGAAAAACATTGGTTGAACTCGGGTCGATTCTCTTTAATCCAGCACTTTATGATACACTATGTTTTTTGTTTTATTATCGGGCGAAAAAACAAATAAATCTGATGGTCTGCCGACACGTGAACTCGCCACATACAATTGACCATGAGAAAAACATGCATTATCCAAGTTCAGACCACAAACACTCAAAGATTGGCCTTGTGATTTGTTAATCGTCATAGCAAATGCTAGGCGAATCGGAAATTGAATTCTTTTAAACTCAAAGGGCAAATCGGTTGGGATCATAGGAATCCTCGGAATGAGTATTTCCTCGCCTTTGAATTTTCCTTTGAGGATCGTCGCGTGAAGCACATTGACCATTAGTTTCTTTAAAACCAAACGCGTTCCATTGCATAGTTTTGGTTGATTTAGATTTCTAAGCATAATAACTACTGATCCAACCTTCAGTTGTAAATTGTGCGGTGGTAAGCCAGGCACATCCAAGGAGTTCAAAAATTCAGTTGGATAGTTAGGGGCTTCATCTTCATTTGTTACACAGTCAATAGATTTGAATGAATGCAGAGTACCAAAAATTTGATTCTGAATTAGAATATTTAAGTCATCCACATCTTTATTCTTAGCCGCCAAAATTGCTCTCTCACTCAACCATTTGTTCTTTTTATGATTAGCAATGATGTCTGGGAACACTTTATTGATAAGCTCGTCTTTCGATGAAACAAAAGTGCAAAAATTGGGAGGAAAAGAAATCAATCCGGTCGATTTGTCGACAGGAACACGGCCATTACCGATGTTGAGCAATTGCATGGAGAAATCTTCAGCAGATAGATCGTTCAGCAATGCAACTCTCATGTTAGAAGACAGCTGAAGTTTCATCACATAGCGCCACAGATATGATGATTTGAGGGAAGCATTAATTTCATCGGCAGCAGTCGATCTTGGAATGACTGGCAGTGTTTGGCGGAAATCGCCAGACAATAAAATCATTGCACCTCCAAAATGTCGCGAGTCATTGCGCAGATCTTTCAGTGTTCTATCAAGTGCTTCCAATGCGCGTTTGTGCGCCATTGTGCACTCGTCCCAGATGATGATTTTAGATGCTACTAAAACTTTTGCCATTGCAGAGTGTTTTGCAATGTTGCATGTTGGTTGTTCAGTAGTTTGAAGATTTAAAGGCAATTTTAATGCTGAATGAGCCGTACGGCATCCTTCTAACAATGTGGCTGCTATTCCAGAAGAAGCAACTGCTACCGCGATGTCTGATCTCGCACGAACAGTGGCCAATATCAAAGACATGAGAAACGTCTTTCCAGTTCCACCTGGGGCATCAAGAAAAAATAAGCCACCATTTCCATTATCGATTGCCTTCATTAATGTATCATACACTTTTTTTTGTTGAGGGTTTAAAAGGGGTACATTCGATTGAACTAATTGATCTAATTAATGTCGATTATAGCCACGTTCACGTTCTAATTCTCGATTAAAAGCATCATTCATTCTACGATCTGGCGCTGGCATTCCTAACTTGACTAACAAACTACCACACATCAGGTAACACATGTCTTCAATCAAGAGCAAAGCCTGGTTATGCATCTCTTCATTCACTTCAAGGTCGGGATTAGTTGAACTGACCCGTATTTGATGTAAAATGTCTTCTGACATGCTATTTTTGTATTTGTTCCACAGTTCACGTGGATTTGATGGAAAGCAGGTGGAAATTATAATAGCAAATAATGTGCGTATCTGAATTGGAGATGCTGAAATAATTGCTTCAGACATTGTCGTGTCCCAATGATTATCGTTTTCAAGCAACTTGAGCTCTTGACATGCAGCACGATATGTTGGGCACACTACACCATTGATAGTTCGTAGTGATACAAAAGATGTTGGGCCACAAACATTGACCAACAACAACCTCAAATAGAAGCATTCATCGTTTTTTGGGTGAACTGTATAAATACGACCAAGAGCATCAGTAGAATACACACCCGGATGTCCAGGAACCGCACTGCCTTGCTTCCGACGTTGAAATTTCTTTGATGAAGCGTTCCAAGTGTAATAACGTGGCATCTCCGAGTAAAGCAACGTTTGTGCAAATGGATCGCTTTGGCAAATTGCAAAAAAACTCGTTAATGTTGTTGCTGGAGGTGTTTCAGCGCGTTGAATAATATTTGATGCGTTAAAATAAACTCGTTGACCATTCTCCAGATGCACAGCCAAATGGACAACAGTGGGATGACGTTCGTGAATAGAGAATGAGAATATACGCCAAATTGCCTCATTGCAGTTCACTGAGTTTTGAATGCCAAAAACTGCCATATCGCTGCCTTTCGTTACATATTTGCAGATGTACTTAATTGACTTTACAGAATTGCAATACTCAACATTGCAATGTGTCTTGAATGTTTTGGAAAGAAGTGGCGAATATGGAACAATCCAACTGTTGTCAACCACGAAATCGTTTCCTTTCACTTTCTTTGTGACAGTTCGACCGTTATCATCGGGTGATCGACGTCGATATAATGGATAGCCATCAGTGCCAGTGATGGTCTCTGTCGTAAATTTTCGTGGATAACGTTTGGAACACTTGCCGTCGACCATGCACGGTGATTGGGGGTTGATGGCGCCACACGGTCCATGAATCATATTCATAACTACAACATCATGTAGGTCTGGATCGATTTCGGGATCAACAATCTCGGCATTTATGATATCATCTATTTGGTCAGGTCTAATTTTTTCAACTAACCAAATGAGAATGTGTGCATGAGGCAAGCCTCGTTTTTGCCATTCGATTGAATACATCCAGCATCGAGTATCACCAAAAACGTGTTGCTTTACAATGTAGTTCATCAGCGACCGAATTTTTTGTTTGAAGACACGTGCGGTGATGTCGTGCCGATCACTTGATGTTTGTCCGGGAAGCAGCATTTGAACAATTTCAATCCACTTTGGATTACAGGTAAAGGTAATGAATAGATCTGGCCGACCGTAATGACGAACATATGTCATTGCATCCTGCGCATATTCATGCATATGACGCGGACTACCTATGTAAGTAGCCGGTAGAATAGTTAATCGACCAATGTTAGCTGCATCTCCTTCGGTGCTGATTGCGTCGCGTAAATGGATATACTCCTCTGAACGCAGTTTGGCTTGATTCAGTCGAATGAAAGTTAGGCGTTCCGTTTCAATTTTGACATACATGTCGACGCAACATTGTTGAAACAACTGACGAAATCGAAGCAAATGGTTGTCAGCGTTTTGACGAATCATCATACGATATGCTTAAAAATTCATCGAGCTAACTTTCTTGCTAGTTTCGCCAACTGAAATAAAAATATTAAAATTAGTATTCCGAAGTTTGAGCCCATTTATAATCAACTGAGTGATTGAAAATTAAAAAAAACAAACGGTGTAAAAATTATATCATGTTGAAATATAAATTGATATTGATACTCACTATTCAATGGATTTATCATCTTGATATTGAAGTGATATCCATCCTCTCCTTGCCAAAACATCAGTGGATATTGCAAAGTGTCATAAGAACGGTGCGTTTCACATATTTGTTGTATTTGCCCAGTATCACGACTTGCAAGCGCAATATCACGTCTTTCCAAGTTTTCACCAACGATCAGTATTGCTACTTCATCTATTGTTGGAGCGTTAAATGTGCGTTCATGTGTTCCAGTTGGTCGTTTATCTGCTCTGATCACGACTTTGTAGTCATCAGTTGGCATGCGCTCTAACGCAGTCATGAACAGCCTGACCAATGCATGATGTTCATGAAGTAGATGCTGAAGATCATGAAGAGTTGCTCTTTTCACTGCTGTGTTGATCTCTTGACGCCGATCAAGTTGTTCCTCCATATTGCCCATGAAGTATATTTGTAAAAATTTATGACGTGCATCTTCAAGAGGTAACAATGATCCAATTCGATGGTGAATCTGGCCTTGAATCTGTAAATTTGAAAACAAAGTAAGTATAACTGGTTTGTAATTGATTAGAAATTTCATTAAATGATTTACAAAAATATAACAAAACTTTTCCAAAGTATTATTGAAGCTAAATTTAATTAAATTTTTTAAAGAAAATGAACGTTTACTTTATTAAACAATTTCAACATAAATAACCTTGAAAGTGGGATTAAATCCGTATTCTTCAACAATGTCTGCTCCGAATGAAGTCATTTGAAAACACTTATTGTATTTTTGAGTGTTTGCTAGAAAATGACGTGATTCTGGTGTATCGCCACGAAGCAATGAATGCAGTGGCTCTGGCGGTGGTGTCAATAATGGTAATTTCACTTTACCATTAAGGCAGCACAATCCAGGCGTTTCTCCAGAAAACTTCAATGCGGCACAATGTTCGCAAACAATGTGCATTGGACCAATGCACACGAAAGGATGAGAGCCGTAATCAATTGTGCAATCGTAGAGAAATGCTGCTCGATTCAAATTTGCAGTTTCGGGGAGTAAATCTCTTTGCTCTTGTCTTCGAGAAGCACGAAGCCGGGCCATACTAACGCGGCGCCTTTCTCGCGCTAATTCTAGTTCTTCCGCGGTGGATTGGTTAACAAACATTGTTCCGATTCCTAATTGCCTGACGGCTATTTTGGGAAAGATTAGATCTTCTGGGTCGCGGCATTGTTATTAATAATGTTTTGTTAAAAGCAATAAAACTTTAAAACTCGCAGATTAATTCCAACGAACGAAAATATAATATTGACAAAACATCTCGACACTTTGTTAATGCCAAATAGAAAACGGAAAATGCGAAACTATATCTATGCTAAAAATATAGATATATATATATATATATATATATATATATATATATATATATATATATATATATATATATATATATATATATATATATATATATATATATATATATATATATATATATATATATATATATATATATATATATATATATATATATATATATATATATATATAGATATATATATATATATATATTTATATTTTTATGGCCCATAAACAATTATTTTATTTTATATTTTAATTGAAAAAGATATTTACTTATTTTTTTCTAAAAAAAATGTAAATGTTTTAAATATATATTTTACATTTACATTTATTTTTTCTGTGAGATTTTCAATGTAAACAATGAAATAGTCAGAAAATTTAATAACATGCGCTCTACCCCATTTGCGCATAAATGTCATGTCGCGGAAAATTAAACATCTGTATATCTCGATAACCCAAACTCCAATTTGAAAATTTATTTTTCTGTAAGACCAAATAGAGGGTGTTCTACAACTTTGCCATTTGAAGTTTTTTTCTAGGACGCACTGTTAAGGCTGTATAGCTACCGGGGTACATACTGCGGTCCCCATGGGCCACTCCATGGTTCAATGTCAATTTTTTTTAGTTATTCTGTTAATAGGAGCTGAGAGAAATTCAATAAATCAAAAATCTCTAAAATCGGTTCAGCCGTTCTTGAGTTATAAGTGTTGTAACACAAAACCCGACTTCCTTTTATATATATATATATATATATATATATATATATATATATATATATATATATATATATATATATATATATATATATATATATATATATATATATATATATATATATATATATATATATATATATATATATATATATATATATAAACAATTTGCGATGTATGTATGTATTTCTGTATGTATGTATGTATGAACTCCCCCCCTTTTGCAAGTCAGTGCCATGCCTGGATAAAAGAGGAGAAAAAAAGAAAAATGGTTAAATTATGATCGATATTTCCTGCATAAAACTATTAGAGTCTTAAAACACTATAAAGTCTGTAAAGGACTATGAACTATTTAAAAAAAAATTTGTATGTTAGAACCTGGCTGAAATCGCGAAATATGTGGTAATTTGCCACGACAAGTTAAAACGATGAAAATAAAATCAAAATAAATAATTAAAAATACAAAATACATGTCTGTGTGTGTGTTTGAATACGCGTTATGCTGCAATCGTCACTAATTTTTTTACGTCATTTTACGGTTATCACTAGTTATTGTAGTTATATATTGCAAAATGAAATAAGTAGATAGATAAACAATGTTCACCATTACAAAATATTCATTAATAATTATATAATTATCATGAAAAATGACTAACACACGAACATGGGAGAGAGAGAGAGAGAGAAAAAGAGAGAGAGAGAGAGAGAGAGAGAGAGAGAGAGAGAGAGAGAGAGAGAGAGAGAGAGAGAGAGAGAGAGAGAAAGAAATGGAAACTAAAACGCAGAGAGAAAGTCCGACCTGACACACCTCCATCGACAAATGGATTGCTCTGATTCATCGATGAATGGAATGATCGACTATATGGTCGGTTTGCTTGCAATTTTTCACGGTTTACAGGGGGTGGTTGGGATTCTGTCAGGATTACTCCGGATAATTTAAACACATGTGTGTTTAAAGTCATTTTTTATTTCTGTATAATTAATTCAGCTTTCATTTATCTTTTAAATTAGATTTTTATATTTAATTTTTATGTATAAATCATTTAAATTTCATGCAATTCATCACTGAAACTTGAAAAACTGAAATTAATTATTTCTCCAATCAGTCATATTTACATACATATAATATACATTACATACATGCATACATACATACATACATACATACATACATACATACATACATACATACATACATACATACATACATACATACATACATACATACATACATACATACATACATACATACATACATACATACATACATACATACATACATACATACATACATACATACATACATACATACATACATACATACATACATACATACATACATACATACATACATACATACATACATACATACATACATACATACATACATACATACACACACACACACACACACACACACACACACACACACACACACACACACATACATACATACATACATACATACATACATACAATGGTAGTCGTACCTTTAAACTGAATTTTTTAACTTATTACTGGTTTTCAACGGCATTTCTCGTTCTAATAATGCTATAAGTGTTTTTTAGCATCTCAGAAAAATAAACATTGAAATTCACAGGGAAGGCCATGACCCTCCGCCCCCTAGATCCACTACTGCATACATACATGCATACGTGCAAACATACATGCATATAAATATGCATAAAATTTACTTATTTTTACTACTGACGAAGAACACACATCCATTTTCTATTAACGAGAACGAGTTACATTATAAAAATTCATTGACCGACCTTTATTTGACCTTCGCTCATGTTCAAAGCTTCGGCCAACAAGGTTCTCTCAGTTCCTGCCAGGTACTTTGTAGTCTCAAATGTTCTTTCCAGCATGAATATTTGCTGCCCTGTGAATGTCGGCCTCGTGTACTTCCGGTAGCCATTTTGCTTTTGCGTCCTGAGGTTTGAAAGCTCGGTGTCGTCCGGTCCACTCGCACTACAATGGCGCTCGGGAATATGTCGGCAGTTTTCTGAAAGTTTCAAATAGAAGCGAAATTCACAACAGTTCAATCGCTTAAAACTATTATAATAGCCCGAGCCTTAACCATAACCCTACGATTTGAGAGAGCTCCGCAATTTTTTTCAAAAATATAAAATATTTAAAATAAATTGATTGTAGTATCACTTTTTTTTAGAAAAAACATTTAAATTGCTTTATTAAAAGTTAATAAGACAAATAAAAAAAATATATCTGTAAGGAGTATATTCCTGACCACACCTGGTAGCTATTAAAATGCTTAAAAACATCTAAATTTGTTTATCTAAAAACTGGTTGGTGACTAGGAGAAGACGCAAGTTAGGTAGGTACACTTTTATAATATAATATATGCTGTATAATTTCATTGAATAGACTGAATGGGGTCAGACAGGAAGATATTATATATATAGTATTTATATTATCGTGGACTGAGTTATAAATACATTAATTCAAGTTGATTAAGAAACCGAAGGCTACATAGCTGCAAAAGAATGCTAAAAAAGCATGGAGTGGAGGGAGGCCCTCTAAAAAAAATTTTATTATTTCGGAGTGCCAGACCACGCAGGTTACCTAGAATAATCTAGATTTATTTTTTTAAAAAAGTTAGCTCAGTTTTCACTCTACTCCTGTTAAACTTATCAAGATATTTCTTTTTAAATTTTAATTAATGTCTTTTGAGAAAATGTTGAACATTTATTAAAGTTCAAATTGTACTATTTTATACTTGTTAACGATTTTATGAGACGGCAAGAATTAAGAAGCGGCAGAACTCGCAGTAACAGCGACTAACCCGCAACTATTTTGAGATCTGGAAAGGAGCGTTCTTCAGTAACAAGATCACTGGCCAAATTGGTTGCTGAGTGACTCTGCGACCGAATAGCCCAAAGACTTGTGTTGCAGCGGGAGAAGTCGATTCCATTTTGTTTTGGCAGGCTGGAATTGCATTCGGTACTATTAGTGCTATAACTGAAAAGACCTGTTTTTGGCGGACATTTCTTGTAGCACAGACAGGTGTCGGAGAAGTTGTGACCACTGCGGTTGAATTTCGTTTCCGAATCAGAAATATTGACAGTGTTTTGTCGAATAGCAGACTTGCAGAGACTTTCAGAAACACAATTTCTGATGCGATCTTGGTGCATCGCGTTGTCCACGTAGCTGCATTTGATTTGTGTGAAAGAATTGATTGCTGAAAATGTTGAATGCCAGTCCAACACCTCGGTTTTCGATGATTCGCTTCTGACCATTTCTTGGTGGTCTGAGGATGCGCATTTAGTTAACGTTTCCATGTTTATTGTTAAAAATTAAAAAAAAAGTTTTCTTAAATTTGTCCGTTTTAAAACAGTATTCTTAATGTAAAGCACAAAATTATTGATAAAATAACAAAGTGTTAAATGTCATAAAATTGTAAAATTTAATAAATTAAATTTCTAATGCAAATCAATAATCTGTACTTTTTAATGTCTGCGATTCAGTAAATGTATATATGAAATCGACCAAACATAAAACTTCCCACAATTGCTGCACCATAGAAATCTGGCAGTAAATCTGGATTAGCGTTTAACGTACGACCCCATTCTTGATAACAGGACAAAAAGCCAATTCAAGTGATCAAGCGGTATATAAGCAGTTTTAGCAGCAGACGATTAAATTTGCACGTCCCCATTGGCCGACGCAAATCCCCCTGTGGCCAATGGATGCATTGTTCAGAACAATGTCGATTTGAAAGAAATAAAACGTAGAGTAACTCAAATGCTTGGTGGATACTTTTATATTCAGTATATGTATACACATACCTGCATACATGCACACACATACACACACACACATACACACACACATACATACATACATACATACATACATACATACATACATACATACATACATACATACATACATACATACATACATACATACATACATACATATATATATATATATCTATATATATAAAAGAACATGTCCTGACTGACAGATGACTGACTCATAATCAACGCCGAGCTCAAACGCCTCATCCTAGGAACGTGAAATTTGGAACTTATATTACTTTTATAGCGTAAACATCCGCTAAGAAAGGATTTTTGAAAATTTTGCTCCTGAGGGGAAAAAACTGGAAAACAAACTTTTTTCTAAAAATTTTTTCTAAAATTTTTTTCTGAAATTTGGTATATAGATTCTTTTTGAAAAATAAAAAGATACGTGTTTCACCATTTTTTGAAAATTCGGTTTCCCGGACCTCAAATGTGGGTTGGAAAATTGGGTTATTTGGTTTTTAAAGTAGCTTCTACTCAAAAACTGTTAATGCTACAGGAGTAAAAATTAGTATTTAGTTTCTACTCCAAAAATAATGAAATACGTGTTTTAGCATTTTTTGAAAATTTGGTTTCCAGGACTTCAAATGTGGGGTGGAAAATAGGGCTAATTGTCTTTTATAGTAACTGCTACTCAAAAACAGTAAATACCACAGATGTAAAAATTATTATTTAGTTTCTTTTCTAAAAATAAAGATATACGTGTTTCACCATTTTTTACAAATTTGGTTTCCCGGACCTCAAATGTGGGTTGGAAAATTGGGTTATTTGGTTTTTAAAGTAGCTTCTACTCAAAAACTGTTAATGCTACAAAAGTAAAAATTAGTATTTAGTTTCTATTCTAAAAATAAGGATATATGTGTTTCACCATTTTTTGAAATTTTAGTTTTCAGGACTTCAAATGTGGGGTGGAAAAAAGGTTTCTTTGGTTTTTAAAGTAACTGCTACTCAAAAACTGTGAATGCTACAGATGTCAAAATTAGTATTTAGTATTTACTCAAAAAATTATGATATAAGTGTTTCAACATTTTCTTAAAAATTTGGTTTCCAGGACATCAAATGTGGGGTGGAAAAAAGGGTTATTTGATTTCAAAATAACTGCTACTCAAAAACTGTAAGTGCTACAAATGTAAAAATTAGTATTTTGAAGTTTTGTGCCGGTTAAAAGTAGCTAAGTTCAGTTTATCACCGGCCGGGCCAAGCCGTTATTTTAGAGTCTTCACACGGGCCAGGCCAAACCTTAAATCAAAGTGGAACGGGCCGAGGTTTTTCACCAAGTAGTTAGATATTTTAGTGATTTTAGGGTCTTCAGTTGGGCCGGGCCAAACCTGAAGTCAAGGTGGGACGGGCCGAAGTTTTTCATCAAGTATATAGAACTTCTAAGCCTGTAAGAATGGGCCGGGCCTAATTCAGACGGGCTGTTCCGGGCCAGGAGTTTGGGTTTTTAAAACGGGCTGGGCTAAGTTGTCGACGGGCCGAGCCGAGACCTAAAAAATTGATCTCTACTATGGATGCACGGTTCAAACTCTCTAATTTCATGCGAGCGAAGCCGCTACGGGCACTGCTAGTATATATATATATATATATATATATATATATATATATATATATATATATATATATATATATATATATATATATATATATATATATATATATATATATATATATATATATATATATATATATATATATATATATATATATATATATATATATATATATACTAAGAAATAAGTTGAATGTCAAACTTATTAACAATTCATTAGCAAATACCATTCTACAGACTCATTAACATTAACAGAAAACTAATTCCATGACATTACAAAAGTTAAATATTAAATAATATTAAATATTGAATATAAGAATGTGATCCCGTCAGTACTTCCTCTCTCCTATCATTTCTTATCTCCAAATGTCAGGGCTGTAATCTTTAAGAAGACCTTCCGTCTCTGTGTAATTAAAATCAAATGTCAAAATTTCATGAACGTTTTTCTTAGCCTCCATTGCAACTGAAGACGCATTTTTGTTGTGGCGTGACATGACAATTGTGACTGTGACGTAAATGTCTTGTGAAAAGAGTATTCCAAGTGGTATGAATGATGATCCACATAGTGGGTTTCTAACACTTTTCAAGTGGAAACAAGTATTTTGTGAGTAAAACAAACAATTTTAATATGTTTTTTTGTTATGTGAGGGGCTGGTTACAATTAAGTGGGTGAGAAGAAAGATGTTAAATAAACCAGACCTCACAAATTTGAATATTTCAACGAACTCAACAAATCTTTCACAAACCAACCACCTCTGCTCCTTGCTTCTTTAAACATTTCTCTCAATAAAAAAATGATTTGCTTTTCCTCACAAATATGACAACTATCAAACAACACACCCATGATAAAAATTGGTCTCCTTAATGTACTGTTCAACATTTCTCATTTCAGCTTTCCTTGCATCGAGCAGTGACATGCCTTTCGTCAGATTCTCTCGTCTTATGATCTATTTAAAAAAAAAACAAAAGTTTTAAAAATTAAAATCTCTACTGCATAAATATTTCAATAAGAGAGCATAATCTTAGTATTAAATAATAAAATTAATAAAAATAAAATTTAATGCTTCGATAAAATATGAAAAAATGTTAATTGTACATCCTTTTTCAAATTATTTTTTAAGAGGTGAACTCACTTGGCTTTGAATAGTACTTCTTCTGTTTTCAGCATCATAAATTTTTGACTCAAGTAGTTCAATGTTACGAGCAAAAGATGAAAGCTTGGATTCTGTCTAAAAAAGGAGATTGAGAAATTTGTAAAATTTTGTTACACTAGGTTGGGTAATTACTGCTGAATCATGAAGCTAATGAAAATATTTTTTAAAGTGATTGCATACATTGATTGAATAATTAATAAAATGGTTGATTGTATGATTTATAGATTGATTGAATAATTTATAAACCTCTAGACTGATGATTTACAGATTAATTACATGATTATGAAATTGAATGAGTGACAAATTCATCGAATGATCTTAATATTTATTGAATGATTTATAAATTAATTGAATAATTTGAAAAAACTGAATGCTAATAAATTGATTTAATGATTTTATAGAGTGATCAGATTTTTTATAGAGTGATCAGATGTTTTATAGAGTGATTGAATGTTTTATAGAGTAATTGAATGTTTTATAAATTGACTGATTGAATGATTTACAGATTTATTGATTGAATGTTCTTTCAACAACCTACCTCTAAAGTCTTTTCTCTACTGTCCTTCAGTAGCTTCAATGCCTCAGTCTTGTCCTTCTTCTCTGAAAATAGCTCTCCTCTAAGACTTGTTACTGTAGCTTCAAGCTTTCTGATCATTGAATTTGTGTCTTCTTTTAATCTATAAACAACATGTTTTAGGTATGCATGTATACTATTGCATGCACACAAATCTAAACAAAATTTGTCAAAGAGGTATTCCTCATAGAGGATAAGGTTTAGAGTAGGGATGTCACGGGTAGTACTTTTTAGACTTTTCGGGTTCGGGTTTTCATTTTCCCAAAAACCGTGTTCGGGTCTTCAACTTTTCAAAAATTGGGTTCGGGTTTTCGATTTTTAAATTTTCGGGTATGGGTCCGGGTTTCAAATTTTAAAACCTTTGGGTTTGGGTCGAGTTTGGGTTATACAATTTTTATAATTTTGGAAATGCACCTGAGTGTGATCTTAGCGTTAATATATATTTTATTATTGGCTAAACGGATTAAATGAAATATTAGTACTACAATAAATACTTATGTTGTTCAATATTGTCTTTAATTTAATTTTATTTTTTTCAAATCCGTTTAAAAGTGGCTTTTTTCTTAAACTGGTCTAGCATCACATATGAGCATCGCGTGCGTTCTTATCATAACGAGTTATGTAGCTATAACATAAAATAAACCGTTCTTAAGTGCCCTCAATTCTTTTATTTTATGTTCAAAATAATAGACAAAACTATACTTAAATGACGCTTCTGTCAAAAATTAGATCCAGTTATTAAAACTTATAAAATGTATTAAAATATTGTTGTAAAAGATAATGAAGTGAAGATCATGAGACTTAAGGCGTCGCTACATGAAATATATACAACTTAGCACTCATTTATCGACTAGTTAAGAATGAAAGGCTGAGTAAATGTGAATTACCTGCTTGCTCAAGAAAACTAATTGCTCAAACCTGGAATCGAACCCGGATAATACGGATTCCAAGCCGGTCTCTAAACCACCAGACCAACTCGTGACACAAGATTAGTTGTTGTTTGTGTCATAACTTCTTAAGGATTGGTATTATATGTATTTATGTGCAAAATAACTTTCCGTACAGGAAAACCGCTCCAATGCTAAACAAAATTAGCTAACTTTTCTGACCTAGGATATCATAACTAAACGCTATTTATCTACCCATTAACCAGCGTTCTATCTAAGCAACTGTTCAGAGGCGCTACTCATATATTGATTGAACCAAACTGCAGAAAAAATGTTGGTGAAACAAAATGACTGAAAATGATTTTTAATATTAGATTTAGATTAGATTACCAAGTTTTGAAAACTCCAAGATTGTGTTTAAATTTTTATAGTTCGGAGTTCGGGTTTTAATTTTTTAAAACACCGGGTTCGGGTTTCTCATTTTCAAAATTTCGAGTTCGGGTTTCTCTTTTTCAGAAATTCGGGTTCGGGTAGCCAAAAAAGACCGGGTAGTACCGAACTTCGGGTTCGGGTCGAGTACCCGTGACATCGCTAGTTTAGAGATAGTTTTGACTCCTTACACCAACCACTGGGGTACACTAACCCTAAGGTTAGGGATATGGGTTAAGATGACAAAGAAAAAGCAAAATAAATATATAAAGGCAAAGTGAGTTTGTTCGCTTATTACATCTGAACCACTGAAGCAGTTTGAACAAAATTATGCATGGAGGTAGTCTCTATTGAAGAAAATGCTTCAAACTATTTAAAAAAATCAGATTATTATTTTAAGGTTTTTTTATAATAAAAAAAACAAGAAAAAAGCAAAAAAATCCAGACAATGGTGTGAAGCTTTCTAGTCTCTAAATATACAAATGCCAAACGCCACCTCACAAAAAATTAATGGAGATAGGGGAAAAAGAAAAAAAGATAGAGAGAAAAAAGAAACAAGGAAAGAAAGAGAGAGAAACAAGAAAAAAACCCTTGGCAACGCTAAGTAAACCTGATAGTAATGTATACAATGTGCTTAATTTGACAAGACTTCAAACTAGAGTAAAACGACATCCATGCAGAGAATTTGTGCACTGATTTTACTCTCACTAGAAACAACTAGTAAAGACCCACCTACAGGCTTACAAGTGACAAAAATAAGATTTTAAAAAGTGTTAGTTTTTTGTTATTATTAAAACTTGAAGCTGCATAAAGAAATAACAAATTCTTATTCTACTAACCGAGAAGCCAGTCTTTGTTGTGCTGCCAAAGATTCCTTGAGATTGACAAATGCGCTTCTGTGTTCATCTTCAACTGCTTCGATCCTTGCCTTGTACTCCTTTTCTTTTGTCTTCAGCAGTTGCTGGAGAATGAGGAGCTGATGATGGAAAAATATGTAAAGTCACAAATATGAAAATGAATACTAGAAAGAGAACCAATAACCGGCTTTCATGACCGCCTGAATGTCTTAAGTTCAATTAGTTATGTGAAGTTCAGTTTAATTCTTTAGTTTTGTTGACACGTTGATTATATAATTCCTTTATACAGTATAACTATTTTTATTTCTGCTTATATTTCATTGCAAAATGCAATGAATTGAAATATGGCTCTGGCTCTATGAAAAAAATTCTAAAAAAATTCAGTCCTCTAAGATTTAGGAAAGCTTATTGAAAAAATGTATTGCTTATATAAGATAAAGAAAGCACAAATATAAAACAAGCCAAATTAAGTAAAAAATTTGAAAGATATCAATGAAAAGTTTTGGACCAAATAAAAATCTTCCAATATATTTTTATTAAACTTACCTGTTTAGACAGGTGTCTCATGGCTGCATCTTTGTTGCTTTCCAACTTTAAAATTTTTTCTTTCAAATCAAACACCTCAGAGACAGAAAAATCCCTTTCGCTAGTGATGCTCTCTAAATCAGCGTTACACTTGGATAACCTGTCCCTTACCTGCAGGAGTTCATCCATCAGCTGTTCCTTTTCCTTCGTACGTCTGGAAATTAAAAGAAAAAAATTAAACCATAAAAACTTGTTTTTAATAAATCCTTTAAAATTTGTAATTCCCCAGATTTTAACATTTTGCAAATCATTTTTCGATGAAAATATTTTTTTCTATATAAATAAAAAAAAAATTCACAACAGTTTTCTAAATACTTGATATGTGAAGTATGTGATGATGGAAAATATAAGAAACTTTTGAATCAATATGAAAAAAAACAAAGTTTTTATTATGAATTTTTAAATTGAAAAATTAATTATCACTTTCCTTGAATAAATAAAAAACAGATGGTCTATTTCTCTGAAGACAATTTATAGTTTTTTTAAATTTTAATTAGTCTTATTTTGTATCTTATTTAAATTTGTTCCAATCGATCTGAAAATTTATTAGAATACATCGTCATTGATGACAATTCAATACATCAACTTTTAGCCCAATTGGATTATGGGAAGCATGTTTTTTAAGTGTCAAAAGATATCAACGCATGGCAGAAGCAAGTTAACAAACACAGTGAATTTACCATAAAGGATTTAAAAAATTAGATAAAATTATAAACATAACCACCCCTTCATTGACTAATTCAAACATTTAGGAAAAAAGTAGTAAGATAGAAACTTCACAAAATGCTTCTGAAACTCATTGATTGCTTCAATTTATCTCAACAACTAACTCTTTTTCCAGAGCAGTAAATTTATCTTCTAGCAGGGAAAGCTTCAAAAGTGCCTCATCTCTGGACCTCTCAGCACCGAACATTCTTACCATGGTCTCGTCATCTCCGCATGTCTTAGAGGCTTCACATTCTTCAAGACGTCTCGAAAGAGCTTTGATCTCTTCTTGTAGAAGCATTTTTTCACGTTTAAGTCGCTCAGTGAATGACTTTGAATCTGAGCTATCCTTATTAGGAGAAGAAAATTGAAGAATAGATTGGCAATTAATAATGATAACAATAATCTATAATTATATATATGTGTGTGTGTGTGTGTGTGTGTGTGTGTGTGTGTGTGTGTGTGTGTGTGTGTGTGTGTGTGTGTGTGTGTGTGTGTGTGTGTGTGTGTGTGTGTGTGTGTGTGTGTGTGTGTGTGTGTGTGTGTGTGTGTGTGTGTGTGTGTGTGTGTGTGTGTGTGTGTGTGTGTGTGTGTGTGTGTGTGTGTGTGTGTGTGTGTGTGTGTGTGTGTGTGTGTGTGTGTGTGTGTGAAAGGAAAAAAAACAAAGTGAGAAAGAGAGAAAGAACAAGTGGGAGACAAAGAGATAGAAATAAAAAAAACAAAGAAAGAATGGGAGAAAGCAAGAGAGAGATAGAGAGATAGGGATGGATAAAAAAAGATAGAAAAAGATGAAGAATAGAAGAGAAAAAAACTATGAGAAAAAACTTCTATAAAAAAACTGGTAACGCAAATAGTAATAATAAAAATATATTAATAAATAAAATAATAACAAATATAAAATATAAAAGCAGACAAACCCCTCTTAGTTGCTGCAAATGAAACTCTGATTTTTCAAGCTTCAGTTTGTATTCTGCCCTCACTTTTTCCACCTAAAAAATTGTCAAGAAATCAAAACTCATTAAAAAACAACCAAAACTTCAATTATCATATTTTAACTGTTCGTTCCTTTGGTTTCTTCATCCTTCCTCAATATTTTTCAATCAACAATTTTACAAAAACTATTAACACACTACAATCTTCTTAACACCCTTCAAAGTCACTTGACGATGACTCCAATTTCTCTCAGTGCCTGCCATTTTCCAGTAACTAACCTCTTCTCGAGTCTTGAGACCCGCCTCTTTGACCATAGATTCAATAAGCTCTTGAAGTCTTGTGTTCTCCTCTTGAGCCTGCTTCTCTCTAAAGAGGCACTGTTAAGATGAGCACAACTAAATGTACAGTCACATCTAAGTGTACTGTCACAACTAAATGTACAGTCACAACTAAAGTAACATTCACAACAAATGCAGTGACACTCAAGCATTACTACAATGAAATATGTGATCACAACTGGAATTTTTTCATTGCAACAAATGGTTACATCGAAACAAATAAATACATCAATATCACAGTAATAATAAATTAATATTTAATATTACTAAAAAATGTCCTAATGAAACAACATAACTACAATCATTTCCCTCCTTTTTTCTCTTTCAGACTCTCACCTGATCTCTTTCAGCAAGAGCATCCTCGACCAGTTGCTTGTTTCTGGTCATCTGCTGTAGATTCTCAAGGTCTCTTCGTTCCAGCTCGTCTGCTCTCGATTTCAAATTCTCCATCTGCCGAATTACTTCGATTTTCTCTTCCTCCATGCTTGACAACTGGTTTGTCTTTCCATCAAGTCTGATGACAGCGTTAGAACCAATAATAATTTCAGAGATCAAATTGATAACAACAATTGACTGAAAATGTTACAGCTATGAAAAATTTTTCTTTTATTAAGAGTTTTCCAAGTAGCTTAATATAAATAGATCTCTTCATAAAAATACTAATTTAAACCTGGCTTCATAGCTTTTCAATAAATGTTTTAGCTGATCAACTTGTACATCAGCAAGATCGCTGCCCACTAAACCAGTGCCACTTAAGCCAATAGGCATCTGGAATTTTTCTTTTGATCTCAGCTGATCAAGGGTGGTCCTAAGCTCCTGGATCTGCCACCTGCATGAAGCGAGTTCTGCTTCCGACGCTTTCAGCTTTGCTTCAAGTTCCTGATTGGCTGTCTTGAATCAATTGAAAAATTTGCTTTGAAATAATAACAAAATCTAAAAATATATGGCTAACTGAAAAAAAAATTATATTTAAACTTTATATGAACGAGAGGCATTAAAAATCTCTTCAAATATAAAAACAACATTTAAACAAAGATAACATTGCCAAATAAAATGTCCATTAAAAAAATTCCATTCAAACAGACATCAGATTCACGATCTCGGAAGAAGCTGGGGCCAGTTTGGAATGATGGAACTCTGAGGAGTGATGAGTCACGACTAGATTCACCCTCACCTGAGTCTTCATTGTCTTTCCTTCTCTCTAGTTTTTCTCTTAGGCTATTAAAGATATTATATTTTTATGATAACAAATAAAATATTAAATTAGATTCATAATATATTTATAGTTTTTTTTCAGACCATTTACATTAATAAGATTTTATATTCCATGAACTAATGTTGTATTAATTTTTTAGCTTTATAAACTCCAACTGACAATTTATTTTCTTCTGTCAGGCTTTTCACCAGAGATGCCAGCTGCCTAAGATCTGTCTGAAAATAAAGAACAATTTAAGAAAGGGTTCATATAACAATTTAAGACTAATAAAAAAGCATATGAAATGGCTGATGCATTTGGGAAATTAATAGTATTGAGCCTGAAATGGGAGTATTATGTTTTCTGACGTGATTAATTGACAGAATATAGTATAATTTTAGGCACAATCACAAACAAAAATAAGTGAACCATAAAAAATCGTTTTTCTCACATCCTTTATACCTTGTAATTCGGCAGCTTTTAATTTTTTGGAAATGATTTTTTTGATAATGATAAGTTTATAAAATAGAAAAACATTGACCACAGTCTTCTAAATACTTAAATTTTATTTACTAAATTTTATTTTTGTTTTTTTTTTTTGAAAAAAATTAATTATGCGACCTTCTCGTTTATGCAAACAATTTTATATTGCAATTGGCAATAGAAAAGATGCATAAAACTATATCGAGGTATCCACATATTGTGTATATAAATAAAAAAAGAAAGTATTACAGTAGAGATCAATAAAAAAATGAATGACATTTTTTAATTTAAATATACTGACCCCATCAGAATCTTTTTGTTTTAAAAGTTCTTCAATCATTGTGTCATAGTCTTTAAGAAGTGGTGATAGCATCCTGGATTGCAAATGAAGATTATTTAAATAAATAAAAATTTAGGTAGCAATAAAATTAAATTAAGAACCTATTAAACAGTTAATATTCAGAGCCCATGAAATATTAACCATTAAATGAGTAAATAAGTTGATAAACAAACCAATTTGTTCAATAATAATTTTAGATAACATACGTTTTGTCAACAAACCATGGAACATCTGGAGCATTGTCATCTGTCTGCAAATAATTTTGCAGTTTCATATATTTTTAAATATTAACTTAGCAATTCATTTTCAACTAAAATCTCAAATTCCTTTGATTGGCTTCGAGCAGTAGGTAATTTTTTTATATTTAAAAAAAGGAAAGCCAGTGTATCTCACTTCAGGTTCTGTTGAAAGGCTGCCATACTTTTCTCTATAAATAGCCAAAACGCTGTTTAATTTGTGAACTGAAAAAGTAAGATTTACATTATAATAATCACTAAACACTAAATTTAAAGTAAAGTAAAGTAAATCAACACAAAATACTAAAACATTAAAAAAGGTCTTAAAATGCATAAAATCCAACTTATGCCAGTTTTAACCTTTATTTCGCAATATTTCTAAACTATCAGTGCTTTCTGTCATGATTTGAAATTGACTTTAATGACAAGATAAAAGTGATGCTGTTATTTATGTTTCAATCACTTCTCGTAGCTTAGTAGCACCGCTCACTGTGTAAACAATACAGGGTCGCAGTTAATGGTAACAGAATAGTTTTTTTTTTTCATTTAAATTTAGGAAGTTTTCATCGAGATAGATTGTATTTGCATACGTTATAATTTTAAATAAATTTTACTTACTGCGTTAAAACTTGTCATTAGGCAACTTTTAGTTTTAAATAGTAAAAACTATAAACCATTGAGTATAAAGTATAAATCAATGGTATATGGTACCTACTAACTCCGCCTTGCTTTTGCAAGCCAGTCCCAAGCCTGGAAAAAGGAGAAGGAAAAGTTAAAAGGATCAAATTATGATCCACGACTGGAAGTACTTAGGTGCTTCTGACACAGCCGTTTCAGTCTTAAAACACTTGGTGTAAAGGACTATAAACTATCATAAAAAAAGTATATACCTACTATTAGCAGTGGCGGGTCTAGACTGCTTTGACGGAGGGGGATAAAGAAGTAAAAGAAGGCCGATAAAACCAAAAACGATGGCAAGAGCTAAAAACGGCAAGGTCAGCAAACCTTTAGCCATAGACACATAAACTGCGTTAGAAACGGCATTCGGGTACTAAAAATTTTATAATTTCTCTGAAAAAATGTTCTTTTTTCAATTAGCTTTATATTGGATGACAATACATGATTCAATTAAAAAAAAACTTAATTTAAACCTCTTTCGTATTTCTAAATCGAGTGTATTTGAAATAAAGGTTTGTGTTGAAAAACTCCTGCTTTCCTTAACTTGTTATTGAATCACTTTCTTGTTTGTTTGTCTGTCCACGAAAATAGATTATATATATATATATATATATATATATATATATATATATATATATATATATATATATATATATATATATATATATATATATATATATATATATATATATATATATATATATATATATATATATATATATATATATATATATATATATATATATATATTCATATATATATATATATATATATATATATATATATATATATATATATATATATATATATATATATATATATATATATATATATATATATATATATATATATATATATATATATATATATACTAGCTGGGTTACCCGGCGTTATTCGGGGTTTTCAGAGGTTTTTTATTGTTTTTCTCTCTTACTCCCGTTTCCTTCCCCGTTTGCTTTCCCGCTTATGGTCGCTTTCCCGTTCCCGGTCGCTTTCCCGTTCCAGGCCGTTTTACCGTTCCCGCTCACGCTTGCTCTCGCTCGCGCTCTTTTTCCCACTCTTTCCTAAAATTTTTTAGCCCATAAAACGTAAAATAGATTTGCTAAAAGTTGCTTGAAGCAAGGATATTTTGATATAACAAGATATCCTTGCTTGAAGCCTTCAAATGTTACGTAAACAAAATTTTAATTTTATTACGCAATTACCTTTGATTTTCGTACATAGGCAATTATTGGCCTAGAAAGTTTTTTGGCCCCCCGAGCCGAGAGATCGGAGTAGGGAGTTTAAATTTTCTTAACTCTCTTCCCATGTATGAAAACTACCTCATTGCCAAATTTCATCAAGATAGCTTCAGCGGTTTAGATTTCGATATGATACAGACTCGCAAACATTCATTTTTATATATTTACTAGCTTTTTAGAGGTTTTTCTAACGTTTTGCACGCTCCCGTTTCCTTCCCCATTTGCTTACACGCTCCCGGTCGCTTTCCCACTTTCCGACCACCTAGAGCTCTAAGACTTTCAGGAAAGCTTTATTCTGGATGACAATACATAAATTTAATGTTTTCGACATAAATTAAGCCTTAAATATAATATATATATATATATATATATATATATATATATATATATATATATATATATATATATATATATATATATATATATATATATATATATATATATATATATATATATATATATATATATATATATATATATATATATATATATATATATATATATATATATATATATATATATATATATATATATATATATATATATATATCAAATTACCTTTGATGGTCGTACATAGGCACTTTCGGCCTGGAAAGTTTTTTAGCCTATCGGAGTTGGGAGTCCAAACAATCTTAACATTCAGCCCATGTATGAAAACTACCTCCTTGCCAAATTTCATCAAGATCGCTCTCCCGCTCCGCTCATTTTGTGACCGATCTCAATTTTTTTTCACAAAAACCTTCTACCATTGCCTCTCAAGCTTGTGCAAAAATTGCACTACGATTGAATGAATGGTGTAGCAATGCATAAAGGACATCTATACTTACATACATATTCTCATTTTTATATATATAGATATATATATATATATATATATATATATATATATATATATATATATATATATATATATATATATATATATATATATATATATATATATATATATATATATATATATATATATATATATATATATATATATATATATATATATATATATATTGCGTAATATATATATAATATAAATATATATATATATATATATATATATATACGACTCTACTAGGAATCGAACCCACGTGTCTACGGCAACACCGCCTTGCCTAAATGCAAGCGCTCTTACCAACTGAGCCACCGACCATCCCCAAAAAAGGATGGCTAGAAGTCCCAGTCTTTCGGAGCTACTTAACATTAGACTACGACTATGATAGGCTCAGAACTCCTTACTTCGGCTCGACAGCTTGTCTGCTAGATAAGATAAGATAAGATAAGATAAGATAACGTTTATTATAGTGGTTTAGAAGACTTTACGCCTATAGAGAACCACTTCGAATTAAAAATAATAATAAATAGAATAAAATAAAATAAATGATAATAATAGATAAATAAACTAATAAAAATAAATAATTGCATAAAAAATCCGTATCCATGCCTGGATAGCGCTACTTTAAAAGATGTGGTAGTCTCAGATGCTACAGTGTCATCGTCCAAGTCATTCCATATGTTTACCACTCTAGAACTAAAAAAAGCCTTTTTAAAGTCTTTTCTTGTTTTTTAAAAAGCTTGAATCTATGTCCCCTAGTGCTTTGAATCGGTGGTTGTTCGAAAAACATTGCTGGTGTTAAATCCTCTTTTCCTGTTATTATCTTGTAGGCTTCGATCAAGTCACCCCTACTCAGTGATATTTTTGTTAACGAAAACTGAATAAAAACGAAAATTTTTATTGTATTCGTTAATAAGAACGAAAAAAAAACTATAATTATTTAAAGAACGTAAATAGAATAAAAACTATATTTAAATAGTACAAACTGAATAATAATAATAACGAAAATTATTTTCTGAACGATAATAAAATAAAAATAAAATTTAAATCATGCAAACTGAATAAAAATAAAAATAAAAATTAATTTTCGAACGAAAATTATTGAAAGTTGTGTACATAGATATTCGCCTAGATAACCAATATATGTGGATATATAATATCTATGATATTGATTTCTATGGTTGTGCAACTGTTGAAATACACAACCATTTCTTTCTTAACTTTCGTGTTATCATAAACGTTGTAATCATTGAAAATAATTATGAGTTCTCTTGCGAAAATGCTTGCTGGGCGAAAAAAAGATAGTTCCGTGTGGGAATTTTTTGTTTACGATTCCAACACCAACAAATCTAAATGTAAGGCAATGGATTCTCAAAATAAAGAATGTGGAATCCAACTTAGCGGGAAAAATCCCACAAATTTGAGTTCGCATCTAAAGAGATTTCATAAATCTGAATTTGTTGAGCTCGAGATTATGGAGAAAGAAAGAAATGTAAAATCAAGCCTCAAACGTAAAGCCGAGGCTGAATTAGAAGGAGACCAGCAAACAATCAAGCAGTGTTTCCAACGGAATTCAGTTGATTGGCATTGGCATGTTGATTCAATAGAACACAAAGATCGAGTGAACAGCTTCGTCGACATGTTAATCGAAACTTGTAATCCGGTGACGCATGTCGATAAACCCTCCTTTCGGTACATGTGGAAAGTTGGGGATTCGAAATTCAATCTGCCAGGTAGTCAGGTTTTAGAATTATTTTTTAAACAATAAAGTTACACTAAATATTTAATTCGTATTATGTTTTTATGATTTCTGAATCATTTTCAATTTTAAACATTTTACTTTGCTTTAGGATCTGCTTCATTTTCAAAACACATGAATGATCTCTTTGAATTAAAATCAGAGCAATTGAGGAACCTCCTTGCAGTTACAAGACATGTCACAATATGTCTTGATAGCTGGACAAAGAGAGGTCTCAGCCTCTTTTTTAGGGATATCAGCATGTTTTTTTGATAAGTTGTCAGAAAAGCCAGTCCATGCATTCCTTAGTTTGATGGAAATCAAGCACCCACACACTGGTGAAAAACTGGCTGGCTGCCTGGATGAGTGTTTAAGAAAATGAGGCATCTCTTCTGAGAAGGTCTTGTTGGTTGTGACAGACAATGGAGCCAACATGATCAAAGCTGTCAAATTGCTACAGTCACAGTATTCACAGCCTTCCGATGAGATTTCTGATGAAGAGGAAGAAAGTGATTATTTCAATAATGAGGAAGAAGAAAATATTGAGCCTGAAAAAGATGAAATAATTATGGACCTTCCGGAACAGGTTAAATTTAGGAGAATGCAATGCATGGCACACACATTACAGCTGGTTGTGAAACCAGTTTTCAAATATTACGAACAACTGCTAACGAAAACGAGACAGTTAGTAAAAAAAATTCGCAAGTCTGGCCCAGGAGTGGAAAAATTGATTGAAAAATGTGGAAAAACAGTTCTGATTGATTGCCCAACCAGGTGGAACAGTACGTACAGCATGATAAAACGATTAAAGGAGATCAAACAACCTGTCAATGAGGTGTCGGCAGCTATAGGTAATATACGAATTGGGTTCATTGAGTGAATATACATTTTGTTTGATTAAAATTTGTATTTTGTTTTTTGTTATTGATTATTTGTCTAATATATTATACAGGCATATGACAAAATGCCACATGACATAGTTAATGAATTTTGAAGAAATTAAACAGAATCTTGTATATTAATTTGCCTTAAAATTTATAAAAAGATTCATTGCTTTTCAGGTGTTAATTCACTCATGGTGGAAGATTGGGAACTTCTGGAAATGATTACTGAATTGCTGGAACCATTTGCCGATCAAACGAACAAGCTTCAAAGTGATTCGCAATCTCTTTCCAGCATAATACCATCACTGCTCAATCTGGAATGCCATTTGCAACAATAGAAAGGAGCAAAAGAACTTGCTAAAATGTTGGTTAAAGATTTTAAAAAGCGATTTGAATCGATACTCCAACCAGATTCAGAAAACTTCAATCCTGTTCCAGCAGCAGCATGCATACTTGATCCAACCCTGCTATGTGTCATGACATCTCCCAGTTCTGTATCATTGTTAAACGCTGGAAAGAAGTTTCTGCTTTCTCTACTTTATACAGAGTCTGAAATTGTGCTCAGTGATGATTCTCATGTAGATTATCGCCCAGCCCTTAAGCGCTTTAAATTTCTTAATGAGAAGCTTAGGACATCCGAATTGCCTAGTTCATCAAGCAATGTAGATAATACTCTTGGTCAGCTAAATAGATATATAATGGATGTTGAGAATATTGTGTGTGACAATGCACTGGATTTTTGGAAAGAAAAGAAAGGGTGCTACACTAAATTATTTATGCTTGCCGAAGATTTACTTACTGCCCCAGCCTCCCAGGCAAACGTTGAAAGGATTTTTTCTGTGTGTGGCATCTTGACAGCAGGCCGTCGTAATCGAATGAAGAAATCCCTTGAAATGAGAGTTTTTTTTAAACTCAATAGAAATATTATTTCTTAATTGCTCTTAAAATAAAAATTGTTGACTCTATATGTATATTTTTTGTTTGAAATTTTGATCATACCATCTTCCTGTGTTACAAAATTATTATTTCTCCATACTGCATGAAATTGGCTATAGTAAAAAAATAATTAGAGCATGAACTAAAATTGAACTAAAATCAAATAAAAACGAAATTTTTTTTATCTGAATAAAATAAGAATAAAAACGAAAATTATTTCAAGAACTGTAATAAAATAAAAACTAAATTTAATTTTGAAGAGCTAAATAATAATAAGAACTAAAATTATTTGATGAACTAAAATAAAATAATAATAATAAATAAAATTTAAGAATAGAATAAAAATAAGAACTAAAATTATTTACTGAACTAAAATAACACTGCCCCTACTTCTCCTTTTCTCTAGAGTTGTTAAGCCGCATTGTTTTAATCTTTCTTCGTAAGGTAACTGGCTTAAATGCTTAATCAACTTAATCTGCTGCCAGATAGATAATTTATGAAGTGAAACATTGCGTTGAAATGTTTCGAGAGCCTTACAAATAAGATGACTCACTGTCACCACAAATAACGCAAATATTTATACGACTCTACTAGGAATCGAACCCACGTGTCTACGGCAACACCGCCTTGCCTAAATGCAAGCGCTCTTACCAACTGAGCCACCGACCATCCCCAAAAAAGGATGGCTAGAAGTCCCAGTGTTATATATATATATATATATATATATATATATATATATATATATATATATATATATATATATATATATATATATATATATATATAGTTCCCGCTCGCTCACCCGCTCATTTTGTGACGGATTTCACATTTTTTTCTCTATATTTGTGTGAAAATTTCATTACGATCGGATGAATGTTGTAGCAATTCATAAAGAACATACATACATCATACATACATACATACATACATACATACATACATACATACATACATACATACATACATACATACATACATACATACATACATACATACATACATACATACATACATACATACATACATACATACATACATACATACATACATACATACATACATACATACATACATACATACATACATACATACATACATACATACATACATACATACATACATACATACATACATACATACATACATACATACATACATACATACATACATACATACATACATACATACATACATACATACATACATACATACATACATACATACATACATACATACATACATACATACACACACACACACACACACACACACACACACACACACACATACACACACACACACACATACATACATACATACATACATACATACATACATACATACATACATACATACATACATACATACATACATACATACAAACATTCATTTTTATATATATAGATACAGTGATGGGCAGTAGTTAACTACTTTTAACTACTTTAGTAGTTAACTACTAGTTAACTACATGGGAGTAGTTAAGGCAAAAAGTTTAACTACCCGAAAGTAACCGGTAATTCAAGAATAGTTTAACTACTTTTTAGAGTAGTTAACTAGAATTAGTTTAACTACCTAAAAGTAGTTAAAGTCTAAAAAAAATTAAATCAGCCTGTATAATATTTTACGCAAAGATCTGCCTTCAAATGACTCAACAACAAACTCACTGCTCATGTATCCTCATCTAACTAGAGTTTTTCTCAAGTTTAATACAAGTCTACCAAGCAGTGCTGCTGTTGAGAGACTGTTCAGTTGTGCAGGTCAAATATTAGTGCCAAGACGGCGCAAACTGTCTGACAGTATGTTTGAAAAGCCTGTTTTCCTGCGTCATGTACTCAAAAGGTAATCATCTACAGGTAATCAGACGATGTTTGACACCGTCTGAAGTAGATTGATTGACTGGATATTTAACTTATAAAATATGTGTCTTTTCATTAATAAATTAAAAAAACAATTTGTCATGGCTTTATTTAATAAATTAGATGGTGAACATAATTAATGGTGATCATGTGAGGTCTATTACAGCAATGCAATGTATTAATGTACAAGTTTATGAAAAAAGTAGTTAAAAGTAGTTAACTACGTTACAGTATTTAACTACTTTAGTTAAACTACCTCTGACAAAAAGTAGTTAACTACTAAAAGGTAAATGTAACTACAGAAAAGTTTAACTACTTGAAAGTAGTTTGTTGCCCATCACTGTATATATATATATATATATATATATATATATATATATATATATATATATATATATATATATATATATATATATATATATATATATATATATATATATATATATATATATATATATATATATATATATATATATATATATATATATAAATATATATATAAATATATATATATATATATATATAAATATATATATAAATATATATATATACATATATATATACATATACATACATATAATATATATGTATATGTATATGTATATGTATATGTATATGTATATGTATATGTATATGTATATGTATATGTATATGTATATATATGCATGTATATATATATATGTATATATGTGTGTGTATATATAAATATATATATATATATATATATATATATATATATGTATATATATATATATATATATATATATATATATATATATATATATATATATATATATATATATATATATATATATATATATATATATATATATATATATATATATATCAAGTCGTTAAAGTCCCTTGCAAATTAGGCTATAAGAGCATCTAAATGTGTTTATTAGTAAAAATTACACAAATTCATTTTACAAGTAATGTTTATGTTTTTTCACAAGTCCTTTTTAATTTCTGGATTGGCCAGCTTTCATTTATTAAAAAAAAATCTTTTAAGACATTCGTGCCAAGATTTTGTTTTATTAAAGTTTAAGGAAACCTTTTTAGAACCATCTTCGAAGAGTGAATTGTTACACTACAAGATTAAAGATTGCGTAAACATAGCATACGATATGATCGGAGATATAATTGTTAGAGGTCATAATACAGGAATTCAATTAGATCCTAATTATATAGCCTCTATTTTTCAAAAATTTGACTTCTCACATGAATTAGTACTGAAAGAAGTCGGGGATTTTTAATTTTTTTAAACTTTTACAAATCATCGTAGGTCGAGAAAATTTAACTCGTATTTCGCTTACTGGTGTTCTGCTTTGTATGAATTCATACAATATAAATTATGAAAATATGAACATTTATAATCCTTTCTGCAAAAAAATACTTGATTTTACAAATTTGGAAGATTTAGAGTTAGAAGTCATTTGTTCAATTTTAGAAAATAACGAAAACATCAAAAAACATATGTTTACGTGGTTTTGTCCTAAACTCTTAAGACTTTCTCTACGCTGTTTTTGTAAATGTTATGTCCATCCTAAAGATAATTTAATTGATTTTTTGCAACTTGAGTTTCCTCATGAGAACTTAAAAGTTTTAATCCTATCTCGCTGTTGGCGTGGAAGAAATACTATCAGCATATTCTCTCGTTTTGTTAGTCTTCAAAAATTGAGTATAAATACTCTTGTTGGGGAGTCGTTGGAAGAATTAGTTAACTCAATATCATGTCTTTCAAATTTAACGTGGCTTGATATAAGTGAACACAAATGCTTCAGACATATTAGTAACTATAACCTACAATTAATTTACAAAATGATTGACAAATTGCAAAATTTAGTTTATTTAGATATAAGTAACGAATTTGCTACATTTGAAAAACACGTCACGTGGACACATATGAAAAGATTCAAATATTTAGGTTTGCGTTTTTGGAAAAAAAATAATTTTAGGATTCCTACAAATATAAACTCTGAAGTTGTAAGTACCTTTTCCACAGTTGATGGGGTTGTAGAGTCATTGATAAGCGGTATCTCAAAATCCCAACAATTTTGCATGTGCATCGTATCTCTAACTGCTTTTGCAAATAATGAAAACCATCATTCAAAAATCAGAAAAAAACTTCCAATTATCACTGAATTAGTACTACAAGGACTTTATTATTTAAATTCTAGCGAAATAAGACAATATGCTTACGATTTTCTTAAATTCTTGAGTACTCTATCCAAAATTAACACAAAATACGGTCATTTAAAAAAAATTATAACATCAATGTTGAATTCTAGATACCGTTTTGATTGAGTCTACCATATAATTACAAAGTCTGTAGATAGTTTTTTAGACGATTTTATGTGGAAATGTATATTATCACCAAGACATGGATGGATTTCAATTGTTACTTCATACAGAGATTTCGACTATAAACAAATTGCCGATTCCTTATTGATCCGTCATTTAATGACAGCATATGAGAAGTACTATAAATTCAACAACTACTGTATTATGCCAGAAGCCGAAATTATTCTGAAATTTATTGAATCGAATTCAGACAAATCAACTAGAGCTATAAAAACACATTTCAAAAGACAACATGAAATTAGAATTATGCAATCAATTAAAATTAAAACATGGCAATTAAATTTAAACACTGACAACATCAAAAAAAATTTTCAAAAAGATATTGGGTTCCAAAGAACTTCTAGATTTGAGTGTTGTCAAGATTTTTTCAAACCTATTTTAAATGGTTTTTAATTTCAGTTTAAAATAGGTTTGTAAAAATGTTAACACTTTATACAAATCCGGACTGACAGAGTTATCTGGATAAAATGTGTCATATGTGATTAAAAAAACAATTGGTTTACAAAAAATATTTTTCAAATTTGTAATAAATTCCTTATATTAACTTCACCGCGGGTCTTACTTGCTTACTTGAATGTTTGCAAACCTTGAAAATAAATAACTTCCCGTCAACCTTTTGAACTGAAAGTTTAAATATATATTTAATATATATATATATAGGATTGGATGAATGGTGTAGCAATTTAGCAATGCATAAAGGACATATATACATAATCTCATTTATATATATATATATATATATATATATATATATATATATATATATATATATATATATATATATATATATATATATATATATATATATATATATATATATATATATATATATATATATATATATAAACACTTTATACAAATCCGGACTTACAGAGTTTCCAATTGGAAAAAATTAAAAATAAAATCGATTCAGCCAAGTGTCTGTCTGTATGTATGTCCTTTATGCATTGCTACACTGTTCATCCGATCGTAATAAAATTTTCACACAACCTTGAGAGTCAATGGGGGAAGGTCTTTTTGGAGAAAAATGAGATCGGCCCCAAATAGAGTGATAGCGAGAGCGGGAGAGCGAGCGGAAATGGGAACTTGAGAATGAACTGGAAAGGGAAAGAAAGCGGGAACGGAAAAACGACCGGGAGCGTAAGAGCAAGCGGGAAAGGAAAAGCATGCGAGAGATAGAAAGCGACCGGGATCGGGAGAGTAAGCGGGTACGGGAAAATGACCGGGAGCGGGGAATGAAACGGGAGCGGTTACATATATCAATTCAAAAAAGTCATCTTAAAAGATTTTACATATATCAATTCAAAAAAGTCATCTTAAAAGATTTTTTTTTAATAAATGAAAGCTGGCAAATCCAGAAATTAAAAAGGACTTGTGAAAAAACATAAACATTACTTGTAAAATGAATTTGGGTAATTTTTACTAATAAACACATTTAGATGCTCTTATAGCCTAATTTGCAAGGGACTTTAACGACTTGATATATATATATACTAGCAGTGCCCGTAGCGGCTTCGCTCGCATGAAATTAGAGAGTTTGAACCGTGCATCCATAGTAGAGATCAATTTTTTAGGTCTCGGCTCGGCCCGTCGACAACTTAGCCCAGCCCGTTTTAAAAACCCAAACTCCTGGCCCGGAACAGCCCGTCTGAATTAGGCCCGGCCCATTCTTACAGGCTTAGAAGTTCTATATACTTGATGAAAAACTTCGGCCCGTCCCACCTTGACTTCAGGTTTGGCCCGGCCCAACTGAAGACCCTAAAATCACTAAAATATCTAACTACTTGGTGAAAAACCTCGGCCCGTTCCACTTTGATTTAAGGTTTGGCCTGGCCCGTGTGAAGACTCTAAAATAACGGCTTGGCCCGGCCGGTGATAAACTGAACTTAGCTACTTTTAACCGGCACAAAACTTCAAAATACTAATTTTTACATTTGTAGCACTTACAGTTTTTGAGTAGCAGTTATTTTGAAATCAAATAACCCTTTTTTCCACCCCACATTTGATGTCCTGGAAACCAAATTTTTAAGAAAATGTTGAAACACTTATATCATAATTTTTTGAGTAAATACTAAATACTAATTTTGACATCTGTAGCATTCACAGTTTTTGAGTAGCAGTTACTTTAAAAACCAAAGAAACCTTTTTTCCACCCCACATTTGAAGTCCTGAAAACTAAAATTTCAAAAAATGGTGAAACACATATATCCTTATTTTTAGAATAGAAACTAAATACTAATTTTTACTTTTGTAGCATTAACAGTTTTTGAGTAGAAGCTACTTTAAAAACCAAATAACCCAATTTTCCAACCCACATTTGAGGTCCTGGAAACCAAATTTGTAAAAAATGGTGAAACACGTATATCTTTATCTGTGGTATTTACTGTTTTTGAGTAGCAGTTACTATAAAAGACAATTAGCCCTATTTTCCACCCCACATTTGAAGTCCTGGAAACCAAATTTTCAAAAAATGCTAAAACACGTATTTCATTATTTTTGGAGTAGAAACTAAATACTAATTTTTACTCCTGTAGCATTAACAGTTTTTGAGTAGAAGCTACTTTAAAAACCAAATAACCCAATTTTCCAACCCACATTTGAGGTCCGGGAAACCGAATTTTCAAAAAATGGTGAAACACGTATCTTTTTATTTTTCAAAAAGAATCTATATACCAAATTTCAGAAAAAAATTTTAGAAAAAATTTTTAGAAAAAAGTTTGTTTTCCAGTTTTTTCCCATCAGAAAACTAATCACTTCATTGATACTCTCGAGGCTCGACTACTGCAACTCAGTTCTAGTCGGGCTTCCCAAAACCCTCACTCGACGCCTACAGGACGTTTTCAATGCTGTCGCAAGGCTCGCGTCGAGAAGCCGCAAACATGACCACGTTACCCCAATACTCCACGAACTTCACTGGCTTAGAATTGAACGCAGGATAGAGTTTAAGTTGGCACTCATCATTTTCAAGTGCCTCAGAGAGATAACCCACAGTATATTGCCTCATCACTCCAACGCCTACATGACATGCCATGTCGAAAACGACTTCGCTCCGGCAGGGTGTCTCAAGAGTGCTGGTGATAGGTCATTTGAGGTTGCTGGGCCAAGAATCTGGAACCAACTACCACCAGAAGTTACATCCGCTTGCACCATTGAAGACTTCAGAAAGGTCCTCAAAACACACCTGTTCGGTGGCCTTGAGGCCCATTAACATGGACTTACGCCACCTTAAATATTGTCTAACATTCATTCATTCATTCATTCATTATGGTAACACACTTTAAAATATACAATGAAAAACGTTGGGCGCATTATTTTTTATTTTTTTATAAATGTTTGTTTCACAGAAATGTTGATGTTGTATAAGCGCTCAACGTTTTTCATTGTCTATGAATTAGAAACTGTTTTAAAGTATGTTACCATAATGTAACCAAGTTATTCAGAAATTCAGCCAGGCTTATAGGTATATTATTTTATACTTTTTAGGGCGCTAGATAAAGGTTGTTTTTTAAAATAAAAAGTAATTTTGATGATGTAAATATTATTTTTTTATGATGTACTAGCGGGGTACCCGGCGTTGCTAGGGATTTTTAGAGGTTTTTCTAATGTTTTTTTCTCTCGCTGCTGTTTCCTTCACCGCTTGCTCTCCCGTTCTCGGTCGCTTTCCCGCTCCCGGTTGCTTTCCTGATTCCGGTCGCTTTCTTGCTCCCGGCCGTTTTCTCGCTCTCGTTTGCTTTCCCGCTCCCGGTTGCTTTCCCGATCCCGGACGCTTTCCCGCTCTTAGTCGCTTAACCTTTCCCGCTCTCCGTTGCTTTTCCGTTCCCGTTTCCGCTCATTTTTTAATTCCCGTTTTCGCTCGATCTCCCGCTTCCGCTCCGCTCATTTTGTCACCGATTTCAATTTTTTCTTCTCTATAATTGTCTCGCATTGACTCTCAAGGCTGTGTAAGAATTTAATTAGGATTGGATGAATGGTGTAGCAATTTAGCAATGCATAAAGGACATATATACATAATCTCATTTATATATATATATATATATATATATATATATATATATATATAGATAGATAGATATATTATTTCTTTAAACTTTTATGAATAGTTGAAAAGAAGTGGGCGCAGTCGTAAACAGAGGCACCATTTGGAAAAGCAAGAAAGTGGTTTTCCCAGTTTTGTCTTTTTTTTAAAGCCACGAAGTTTGGACAATTCTTGGGTAAAAGTACCTATGACTTTAAATATGTTTAAAGTTTTGGAAAAAGTGGAAAAGTATCTACGAATACCACCTTCCCGGTCATCAGCTATTTTTGGAAGGAAAGTTGAACATAAAAAGCATAAAACTTTGGAATGTGCTGGCTTTTGCAACATTTCCACCTCACTTCCCCATGCTTTTGCAGCAATGACGCAAAAATGGTCGTAGATAATTTTAAAAATTTTAATAAATTGTTCTAAAAGCTTCCCTACTTTGGACAATACGGGTTAGAAATTTGGGCAAAAGTCTAAAACTTTTTGAAAAAAAGTATGGGATTTTGAACAAATTTTTTTAAAGTTTTTGAAAATTACTCAGAGGTATAGCTAGGGTCTTCTGTGCCCGGGGACAAAACACAAAATCTGCGCCCCCTACATGACCTTTTTTGTTTTGTTTAAAAAAACCTGATGACCGGGGGCGGGGGGTAGTCAAAACCATTTTTCAAAAAAATTTCGAAACCCTTTTTTTATTTTGACTTCCAAAAAACCGGATGACCGGGGGGAGGAGGTAGTCGGAGCCTTAGAAATTGTTAGATACAGCAAAATAATGATATAAACTTCTTTGCTCACTGAAAATGCGCCCCTTCCAGCCTTGCGCCCGGAGACAACTGTTCCCTGCCCCCTTCGCTACGCCTCTGAAATTACCTAAAGTCCTACTCTTTTTCCCGGTTGAGGTTTTAGAAAATTGTCTTAATTTAATCTTCAAGATTATCTACGAGCGGAGCGTCATTTCAGTAAAAGCATGTGGGACAAATGTTTTTGAAGCCCACACATTACTAAATTCTATAATTCTAATGCTAAATTTTGTCTCCAGCAATAGCTTATGACTGCGTGGGGGTATAGTCTTAGGTACTTTTCCAAAATTTTGAGGAGGTAGTCGTAACTATTTTTCTCAAATTTTCTCCAAGCTTTGTAGCTATTTAAAAAATGGGGCAGTAAGGTTTCTCTGTCCCTCCGATCATTTTTGAAAAAAAGTTTTCTTTCAAATAAGGTACAAGTACGGCCATATATATATGAGTACGACTACCCCCTTCCCCGGTATGACACAGCCAAGCATTAGTCATGTAACTAATTTAACAGTAAAGAACCCCACCAATTTATCGATTTATGGGACACTCACACCATAGCCCCCAGCACTGCCCCATTCCCGGGGAAAAGTATATAAGGTTTTGGAAAAGTACTTACGACTACTCCCCACCCGATCATCAGCTATATTTTGAGAAAACTTATTAAGAGTATAACATTTTTGAATGTGAGTTCTTGAAACATTTTGCCCTCTCCCATGCTTTTGCTGACGCTCTTGTATGGGTGCCCCTAGGCCTATATACTACGTTTCTTATTACATCCCACAGTAGTGCCACTGCCATTTCAACAAAAGCTAGAGGAGATCGGGAGAGTTTAAAAATACTTAAAGATTTCTTCGTTATGCTGGCATCGGCATCCATAAAAAATAAGTGATAGGTCATTTGAGATTATGTCTTTTTCCTGTTGCAAATCATGCAAAATTAATGTTAAAATAATTGAATATTTTGAAATTTTAAACTATTTTATTGCTACTAATAATATAATACTAATGAAATAATTTATATTTCGAAAATATAACCAGCATCTCCAAGTACCCTAATTACCTTTACCCGTACACCGTTATTTTGTCACCAATTCATCAATTACAGCTCTCCACGTGCTGTCGGTCGTTAATATAAATCGAGCTGAAGTTTTTGTAACGCAGGCTTAACAGATTGACAGGCCGTTTTGTGCTGCAAATAAGATACAAAAGGACTAAAAAGAGTTGGTTTGTTTTTACCAATGCTTTTATTAACTCGTCGGCTCTGTTTCTCTGTCTGTTTCTCTGTCTGTTTCTCTGTCTGTTTCTCTGTCTGTTTCTCTGTCTGTTTCAAATCTTGCAATCAATTTTTGAGTCACTTCCTGATGATAGATTTTTTTCAAATTTTGCATACATGCTCAAGATAGAAGACAATGCAATATTCAATTATTAGTTTTACAATAAGTCAATTTATTGAGTTAATTTTCTTGAGGATTTTATCGAGGGGTTTCTTGAGGGTTTTCTTGAGGGTTTTCTTGGGGGTTTTCTTGAGGGTTTTCTTGAGGGTTTTCTTGACCACAAAACGCTAACCGACTGGCAGACTATTTTACCAAGTTAACACGAACCACACTCACTGACCGCGATTCTCAAGCGTGTACGAAATTTTCATGAAAATAGTTGAGATATTTAAATTCGATGCTTTTTGATGATATTTTTATTATTATTACCAATGCTTTTATTAACTCGTCGTCTCTGTTTCTCTGTCTGTCTGTTTGTTTCTCTGTCTGTTTCAAATCTTGCAATCAATTTTTGAGTCACTTCCTGATGATAGATTTTTTCAAATTTTGCACACATGCTTAAAATAGAAGACAATGCAATATTCAATTATTAGTTTTACAATAAGTCAATAAATTTAGATAATTTTAATTAATTTCGATATCTTGATATAATTAAGATATTTCGACTTTAACATAAAATAAAAGAGTAATATAATAAAAAATTGATTGCAAAATTTGTGTTTTAATTACATATAAAAGCATTGGTTTTAAAAATTCGTTTTTAATTTACTTGTTTACCTTTCAAAGGAATAAGAAAAAATAAATGATGTAATACTACTAAGTCAAGTGCAAGTGTACTAGTATTTTATCAGTTACATTTATAATTTATAGTTGGAGATATACTAGAATACTAGCAAACAAAATGCCCAACACTAATACTAGCTGGTTTTCTGAAGTTTTGCCATCTGCTCCCATAGAAGTTTTTGAATTGACAACCGCTTATGCTAAAGATACTTTTGAGAAGAAGGTTAACCTTGGAGTTGGAGGTTGGCAACTATTTTTGAGAATCATCTATTTGCATATAAAAAATCTTAGAATGATCAATGTAAGTTTTTATTTATTAAGAGAATTATTGCTTTACCTGATATTTATCAAATGCTGTATTCACTATTCATGGAATTGGAATATATATATATATATATATATATATATATATATATATATATATATATATATATATATATATATATATATATATATATATATATATATATATATATATATTCTTTTAGGCAAACTCGATTGAAAAAAGTGGCGCACTTGGCTGAATCGATTTTATTTTTAATTTTTTCCAATACTCTAAATCGGTTTAAAAATAATTTATTACCAAACACAAACTCCATAATCTTATAGGCTTATAGATCTATTTCGGCAATTTTTTGCCATCATCAGAGCCGTTTAACTTTTTTAAAATAAAATATATATATATATATATATATATATATATATATATATATATATATATATATATATATATATATATATATATATATATATATATATATATATATATAATACCTAAAAGTTCAGAGTTTTAGTTCTATTTTAATCATTTGTATGAACAAGCAAGTGTTCATCTGACAGCTGTTTTAGCCGTTTTTAAATATTATTTATTTATTTAAAATTTAGTTTTTTCACTCCACACCACTTTCAGTATTTTTTCCAGTCTATTCATCCAATTATTTTTTTATAATCATCTCACTTTATCTTATGATGTTCCTTAGCTTACAGAACAGATGAAGGTATACCCTATGTGCTACCTGTTGTGAGAAAGATTGAGACATCCGTGGCACAGGACCCGCACCTCTTACATGAATATCTACCTGTCCTTGGGCTGCCTGATTACAGGGCGGGTGCCATGAAGCTGCTTTTTGGGGGAAATGAAGATCTGATTGCAAGGGTAAGTTGATGGTATTGATGATGATTATAATATTGTCTATTATGTAACATAGCACTTGTGACAGCTGTTTTAGTTATTTTGTTTGTTTTAAAGTCGGGTGGTGTTCAAGGACTTGGTGGCACAGGTGCATTGAGGATCGGGTTGGACTTCCTGAGGTCGAGACTTGATATTGAAGTTGTCTACTTGTCAAAACCGACGTGGGGTTAGTGATATGTAGCATGTAAATGGTAGAGATGTTAAAAAGATAGGGTGGTATGTAAATGGTTGATTGATCATAATGATCATGTCTTATAATTTTTTGAATAAATAATTTTTCAACATAAATACCAACTTATTTTATGATAATGAATGATTGATCAGTCTCAAACATTTATATGAATGACAATAATATTCAATATTAGCCTATTGCTTGACTGATGATGCTTTAATCTATTGGTTCATTGCTTGACCTAACTGTTTGAACTGCAGGAAACCACAAAGGCGTCTGCAAATCTCTCTTATTTCCACAAATCAAAGAGTATAGATACTGGAATGAAGAGAAAAGATGTCTTGACTTGGAAGGCATGCTGGCAGATCTGCAGGTGAGAATGAACATCTGTGATCGAACGGAGGCAATTCGATTGTTTTCAATATATTGGTATAACATTTTACATTATTAGGAAGCTCCGGCTAAATCAGCTGTGATACTTCACGCTTGTGCCCATAATCCTACAGGTAAATATTGTATGCATGTTAAAGCCCATCTGTTAATTCTTGTCGCACACCATACACACACACACAAACGGCCACTTGTTTATTTATGCAATCACACACTCCACACTGCCACTCACACTTACTTTTATTCCCAGGCATTGACCCAACTATGGACCAGTGGAAGTTGATAGCAGAAGTCATCAAGGTTAATTTATTAAAGCAATCCATGTGCTTGTTTCTTTAATGAGCTATTGAAGCTTATTTAAACTAATTAATTCCTTGTATGAGTAATAATTAATTTCAAATGTTGATCTGATTTGTTACTGAATTCATCAAACAGTGAACTTAATTTATAACTTCCTTTATTGGTTGATTATAGAAAAAGAACATGTTTGTCTTCTTCGACATCGCCTACCAAGGATTTGCTTCCGGCGATGTGGATGTCGACGCGGGGTCCGTCAGGCTTTTTGCGGACATGGGATTCGAGATGTTTGTGGCTCAGTCGTTCTCGAAAAACTTTGGACTTTACAGTGGGTGTCTAAAATATAGAATTTTAAGAGGGATAGGGCTAATAAATGGATTCAAGATTATATAAATTGTGAAAGATGACGTTCAAACAGTGTTGGTGATGATGATGTTCAAGAAGTGGTGTTGATGAAGATATTAAAGCAGTGATGATGATGATGATGTTCAAGCAGTGTTGGTGATAATGATATTCAAGCAGTGGTGGTGATGATGATGTTCAAGTAGTGGTGGTGAAATTTTAACAATAGCACTTTAAATATTTTGCTTATCAGTGATAAAATAATTTTAGAGTTGTTAAAGTGATCATTCACAACTGATATAAGGAAGCTAGTTAACACATCTGAATTGATAAGAACGTATTTATTGAAATATTTCCAACTAACATTTTTTTATATTTCTATCTACTCTCATTTTAAACTAAGCCTTGATATATACCAGTTTTAGTTTTTTTGTTGCATAGTCACTTCAATCTCTAATTTTCTCATTTTTTAAAGAACTGACTGCTTTTTTTATACAGTTTTTTAAAACAATATATTCGAAAATGAAGTGAAGGTTCGGTCCGTTTTGGAACTTTTCTGCAAGAGCTCAACTTAAAATTTTTTATTGGGGGTTTTATCATGATACAACTTTGTTATCTTTCTAACATAGATCTTTGTTAGACCCATAGAATTATATTTCACAATGACCAATTTGCCAAATTTGTCTAATCTCCCTGTCTAACAGCTCCTCATCATTCTTATTAACCTCAGTTTAAGGCTTTTTTAGTGTTTTTACAAGCTGCCTGCATACCGATCTCTTGATGCTTGCTGGCATTTGTTCAAGATCCTGTTTAGTGTTTATATATGATATATGCTTTAAACAAATATTTTTATATTTACTCTGAGTTCTTTGAGACTTAACTTAGTCTCTTGTGATGTTTTATTAATACTTTTTGATAATATAATGAATATAATTATAACCTTCGACTTTTCAAAGATGAAAGAGTTGGTCAGCTAACCTACTTACTGTCTTCACCTGACCTAGTTTCAAAAGTTGCTTCCAACTTTTCCATCATCGTCAGGGAGACATGGTCCAATCCACCGACACATGGATGCAAGATAGTTTCTACCATTCTTAATGAGCCGAATCTGCTGCAGGAGTGGTAAGTTGTTTGCTGATGGTGGGTGGCAATGATAATGGTGGGTGGTGTTGATAATGGTGTGTGCTTATAATGAACATGGGTGCTGATGATAATGGTGGATGCTTTTAATGATGGTTGGTACTGATGATAATGGTGGGTGCATATTATTAGTTTATATTCAAATAGAAAAATTTAATTGAAAAATCCGAAATAAGTCACTTTGACTTGATGAACATAATCAAAACTAATTAAATCAGAATTTAAAGTATTTTACACTGTAGGCGAATTTTCTTTACTTGTTGAATTTTGGCACAGAATGAACCAGTTCTGTATTAGCCAAAGTTTACTGTATTTATTTGAGGTAATTTGAATTTTCAGTATCCTTATTATATATTGTTTTCTCTGCATTCATGTCTTGATCATTATCATTCCCACCCTGGTCATCATTATCATCCTCATCAAAAAACAGGAAAGACACAGTGAAGGGGATGGCAAGTAGAATAAAAAGCATGAGGCAGCTTCTCTTTGACAGGTTGATTCACTTAGGCACTCCAGGTACCTGGGATCACATCATCAAACAGTCTGGTATGTTCAGCTTCACTGGACTATCAGGTGAGTCAGAGTATTTTGAAAGGAGACATGAGAACATGCTTGTATTTGTGTAGTTGATGCAATTTTAGAGTCATTTGTCTACATATTTCAAGGTAGTGAGTGCTCATTGATGTGTTGTCATATGTCAGAAATAAGGTTAATTGTTGAAACTTTGTAGATATCAATGACTAAACAGAATTTGATGATTAACAGTTGCAAATTTATTTGTATAAGCTGCAATCAATTATTCATGGAAACTGATCAATATGTTTGGCCTAAAATGGATTTAAACCAGTTATTCGATGGTGATCAATTGACCCGATCAGCCAAAACCATATTTGTATCAGACATAACAATATGTGTCAGGCATAACCATATGTGTATCAGGCATAACCGTATGTGTATCAGGCATAGCCATATGTGTATCAGGCATAACCATATGTTTATCAGACATAGCTATATGTGTATCAGACATAATCATTTAACAGTGTATTAATAACCTGCATGAATTTTGTATTAAATGATCAATTACAGCAAAACACGTGGAGCATCTGATCAAAGAACACCACATCTACCTCATGAAAGACGGTCGGATAAACATGTGTGCAATCACTACAAAGAATGTCGACTATATAGCTCAGTGTATTCATGAGACAGTTGTCATGTTTAAGAAGTAAGAAGAATTTCTTTTTGTTAATAGTTATATTATCAGTCACATTTTTGTCATTTTCATACTGCTTGCTGTAGGATAATTATCATAATGATATGAGTTGTCATCAATAGTACTATTCACGGCATAGTTCATGCTATCAGTCTATTATTATTATTATCATTATTTCTTTGCAGCTAACTAGTTCAATGGAATGAAAAATTAGAAGATGTTACACAGCCATGGAATTTTACCAAAAAAAAAAACGGTTTTGGGTAGCTCCTGATGCTTAGCTCACTATTTTGTACTATACTGAATAATCATGTTTAGTAAAAGTATTTATTAGTAGTTTTAATGTTCTTTTAATAATTTCTATCTTTATATTTCTATTTGCTCTTCGTTTTTTAATGATTTTTTCCCTTCATTATAAAGTTAGATGGGTGTAAATAATGTCGTAAGTGCCTTCATAGGGTGATGTTCTAATATATCTAAAGTTAATTTTAAAGTCTATGAGCTGGATTGAATTTCAATTGAATCAATTTTTGGATTGAAAAAAATAAGTATTCATTGTTTTTTCGTTTATATACATCTCACCAGTCAGTCATGACAAAAGTGAAGGTGAGTTTTTCAGCATCATCTGCTTAGACACACACATTTCAAACAAATAGTATCTGTCTAGTCTTTATCAGTGTTTTAACCATTTCAATTCATTCACAGCATTATTTTTGCTTTTCAACATCTACAATCAGCCTCAATGCTTCATGATTTTATTATTATTATTAATTATTCTGTTTCAGTTAGTCTTTTTTTCTTCAACGTACCTTTGACCAGACTGTTTTCTAATGCTGACAAAATTGTAACGAAAGCAATTAGACACACTCTTATTTTGTAAAAATCTATTACAACTCCAATATTTCTAACATGACACTTTATATGCTTGCTGATTCTCAAGTCTCAGACAAATGATTTTTCTAATTTTTTCCTGGACCAATTTTATTTTGTCGTTCAAATATTTGCTCAATGCAGTCAACTTTCTAGCTAATATTTCCTTCCCAATTTGATGATAGAACATGTAGTATTTTATCACACATATTTTATGCTCTACTTAATTATGCAATCGACTCTTAGTACGGCCATGTTGAACTTGAAGTTCCATTGTGGAGATGTGTTTATTTGTATGTTTTTGGGATTTACGACGATCACACTTTATATCATCATTTGATCCAATCTATTATATCAAGCTATAAATACATATGAACTTTTGTCACCAATAATATGTTACTAAATACACTGAAGAGAGTTACGAGCCATTCTTGTTAAAAAAAATTTTTGGTCAATGACAAAATGAGTTGCCTCTCTTTATAAAAACGTGTCTACTAAGATCTTAAGTCTACTGTTGCAGTAGTACATCTATCAAATGTCGCAGTAGAGTCAAAAATAAAACCTTTCTTTCTTTTGTGGATAAATTCCACCATTTTATATCACACGAACACGTATATAATCATAAACTATAATGCAACTTGTATTTGTTTATTAAAACATCTTCAAGAATATTCAAATCGAAGGCACTTGTTGATGAAGAAGTGTTTCAGTCTTTAAACATGATTTCAGCAAAAGCCAGCCATTTATGAGTGGACATGATATTTAGTGATAAGATAGAATCATATTATAGAGCGAAATTAAAATAAATATATGTGAAAAGTTTTTCTGTCTCAACTTTTCTTGACCAAAGCAGTCATCTCAGGAACAGCCTGTGAGAAGAGATTGATAACAAATCATGTGTCAGCTAGATGACATTATATGTTAAAAAATATCTCCAGGCCAATAAAATTCCACTCCATGCAGATATAATTCACTAATATATTAATAAAATAATATTAACAAAAGTTAACCTTGAAGAGGTCGGCCACAATGCCATAATCTGCCACTTGGAAAATAGGAGCTTCTGGATCTTTGTTGATAGCCACAATCACTTTGCTGTCTTTCATGCCAGCCAAGTGTTGGATAGCCCCTGATATGCCTACTGCTATATAAAGAGCCTGCATACCAGCATACAATATTCAATAGAAAACAATAGAATACCAAAAAACAATAAACCATCTAAAACAAACCGGTGCTACGATCTTTCCTGTCTGTCCAATCTGAAGATCATTAGGCACAAAACCTGCATCCACAGCAGCCCTGGATGCTCCGACAGCTCCGCCCCCTAGGGCATCAGCTAGGTCATACAAGATTTGAAAGTTCTCCCCATTTTTTAGACCACGCCCACCTGAGACAACAACTTTGGCACTTGTCAGTTCAGGTCTGTCAGACTTTACCAACTCCTGGCCGAGAAATTCTGATAGGCCAGGGTTGAGGGAAGAGTCAACTGAGACTAAAATGATTGCCACAAATTAGACAATAACAAAAAAAAAATTATGTTCATAAATCGACGTGGCGGGCACAACAAATTAAGTACAAGCATTTTAATCCCAATAAGATTACCATTTTCAAGAGCAGCTGACCCATTTAGATTTGCAGGTTCAAAGGTCGTGCCCCTGACAGTCAGCAATTTGACTTCATCTTTCGACTTGAGCTTCTGAATAGCATTACCTGGAAAATATGAACTTTAATTTTAAAATTAAAATAATCTTTTATAAAAGAAAAATTTCCTCCGTAGCTTAATAAATAAATGATGTAAAACATAGATGAACACGCACACCTGCATAGATAGTCCTGACGAATGTATCCTCTGATTCAATGCCAGTGACATCGGACACGGAGGCTGAGTCAAGCTTGGCTGCAATTCTGGGAATCAATCCCTGTTAGTTGAAATGACATAGATAGAAAATACAAGTTATATTTATTGATATTTCCTAAAAAAAATAATATTCTCATTTAGACTATCAAAACCTTTCCAAAGGCATCAGAAGAAGAGAGGATGTGAGTAAATTTTTGCTGCTTCTGTATTTGCAGTACCAAGTTGGTCATTATCTCTGGAAAAGTATATATCTTACCTAATTACATTAATATCATTTAATCAGTAATATAAATGTAATTACTAGGAGGTCGACTAGCAGCCTAAGAGGGGCAGGGCTTAACCTCTGCTTTAGATATCTTTGATTAGGTACTATTCTCAATGTGGCACTAAAAAAAGCTATAGAACAGAGACGAGCTGGTTTTATATATGTTATATATATATATATATATATATATATATATATATATATATATATATATATATATATATATATATATATATATATATATATATAAATATTGAAATATGTTGCCAGTTCCCAGACTAAAAATAGTAAATAATGGGGCTACAGACTGTTAGGAAAACAGAATTTAAAGTAGGGATAATAATAGTTAAATAGGTAGATTAATTAATCAATGTTGATGAATCAATTGCAAATATTCACAGTTGTGACAATTGTTAATTAAATATGTATGACTTTCTATATTTATTGAAAAATATTTGTTTTAAATCTCGGAAGTTTTTTTCGAGACTTCATACGAGAACAAAATTTAAGTCTCGCTATTTTATTTCGATACGAGACTTCCCCCGCAGGCTGTATTGTTTTAATAGCGATACAGGATCTCCCGTATCGTTTTGAAATCCCGATTGATATCAGGATAACGATTACGGGACGCAGATGCTTAGTAATTACTTATATTTCATATATGTTAATTGAACTGAATGAGGCCTATATTCAAGAAAACACCTCCTTATAAATTTTTATTTTAATTTGAGACAATTTTACATCTAAATACCATATTTTAATAAATATAACTCACAGTCATACAAATCGGGGAGGTTAAAAAAAGGAAGTTTATCTTTAAATCAGAAAATGTGGATACGTACATTATGTTTAAAATAACATTAAAAATAGGTTTCATTTAGTTTTATTTTCTGGTTTAAAAAGCCAGGTTGTTTTTTAACCTCTTCAGAGTCTTCATGCATGCATATGCACGTGTTAAATTTATGGAAATGTATATTATTTCATTTGATATAATAAATAAGTTATAATTAATTTAAATATAACAATATGTAAGTGATTAACTCAACAATAATACCTGGCAAATGACCATTTAAAAGTTCATGGTCGGCTAACAGTACTTTCTTTACACCTCCTATTTTTGTCACTTCACTGGCAACCTTTTTAAAATATTAATGAATAAAAAATATTAATGAATAAAAAAATATTAATAATAATTATGGACAATTATTTATTCGTACTTCAGATGTTGCCGATCTGCTGAATGCGAAAAAATAGTGCTGCATTTTTAGAAGCTCAAAAATGCTGAGAATTTAACTGCAAAATAAATATTAAACTTTTATTTTTTTCACTGCAACAGATAGCAGTATTTAAAATACCCAAAGTTGCTGAGGAGACATTGAGAGTTTCTGATAAGCTAAAAGATAAGTTCTAATAGCAGCTGTTTTTGGGTTGTATATGACCTAATAAAAATGATAGTGAATAGGGGTAGTGAATAGAGTTATAAAAAAGTAATTTAAAAACAAATTACAGTGTACAAATTTGTAGTAAGCAGAAATAATTTCTTTTTTGTACCATCTGATAATCCTATATCTCAAACAACTCTATTATTTGCCTCCAGAATACAAACATTTATAACTAGCACTGTCCTTAGTTGTTTTTTGTCCAAATAACAAAGAATAATAAACCGATTTTTTCTCAATGGCTTGAAATCTGAATGAAAACTATCTCCATGCAAATTTTCATTCAAATTGCTCAAGCGGTTCGGATGTGATAAGCAGACACACACACATTGCCCTTTCTATATATAGATTTTAGTATAATAATTATAAGCATAATAAAAATACACTAAATTCTGAAAAAATAAATTTAAAATTGTTATTGAAAAGATTATAAATAATTATAAACCAAACCCCAGAGCACTGGTGACCAGCTACAAGACATGTGACATCTCCGAGCTTGCAGGCAGCAGTGACTGTATTGAGAGTTGACGGGGAAAACTTTCCTCCGTTGTGCTCAACAACAACAAGAGAGCTTTTGAATCTTCTCAAGAAATTCTGGTTCTAACAAAAACAGGGAAAAAATGTCTCAAAAGCATATTTCTAATAATTAGCTAAGTTTGTCTGTCTGTAACTCTATATAATTTTGATACCACTGTACCGATTTTCATGAAATTTGGCATACTTACTCAGTTTTTTATGTTGATTTCGAAAATCCAAACTATTTTACAAGTTGGCACAATATTTAGATTACAAAGGAGAGGAATGAAGATTTCAAAAATTAATTTTTGATGCTGTTTTTACAAAAATATACTCAGAAGATAGTTGATAATAAAATTATTTTTCTGATTTAAACATCAGTGTTTTTTCCTTTTTATGCCTGTCATTTTATACTAGTCATTACAATATTTGCTAAAGATTTATATTGACATCATAAACTATTACCTACAGTTTCAATTACTGGCTAATAATCATTATTCGCCGACTAGTGAACTTTTCACTTTTCCAAACCGCAGTTGCAACACATTCAAAATTATTGATTATTAACTTCTATTCTTATACATAACTGCTAATAAAACAAATAAAATGCTAAAAATAAATGCAATTCAATAATTAAAGGTTTGCATTCTGAACAATTTGTTTTGACTGAATTCTGTCGATAACTTCTGCTGTGCTTAATAGCGGTAATAACTCGACAACACTTATTATTAATTAAAAACGTCAACAAAATCAATAATCAATTGATTGTGGTAATCATTTACTTTAACCGGTTGAGAAGGTTAGGAAAAGGTTCGTAAAGTGACTACTGTATACCAAACACGTCAAAGTAAATGATTAGCTCAAACAAAACAGACCTTTAGTTTATAAAATACACATATTAATAGCGATATAATCAACTATAAAATATAAGATCAATGATTCAATAAAAATGAAGTTTGAATAGATGTGTGTAAATTATATTAGTCGATACAAATAAAATGTATTTATTTATTCAATAAATAAATAAACAGACCATACTTCAGGTATTAATTATTAATTCTGAAGTTTCGGGTAATTTTAACATATAAGTAAATAAGTTCATTTTGATATTTTTTATTGATTTAAAATTTAAACATCAGTGTTAATGATGATTAACAATTTGTCAGCAGGTGGATAAGCAAATTTGAAAAAAAATAAGTATAACAAAACTATACATACACACCGCTTGAGAAACACATTTGACCTCAGAACAAGACTAGCATAAGCCGACGACATGACCACCACCACACACGTAGCGCTCCTGTTATGATTTTACTTTTTACTAATAATCAAAAAAGTAATGTCATGTCAAAAATGAAAAAAACTCAAAAAGTTGAATAGTATTGATTAATTTGATAAAAATAGTTGATAGAAGAATTTTTATATAACCTGTAAAAAATGTAAATAATTTATATGTATTTATATTAACGCAAAAATGTAAACTTTTATTTACATATTATTAATCAAACAATTAATTTGTGTACATATTTTTATTTAATTTTAAAAACACTTTTACTACCATTCTTACATTTAAACTTTATAGTTAAACCACCATGTGAAACAAAAAGTAAAACTAGATCACTTAACAACAATATTTGCCAAATTCGCGTACTTTTTAAAAGCTTGCTGACATATAACAAATTGAAAATGTTTGACGAAGAAAAATCTAGAAGTGTGAAATGGGTTTCTAATGAGCTAACAAGAATTATGAAGAGTGAAATAAGTGACGATGTCGTCGAGTAAGTTAAGTGTTTATCAATTCAATTCAAAGTTTAATCTAATCTTAATCTAATCAAATCAAATAAATGTTTTTTTAGGTTAGAGTTTTACTACATTTTAGACTAGTTAGAGTAGAGACTTGTGTGAAGTTAGCAATATTGCTGACCGTGCAAATAATAGTAGTATAATAGTAAAAAAAATGTCAAAAAATTTTATTTATTATTTTTTTCACCTGAGCTAAGCTATAACTTCGTTTGATGAAGTTTTAAAATGGAATTTAATAGTATAATTGGTTTTTTTCCGTTCAACAAATATACACGTTATAAACAAAAAAACGACTATTTCCAATGAGAATTGCATGAAATAAACGTTATCTCTCAGTAACACCTCCTACTAGCAAAAAATCTATTTTATCTAAAATAAATTTATTTTAGCAAAAAAATCTATTTTACTTAAAATAAATTATATTTAATCTTTTTACTTTGCATGGCCAGCAATATTGCTAACTTTACATACATTAGTTAGAGTCTAGTCTAGTCTAGTGAAGTCTAGTCTAGTCTCTAGTCACTATGGCGACTATGGCATGGCCTGCGCTATGCTGTGCTAAAACCCAAGCTAAAGATAAAAGCTAGCTAAATAATGGCAAGGCAGCTAAAATTAAGGCCTAAGCTATGCTATGTTTATGTTGTTGTGTTGATTATTTTTTGTCTTTATATTTTCAAGCTATTTATTGTCAATGGAAACAGCTCGTGATCTTGAGGATTACATTCGTGAACTCATTGATTTCTCGTCTCCAAAAGCAGAGCCATTCCTCAATAAACTTCTAGAAATATGGCAAAATCAGAAGGGTGACGACAAAGATGTAGTTATATTAAAGTTTTATTCTTGCAGTTTTTCTAATTTTTTTAATTAGTACATTTTATATTCACTATTGGGGAAAATTATTTATAATTCATCCTGGGGTATAACTAAACACTGCATTGTACCTATTACACAATAAATCAGGACTATTATGCAACACATCGGACCCATGGTTTGACTCATATTACGTAATAACCTATCCATAATTCAGACTTAGGAACTATTGATCAACATACAACAGGCCTGGTTTGTTGAGTAAGAGGTCCGATGTTTTACATGAGTTGATTAATAGGTCCGATGTGTCGTATGATGTCTGGTGCGTTGAAATACAAGTCTGATGTGTTTGGGCATGGACTCCTATATAGTAGCTACTATTATATAGGAGTCTGAAGTTTAACACGCATTGAATAATAAGTCTGGTGCATTGGGTATTATGTCCGATGTTTTATATATACACACACACACCTATATATGTTTATACATGTATACATTGTCCCAACAACGCCAGGCGTGGGAAAAAATATTTTTAAAACAGTAAGACAAACAATGGCTGTGTGTTCAATATTTTTGGAAAAACTTCCTGGCTAATTTAAACCATCAAAGCCCTATTTTTCCTATAGAGCCTGCTGATCATTTAGTTAAGCTTAACTGACAATAATATTTATATTTCTAATCAAGAAATAATGATAATTTTTTCATGTTTTAATCTGAAATAAAATCAAATACCTTTTCTATATAAAAAAAATAACAGTTTTTATTCTCTAGAAGGCTTTAAAATTTTTTTTAGGACATGTCACACTTGAACAAGAGTAGTATTGAAAAAGAAAACACGTCAGACCACTTAAATACGCCACATTCATCCGGAAAAAGCAAGAAAACAAAATTTTCACCACTTTTTGGTGCGGATGGGAAGGAGAAAACCGTTGCCAAGCTACCAGGTAGGCGGGGTCATGTTTACATACATACATACATAGATACATACATACATGTATATATATATATATATAAATGACAATTTGTGTATATATATATATTGATGTAGGTAGACACAGGTGTGAATGTCTGGCTTCAAAACACGATCTGGTAAACAACTGTCTGAACTGTGGACGAATAGTATGTGAACAAGAAGGTTCAGGCCCTTGCTTTTTCTGTAACTCTTTGGTTGGTAGTCTCATCTTTGTATGGTTGAATGATCGGATGGTGGGTTGGTAATCGATTGATGTTTTCATTGTTTGGTCAAATGGTTGATGACAGATCAATTAACTAACTTAATAAATAATATTTATTAGCATTTTAAGTTTATAAATAATTTTGTTATTTTTTTGGTTATTATCAAAGGTGTAAACTTAGTGATGTCGAAAATTTTAAAAATGATTCTATTTAATGAATAGGTCTGTAGTAAACAAGAAGAAGAAATACTATTAAGAAACACCAAGAAAAGTGAAAACCTGAGAAACCAGCTTATGAAGAAGCATCGTGTAACTGACAGCACTGCTAAAGGAGGCAACCCTGAACTTGGTGGGGATCTTAAACAAGAACAAGAGCTAAAGAAAGCTCTGGAGCACAAGAACAGACTTTTAGAATATGACAAAACTAGGTTAATTAAAAAAAATTTCAATCTCTCATTTCAATATAAAACAGAAAATATATTGCCAATGCATTCGAAAATTAGAGCAGAAATCATTTTGTTTTAAAGATATTTGATCAACTCAATGTCACTATCAGGCCTTCCTTATTGTTATCTTAAACGGCTACAAATACTCATCAACACAGCCACTAAAACAAGTGAAGCAAAAACAAAGTTTTTTAAAAACACACTTTTATATTTTTTTACTACATAAACAACAAACATATTAGCATAGACAATAAATAGTTTGACGAAAATATCACAAATAATTATTTCATTAAATTTTGTCCAATCGATCCGAAAATTTGATAGAATGCATTATTAATTAGTTCGGAGGTATGTTTAAATTTTGAAGTCTCTAGCTCATCGGGAAGATAGTTTAAAATCGATTGCAAAATTTGACGACAGACAGATAGACAGATTGACAGACAGAGAAGTCAAGTTGAGTAAAAGTGTGTAACAATTTACAAATCTCACGTCACTCCACTTCTTCAAGACCTTCACTTGCTTCTAATCCAGCAACGGATCGATTATAAGATTGCAAAAATAGTACATAAATCCCTACACGTCCAAATTTCTCCATACCTGTCTTTTGGCCACGTCACAGACATACCGGGACGGGGAGGCTCAGATCTGCATCCAGGGGTTTCTCCCGACACCACTGACCCATTGTACAACGCTCAGCAGAAGATCCATAGACATCATCGGGCCTAAAATGTGGAACAAACTTCTTCACCACATCACCACTTTATTTAGTTTAACCAGCTTCTACACAGCGCTCAAGACTTTTCCATTCACAAAATCTTTTCCTTCTTGTTAACAGTGGTCTTGAAATTCATTTGAACATGGCGCCACTTAAATCATACTTGGGTTCATTATTATTAAAATTATTATTAAATGTAAATTTGTAATGCGCTTTTTTTTTAAAAGTCACAAAAGCGCGTCGCGTCAAATCATAAATTTAGGAATAAAGTTCAGTCTTAAGCAGCTTCCTGAAACCGCCGAGGTCCAAAGCTGGATTCCTCAGGTCAGCAGATAGGCTGTTCCAAACGACTGGACCAGCAGTGGAGAATCCGCGCCTGCCGAGAGTCGTTGTCTTTGACGATGGAACGAACAAGTCGCCAGCCGCCGCCGATCGAAGGTGGGACCCGACCAGCAAGCGTTGAGATCGGTACACACAGTTGCTGCAGGTAGACCGGAGCCGTGTGGTGGAGGCACTTGTATACCATCAGACCCAACTTGAACTGAATTCTCTGCGTGAATGGAAGCCAGTGAAGTTGCGTCCGCATGAGATCTGATACGGGAGACCAGCCGGGCAGCTGAAGAACAAGACGAGCGGCTGCTCGGAGAATGGATTGGAGCCTGTTGATTTGAAACTGTCTAAGTCCGGCCATGACACCATTACAGTAATCAAGCCGGCTGTGCACGAGTGCTCTGATGAGTGAATGGGCGGAGTCCGTGGTGAGGCTACGGCGGACGACGCGCAGTTGACGGAGATGATAGAAGCATGAACGAGTAAGATGAGAGATGTGTGCTTCCATAGACAAGCTACTGTCGACCATCACGCCAAGATTACGAACATAAGTGGAGGGCCTGACTGAGACACCAGTGATGACCAGATCCCCCTTCGGACAGAAGCTGAGTCGACCAGGCGAGCCCAACCAGATCACTTCGGTCTTAGAAGGATTGAGTTGCAAGCGATTGCTCGCCATCCAACTGCCATTATTATTATCATTGTCATTTCTTTTAGCCAAATTTCAATTGTATTTTCTTACTTCTTAGTTATTGAATTTTAAGAAAAGGACTATAAAATACTTGTTTACACTGTACTGTACAGTGTTATGAAAAAAGACAAGAAAAAACACTTTACCTAATAAGCTTTGTGTTTATTAGAAATAATTAAATGAATATAATTAAAAGTTACTAAGGCTGAGCATATGCATTTTTCTACATCTGCACCTGTCACTGCATGCAGTTGTTACTGTATGCACTGGTCTTTTCACCCCTTATTTTAATTTTTCTATTTCCTTACAACTTTACCTAATTGCATTACGTTTACCATTACAGTGCCAAAAGAACAAAGGTCATAGATGATGAGAATGACTACTTTTCAACTAGCGACAATAAGTGGCTCAGAGCATCAGAGAGAGAGATGTTGAAGAAAAAGGAAGAAGAGCTCAGAAGTCAAAGGCATGCCTCCAAATTGGCACCTCGTAAGATCACTTTTGACTTTGCTGGTAGAAAGGTTGTTGAGACAGAAGCCAAGGGATATGATGTCACTGAAGATGAGGCTGTCATGGCAGCCAATTTTGGAACTGGTCACTATGATGATGATTTGAAAGGTTCTGGAGGGTATGGCAATGGAGCAGAAGGCCATGGAATAAAAGCTACAGTGAGTTTGAAAAGTGGTTTCAATTGATTTTCTTGCAGTGATCGGTGAATGCGCAAGTCTGTGATAAATATTAAACATGCACACATCTTTTATCAAGTACGTTTGACCATTTAAACTTTGTCTTCAGTATCAGCATTTTGATTCTTATTTAAAATTGTCAGTTTTTGGCGGACCCTTCTGAAGGCCCCCCACAATCGGCAGCTAGGAAAAAACTGTCAGAGTTCGAAGAAGACCTACCAAGTGTGATTCAAGATGGCGGAATGCAGATGATGGAGGATAAGGGCGTAGCTTTAAGCATGCACCAACCTTGGGCCTCTCTGTTGGTGGTTGGCATTAAAAAGTGAGTTTCTTGTTTTTCATTAAAGAAATATTTGGATGTTATCAATCTCGTGTCAAAAGTGAAATTTCGGTATCATCTGTTTGTTCTTAAATTCACTTTCCTCCTTGCAGGCACGAGGGTCGATCATGGTACACCAGCCACAGAGGCCCTCTGTGGATTGCTTCAACAGCCCAAAGACCTGACCCTGAAGAAGTTAAAAGTGTTGAATTTATGTATCAAAAGCTTTATGAAGGTTGGTGACAGTGCTTATTTAATATTTAAGTTCAAATAAATAAACCATCAAACACCTAACATCTTAATAAAGGAGTTCATTATTTAATATTGAAGTTCAGATGACCAACAAACATCTAACATTTTAATAAAAAAGTACATTATTATAATTTATTGGAGTAGTTTGAGCATATTTAAACTCCAGTTCATCTGAATTTTTGATTATTCCAGCCTGGATTCACAACATGAACAAATTTGTCTGTGTATTTGCCCATTGTAAATTTAATCTGCCTATGTTGCAACCATTTTGTTTGAATATTTATTTTATTTATATAAAATGGTTTAGTGGCACCCACAGGTATTTAAAATAACTTTGAATCAAGATTTCATTGTTATGATTGAATTGAATTGATAGCTTGTTAAAATGATAGCTTGCCAGAAGAATTTTTACAGGCTGTCAATAATTCATAGTTGATTTTTTACTGCTGCATTTTGGTCACGAAACCCGATCTCAATCCCGGGATTGACAAACATTAAATCCTGTAATCACAGTATCGGAAGAAGGCCGGGATTTGTGTTTGGATGAGTAGAGCAGTTCTAAACGACAAAAGCTATTTTCAACTTTAGAGGCATGACTTATATAATGAGTGCATGCCAAAAGATTGGTGGGAGTTGGCCTGAGTTTTGTCTCTGTAGATGAGGTCCATGCTTACCATGCTCTAATGGAGCATAGTAAGCAGTATACTGAGAGTACAATCTATTTGGTTGAATATTTGCCTGAGTTGGAGTTTATTAGAACTAAAGTTCATAGTAGCAAAAGTTCCAGAATCACTCAAAATTTTTGTGCTATCATGCAGTGCACTCTAATTGGATTGTTCTTTGTACTAAATCATCACCCTTCCCTATTATAATTATTGTCTGCCTGGCCTAGTAGATTTAGATTTGTTCGAATTAAAATTTATTGTTGAAAGTTTGTCGATGTGTAATCTATATATTTATACAAATGTCTGTTTGTCTTTTATGCAAATCCAAACTGCTGAACCAATTTTAAAGAAATTTGGCATGGAGGTAGATCTCAAAGAGTAGTAAGACATAGGGTATTTAAAAAAATTTTAAAATTTCATATTGCACAGCTCTTTTAAGCAAGAAGTTTACTTGCATAGCTCAGGTTGAGTGTCCTGAGGTTATTCTTTTTATCAACCTTAAGAAGAAAAAAATTTTTTTTTGCAAGTTTGTTGAATTATATTGCTGCCAATTTTTGAGTTGCTGCTGTAGGTTTGTTTAATTGTATTAATTCAAGTTTATTTTAATCATATTGTTTATAGTTTGTTGAATTTTATTAGATGTTATCAGGTCAAGTGTTGGTTTTTATTATTTGTGTATTTGCTCTTTATGACATCTGATGTAGTTTTGATCAGTCTTCAACAAAATATTTTCATCTTGGTAAACACAGGTCAAAATATCACATTCCCTCAAGACTATCCAACAAGTTCACTGCTGGGCAGGGTGGTCGTAGCTGACTGCCTATCACAGGAAGTCTACAGGGAGAAGGTTGGTGGTTATTGGCCAGATGAAATTTGGTTTTTTACAAGTTTTATTTTTAATAGCTTTTCATATTGATCTATTTGTTCAAGTATCCCGGTGGCGAATCAGAATCTCCATTTGTTTTCATCTGTGAAAATCCTTTGGAGTTGAAGATAAAGTTCCCAATCAGAGGAAAACACAAAATTTGTTGGCATTGCTAATCATTATTTTATATTTTGTTGTCATTATTATTCATTTAATTCTAGCGTTAAAATTTGTTGAATTTTACAGATAAATTAGACAGAGACCTGCACAAAGGAGCTAAGAAATCACTGAATTGGAATTAGTAATAAAGGTTTTCACTGCAACTAGGAAAGTTCATGTCATCCGAATTATTGACAATGATGTTAAATATTCAGACAACCATTGTTGATCTATGCATAGTTGCCAGTCAGTGACTTCACTAAGGGGTGCAGACCGCGGTAAACAAACATTTCTTTCTCCGGCGGGAGGAATAAATTCTAATCGGGGGAATGCCTAAGAGTTTTCTGGTTGGTGGTACCAGTAATGTCCTCTATTTGCCGACTGCACTGTGTAGCAATGCATAAGGGACACACACATAGACAGACATTCATATCTATCTATATCTATATATATATATATATCTATATATATATATATATATATATATATATATATATATATATATATATATATATATATATATATATATATATAGTATACATAAATATATATATAGTATACATAAATATAAATGACTGTATGTCCTTTATGCATTGATGAAATTTTCACACAACCTTGAGAGTCAATGGAGAAAAAACTTGAGATAGGTCACGAAGTGGAGCGGAGAGCAAGCGAGAACGGAAAAGTCACGGAGCGGAAGAGCGAGCGGGAAAGGGAGAGCAGGCGGGAAGGAAACGGGAGCGAGAGGGAAAAAGCAAGCGGGGAAGAAAACGAGAGCAAGAAAGAAAAATTTCTAAAAATCTAGGGCAACGCCGGCTTACCTCGCTAGTTGCGTAATAAATTTCAAATTTATTTTACTTAACGTTCGAAAGTTTCAAGCAACTTTTACGTTTTATGGGCTAAAAGAAGTTTAAATTAGGAGAGAATGGACGAAAGAAAATTTGACCATATTCATGAACTTCATTTTAACAACCGAATCATCTTCAAGATGGCGGATCTTTCGAATGTTGCTGGCCCAAGGATATGGTATGGTCTTCCTCAAAAGGTCACTTCTGCTGTGACAATTGAAAGCTTGGGTCCCTTCGAGACTCGGGTTCGCCATTGAGGGGATTGGGGGGCCTAAACACGACCCTGTCTTCCCCTAATAAGCTGACACTATAAGTTACCGCACTGGGTGGCACTAATTAATACAGTGGCGTCTAGGTTTATTCCTTATAGACACCACTGTATCTAAGTGTAAAAAAGTCGAACCGATGAAAATTATATGCACCTCAGCACCGACTTTCACTACTTACGGCAAAATATACAAGAATATTACCAGTCATAAGAAACACTTTAAAATTTTCCAACATTCAGTTCTTCTAAATATTTTCTATTTAAAAAAATTCTATTCGTCAGTGTCGTCGAAAAGGGAGGAGCCAGGAGCTTATTTTTTTAGTGTCATTGACTCTTTGTTTTGTAAACTCTGCTAAATTTAATTACTTTTCAAAATAAACATTTGATTATAATTTGATACTAAATTTTGGCGATTATTCACATTGCTTCAGCATTAGCATATCTTTTTTTAAATCTGACAGGCAGGTTAAAGCATACACATCAAATATCTATGATCTATGGACGCAACACAGTGCATTACAAATTACAATATTGTCTGCGTATAGAACGTTTAATAAGAGCACGTGCTCCGAAGTCCGTAAACTATTATATTTTGCTGACTTACACATTTTTAAATAATTATATTTATTCAATAATAGTGTTTATTTAAGACATTTTATGGTGTTTAAAGGTTAGAAAACAAGAACCGTCTGTCTATTTTAATTGTTTAAGAAGACAAAACGTAAATTGAAGCAGCTTGACAAGGTTTTTCTGAACAGTATACTATTAATGTTGAAATGTAAATTATTATAATATATGATCACACACATACACATATACACAAACACACACATACATACATACATACAATGGCGGATCGAGGGGGTCCGGGGAGGGCCATGGCCACCTCCCGTGGATTTTCAAAATTTACTTTTTTTGAAATACTAAAAAAGCTTATAACAATATTAATACCAGAAATGTTATTTAAAACTAAGAATAATTGAGAAAAAGTTCAAGTTGACCAACTTTAGAAGAAAAATTGACTACTTTTAAGAGAATTTACAACATTTTTAGCATCCGGCTTTTCTGGTATTAATATTGTTCGGGAGGTGGCCATGGCCCTCCCCGGACCCCCTCGATCGGGTTTCAATTTTTCGGGTTCAGGTTTTAATTTGTCACACTTTCGGGTTCGGGTATCAAAAAAAGACCGGGTAGTACCGAACTTCGGGTTCGGGTCGGGTACCCGTGACATCCCTAATATATATATATATATATATATATATATATATATATATATATATATATATATATATATAATATATATATAATATATATTTATATAATATATATATATATATATTGTATATATATACATATATATATATATAATATACATATTCATATATGTATATATCATAGATATATGTATATATATATATATATGTATGTATATATAATATATATATATATTGTATATGTATATATATATATATATATATATATATATATATATATATATATATATCACAGTTTAATATCATTTTTTTATCACTGCAAACAGACCTCAGTAAGCCTCAGCTACGTCGTCCAGTTTAACAGTTTTTGAAACTTGAATAAGTCTTTATCGCCTGTGACTTCATTTTGCACTATACATAGTTCTATTGCAAAAAGTATCTCTTCCAGACAAAACAACTACAAAATGAAAGAAAGAACAGCAAGCAAATCAATTGTCATGAATGACCCGGTTCATGGACTGATTGAACTCGATTCGCTGTGCGTCAAAATCATCGACACACCGCAATTTCAGCGACTTCGGCACCTACATCAGTGCGGTTCCGCTCATTACGTCTATCCTGGGGCTAGACATACTAGATTCGAACACTGCATCGGAGTATGCCACTTGGCAGAGGCAATGGCCAGGGTTCTGCAAAGAAAACAACCTGAGCTGAACATAACCGATAGAGATGTCCAGTGCGTAGCTATAGCCGGTCTTTGTCATGACCTGGGCCACGGTCCATTCTCACATCTCTTTGACAGCGGTGTCTTGCCTCACTTCGACAAAAGTTGGCAGCACGAGCACGGATCAATAGACATGTTTGATTACCTCATTGAAGATAACAACTTCGCTTCCTTTTTCCAGCCAGAAGATCTTCTGTTCATTAAGGAGCTGATATTTCCCTACGAATTCAAGGACGGCGAAGAATGGCCGTTCAAGGGACGAGGCAGAGACAAAGAGTTTTTGTACGAGATCGTGGCCAACAAAAAAACCGGAATGGATGTAGACAAATGGGACTACATCATGCGTGATTGCTACTTCATGGGTATCAAAACGGCTTTCGATCACACGAGGCTCCTCAAGTTTGTTCGTGTTCTCGATGTCGAAGGTGAACAGAGAATATGTCTGAGAGATAAAGAAGTCGACAATCTTTACGAGCTCTTTCACAGTCGAACTCGAATCTACATTCAAGCATACCTCCATAAAACCGTACTCATAGCGGGACACATGATTTGCCAAGCTTTGATAGCAGCAAATGACTATATTTTCATTGAAGGCGATAACGGGAAGAAATACAAGATGTCCGAAACAGTCCGTGACATGACCGCATACGTGAAGCTTACAGAAGAAGTGTTCTTCAGAATTCTTTACTCCACAGATGAAAATTTAAAGCCGGCTAGAACCTGGCTTGACCGATTGACCCGCAGGCGTTTGCCAAAGGCTGTCGGGATCTTTTCGCACAACGACGACAGGGACCTATCATCAGCTGACGGGATCAAAAATCAGCTCCTCGACCAAGCGGATGCTCTAGCAATTGAACTACAACCGAGTGACGTCATCGTCATCAAATCAAAATGGGACTATGGCATGAACACCGAGGACCCAGTCAGACACACCTGGTTTTTCAACAAAGACGATCCCAATGTACCTTACAAACCTAGAAGAATCTTGGAGTCTAATTTTTTACCAAAAAAGTTCAGAGAGATCAGGTATCTTGTTTTCTGCAGTGACGAAAGCCCGGCAAGAGTCGCTAGCGTCAAACGTTGCTACGAGTCGCTGTGTGTAAAACGCGACGTGGTTGTGAATGAAGACTTTAGTTGTAGTCCCGTTAAACATTCAATGTAGGAAAATGGATGTTTGTCTCCAATTTTAATTGTAATTTTCCAGTTGTAATTTATTGTATATAATATTTAATTATTAAATTTTTCGTAATTATATTTTAAGTATTTAAGACCTAATAAAACTATTTTTATAACTGTTTGACTTTTTCATTTCGGAGCTGTCCAGGTTCCGAGTAGCCGTAAATTACAATTTACAACACAACGTTCCATTAATCTGACGGTAAATTGTTTTGCAAACAAGCCCAATAAATACACCTGGCACTACGACTACAGGTTGGAAGTTTGGCGGCAATAGCTGTACACTGAACTTCTTAATGTGAATCTAAAATTAAAGATGACGAACGTCAATCAAGCACGACATATATTAAACACGACCAGTCACAAATTATGGCGATGCGCTTATTGCAATTGCTGTTTATAAGCGCCGACGAGTTTTTTTGTCGGGGAGTCATTTACGGTCGGGAGACTAAGTTCAATAATACATCTACATACATAATTTGCTATGTATGTATTGTATGTTAGCAATTTCGCGTAACGCTATATATATATATATATATATATATATATATATATATATATATTAGGGATGTCACGGGTACCCGAACCCGAGTTCGGTACTACCCGGTCTTTTTCTGATATCCGAACTCGAACCCGAAAGTGTGAAAATTTGATACCCGAACCCGAACCCGAAAATGTGAAAACTTGATACCCGAACCCGAAAATGAGAAAACTTGATACCCGAACTCGAACCCGAAAATGTGAAAACTTGATACCCGAACCCGAAAATTCATAAGCTTAATACCCGAACTCGGATTTGTGAACAAATAAATTTTTTTAGTAAATAAATATTTATTCCAGTTTTAAAAATAGCAACACAAACAGAGTTTTCATAACTTTTCTAATTTATTAAAAATGAAATAGTATTAGGAACCGATTTATTAGTGATTGTGTAAGCTAGACCACTAATCCGTTTGATTATCAGGCGGACCGAGCCGCGAACGAACTAAAATAATTAGGCCTCCTTCGGTCGAAGAAATCGCGGATAGCCATGATTCTAAACTTTTTACTTCAGTTATATAAACTTATATTTATTCATTCATATACTCAAAGTTTTTCTGATATAACAAAGACCCTTTGTTATAAAGATAATCTTGCATAATCCTAAACTTTAACTGGCAAAGTCTATAAATGATCTATGCGTCACAGTCATTTTATTGGCAAATGTGTAAGCTAGACCACTAATCCACCTGATATTCTGGCCGGACCGAGCCGTGAAAAAAATTAATAAATTAGAATAATTTAAGAGGTAACGTATTATCGCAAGCCATACAAGTTTTGTATTATCACCTTTGCGTAACAAATAACACAAATAGATCATTTTATTGGTGAGTGTGTAAGCTAGACCACTAATCCACCTGATTATCTGGCCGGACCGAGCCGTGAAAAAAATTAATAAATTAGAATAATTTAAGAGGTAACGTATTATACTAATCGCAAGCCATACAAGTTTTTTATTATCACCTTTGCGTAACAAATAACACAAATAGATCATTTTATTGGTGAGTGTGTAAGCTAGACCACTAATCCACCTGATTATCTGGCCGGACCGAGCCGTGAAAAAATTAATAAATTAGAATAATTTAAGAGGTAACGTATTATACTAATCGCAAGTCATACAAGTTTTTTATTATCACCTTTGCGTAACAAATAACACAAATAGGTCATTTTATTAGTGAGTGTGTAAGCTAGACCACTAATCCGCCTGATTATCTGGCCGGACCGAGCCGCGATCGAACTAAAACAGTTAAGCCTCCTCCGGCCAAAGAAATCACATTATTTGGAAAGCTAAAAAATAACTTGTTAGAGTTTATTCAATACGTGTAATGTCCAATGGATGAATTGATCGCTCTCGTTTGTATATGTATATACACTAAGTAAATTTAAGATCAATCCAGGAATTTGAAATCATAAGCCAGTACCCGAACCCGAACCCGGTTTTTTGAAAACTACAAACCCGAACTCGAACCCGAAAACCTGAGTTTCACAAACCCGAACCCGAAAACTCGAGTTTTACAAACCCGAACTCGAACCCGAACCCGAAAACTCTAGTTTCACAAACCCGAACCCGAACCCGAAAACTCTAGTTTCACAAACCCGAACCCGAACCCGAACCCGAAAACTCCAAAAAGTACTACCCGTGACATCCCTAATATATATATATATATATATATATATATATATATATATATATATATATATATATATATATATATATATATCTTTCCTTTCTGAAACTACGCCAAACAACGTTTTAAAATCTTTATTTTTTCCAGCTCACTGGCGAGTTTCGGTTAATTTAACCATCTTCAGAGTTCATTTTAAACTTTATAATAATAAAACGGTATGTATTAAAATCGAAAAAGACACTTTCTCAAACTTATAATAATAAAGTTAATTAAACAGCAGTTAGTTTGTTTTCAATACATGCAGAGTTAGACGTAAAATCAATAAAAGTAGCCGAGTATTAATAAACACGCTTTCAGTGAGTAAACAAGTGTCGACGCTTTCAGCCAAAGTCTCACTAAAATACAAATTAAGTACACAACCAGTCACCCACACAGCTGATTTCACGCTCACTTTTTCCGTAGTTTTTGTTTTCTACTTTCTTCTATTTATATTAATATTTGGATTGCAAAGTAAATGTTCAAACACCGCAGGTGTCTCAGCATCACCTGCACTATTAATCAAAACATTCTCAATTTCTCCGATTAGTATAGTATAGTTCCACATTTTTTAGCCGCATCGCCATCAACCTCAACTTCACTACCTTCACAGTTACAGAAAACATCTTCATCGTCGACATTATTACAACTTTTATGTTTTTCTTCCGAGTCATTTTCTTTTTCTTCAACCATTTCATCTGTGTGGAAACTATCAAGAGAGAGTGATTCTGACTACGTATTTTTAGAGCCACAGCTTTTAAAACAAACAGGCGTTTCTCTATTAATCTTGACAGGCGTAGTTTCCTTCTGCTTGGTGCGATTTTCCATGACGGCATCCTCTATATGTCTTTGACGTTGAGTATTTGAGTATATCTTCATCGGTTACCATATCAATTTCTTTCTTGCAGCAATCACTTTGTTTTCTTCTTTCAGACAAATCATTTTCAAATTTCACGCTCGTTTTATTCTTGTTGAGATTATCGTAGAGGAGTGGTTTGGGCTCTAGGATTTTAGAGTCACAATTATTACTAGCCTCTCCAACTGAAACGTCAGATGAATGTTGACAGTTATTTACCTTTGTTTCAAGAAGTTTCTTTTTTGGATCCCTGTTCGTCTTCTCTGTTTTATGTTTATCTTCTTCCATCAATCTATTCATATTCATTCCTTTATTGACGTTTGTTGCAATTCCAAATTTTGGATCAATTGGGCCATCAAACAACTTCAAAATGTGAGTGAAATTGTTATCTTGAATGTTAATTGCCGGTTTTTGTTCCTGGATCAACAAAGCCTCTGACACCCTTAATCGTCTCGGATTGTTAAACGTTTCTATTATTTCAGTGTTATCCACAAGGATTTGTCTAGATAACTGCTTATGGTGTTTTTCACAGAAATGCTTCATGATACCTCCACCTTGCAAATGCATAGTCAACCTCCGTGATAAAGACGTTCGGGTGGAGCCAATGTATGTTGCATGATCACAGGGACATGTGAACCTGTAGATAACATTTTTCCGTTGCAAATGCTTTTTACAGTTAGAAAGATTGTTACGCATAACCATGAAGTGGGTTGTTTTTGGTTTATAGTATACATTAAGTTTAATTTCATAGTTCAACGAATCAATAACTTTCACTTTAGTTTTGACTACATTTTTTATGATGTTTTCGTCAATTATATAATTTCTGTGCATTTGGGCTTTATATATAAAAAAACATACAAACATTGTACCAATTTATATATGTTCTAGGTAGTTGTTAGGCGCCCATTAAATTTAAATTAATATTTATAATTTTCCATTTGTCAGTTTTTTCCCAACTGCCACCTACCGAATGTAAGGAAAACCTCAGCCAATAAAGTATACGATCTATCGGGAAAATGCTTTTTGTAAAAAAAAAACACCACCGTTACGGATTCAACACTTAGCGCCATATATAGCCTAACTAGCTGTGGCTCGGTAGGCTAAAAGTGACAAGGACTCAGATAAAAAAACAACGGCAGTGCCAGTGCCGGCTTCTTCGAAATTAGAGAATTTGAACCGTGCATCCATAGTAGAGTACTGCACGGGCCGATTTTTCATGGCCCTGCTAGGCCCGTCTGATGACCCTCAAATCACAGCCAGGTCCAGCCCGTGCAGTAATCAATCAAGCCAACTGATTGATTGCAGTACTATAATCCATAGAGCCCTACACAGTTTTGTTGAGGCAAATTGAATAAGCAAAAAATTCTAGGTCTGGCTTGTTATTTAGGCACACAATTTTCAGTCTCTAACCGGCTCGTTTCTTGTATAAGGATGAAAGGACACGCTGAAAAATAATGATTACTGTAGGATTTATTAAAAATATGGATGAAACAATGCAGAGACAGAGATGAAGAATGCTGAGTTGTGGATGGTAGGTACTGGTGGAAATGGAGACAAAATTTGATGCCTACGCACACCTCTACCTCTTGCCTCTATAATAGGTAAGATGTCAACACTTATTTACAAGCTGTAAGCCAGTGTCATTTTATATAGCGCCATTTACAGGAGCTAAACGGCACTCTGTTACAAAGCAATGAAATAAATGCTATTTAGGTCTCGTCGGAAAATTGAGCGAGACAAACTTTACTTCGTACGTAGGTCAAGATCTAGAATTTACAAGAATCCACTAAACAACATCCCGTCGTTCAAGCTGTTCGACATTATGGACTGTAGCCAGGATTAGAATAAGCGATCAAAACAAGTGGAACATTCGGCAGCATAGATATTATGTCCAAAAATACTTGCCTACTACTAAACACAAAAGTTAACCACATTATGTTATTTAACAAAATTTAAGTCATACTTGACAGCTGTCTATAGGAGCCTTCAAAAAGTGACGCATTAGTTCCGCTTTTTCATTTAAGATGGCCGCGAGTTATTCTTCTTTATTCAGATCATTGTTGATTATATCGCAGTTGCGCTCACTCAAAACGACTAAACGAAACACTCACCCTTAGCAAGAAAGCGGAACTAATATGCGTCAGTTTTTAATGAAACCGCCGCAAAAACTGATCTTCGCAAACAGGTTCAAATCAACCGCTGATGGACAAACCACACAAGAAAACTTCAAAACAAGAAAGCTTAGATAGATCAGGGTTGTACCGTAATTAACATCATGTATGATTGTACAACTTCCACTTTCAACACCGGGTGGGGGGGGCTCGACGTCTTCTTTCGTCACAAATCTAATGAAGCTAAAGGGACCACGCTACACAGCTCGCGGTATTGAGTCTACACCTGCTCTCCATACGACCAACGTTCTCAAAAAGCCTCACGTTGCTGTCAGCGCAACATGATACAAAATATAACACGACGTTTGAACGCCCACGTCAATCTGTTTTCATCATATGTATTAAACAAATACAGGACTAAGAAAACAAAATTCAGGATGGGCCAGGTTTCTCCGAAATCTTTATGAACGGAAAATAACCGCCATGCAGTTCTGTTTACAAAATAAAAAATAAAAGTGCAACGAAGTGAACGAATGAATGACGAAACAAGAATCAAATCTTGCCAGCCCAACCAAACTCAAAATAGTAGCGATCACGGTCGAGCAGGTGGAGAGAGAGAGAGGGAGAGATGTGGCTGTATGTCTGTTTGTACGTGTGTTTCTTTATGCGCGCTTTCGTATCAGCTGCTCTGCTGCAGTGAGCCCTTATGCAAAACAAAATATAAGCATTTGTTAAGAGTCTCCCTCTGTCCTCGAAACGGGGGTAGTTAGTTAGCACATTCGATTTCTTCTTTTTTCTTCGCTTAAATCATTGTCCCCATCTGAGAATCTTCCTTTCATCTGTCCATTCACTTTCAGAGTGAGGGAGTGACGTTAGGAAAACAGTCCAGCTGCCTGGTGTTGCTTCAATATGAAATAAAATACAACAAAATGTTAGTGGACACAATTTTTAGTTTAAATTTTTTTAAACACATAACTTAACTAAGACCATGGTTAAATAACAACTACAACATAGCTTAATTATAAGAAAAAAAGAAAATAAAGTCTACATTATAAATTATTTTTAGGCTCAAAACAATATTCGAACAATGACATATCTCAGAAAAAAGATTAGTTGTGAATTTCAGACCTCCAGGCAAATTTTTACTAAAAAATTGAAATGAAAATATGAGATATTTTAACCTTCCATGCCACATTGATGTTTATAAATAATAAAAAATTAAAAATTTGAAGAAAGAATAATGAACAAAAAGCTCAAAGAGAAAAACAATGAATTTAAATCAATAATAACCTCCTGTTGTCCTGCTGGCAACAGCTGGTTTTTCTTCCCCAGGAATTTGATGGCAAAACCGGTGTACTCTTCTGGGTCGGCGAAAAAGGCTTTGACGATATTTACAATCTGTTTATTTGAAAATGTAATAAATTGTTACAATTAAATACATCAACTTTATTTCTGGTAGACAAAAAATTTTATTTTATTTAAATTTTGTCCAATCAATCTGAAAATGTAAAAGAATGTGAAGTACTTGATGACAAACAAATCCACCAAATTTCAGCTAGATTTGACAACGGAAAGTTTGTTTTTTTTAAGCGTCAAAGGGTCTGAAAGTGTGGTGTATATAAAAAATTAAAAAAAAAAAGTTGCTTATTTGTAAAACAAAAGGAACCCACTAATGCAAATAAAAAATTGACTAATAATACAAAGAGCAGGTGGGTGGTCACTGTCCTTTAAAAACTCCAGAACCAATAAAAGGGGATTTGGAAGAAAATTGAAATAGCGAACATTTTTCACCAAGAAAAGACTTTCTACACAAAATAGTAATTTTTTAATTTTTTTGAAAACCTCTAAAAGCCCCGAGCAACACCACGTGACCAAGCTAGTAACTAAATAATAAAAGGAACATAAATTATAGCATAAAATAATCTTCCAACAAACCTCTTGCACTAAAGAACTATCTAAAAGCTTTTGAATGATTGAAGGAACTGTAAAAACAAAAAAGCATTTCATTGACATATGATAATTATATTGGCTATCAAAATCTATTTCCAATAACAAATCATATAATTAATTACTCAAATAAGTACACCAGCAATACAACTATGAAAATCTCTACAAAACACAGATCCCCATTTGCTGTACTGAACAACGCCACTACTACCATAAATAATTCTGTACAACTAATACCACCAGAATTAAATACAACCAACAAAGTCAATCACCTCCATCATCATCATCATCATCACCAGCACTACAACAACCAACCAATCATGAGAAGAGATTACTTACTGTTTCCATTAGGCACTTGATCTTTTAACTCAGTCTCACACCACAATATGAGGTCCTCCTTGGCAGATCTTTCGACAATCTATTAATTAATTAATTAATTAATCAATTAATTGAAGAAATTTAATTCTCTGTTGAGAAATGTTTTATGAGTACTGTGAAATAACATAATAATTATTCAATTAATGTAATAATAATTAATCAAATAATAGAATAAAATAATACAATGATTATTAAAATATATTTATTAATTAGACAAAATATATTCTGCTGCTGTTACTTCTGCCATCGCCTATCATCTTTATTATCACTATCATCAACACCATCATTACTATCATTAATACTATCACTATCATCAACACCATAATTACTATCATCAATACTATCACTATCATTACCACCTATAATACTAATATCACCCTTGCAGAACTAATGAACATCAGCCACTAGTTTATAAATAATGACAATAAAACGATATAACTTTAAAAACTCCGAGCAACTTCTACTAACAGGTTGACTGCCACCATTTCCAAAGACCTGTAGCTGCTGTTGAGAGGCCAAGCTATCCAGCAGGCTTCATTCAGGAAAACAAAATTAGAAAAAAAAAACTTGATCAAAAATTTGTCATTTCAGAACCAGTCGTTTTAAAAAAAGCATAATGGTGTTTTAAGCCAAACATACACAGATTTTTTCACCATCATATTATTTACACAAAATCCTTGACAATACCTGGTCAATTTCAATTTCCCATTAGTACTCAGCCACTAATGTAAACATTGATAAACATCAAGCATGGAAGTTTCTTCCGCTCCCTTTCAAACACCCCCAAAAGATCGGTTTTCAAAAGTTTGCAACAAAATTATTTCCGAAACCAAAAAACCAGATTGTAACAAACCGCAAGACAATAACAAGACATGTTTGTTATCAACATTTACTACCCCAAAACACTGGAAACCTTATCTAATACAGTCGTTAAATTTGATCAGCTGTTCGATACCTACCTCGAATTCTTACCGGGACCTTCCTGCCACAGAGCAGATGATGGAGCAGAAGAAGTGGTTGGCCCACCACCGAAAAGCCCAGCCCCACTCCTGGTGAACGAGTCATCTAGCAGGTGATGAGGATTAGACGTGGTATTCGTGAATATGGTGGCAGTCGAGTGGGAAGGGGGCAAGTGGAATTGCTGCTGCTGGGGGAAGATAGGGTTGTTGCCCCAAACCCCATTACTGGCACCACTACTCGTTTCAAGAGAGTGGCCATTATTCCCATTCATCCAACTTTGATTAGTCAGTGACCAGGACTGTAGATAAAAAAACACATTGAATGAAATTTAATTAGAAAAAATTAAAATCATCTGAAAACTAACTTTGTTGACGAGTTGTTTTTGCAGCAATGACTGTTGTTGCTGCTGTTGCTGGAAGCTAAGTCCCCCATCGAGTGCAGGATTGGCACTTGATGAAGATAACATAAAGTTGGGAGAAGAACAATGCTTCAGTTGCTGACTATGTCTGATTGAAAACGTTTTTAATAATACAGTCAGTAATAATTTCAAGCTAATATAGAAGAGATATTAATATTTCACAGCCCACTCCACATTTTAACATTAATGAGCTAGCTGAACATCTCAACAGACCTATGCAAGGATGCCATGTTGATGGCAGTGGTCAAGGTAAGGTTATTGACCTTGTTCTGTTGTTGTTGTTGTTTTAGCCTCAGCAATTGCTGCTGGCTGCTCTCACTCTGCTGAATTCTTTTCAAGACTTCCAAATGCTCTTGTTGCTTCCTCAAGTTGTCAGCTTTCTCCTACAAGAAAGATAGCTAAAAGATATTAAGGGCTTATAATTTCTATAATCTTTTGTACTTCCTCAACTCTGACTTTAATCTCAAACCCTTTTAGCAATCGTATATATATATATATATATATATATATATATATATATATATATATATATATATATATATATATATATATATATATATATATATATATATATATATATATATATATATATATATATATATATATATATATATATATATATATATATATATATATATAGCTTCCACAAACATGTTATTACAAACCTGTCTTCTCCTCAACTCTTCCATTTTTTGTCTCTCTATCATCTCTGCAGTATTTGGTAGTTTCTGTCGCTCTTCGCTGAGAGCAGACATTCTCATGACTGCTTCCTGCTGCAGCAGAGCTCTCAGACGCTGCTCCCTGACCCCACCCATGGCCATGGTGTTGGCTGATATGGACTCCATCTGGCTTGGTGGATCGCTACTATTTGAATTGATACCACCCACGAGAGTTGGCGTAGATGAATCTAATCTCTGCTGTTGTTTCTCGAGAGCCATGTACTGCAGCTGTTCTAGGGCCTGAGCTGTGATAGGTCGAGAAAGTTCCAATCCCATTATGCCTTTATCCCATGCTGCTTTCAAGTAAAATTATTTATAATAAAAAAAAATTAACTGAAAAAAGCACAATAACCCATAACAAGAAAATCGTGTCTATTTTTTTATTATTAACCTTTGACATCATTGGCCGTCTTCCAGATCGAAGGAACACTATTGGACTGGGCCTGCTGAGAACCAGCAGCATTTTGATTGGCTTGTAGCAAATAAGAGGTGGAATTAGAGGCAGTGACACCACCCCCATATGGTAGGGATTCGTTGTTGGACTGAGAAAAGGAGCGATGAGGGAATGAATGCTGATGCTGTTGTAGCAGCTGGGATAGCTGCTGCTGTTGCTGTTTCTGCTGTAGATGTTGTTGAATGATTTGTTGTTGAATGGAGGAAAGAGGAACACCTCCCTCTGATGATTGGTTGCTGATGGCATCCAATAGAGGTCTTGTATTATTATTATGCAGCTGTTGTTGTAACTGTTGCAGCAGTTGAAAAGTAGACCACTTATTAAGAAGTTCAGTATTTCTTGGCTGATTATGCATCATCTGCATGATTTTCATTTGATCGAGATGCTGTTGTTGCTGCTGCTGCTGCTTTAAATGTAGCTGCTGCAGTTGTTGAGCCAGCTGCTGATTCTGCTGGAGGTCGTGTGATTTCATGTGCGGCATTCCAGCAGCCCCAGCAGGCATCTGGTGAGAGATCTGGAAAGGGTTTGAGTCAAAGAGTTTAACGAGAGTGCCGACAGGTAGGAAGTTGTGGTCACAGCCCTGCTTGACGAGTAGGTTCATGTTGAAATAGCCGACACTGAACCATTCGGACATCTCGAGCGACGAAAAAGGACCTGCATGGTGAGGAGAAGAAAAATGAAAACATGCAGAATTGAAAATAAGAATAGTGATGATAATGATATGATATAAGAAAATGAGATGCAATTAACATTATCAACACCCCATCTCATAACCTAAACTAATATCTCAACAATAAATATCCTGTATCTTTATTATGGCAACCTTAATTTAGAGAGGATAAACAGGATGCTTCAAAATTAAATAATAATGACCTATATATCAACATCATCATGACCCCCTATCATCATTTCTACCTTGTATCTCTCCCTGGGGGTCTCTGTAGAACCACTTATAGGCATCTTCGTGATCTGTCGGAACGAACCCCTTGATGTATGATTGCTGTGGCTGTTGTTGCTGCTGTTGGCTGAACATTTGTTGTTGTTGTTGAAATTGTTGAGAAAACTGTTGTAGCTGTTGTTGTTGTGGCAATGAAAACGATTGTTGCTGGGGTTGTAAGCCACCGTCGAGCTGTTTGTTGAAAAGACGTGCATCTTCATCAACAAACTGCTGAGGCATGTTATGAACAAAATCTTCAACATCACTGCGGTTTTCTACAACCTGTCCCGTTTCTTCTTCATTACCAACAATCAGCTTATTAACAAGGTTCTCAAAGTCAAATGTCGCTCCCTCGTAGGCACCCGACGGTGCAGGAATCGCTGTTTCTCTTTTCTCATCTGTCGTCATAGAAACCCCCTCTCTCGCCATGAGGACCGGGTCAACATCCAATTGACATCCAGGGTTGATAACAGTTTCTGCTGAGGCAAGGTCATTTGTGGCTGCAGATGGGGTTAATTTGTCTCCATTATTGGAAGACACGAATCTAGACTGAAGCTGACCGTTGACACCTATCTCTGTATTTTCGGTAGCGATGGTACAGTTCTCCCCATGGGAGGGATCAGAATAGATGCTATTGATATCGTGCTTGAGGTCATTTTCTTTTGTAACATCAGTGCTAGTAGAATTCATGACATCACCACAGCCATCCCTTTCAAATCTTTCTTGCTGTTCTTCCATCCTGAAATCACATTCTTCATCAAGGAGTTTTTGCTCTTCTATTTGTTCTAGTTCCTGGAATGTTAATTATTGTAAATCAGTGAACTCAAGATGTAATAATTGAGGGTTACCACTAGCTCCACCTCACAGACACACATACAATAGAACTTCTACGGATTGGAGACAATTAATTGCCTCTCATATCCCAGATAAGTCATGCCCACATGTAATTTTGGACCATTCAAACTAGCCAATACTATGCCAGCATTTGTGTTCTATCATAGTTTGTCGTAACGCATTTCTACCAAACTGAGAAGCATTGGAATGAATAAACTAACCTTTATTGACATGAAAGCTCCACTAGCGTCGAAAGTCCCACCGACGTCGTCAAAATCGTCAGTGCTCCATTCAGGAAGTTGTTCTATAACAAAAAAATAACACATGATAGATATTAACATGTGATAAATATTAACACATGATAAATATTACCACATGATATATATTAACACGTGATAAATATTAACACATAATAAATATTAACACATGATAAATATTAACATGCGATAAATATTAACACATGATAAATATTAACTTACATGCATGAAACTAATCAATTATTAGACTAGAACCCAGCATTTATTCAACTTTAATTCAACACTTACCTCAACACATATGTGAACCATATTTCTTAATATTCTTTAAAGGCAAACACAAAGCTAAGCTAGTGAAACACATTCAACTACTTCAATTCAAGCAGAATTCTAATCTCAGCATTTCAACATCACAACATTTCAACATCAGTCACTCACCAGACTCCTCATCATAATGGTGGCTGTTCTGGGCATGAGAGGTGCTGAACGACCTTCTGAACACTTTCTCCCTGAATGGATCATCAGAAGTCTTGCTGCCTTTCTCCTTCTCCCACGGCTCTCTCCAACTCCGATTAGCTGAAATTTAATGAAACATATACAGATAAAGAAGACACACAAAATACCAATTTGTGTCATGCTGTATAAGGCTAAACTACATTTTTGGAAGAAATACCGATTTACCCAAGAACAGACAGACAAAGACAGATACAAAAAATTCACAAAATTATGTGCGACCGCTGTAAAAAGGACCCAGTCTTACACAGAACAAAATTTGATCTCTACAAAAAATCTTGGAAATTTCTACAGATACGTAAACAAAAAACTATCTTCACACTCGTCCATAAATAGCATTGCAACCAGCAAAAATAATCTTACGTCGAATCCATCAGAAATAGCCAACATTTTCAACGATTACTTTGCTAGTGTGTTTACAGTAGATGATGGTAAAGATCCTAATTTTAAAGACCGAACCTCTGAACTACTGGAAAAGATCTCTTTTACTCCCGATGTTGTCCTTTCAGTCCTAAAAGGTCTCAAAAGTTCATTCTCCTCTGGTCCTGATGGAATACCAAACATCATCCTAAAACGTTGCGCCCACGGTTTAGTAGCCCCACTCTGTCATATTTTCGATATGTCTCTCAAGATGCGCAGGTTGCCAACAAATTGGAAGATTGCTTGCATTTCTCCAATTCATAAAAAGGGTCCGACAAGCTGCCCTTCTAACTATAGGCCAATCTCACTTACAAGTACCTGTTGTCGTGTCATGGAGAAGGTAATCACCAAGAACGTTTTGACTTACTTGTCCACGCACAACCTCATCTCCCATCACCAACATGGATTTCTAAGGCACAAATCTACCTGTACAAACCTGCTTGAATGCGTGTATGATTGGTCATCGTCTCTAGAGAATTGTGAACGTACTGACATATTTATTTTGATTTTCAGAAAGCATTTGATTCTGTTTCACACACAAAGCTGATGACAAAACTGAAAGGATATGGAATATCTGGCGATTTGTTGGCGTGGATTTTCGATTTTCTGAGTGCCCGCACACAGTTTGTTCGCGTTAATGGTCATCACTCTGCCCCAAGAGAAGTTACTAGCGGTGTTCCACAGGGTAGCGTCCTGGGACCAATACTTTTTTTGATATACATTAACGATATTACAGACAACCCAGCCTTCGAACAAGTTTCAGTCAAGCTCTTTGCGGATGACATCAAAATTTACAAAACATTCCAACCTGGAAATTTGGCTATGCAGGATGCGGTTGACGAATTGGTGTCCTGGAGTGGGATATGGCAGTTAAATTTGGCCCTAACAAAGTGCTTCGTATGCTCAATCTATGGTCTAGCAAGTAAAGAGCTTGATGTACCCAACTACCATATTGACTCTCATCAACTGGAGATTGTTGGTCACGCAAGGGACCTTGGCGTTGTAATGGAAAATGACCTCAAATTTAAAAAACACATCGACAGTATTGTACATGCGGCATCTGTTAGATTGCGGCTGATCAATTTATGTTTCACTACTAAAGATCCAGATCTCTTGACGAGAGCATTTTCCGTGTATGTACGACCACTACTTGAATATTGTTCTTCAGTGTGGAATCCACACCACAGGCATTTGATCGACAGGCTCGAGAGAGTCCAAAGACGATTCACAAGAACAATTCCTTCTGTCAGTCGTCTCCCTTATTTAACTCGCCTCAACATCCTCGGTCTCAAGTCTTTGGAACATCGCAGACTCATTGCTGACCTATGTCTATGCTACAAAATTCTAAATGGTCTTATTGACTCAACTTTGGTCACCGGTTTTGAATCGTCTGGTTACCAGGCCACAAGAGGCCATTGTTATAAACTGAGGTCTGGCCTGCACAAGATCGATGCTACCAAGTTCTTCTTTTCCAATCGAATAATAAAATCCTGGAATGCCCTGCCTCACGATGTGGTCAACTCAACATCCTACAGCCGTTTCAGATGTCTGATAAATGAAGCCGACCTCTCAAAATTTCTAACACCTAATGAATACAATGGCTAGTAAACTTCAAGGGTGCTACAGCCACCACCGATGCGCCACCTTCACAACTGTGGTCATGCTCGCTCTCCTTGCCGTAGCCGTTCTGCTGCCGACCGGAGTTGACGCTGCCATCGCTACGCGCCATAACTTGGACAACAGGGACGAACTGATCGCTGCCGCCCATCCACCGCTTTTGAGAACAGATCTGGTGAGAGATTTCAACCACCTCAGTGCAATGAAAGTATTGACATTGTGTCTACCCCAATTCATTTCTAACCCCATTGAACAATGTTTTGCGGAGTAGTGAATACTAAACTTTCGATAGTAATTCGCAGGTAATCACGATTTTGCCTAACTTTCCACTCAGGTTCATCATTAAGCTGTATAGGAACAGATGTCTGTTGTGTTTTGTTAGCATGGTGGTTGAATCATTTTGCCATTCCTAACTAATGCTGATGTTAACTAATGTTTAATGTTTTCGTTCACCAATTTGTGTTAGTGGTCATTTGTGACCCTCTTTTTGGTTAAATAAATAAATAAATAAATAAATATTAGTTTTTTACAACAACAACATTGGTCAATTTGATCACGTGTGTGAAGTTAGCCTCGAGGCTGGCAATGCTAATTAAAAAAAAAAAAAAATTGCTTGCACTGGGGCTATGCTATACATTGTTGGATGGGGTATAAAAAATGAAATCGAATGGTATATTTGGATTGTCTTCGGTTCAACAAATAAAAAAGTTATAAGCGAAAAACGACGATTTTCCGCCGAAAATTGCATAAAATCAACCTTGGCTCTTCTTTGAGAAAATCGATCTTTTTTTAAACTTCTGCACTGGGTATATCCGAGACGCTTGTTTTTAGATAATTCAATATCAAATCCAACAATATAACTTTCGCTTCTCAAAGTTAATAAATAAAAAAGTTATCGAATAAAACGTCGGACCGTATACCAAAGAAACCGAGAAAGCGAAACATAAACAGACGCTGCGATTGGACAATCGAGTCTAGCTCACTGTGGCTAATTATGCAAAATATTCAAATATGCAAAGTCGCTACTCGTTAACACGTTCAAATTTTATTTTTAAGAAACCTTTATTTAACTTAAATAATAAATATATATATATAAATATATAGTAGCCCAATTTTTTTATTGTTTTTCTCGCTCCCGTTTCCTTCCCCGGTCGTTTTCACGATCCCGGTCACTCTCACGATCCCGGTCGCTCTCACGATCCCGGTCGCTTTCCCGATTTTTAAGAAAATATATTGAAGTTTACGATTAAAAAATTTTATTAATGAAAATGTTTGTAAAAAAATATCTATCTAATAAAATCTAAGCATAGCATGCAAGTGAAGTGTTTCGTTTTGAACTCTTCCTTCGAATACATTAAAAATGTGCATTTTTGGTGAACCCACCTTCTACATTTTTCACACTCCACCTAGTCCCCACCTGCACCCTCTCCACCGGTCCCGCAATACAAACAATAATTTGTCATGCTGTCCGATGCCAGCAGGATTTCTTTTAGCCACTCTTCCCTTTCACTATCGGGATTAAAAGAACCACTCAGATCTTCTCCACGATCAAGCCTTCTAATAAAAACACCCACACCGGGATCGTGAGAGCGACCGGGATCGTGAGAACGACCGGGATCGTGAAAACGACCGGGGAAGGAAACGGGAGCGAGAAAAACAATAAAAAAAATTTGGCTACTATATATTTATATATATATATTTATTATTTAAGTTAAATAGAGGTTTCTTAAAAATAAAATTTGAACGTGTTAACTAGTAGCAACTTTGCATATTTGAATATTTTGCATAATTAGCCACAGTGAGCTAGACTCGATTGTCCAATCGCAGCGTCTGTTTATGTTTCGCTTTCTCGGTTTCTTTGGTATACGGTCCGACGTTTTATTCGATAACTTTTTTATTTATTAACTTTGAGAAGCGAAAGTTATATTGTTGGATTTGATATTGAATTATCTAAAAACAAGCGTCTCGGATATACCCAGTGCAGAAGTTTAAAAAAAGATCGATTTTCTCAAAGAAGAGCCAAGGTTGATTTTATGCAATTTTCGGCGGAAAATCGTCGTTTTTCGCTTATAACTTTTTTATTTGTTGAACCGAAGACAATCCAAATATACCATTCGATTTCATTTTTTATACCCCATCCAACAATGTATAGCATAGCCCCAGTGCAAGCAATTTTTTTTTTTTTTAATTAGCATTGCCAGCCTCGAGGCTAACTTCACACGCATAATTTGATCCTATCATTTTTGATGGAGTAACAAGGTTTATTGGTTCCTTACCAAACAAGCAATGCCATTTGGGCCAAATCCCTACATAGCTTCTTAAGAAACTTTTTTATGGTCCTAGCACTTTATCTAGTTCTTACTGGCTATGTTTCTACATATCTCCCAGTCCTTAAAAGACCAACTCTTGGACCCACATCTACAGACCAATTTCTAATCTCAGTGTTTTGTCTAAACTTCTCTCTTTCATTGGTAATCCGAAAGCAGACGACTTAAATCACTTCTGGAATTTCTTAAAAACTCACCTTTTTAATCATGTTTTAATACAACTTGATTAAATTTGTTTATCTAATATTTTTGACTGTTTGCTGACTTGGTGTGAATGTTTTTCATAATCTTTTTTATTTTAATGCAATAAACAAATTGGAAAATAAATCAAACAAAATATTATCATTGCCACCACTTTCACCTACAGCAGAAACATCATCATCATCATCATCATATTTAAAACCTGCAGGTGCTGGATGGTTTCCACAAATCAGCTCCACACCCTCTACCCTGTTTTGTTTCCCTCCTCAAACTCAGAAACATCATAACAACAAATAAATACTTTGCAGAAAAAAACCAACATGGCTTCTGTCCTGGGAACTGCTTCCTCCAGCTTCCAGTATCTTCATCATTCCACTTCTTCTTGGCCCCCCTCCAGTTGTCTGCAGCCATTGACCTTGACACATCAGGTGACTCTTCAAAACTGCGCCCACTGTAGCTCAAACCACGCCCTCTACCGCATGGAATACTGTATCAGTATATAAAGCAAAAAATCAGATTCTTAGATATAAGTACACATCACTATCAAGATAACCAAGCAATTTGTAAACTGCACAACATCAAGTCAAAACCAAAACTCCTATTCTATAATGGCAAAGACAGCCCATTAAGACCAACCTGTCATCCCACGGGTCACGGTTGAAATGACGTGACCTGACATAATCATCGTCATCGGTTGTAGAACTTCTGTAGAAAATAGGGTCGAGTCGTCCGCTTCCCCGAGCTTGAAAATGCAATAACAAAATTTAATATATATATATATATATATATATATATATATATATATATATATATATATTACAACCGATAACTATAAAAAAGAATACAATTATAAGAAATGTATGTATAAAAAATCTAATATTATATTTAAAAATATAATATAGCTTTTGAAAAAAATGCACTGAATATCTTTTTCATTAGTTTTTTCTCCAAATTGTTACTTTCGTTAAGTTTAATTCATCAACATTTTTTGCATGATGTCGTAAAAATATTATATACAAATGATTTAGATATAACCATTCTTTGTTTTTAGTGTTTCAATAAATTACTTTTAAAAATAATCTCAATTATCCATTGAAGACAATGCAAAATAGCCATTAAATAAAACAGAAAGTAGTGAAAATTTGTTTCTTAAAGCTGTTTTTCAATATTTTTTTGGGTCAAACGTATACCCGTCCGAAACCACCATGGGTGCCTGGGTAGGATTTTTTTGCCAAAATCGACACCTCTAGTAGTAAAATTAAACAAAGGAAAGGTTGTTTGCAAACTGCTGATTGGCCCCCACTCCTCTCTCCAGCCAATAGCCAACACTGTCACAGATGGTATCGCAAAGAAAAGAGATAAATTTCACCAAATTAAAAGTTTTTTCCAGATTATTGTATTGCTTCACATTGTCTTTGTACAAAATTTAAAAGCAAATGTTGATTGGGAAGTAGGTGATATTTAGATTTGAAATTACTAAAAGTATGTAATAAAAACTGGTCTCGACTGAACTTTATATAGGTAGGTACTGATTGAGCTACAAAGTATGAAATGGAGCCTCTGACTACTGACTATGGATGGAAAATTGCAGGAGGGAAAAAGAAATGTTTTGAGGAAACCACAGAACTCCGTTTCCGATATTGCAAGCTTTATTGCCAACGGAAGATCATTCCACGTCTTTACAGCAAATATTTTCAACAGAACATCTAAATTATTATGCTGGCCTTATGAAATATTCATTAATTAATAGTATTAATTAATTGATATTAATTAATAAATACCAATTAATTGTATTACTACAACAGACAACTAATAAAATAAAATAAAATTGCCTCTACTGAGGTTTGAACCAAGAACCTATTTCTTCCTATTTTTCTTTTACTAAAATTTTTGGTCCTTGAAAATCGATTGCAAAAAGCAAGGACTAAAAAGTTAAAAATAATAATACTATAAAAAAATGTTTAAACATGCTTTTATTTAAATGCACTAAAAAGGATAAAATAAATTGTAAACATAAAAGCATGGGATGCTTTTATTTAAATGCACTAAAAAGGATAAAATAGATAGTAAACAAAAGTGTGGGATGCAATTGTTGCCATTGTATGAGTGCAAAAGAAAGCGCCCAATGCTTTTATGTTTAAAATTTAATTTATCCTTTTTAGCGCATTTAAATAAAAGTGTGTTTTTAAACAACTTTTTTTAATAGTATTATTTATATATATAAAGACATGGGCACCTGTAGGAATTTTGCAGGGGGAGCAAGCTTTTAATTTTTTCTCTTTCTTTGCCTCTTCTCTCGTATTCTCTCTCCGGTTTCTTTTTTTTTCCCCAAAATTGTGGGAGGTCTTGGAGCTCAATTGAGCCCCAAGAAAATTTTTGAAATTTTTTGTTTAAAATTGGGTATAAAGAGTACAATTTTCAGTTAACTTTATTTTATTTTACATCATGATAAATAATCCAAAATGTTTTAAAAACACACTGAAAATTACAAAAATGCTTTAGTTGGAAAGGTTTATATCTCCTAAACAGCCAAACTGTCATTGTTGGATAGAAATTTGTGTACATTTAAGTAGGATTCTGCGTCCCGTTATTTTTTTTTGAAACGACATGATACGATATGACTTCAGAAATTTGTCTCGAATAAAACGATACGATACGAGATGCCTCGAACAATAACGAGACAAATCCGATACGATATCGAGATCTCGAATGAAATGTCAACTGTGGAAATATTGTCTCGAATAAAACGAGATAACGACGTGCACACTACAGGTGACACACACAATCACATACAACCAAGAATATAATCAAGATTATAAAGATATATCTTAGATAAGCTACTATTACGGTCAATTACGGATATTGAAACACTAACATAATCAATCATTCCAATTCTATATAACAAATTTGACAAAATAAGTTTATCAAACAGACTAAACCAAAACATAAACATAGGATGATAAGGGCAAACATAAGCACTCAAACATTACTCATTACATTACTAGTCATTACTCATTATTCTCATTAATAATAATAGTCATCGATGTCACGTCAGCAAGTACGATTGCCTTGCAAACCGTTGATGCCGGGTTCGCATATTTCTAAATGGTAGTATGCAGAGGTCGACTAGAGGGGCGTGGCTTAAGGCTCTGCTTTAGATATCTTTGATTACTATTCTCAATGTGGCACTAAAAAAAGCTATAGAACTTATAGAATCAATTGCAAATATTCACAGTTGTGACAAACGTTAATTAAATATGTATGACTTTCGTTATTTATTGAAAAATATTTTTTTTAAATCTCGGAATTTGTTTTGAGATTTTTATACGAGAACAAAATTTAAGTCTCGCTATTTTATTTTGATACGAGACTTCCCCGCAGGCTGTATCGTTTTAATAACGATACAGGATCTCCCGTATCGTTTTGAAATCCCGATTGATATCGAGATAACGATTACGGGACGCAGATGCTTGCCTTTAAGGCTTTGCAGAAAAAGTTGATAAAAATTTTAAGAAAATGAGAGGAGACAATCAAACAATAGGCAATCATCAATAAAATACCATAGTTATGTTTTTTGGAGGCTTATTTACACAACAGCCCCAGCACTGCCAACAACTATACATGAGCTTAATAACTAATACAAGCAGAAATAAATATTATACTTAGAATAAATCATTTAAGCAGTGGTGGTGGATCAGTAATTCTGGATAATTTTCACGCATCATAGTGTTTAGAGAAACGTGGGTGGAGGAAAAAGTAGAGCATCGGGGGAATGCATCCCCAAAGATAATGATGATGATAATATCTATATGACAATAGAAGGTGTCACAGTTATTACAATTAATTATAAATGTTTTAATTATAAATTTTTTGTCTATTTTTGTCTAAAAAAATTTAAACAAAAAATCCAAGGAGGCAAGTGCCCCTTCTTGCAGGCGCCCATGTATATAGATTGGTGTCAGAAAAATTATTATTATTCAATAGTAATCGGAACAAACATATCTTGGAGTCATCATAATATGAAAAAATTACCAAAGACCTTGTGTTACATCAAAGAGACTTCAGGGCACTTTGGCTAATGTATTCAATGCTTAGCTTATCATTATTTTATTGATTTATAAATACTTATGATTTAAAAATAATTTAATCATTTTTACAATGTACAATTTTACAGCTTACATTTAACAATAAGAGAAACTATAAATTTTTTGTTTAAATTCTCCATATTGAAAATTAAATTCATTATTATTTGCGTTAAACAGTAGCTAAGAGACGTTTATTTTTTCATATGTGAAAATATCCTTCCATACCGAATCTAATCAGGAAATTTTCACCTATGCAAAAATAATTGCAGCTGAGAGCAATTAAACGAATGATCTCCAGAATAACTTTTTGACACAAATCTAATAAAAAAACTCAAACTCTTTTTGATGTTTAGTTTTTCAGTTTATTTTCTTCACCAGCCAGCAAGCCAAAGTGTATTATAAAGCTCTATTTATTTAGAGACAAGTTTCCAAAAATGAGCTAAAGAACTAAAGAGGAAGGCGGTTCTGCAAGCATTTGAACCCAGAACCTCAAACCTATTAGCACGGTGCCCAACTAAAATCGTTTATTTGCATGGCTTTGATTCAATGATGATAGATATAAATTTATACATTTACACATGTTAATAAAACACCTCGAAACAATAAAACCAAAGTTGGCAAAAATACTTAACTAACAAAATTACCAACAGATGCAACAAAATTTTTAAAACAAGTAACATAAACAAGTAAAGGAAAAAACGAGCTTTTTAATACAAACTTTAATTTCAAATAGACTCGATTTAGAAATACGAAAGATGTTCAAATTAAGTTTTTTTTTTAATTGAATCATGTATTGTCATCCAATATAAAGCTATGCTGAAAGTTTCAGCTTCCTAGCTAATCAAAAATCTGGTCAAATTTTACTTGCTAGATTTGCGTACAGAGAAAGATGCAAACAGAGACTGCAAATTGAATTAAATTATGTAAAAAGAAATAAGAACTCGGCCAAGCAAAAACAATACCAAACAAATAACCAGACAAAATTTATAAATAAATGAAAAATATAGAAAATAAATCATAACCAGCTTACTTTTCCTTGTGGCTTCAGAGTTGCGGATCTGCGAGAGGGAGTTGGTGGATCTCATGGATGTGGGAGCAACCCTTGTTGATCCAGATAGACCTCCACATACATTGTTGCTGCCTGCACCAGAACACATCTGGTTCAACAGCTTCTGATGTAGATTCATTTAAAGAAAGTTAAAACAAAAATAGCATTTTAAAACTTTTAAAAATAGTTTTTAAAGCCACAAAACAGTTTAGCATTCTGTTACAAGTCATGGGAATTGAGACGCTTATTTTTAAACATTAACTTATCAAACAGTGAAAAACTTCTATTTCAATGCCTGTTTTAATGAAAAACTGGAAAATCCCAGTAAAAAATTTTGGAAATCAAATGAAACTGTGAAAAAATAAATTTTGCAAGTGAAAGGACTTGCAGTTATATAAATAAATAAATTAAGTAAAAATTTGAAACAAAGATATTAACACACACAAAAAAACAAAAAAATAAAATGGCAGACACTCATATCAAATGCAGATACAAACATAATCTCAATTCGAATGCAGATACCTAAACTACATGCAAATACAATGAAATAAACCAATAAAAATACTTCCAAACCAAATCATTACAAACACACCTGTTCAGCATCTGACATGGGGGAAAACCCTACAGGCTCCAGTGGCTTTTCCACAAAAATCCTTGAGGTCGTCTTAAGGTCAGATGGAGGGTCAAGGTCAGAGGTAGAAAAGAGTTCCAGCATTTCCTCCCGAGAGTAACGATGCTCAGCCAGTTTGAAACGAGAGGTCGGGGCAGAGGGTGACTGGGGCCTGCAGTGGTTGTCAGCAGAAAGATTTCTAAGCCTGAAAAAATTAATACAAAAAGCTTTAGTTAATAAAAACCGACATATTTAATTAAAACAAATACAGGATTTTATTAGTTTTATATTTTATTTTAATCCAAAAGTGGCCTGGAATTCCTAAAGTAATCATCAATTTCATCATGAAGAGGAAGAAGCAGTGTAACATATGTATTATGTATACTTATGTTTACATAACATATGTATTATGTATACTTATGTTTACATAACATATGTATTATGTATACTTATGTTTACATAACATATGTATTATGTATACTTATGTTTACATAACATATGTATTATGTATACTTATGTTTACATAACATATGTATTATGTATACTTATGTTTACATAACATATGTATACATAAATACTTATGTTTACATAACATATGTATTATGTATACTTATGTTTACATAACATATGTATACATAAATACTTATGTTTACATAACATATAATACATATGTTAGTATGTTTATATGTTTATGTTTATGTATATGTTTATGTATACTTATGTTTACATAACATAATAATAAAGAAATGCTAATCAGAAATAAAGAACTCAATGTAATACAATTTTTATAATTTTGAAAACAAAAAAGTATTCAATTTTTTTGTTAGAGTTGAACATTTCCATGTTCTAAAGCTTGACTGTCAATTCTTGAAGCAAATATTTATTTGAAAAACTGTCTTGTAAACTTTTTTTACATCACCCATCATCCTATTTCACCATAACATAATAATCACATAACCATGAATTTTAAATGGCAACCATCTCCATATCTAATAAGAGTTATTAACGAATCATCTGTCTGACTGCAAGGTATGCTAATCTCACATTATTAACTAAACTTCTATAAGAACATCATTATAAAAAATTAAATTGAAACTAGAGCACTATCCAACAAATACAATACTACAAATAATTACAAGCACTAATGCATCACAATTATTAACTCAACAAAACTACAAAAGCAACAATAAAAACTACAACAGCTGTCTAAATAGTACAATTCGTGTGTCTAAATAGTACAATTAGTGTGACGAAAAATTCAGAGCTGCTACCTATGAACCTATGATCAATGCTTACATTGATGCCAGTAAATTGTAAACAACTGATTCACACATACAGAAATGAAACTAATAAATTATAAAAAAATTATTGATAAGAAATGATAATAACAACTAAAGTATGGCTTTTATATTATGTATATCATCGATTAAAAATAGAAGTGAAAAAGCAATTAAAAAACTTTAAAAAATAAGAAACACCATAATTACAATCTAATGCAATAATTCACCTAATGGTGAGGTGAATTATATCTAATTCAAGCATGTGAGTCAAATACAATACCAAATTTTAAAAAAAGTTAAAGAATAAAATGTTTGGCAATTTCCTAGTATGGTATCCAGAGTTATTTTCTGTTTAAATTAATATCCTGCATTAACCTATTTGCATATGCCCTTGTATCCCCCGGAAGACATGTAAGGGGAATAGGATGGATCCACTCCACTTCACTTACCCAGTGTGTCCCATCACATCTGTTAGCTACATCCCTGGGCACTCACACCTTCAAGTCTGCACAGTTGGGTGCTCTACAGGCACCCAATAATAAGAAAAAGTTCTTTATGAAACTTCTGTTTGCATATTTAGAATATGTAATAAGGAGTAATATTATTTTCTATTGAAACCAAATTAGGATGCTACACTAGAAGATTACCAAACTGGTATATAACAGCTAATTTTCAAAAACTAAAAATTACCATTCTGGGCCAAATTTGAGGGTGTCAGCCATGTCTAAATAGTAAGAAACCAAGCACTGGAAATTTTTTGCAGGTAAGAAGATAGATGCCAGAACTTTAGCCCGTTCTTGGTGTTAATCAAATTCTGTCAATAGTGACAACTCTGTTTTTAAAGGTTAAATGTTTTAACACAGCTTTTTGAGAGATTTTCTGTGACTTTTTAATATAATAATCCAGTAAAAGTTGGTCAATTCAAGTAAGCAGTCTGTTGGCTATGGCAGCATGTCTGGCCAACAACATGTAAAACAATGATGAGGATCTGCTGTCATCATCTTCTTTTCCAGTTGGGAAAAAAACAGCAAAGCTAGAGATTAATAATACTGATAGTGGTAGGTAGGTAGGTCAACTTAACAAACGCATGAAAGAAGACAGGTCCATCAAGATAGCCCTGGCGGACTTAGCCCTGGTTTTTCGCCATACTAAAATACACAGAAAACGGTTTTTGATTTTTCCTAACTAAACCAATTGCTGAGACAAATATCTAATTACATATTCTGAAACTACATGATTTATCCGATTTTTTAAAAATAAAAGCAAAAAAATCTACCGACTGTTTTTAATTGATTTTTGAAGTTCCATACATAACCGGCGCTATTCCCGGTAACGTAATATAAACATAGATAAAATATAAACAAAAATGAATCTGTATAAAATATAATTTGCACATTATTTTTATTTACTAACGAAATTTTATTTAAAAATTAATCTTTGAGTTTGAATTATATAAGAATTAATAATTATGTTTTTGTAAAAAAATAATTTAAGCAAAGCACGCATACAAAATCAACCTGATCCCATACGGTAGGATCGAAATTTTTCCTGGTACAACTTTGGTGAATCCAACGTTCACAATAAGAACATTGCACATAATCCTTATCTTCATCTGTACCACAATACAAACATATGTCTTCCATGTCGTTAGACAGTGACAAAATCTCCTCGATTAGTTCGTTTCTGTACGTGCTGGCTCTGAATGGCTTTGTGAAATCCAAATTCCCATCCAATCGAAACATATACTCCATGACATATATCCCATAATTGAAAGCGTCCTTTTGTTGTCTTCGGTCTTGAATTACAAATTCATCAACATAATATGGCATTGCTTCATTTCTTAAAATGCAGACTTGCTGCAAAAATAGTCGGAACTTCTTAAGTGCGTCCTTAATGTTCACTCCTTCTCCTATTAACGGATCGTAAAAAGAGATTGTCTTCTGTACATTGTTTATAATAAATAAACAGAAATGATTTCGATAAGCATTATACACGCAAAAAGTGTACAGAGATTTAAAAAAGTTATAGTTAATAATGGGAGATTCACACTGCGCAACGCTCGCAGTAACCCAGTAACTTCAAAAATCAATTAAAAATAATTAGTCGGTAGATGTGTTTGCTTTTACTTTTAAAAAATCGGATAAATCATGTAGTTTCAGAATATGTAATTAGATATTTGTCTCAGCAATTAGTTTAGTTAGGAAAAATCATAAACCGTTTTCTGTGTATTTTAGTATGGCGAAAAACCAGTAACTTCAAAAATCAATTAAAAACAAATTAGTCGGTAGATTTTTTTGCTTTTATTTTAAAAAAATCGGATAAATCATGTAGTTTCAGAATATGTAATTAGATATTTGTCTCAGCAATTGGTTTAGTTAGGAAAAATCAAAAACCGTTTTCTGTGTATTTTAGTATGGCGAAAAACCAGTAACTTCAAAAATCAATTAAAAACAAATTAGTCGGTAGATTTTTTTGCTTTTACTTTTAAAAAATCGGATAAATCATGTAGTTTCAGAATATGTAATTAGATATTTGTATCAGCTATTGGTTTAGTTAGGAAAAATCAAAAACCGTTTTCTGTGTATTTTAGTATGGCGAAAAACCAGCAACTTCAAAAATCAATTAAAAACAAATTAGTCGGTAGATTTTTTTGCTTTTACTTTTAAAAAATCGGATTAATCATGTAGTTTCAGAATATGTAATTAGATATTTGTCTCAGCAATTGGTTTAGTTAGGAAAAATCAAAAACTAGTTTTTTGTGTATTTTAGTATGGCGAAAAACCAGGGCCAGGGCTATCTTGATGGACCTAAAGAAGACATACGGGAATATTAGAACTCTATTTACAGTAGCGACGAGTAGGTAAAACAAAAACAAATGCTCTCAAAGCATAACACCGGAATGTCGACTTGACCATATAAGGCAAAACGGTAACATATAACGAGAATGGTGTGCCGTTACGTTCGTTAAAGTGTTCCTTCGGCGTTGCAGACCAGTATTGTGGTGTGCCGTCAATAACTTTTTAGCTCGACGGGCGAGTCAGTCGAATAACTTTTCCGTGTACTACCGCAAAGGAAACTTTTTCGTATAAAGGAACAACGTGGTTGATGCTAAAAATTTACAGGTTTAATTGAAATTCTCGCTTTAACTTTTCGCAACAAGAACATATCACTTTGAAAAAAACATGGCAGCTAACTTGTTTGACCACGTGATTGGACAGCTATTTAAATGTGTTTATGATAAAAACTCTTTAAAATTAAATTGTTTTTTTTAACCATCTACTACAAATAAAAATAATTTTATTTAAATTAAAAAAATTATTTTTATAAATAATTTTTTAATTAAATTAAAAAAATTATTCTATTCTGCCGTTAATCTGTTTTTTTTTATAAAAAAATAATGTACATGCATAATTTTTTTTTAAATTGAAATAATAGCTACTATGTTTCAGACATATCAGATTGTTTTAGTAAATCTATTTGTTTCTCCCTCGATATTGTGCATAATAGTGCTCTCTGCGTTTTAATTAACATTCTTTTTATTTTATAAAGCAGACGACTTAACTAACTGAATTTCTATTAGAAGCTGGTAAACTGTCTCCTAGATAGTTAAATTGACAATTTTACTAACGACGTTGCAGTTCATTCATGTTTTTCATTTGACTTCGTATATAGTATATATTTATTTAATAATTACGCTGGTCAACCTTTTTAATAATTCTTCTGATAAATTTTATGCAGATCTGAAGCCGAAATTCGACAGAACTATGACAGAAAATACTTTTCTGAACCCAAAGAAAAAGAAGCAGCCTTTTATGTGTGGTGTCTGCGAGGGTACGGATATGTTTTACAGAGAGTTAATATTATTAATTTAATATCTAATAATAATAATTTTAAGTTTATTTTACATTAAGTGTAAAAAAGTTTATATTTATTTAGATATCATAAAGTCATAATGATCATAATAATAGCCAAATGTATGCCGATGACTCTTATGTCTATTCTACTTTCTCTAACTCTTCTCTTGAGTCTGTTCTTAACAAAATAGCTGCCTGCCTTCAATCTATTATATCCTGGAGTTCTTCTATGTGTCTTAAACTTAATCCTGACAAGTTTGAACTAATCTATTTCAACAAGTCCTCTAAATCCCTAAATCTTCTTCCTTTGGTTTTTCCACCACCATCTTCTCTTTCCATTTCTCCTTCTCCCTTGATTCGTAGCTTAGGTTTTATCTTTGACTCTAACTTGTCGCTAACCCCCCAAATTACTTCTGTTACTAAATCCTGCTACTTTCATCTTCGCCGTATTAAGCAGCTTCGTCCACTTCTGGATGATCCTTCGCTGCAACTTCTAGTCTCTTCTCTTGTCCTGTCTCGAATTGACTACTGCAATTCTCTATATTATGGTCTTCCTGACACTACCCTCTATCCTCTCTCTAAAGCCTTCAACTCGGCTGCTCGCTTAGTTTCTCGCACCTCCTACTCCTCTCACATCTCTCCATCTCTTGTTCTTCTCCATTGGCTTCCTCTCAGATATAGGGTGATTTTTAAAATCTGTTTAATAATGTACAAAATAAAAAATTGCCTTTCTCCTCTCTACTTAACTAATTTAATACATATCCCTCCTAAGTCTGGTCTTCGTTCTTCTTCTCGTAATCACTCTCGCATCTTCACTATTAAGCATTCTTTTGCTAAACACTCTTTCTCCTACTCTGGTCCCTATCTCTGGAACTCTCTTCCTTCTTCTCTTACTAACTCTACTTCTCTCACAGTTTTCCGTCGTGGACTTAAAACATATCTGTTTACTAAGTTCACGACCGAGCGCTATTGAACACTGCGGAAATAGCGCTATACAAATAAAAATTGATTGATTGATTGATCTGCTTTTGTAAATTCGTTTTTTCACATTGTTTTTGATTTATCTAATCTCATCATTTGTTTAACATTTTTCATGATTTCTTTTTATATAAGGCTTCTATGGAAAGCCATGGACGTTTAGTCAAAGACAAGAACTTTTCAAAAGGTATTTTAATAATGCAATATGGTTATTTATATGTTACCGAGACAAGGTTGCCCTAGGTCTAGGACACAAATGGCTTCAGAAATTGATTTTACTCCTTTATTTTTTGCTAGCTGGGTTACCCGGTGTTGAACTTTGAAATATAGCCTCGCTCCTCGTGACATTGCATTCTATTAAATTTTAAAAACTTTCTAAAAAAATTTGTTAGTTTTAACAATTCAAAATTAATTTTGAAACAATAACAAATCAAACATAACTATATAAATATTTTCTTCATATAAATTTTAAAAATGTCTTTAAAAAGAAATTTAATGAAAAGCTGGCAAATCCTGAAATATACAGGATTTGTGAAAAAACCTTGTTATATACAGTCTGCTTGTTAAACTCCTTAGTTTAGCCAGGCATAAAGCATATATTTTTCCGCTCGTTTTCCCATTGCTCTCCTGCTCCCTTTCTTTCTTCATTTCCTACCTAACTTTTTTTGCCCATAAAACGTAAAATAGATTTGTTAAAAGCTTCTTGAAACTTTCTTGAAACTTTACCTAAACTAAATTTGAATTTGGTTAATCAATAATCTTTGATGTTCGTACAAAAGAACTTTTGGCCTAGTAGGTTTTTTGCTCATAAAAAGGAAATAATGAGCCCATTAAAAAAAAATTGATTAAAACCTTCTCCTTAATGAGTATCATGTTGTGTAAACATTTTCTAGCATTTGGTCCAGCTGTTTTTGAGTTTAGCGCTTAGCAACACATTAAGTGACTTATTTTTATTTATATAGATAATAATGTTTGACAAATTTATAGTGGGGTAAGTGTTAAAGGGCTTCAAGGCTACTGAATAGATGCATTTTGAGTCTTTTCCGAAAGCAATCAACTGTAGCCGCTGAGATAACCTCTATGAGAAGAATATTCCATATTCTTGAGCCACAACCACAAAGATTTGATCTCTGGCACTTTTCAGTTTTCCCGCCGCTGCATACGGCGCTATATACATTGTCGTTTGTACTAATAATAATAATAAAGATGATGATGATCTCAGTCTATTTTGAGCCAGGATATTTTGCACTCACTAAATGCTCGATGCTAGATATGTGGGAGCCATCCTGTTAAGACACTTAAAAGTCATAAGGTTGACAATGTGCGAAAATCGGAAAACCGACTAAATGATCTCAGCCATTTATTTATCAATAAAGATATTGGCTTGGAACACAACAAAGTTATTGATGAATTTGGAAAGTATAATAGACAATTATTAGTTGTGAAGATTTTAATAAATGGTTAATTTGCATTTACAAGTTTATGAAAACAATTTAGGGTTAAAATAATGTTACAAAATTGGATAAATCATTCATGGAACCTTTCGAACCTTCCACTCCTAATGAAACAATGCAACCTATGCTGAAAATCATCTGTCAGTATATATTTATATTTATATATATGAAAACCCCCTCTGCGAAAAAAATCCTGGGTGCTCCACTGTATATATGTGTATATATATATATAATTTGGCACAGAGGAAGTCTTCATTAAGGAGAAAGTTCTAAGAAATTAAAAAAAAAAACATCTGTTCTTTTTATGTTTTATTGACAAAAATAAGCGAGAAATAAATAAATATATAATGCTGGCTAACCCTGCTAGTATATTATAGAAACACTTACATTTATTTTGGGAACAGGAATTATACATTCTGTAATCATGGCAACCTATTTTATTTTTGATTAGATTTTACAGTTTTATTTTTGTTGCAATCCTATTTTAAAGTTACAGACACTTTTAATAACATTTGTTGTTCTTATCCATTATTATCATCAGTATTTGAAATTTATAATGTGTTGTTTTGTTAAATTTAGGATGCAGAGATTTGGTATGAATGCCTACCTCTATGCACCGAAAGATGACTACAAACATCGACTCTACTGGAGGGATCTGTACACTGATGAAGAAGCAGGTTTGCTGTTTAACCCGTTTAGGTCCAAAACTTTATTAATTAGATTTCTATTATTTTTTTTTGTTATTTCTAGGTTACTTGCTTATGTTTTAACAGATTTATTTTGAATTATTTTTTATTTGAAAGAAAACTTTGAAAATTCACTATGCTCGTTTTTCGAACGGTGGTCGTATAGACTACTGAAAACGACAAAATGTTTAAAAGTCAATTTTTTCCGTTACAACGCAAACAATTATAATATAAATTTTAGGTTATAAACAGAAAAGCTAAAAACACATTTCTGACTTTATCAGTAACACAGTTCAATAAAATCAAAAAATTTAACATTCAATAAATCAGTCAAGCAGTTCATGATAGTCGTTTCAGAACCGGAGTGTGCGGAAAGCACCAAAACAATTCCGATGAAGTCGTTTGCTGCACTTGGACCACATGTACAGTGTTTTGCCACAATTTTCCAGCTTGTAGCGACCTACTGTTTTCACCTTTTCCAGATCGTGACCATGGCCAGTTGCTGAATCTTCCCTATCGTTTTGTTTCTTCAACCGTGCATGAATTCATTTCATCGGTATAAAACAACCTAAACAGCCTATATGGGGTTTATCAAGCAAAGCACCATTGTGGTGCTTCAAACTCGTTATATATAGACTGTTTTAAAAGTGGCTATTCAAATTACTCTTTTTGGTCCAAGTGCATTTCAATCGTTTTTGGCGTTTTGGTTGCCGCGGCATGCGGCATTGAACTGACCGTATTTGCGACCTACATTTCTTCACCCAAAGAACCGACACAGTCTAATCTCATCCCATCATTAGTATAATCAACTTCTACCTTCCCGGATATATTACAAAGAATAACATTTCTTCTTCATTTGCTTATTCATGAGTCACGTGTTATGATGCGCCGGGCGGAAGAATGACAAGTATGTCAACCTCAATGCTATCATCATCATCAAGAATTAGTTCCATAGCTTCTTTCAACGTGAAAAAACCTTCTTTTTGACGCCTTTCATTTTTAAAATTTACAAACATTTCATTCGAAGAATGAAATTTGCAAAAACACTATCACCAATTCAACCACTGCACAACTATAAGCTGAATGAACTAGTTTCGACTTGTTCGCATAAAGTACTCTATACGCCCAACGATCGTAGAACGAGCATGACTCATGCATGTTCAGATTGTGGGTTAGTGTAAACACAATAAAATTTAATTAACGTTGCTGTTTACTTTTGAGTACATCCTCGTTCGATATTTCAAACTTTTGTTATGATAACTCTCATGAAATTAGCATAATAAATTTTTAAAGTAATATCGGTCGAAAACCTTGAAAATGCTCATATTCTAACCCAGATTAAACTACTTAATACGAATAAAAAAATTATTTAAAAAATTTTATACAGTGTATTGAAGCTTTCTTAACATAAAAAAAAACTTTTAACAGAAAAAATATTCCAGCTTAATTTTATGCAACGCCAAAAATAAGTGTGTTCGTAAAACGTACGATGGTCTTAAACGGGTTAAATTCGATATTTCCATTTTCTTTTTTTTTTGTTATATTATTTAAGAAACCAAATTTTTTTGTATTTTGCACAAAAACAGCAATTATTGTTTCATAAAAAATTTTTCATTTAATAGAAAATTATATTTTTCTACCATCTTTTGTTAAATTGGTTTATCACCGAGAAGATATCACTTGAAAATGTTATCACTTTTATTCTATATTTTATATATATACTAGTGGGGTACCCGGCATTGCCCGGGGTTTTTAGATGTTTTTCTCGCTCCCATTTCCTTCCTCGCTTGCTCTTGTGCTCCCGGCCGCTATCCCATTCCCGCTTGCTCTCCCGTTCCCGGTCGCTTTCCCGCTTCCGTACGCTTTACCGCTCCTGGTCGCTTTCCCGCTCTCCCTTGCTTTCCCGTTCCTGGTCGCATTTGTTCGCACTTGCTTTCTTGTTCCCATTTCCGCTCATTTTCCAATTCCCGTTTTCGCTTGCTCTCCGCTCCGCTCATTTTGTGGCCGATTTCAATTTTTTTTCACTATAATTGTCTCCCATAGACTCTCAAAGTTGTGTAAAAATTTCAGTACGATCATCGGATAAATGGTGTAGCAATGCATAAAGAACATACATACATACTTTTGTAGCCTAGAAGTCTGCTGATTTACACCACATTAAAAATTGTCAAACTGAAATGAAATGAAACAGAGTCATTTATATATATATATATATATATATATATATATATATGTATATATATATATATATATATATATATATATATATATATATATATATATATATATATATATATATATATATATATATATATATATATATATATATATATAGATAGATATACACATAGGTTAATTATAATCTTTGAGCAGAAGAGCTGAGAAGTCTTATAAGAGAAGCAGAAGAAAGGAATGTGAGATTCATTTATGCCATCTCTCCAGGTCTTGACATCGTCTACTCCAGTGCATTAGATGTCCTAGTACTGAAGAAGAAACTGGAGCAGGTTGATATCTTTTTTGCTTAATTTTGCAACAGAGTGTTTAATAATAGCTTGTAAGCATCAGCATTAAAAAACGGAGAAAATTAATAAGAATGAAGAAGTGAACCATAAAAACTTGGTTTTTTTAAATATTTTTATAATTTTGTAGTTCGGCAGCTACTAATTGTTTCCAAATTATTTGTTGATGATAATAAGTCTATTAAATAGAAAAACATTGACCACAGTCTTCTAAATACTTGATATGTTAGGTATGTTAGGATTGAAAATATAAGAAACTTTCAAAATAATATGGGAAAAACAAATTTATGACATTTTTTAAAGTTTTAATTAATTTTATTCTATAATTCATTCAAATTTTGTCTAATCAATCTGAAAATTTAATAGAACGTAAAGTCCGTGACGACAATTAAACCGACCAAATTTCAGCTTGATTGGATAACGAGAAGTTGGCTTTTTTAAGTGTCAAAAGGTCCCAACGTATGGCTCAAGCAAGCAAGCATGGTGAAGTTAATATAAAGGATTTATAAACAAGCACTATCAAGCATATGACATTTTCTTGAAAAAGATATTATCTTGGCATGTATTTTTGTGTTACATATAATTTTTGTTTTTATGTGATCTTTGATATGATCCCTAAATCTGCAGCTCCATAGTTTTCACTACGTTTTTCTTAGTTTTGTAATAACATTACATAGAAATAATGCCTTTTGAACAGGTAAAAAATCTCGGATGTCAGAACTTTGCTTTGTTGTTTGATGACATTGAGGATGAGCTGTGCAGTGAGGACATGAACAAGTTTGCTTCGATTGCAGACGCTCAGTGTTTCATGACCAACGACATCTACAACTATCTGAATCAGCCGCATCTCTTTCTGTTTTGTCCTACAGGTAATTTGGTTGGTTGGTTATTTGCAGGCTTGCGGAGCCGAGGAGCCGCTAATTTTGTGGGAGCCGGAGCCAGAGCCGAAAATATCTGGCGGCTCCGGCTCTCAAAATTTTTTTATATGAGCAGAATTTTTTTCAAGATGAAAAGCTTTGAAATTCTAAAATTATTTAATCAAATAATTATCTCCCTCAAATTTGAAATGTTTTAATATTTTACAAACGTCACAACAGCAACAGCCTTCAATCAAATGATAGCGCGCGCACATCAACACAAGAAATCTTTAATGAATTGTTTTCGTTTTGTTTTAGTTTGTTTACCTGCCAAATTCTGTTATTGGTTACATTGTTATTTTTGGACTTTTTTTTATTTTATTCAAAATTTTTAAAACTGCATTAAAAATTAATACAATTATGTTCCAAATACACACTCGAGATGCGCTTCAAGATTTGCTTTCGTTTGATGAGTGTTTATATTCTTATAAAATAATAACAATTTTTTAATTGCATATTATTTTGTTAACTTTATAGTAAAAATATTTTAACTCTGAATAATTTTATCAAGCATTTAAAATTAAATTTTTGCTGCGCCTAAAAACAAAATGGTCGGTTTTAATATTTAACAATTGTCATATATGTAGAGTAGATAAACTAATAAAGTGTAAGTATAAACAGTTAAAAATGTTTCAGTGAAAAATTTGCGCAAGTTTGTCTCGTGTGACACCCCCTTTATAGGGAGCCGAGCCGGAGCGGTCAAATTTTTGGGAGCCGGAGCTGAGCCGTGGAAAAAAATGGCGGCTCCGCAAGCCTGGTTATTTGGCGGTCAATTGACTTTTAATGATTGATGGCGTAACTGGGCATACTTAAAAATGGAATCTTCGATGGAAATTTATAAGTTTTTATTTCTAGAGTAGTAAAATAACATTACATTTTGTAGTAAATTTTAATTCTTTTTCTTTCTAGAATATTGTTCTTCGAGGTCACTGCCTGACGTACTCAAGTCCACCTATCTGAAAACTGTTGGACTTCGACTCGACCAGAGAATTGAATTCCTCTGGACAGGTCAGTGACATTTGACGTATTTTGTTTCAATCTGTAAACTGTTTTTCTTGGATTGTTTAACACCTTAAAATAGAATTTGTATTGCTGATGTTATAATATATTTTTTTATGTCTGAAATCCTTAACAAAATGATCAAATGCAAATTTTTATTACTTATTGTAAATCATTATATTTTTCAATTATAATGACAGTTTTAGTCAGTCTCAGTAGAATTTATTGGATAGTACTATTTTTTGTGTCATGCAAATCTGCTTTGATTGATGACATAAATAATGCCTATCACAAGTAGTAATGGTTTTCACGTGCAGGTCCAAAAGTGGTGAGCAGAAGAATAACAGTTGAGAATGTCTCAGAAGTGGGTGTAGTCGTGCGTAGGCAGGTAACCTTATGGGACAATCTTCACGCCAACGATTATGATCAGACTCGCCTCTACCTCGGGCCGTACTCGGGCCGCCCTACTGAACTTTTGGGCTGCCTTAGAGGGGTGCTGACGAATCCTAATTGTGAATTTGAGGCCAATTATATTGCCCTCCACACTCTGGCTCAGTGGAGTTGCAACAAGGTTGCCAGGTTTCCAGGTTGGCTTTCTTATATGATCTACAATATTTAGTTGCTGTGCTATCGAGTTGTTAATATTGGTTGAGTTTCTAGAAGTTTTCTGGTAGTCGATCATATGGTATTTTCTTGCTTTTAAATGTCTTTAACTATTGAGGAAAGAGTTGCTCAAAAATTAAGCAGTAAGTTATAATGGGCTATTTACATAAGTAGAAAATAACAATATTCTTGAAAATAATTGTTGTAATAAAAAAATGCTAATGATTAATATGATGTTTAATATTAGTTCTACTTATATTAATGGATGTTCAATATTAATGTTGTTTAATATTAATTCTACATAGATTGATTAGCATTTTATCATTTAAATTACTCAATTTATGCTTCAGTAACTATGGCATCACCAATCCATGGAGAAGCAGATATGGAAGTAGAAGAAGAAGAAGTAGTAGTAGAGTCTTCTTATGAAAAAGGTTCCAGCGAGAACCAGTCATCTACCACCTCTTCAAAACCAGCTGACACTATTGGCTACGATCCACGAAAGGCTCTGCAGTCAGCTGTGGCAGACTGGCTGCCTGAGCTGTACAAGACCAAATCCCCATTTGGACAGCACCTCTCTTCTACGACCATGAAGGGCTATTTTGCCCCTGCCACTTCCTCTCCAAGTAACAACAACAAGGTCAAACATTTAGGTGAAGAGGTGAGATCCATGGAGGAATATTACGAGGAGAAAGTTCACGACCTCGACCTTGAGAGTGACGGAGCAGGAAAAGAGCTGGAAGAGGAAATGAAGAAAATCGACGAAGACGTACCGATGACGTCCGCCGATGAGGTGGTTGGCAGACGAGAGGAAGAAGAAGAAGAAGAGGAACGACTCAAATCCGCTCTGCGTGAAGCCATGGCCTCGTCAGAAACAACTGTAGAAGGACTCAAGAAACAGTCTTCAATCGTTGGTTACCAGCAGCAGCAGCAGCAGTTGTCTCAGTCTGTGGTAGGTGGCTTTTACTACGACTACCGTAAGCGTCAACATGATGCCTTGTTGACCGGAGAGGAGGTTATGATGATTTGCGATTTCTTCTACCTCCCTTTCGAGCACGGGCCGTCCGGAGATGAAATGTTACGCGCCGCTACGTGGCTCGTCGACAATTTCGACATCGTTTATCGTGCCGCTCCGTTTTCGTGCTACGGCGGAACTGGGCAGCGGTTGACGTCGTTTGTCCCCCAACTCCACCTGTCGGATTCTCTTTCACCGTATTCATCCTCTCCTCCGAATTCTCCAATCTCGGATCGCACCACCTCCCCCCCACCTCCTCCACCCCCACCACTTCTTACACAGTCAAATGTAGCAGCAACAACTGGTGCCAGTCTTTTGAAACCTGATAAAAATATTGTTTTCATCAATGCCTCCATCTCTAATTCTACGACTCTGGTTGGATCAACCGGAACTCCGGCACCTGCCAGAACTGCCAAGGTATGCAAAAAAGTTATTTTATATATAAAAAATAAAAACCAATGTAATCACAGAAATAATATTTGAAGTCATTTCAAAAAGTCAATAAAACCGCATTAAATAAACACTGTTGCAGACCCGGTTTGTTCAAGACACGTATCTCAGCACCCCCTCAGCTTCAGAGTGGTACGAGAGAGCAATCAGGTTTCACGACGGATACGGTGACCTTTCAGCTGTTGTTGACAAATTGGTTAACATTCCCAATAGGTGAGGAAGTTTTCAAATTATCATCATCATTATTATTATTATTATTAGTGACGGTGGTGGCTAAGCGGTAAAGCGTTCGCCTGTCGCCTCGTAGGTCGGCGGTTCGAATCTCACCGGCGTCACCATCGTAGCTCCCTTGAGCAAGGAGTTTACACGCATTGCTCAGGTTGAGTGTCTCGCGGGGTTAACAACTCCTTTCACTAACCTTAACAAAAAAAAAAAAAAAAAATTATTATCATTATTAATTTAAACAGGTGCTTAATTAAAAGAAATTAGGTTATGACTAAATGAGCTGTTTGAATTTTTTCTCAACTTCTTAATATGTGCAATCTTGTGTTTGACCAATCTCTGTGTTAAAACGTTGATCTTTAAACTTTTTCATATCATTGTGTTTGTGTAGATCTGATATAGTAGGGGGTTGTTTTCTGTTTTTGATTTTAGTTAGATTTAGTTTCATATTTAAGAATTGTAACACTTTTATATTCAGCTCATAAAATATATAATTTTTAGCTTCTATGATTTTTATTCTTATTTTAATATTATTAACATTTTTGGTAACATTTTGAAATAAACTCTTTCCTAGGGAACTTCTGTACGAACTGTACAAATACGTAAATGACATGAGAAGCAACTTGGCCCTCGTCAATTCATACATCAAATGGCATGGTCAGATTTCATTTTATAATTTCAACTTCTTTCATTACATTTTTAACTGCATAGCTGCCAGTACTTTCGATTTTCATGAAATTTTTGCACCTTTTCTGTTTGTTATTCTGTCTTTTCACGCAGAATGTCCAAATTGAAAAATTTGCATTAAATTTATTTAAATAAGCTACATCGGTGACTTATGTGGTTAATAGTAATTAATGCTGAACAATCTTCAAGTTTATCATTTTATATTTTGAAATTATTAATTAATTACTCTTTTATGCCAACTTGAAAATGTTAACTTGTTATTGTTGACTGTTGTTAGTGATAAATTTGAATTTCATGTAAGTTAGTAAAACAACAAAATGCAACCTAGGCATGCAACTCTCATTTCGTTTCTACATTTTTTACTCGAAATTTTGCAGCTATTAAATTATTGTGTTCATATTTTGTTTGTTTTTATCATAAAATTTGTCTTGTTTTATTACAATATTTAAATCAATTCACGTAATGCGATGTCGATGCGCGGAGTAACGATTTTGACTTGTAATGTTGCTGTTTGTAAAGTTGTGATTTTTTAAATTTATAAAATATGAATTTTTATTAATATCAAACATTTTATGTTTATAAAATTACACTTTCATAAGAAATACCAACCAATAAATTTTTAAAAGCTGTTTTTCACTTTTGTTTATAGATCATAAGTGCTGTTTGTAAAAAAAAACATTTATACATCATTTGTTCTATAATTTGATTAGAAATAATTCTATAAAAGATGATATTGCATTTTGTTTATTTTTCATTAGTTTATTTAATTTTATTAAGATTTTAATTTTATTATGTTTGCTAATTCTGCTTAATATTTTTTTAAATTATAGAATCTTTATCTAAATAATCTTTTTTTTATTATCATCATAATAAGGCATAGACAAAAGAGAGAAAGAGCTGTTCAAGTCTGGTGAACAGGAGCCATGGGTGCACAGGGGTGGTCTGCTAGCTGAATTCAGGGTTGGTCTGTTGCTTCGTGTTAATTATTATTATAGGTTGAAAATTGTGTTTTGGACTTCATATATTGATTTTTCTCAAAAATAGATTCTTGTGTGTATGACCACTCATGCATTTTTTTATGTTTCAAATCAAACTGATGATCTATTATTTTAAAAGATACATAAAAATGTAAATTTATTATTTTAATTAATATTATTAATGATGATTTTATATTATTTCAGCGTCTCCTTCCATTCGATCGAGAGTCACCTCATGGACGAAATTCAAATGTCCTCGTTGTACGGCCTTTCTACACTAAAGATCGAGTAAGTCAGCATTTCATTTCTCTTGCTAATATAATTTAAAGTTTGTGACTTTATTTTTTTATTTATAATTTGCTAGCGGGGTTACCCGGCATTGCCCGGGTTTTAGACATTTGTTTTATATGTATATAGATAGATATGTATGTATATTTATATATTTATTTTGATCATACCAAATTACTCATTTTACTTTTTTGTATCTTGCTTTTGTAGGTGGATGTTAATTCAGTATGTTTGAGGACATACAATGACACCATGGATGCCTCCTATTGGCTGGGTACCATGCCCAACCTTGTTGGTGATTGGTAGGTATTATATGAATGTGACTTTTTATTTTTAATTATTTTTCATCTTTATCTGATTTTTGCCTGTTTACTAGCAAAATAGGAGCTTTCCTACAGTACTTTAGCAAGTATTGCTTTGTCCTTGAAGACGACCTCGGAATCTGTGGTTATGTCGTTGCCTCAGACAATGTCAAAGACTACAGAAGCCATCTCGAAAAAACATGGCTGCCTGAGATGAGACTCAAGTATCCCATCATAGAAACAACAGGTGAGAAGCTTGTGTTGTCGATTAGCCTGATGTGTGTTGAGGCAGAGTTGTCAGCGAGTCAGCAGGATAGAAAGTAATAAGTTATTCTTTAAAATGAACATGGTTTAACTTTAGAATCTTCGGTGAAGCTGTCAGTTATAGTTGAATGTCTGAGCATGTTTTGTTTGTTTCATTCAATATAACCTCAAAATTGTCAGTTGACAAGAAACCTGCAGCAACAACATCATCCATCAACGAATCTACTACTGGAATGGCCAGCGAATCATTGGGTGGAGCTGATCCTTCGATAAACCAGTCAGAAAAAGTCTCGAAGGAAGAAGATATGTCAAGACAGGAAAGTGAAGAAAGGCAAGAAGATGTCTGTCCCATGTCATCTTCAGAACAATCTAGAAGCCCTTCTCCTACTAACTATTGTCCCTCATTTTCCGTTCTAGACTCAGTTGGTGCAAACCAGATAAAGTCTCAAACACTTTCTATTGAGGTTTGCTGTGGACTTCTTGTTGGTTAATTGGTTATTAAACTCATGTATTGTATCAATTACAATTCTCGAGGAAATCCAATAAATTTGTTCTTCAATGTTTGCAGGCCCTGTTAAAAGCCCTCCATGCAGACCACAAACCAGTCTTGAAAGAAGACTGCAACCTTTTCTTGAAGTATCCCAGCCCCATCTCTATTGGTTTACTTTATGGCAAAGGGTCAGCAGCCAAACTCTTGTTGGCCAGTGTTGAACAAGCGTTAGCTAATGCTGGCTCGCAGGGCATGCACGTCATTCTTCCAGCTAATCACAAAGCCAGCATAGACCTTTATAAACGCCTTGGCTTCCGAGAAGAGAGGGCAGAATCTGGTGAAGGAAACGAAACCAAAATGGATGACGTAAACAAAGATCCAACAGTTTTTGAATCAATTGGTCCAGAAGATGTCAAACACTCTGGCTTTGACCCACAGGGATCAGTGATTCTGTGCAAGCCAATAATTCCAGCACCGGAAGGCGATGGTTACCAATCTGTCGGAAGCACCTTAGGCCACGGTGGTATAAGGCAGTTTTTAAATCAACAACAGGTCAATCTAGGAGAACAGTTAGGAGCAAGTCAAGGTAGTGTCTGCTCCAATATCACCATCTCAACCACAGCTGCCACATTAGGCTCTGTAGGCAGCATGGAAAGTGGAGAAGCCAGTGACAGTGCAACATTGGAGCAGCAGAAACTTTAAAAGTTGGTATCAATTTTTAATGTCCCCATTTTAATGGTTAGTGCTTATTTTTATTTTTAAATTGCAGGTTATCGATAACAAAAAGGAAGAGAGGGTCATCACATTGCTGGCCACAAATCTGACTGGTCAATTGTTTTTTGGAAGTGGATCTGTCTACACTCTAGGTCCATATGCAAAGCCCATAGTACAATACGGCCCTCATTTCTACTAAACCGCATTTTCAATGGATGTTCAGCACAGCACAAGATTGCATGTGCTTGATGTTTGCACGTGATACATTTGACCGTTCAAAATTTTGGCTGTCTTGCAGATGACTGATCGTCCAGCTCTTGTGATTGTTTCCTAGCTAGCTCTTAAGTTTGAGCTTGTTTGTGATGTACCATAAAATTTTCCTATGTCTCCTATTCTCCTGATCCACCCTTCCATGAAGCATTTGTGACCAACTTAGGTCCTCACTACTTAGTCATTCGTATCATAATGCTGTGATTTTGAATTTAAATTCACTTTTAATTTTTTCATTATTTTATTTTTGTTGTCCTTGTTGAAATGCCCATTATCACTGACCTGAGTAAGTGTACACAACTGTAGATTAAAGGACCGTTTCCTTTCTATTTCATAACCTTCCCAGAGTGTAGCAGACCTTTTCAAGTTTCAAATAATTCTCATCATTTCTTTATCTACTCTTGCTCTCGATTGCTAAATTACGAACCTACCAAATGAGAAAAACATGAGATGACGATGATAAGCCTCTATGAAATTGAATTGCACAAATTTTATCTTGTTGATCTGCAGTATTTTTTATTGTAGAATTATTGGACTTTTAGTGTGTGTGTGTGTGTGTGGCATAATAAAAGTTTAATGAATCGCCTAAATATAAATAACGTATCGACCCGCACTGACTCAAGACTCGGAAAGTCGTGTGTTTACTTTTTGTGTTGTTGCCATATTTGTTCATTGTCATTTTTCCAGATGGAGAAATACATAATAGTTAAAAGAACAAAGGAGGTCTCTTCAGATAGGCACACATTTAAACTTGTAATCCTCTTTGCATTAATGCTTTGGCTCCCTTGCTATTTTTGCTTACTGTTTTTTATTTTAAAATAAAGGTGGTTCGTATTTTAATTGTTTTGATAACGCTGCATTTTTATTGATGATTTTGTCATTAACAATTTTATCTGATAACATACAAAGTAGATAATGCTTAAAGAATTTCTAGAAGTATCTTTTAATGTGCAACTGATTCTGCTACAATTTGCTAGGTCCCTCATATTAGTTTTGGTATTTAGTTTTGTTTGTTGTTGTTATGAGTAAAAATTCTGTATCCTCTCCCTTTGGTTATGTTGTAATATTCCAAGAACAACAACAACAGTACTGGCCGTAATCAATTAAACATTCTTACAAGTGTTTCTAAAATAGTTCCTTTTCTTTACAAATTTTACTCTATGTTCGTCATTTCCAATAAATTATTTCATGGTTCTTTTTTAATAAATCTTATCTTCCAAGACTAGTCGGCCCTGTAGTGTCAAAAAATTCCATAAAATTTTAATTTTTTTATTGTCTTTTTTTTTATACGACAATTTATATAGCGCCGTATACAGCAGAAGCCGCTTTAAGGGCGCTTTACAATGTTGGGCAGCTTGCAGATAAGACTAACGGCTTATGCAGTGTTTTACAGCGCCGCTGGCAGCCCTGCATACTCGATAGCTCCACAAGTGCACGAAGGACTTTAACCCCCAACCGAAGCTGATACTCATTTATCGACCACTTAAGATGAAACGCTGAGTTGACCTGAGCACATGCAAATTAGTGAGTTAGTTTCTTGCTCAAGGAAATTACGTGTCCGGACCGGGAATCGAACCCAGGTCTTCCGACTCTCAAAGACGGTGTCTATACCACTAGACCAACATGTCTCACTTGGATGCACTTATGATTTTGTGCCCATGTTTGAGCTCCCTCCCAATGAAAGCTTTCATTCTCTTGAGCTGGACCCAAACAAAACATTTTTTGTTTGCAAGTTTGTCATTCATTATAATCGTGATTATTGGCGATGTCTTTGAAGATAATATTGGAAACAAAGTTAATTTCTATTAGATTTAATATTTTCGGAATGAAAGTAATGAGTGAGATAGAGAAAAGCGAGTCGCAAAAAGTTAAGAAAAATGATGCTTAAGCAGAGTGCAAAGAAAAAGAAATGTTTGTTTTTTATTCACTCTGAACAATTGTATACATATTTTAAGAAAAATTATTTCTGGCAGTCCAACATTCTACTCTTGGGAAGAAGCGTTCTTCTTTGAGCAAAGAAATGTAAAGACATCCAACATGCAGACAAAACATACGAAAGCCATGAACATGACGAAGAGCATAGGTAGACCCAGGATTCCCCACACAGGCCATATTGCCACCATCAAGCTGTAATTAAACAATCGATCAGAATTAAATCAATGTAGAAGCAATCAAAAAAAGTTGAGAGAAACATTTTTATGAGAGAAACCTTTTTATAAGAAAAACGGTAAATACAAAATTTGAACTACAAATTAGTTTACATATACAGTATAATCCCGCTATAATATACATGTTTGGGGCCAATCAGTGAAAACATCATTGACAAATAATTACAGTAAACATCAGTTAATCAAAATTTTTTTTCAATTCAACCTATGTTAATCTATTTTGTTAATCTCATTGGAATTAATCCAGCTGTACTCAATTGAATTTTCTCTTTAAATGTGATTATTTCAAAGCTGACATTTGAAATTCTCTTCAATCGGATTTAAAGTTGAAATGGAGAAATCCAGATTTGTCAATCAGCTCTTTGGTCCAATGCTTAGATCAACTCAACAAGTTGTGCGATGTAATGCTCTCGAGAAATTTGTGGTAGTCTCATATAATCTACAAGTTGCTGTTTGCAAAATTTTTCTCTTTTTTTAATTCCAAAATAGTACGCGTATATATATATATATCCATGCTAGTCTTGGTCAAAATGCTACAGAACTTAAGTTTCAAAATTGCATAAAAAATTAGAAATTAAATTAAATCTGCCAGAATGTAGGGACCATGACACTGATGGTGCTGCCACAATGAGTGATGCATAGTTTAGAGTTTACAATCATATTTAGAAAGAGTTCAAGTCATTTTAAACTTTTGTTGTGTTACACATAATCTAAACTTGATCCAGATAGAAGCTATTTCTAAATTATAGAAAGTATTTTTTAATTTATTCAATGGGCTTTTATTTTTTCTGTGTCAGCATCAAATGATGCTTCTTTCATTTACAGCTGTGTCAAAAATATTCTGGCACTCTCGATTTTGAAAAAAGTATCAATGGTTAAGTGCAAAAACGAGTTATAGTACATTTTTAAGTGAGCATGCATGAAATATGTTAAAGGGGTATGAGGTATGTAAAAAGGCATATAACGCGCTAATGGGGTGCATGGTGTGTAAACAAATATTTATCATTTTCAACTTTTAGCATAATAAAATTATGTATCAATTTCAACTTTTCACATAATACAATTATTTATCATTTTCAACCATCACCAAAACAAATATTTCTGACCTAAAAAGACTTACCATATTCCAAAGAGCACTGCACTAGCTGTGGCACATGGGATAGCAGATGGGTAAAGCTCATCCCAGTCGTCGGGATCAATGTGTTTTATCATGTAGAGATAAACTATTAGATAGGAGGCAACAAAAAGTAGGACAGATCCACAAAGAATTGTTGCATGGAGCCAAGATCTGAAATTGTTAGTGTATTGAATATACAGAATTTTATTAAAGAATGTTATTACCAAACTAACAGTACATCTCATGTCTAACATTTCATATGAACTAATATGTCCAACATTTTACATAAAAAAAAAATAAAAGTCAAATAAATGAGCTAATAATAAAAGCTAGAAATAATTATTTTTAAAGACATTTGCATTGAAAGTGCTTTTTCTATGTAATGTATTAAACATGCCGATCTCAGCAGTTTTGTCCACCCACAATCAAAAAAGCCATTATTTTTAAGTTTCAATAATAACAGAATTAAAGTAATGTGTCAATAAAATTAATCAAGCTAAATATTATAGCTGACTGATTATTTTTCATCTTATTAACAGTACAAATAAATTACAAACATTAAACTCAATTTACATTCTCATGCCTGAATGAGAACAATGTGCATAACACATCAAGAGAGGTAACTAGACCGTATGTAGATTTTTACCAAATTTAGGAAGAGTAGAATAGTTCATATGGAAACTGGCAAAGAAAGTAAAGTTGTTGTTAGAGCAGTTGTGGATGAGTTTGGTTTTTATAGTGGAGGTTACTCTTTTGGATATGTGTAAAATATGAAAGACTCTTAAAAGAAAATATTCAGTAAACACTTTAACATTAATGAGAAGTTGAAGGTATTTTGAAAAGGAAAACTACATTAAAAACCTGTTTATATTTATATAATCAAATATTTAGCAAGAATTTGCATATGCTTCTTCAACTCCCTAAGAAAGAATGTTTTCAATAGTTTTAATATTGACAATGTGGTTACACTGTCAGTAACCACTATTGATGAAGACCATACCATTTTTAGCATCGCTTTTTCAATACCACCTAACTTCAATTCAAATTCAACTGATGTTTCATCATCATTATCTCAGATATGAAAGAAGAATTGCAATGTTACTTCCCTTACGAATAAGAAATGCAACTACTCTATTTAATTTGAATGCAGTCTAAAAGTTTTTCCTACCTGTCGACTCGTTCATCATAAAGTAATGTGTTAAAGAAATCTGTATAGTAACATATGACGACAGCACCCACTATCCATCCAACATTCTCTATCGAAATCGGAGACGACTTTTTAGCTACTTTTTTCACCTCTGAAGTTTCATTAATGTCTGATTCTGCCAAAACTTCGTTTATTCTTTGATCTGACAATATCAGTTAATTAGTTAATGTTATTTATGTTACTTTCAGTTCTGCCACAGTAAACAAAATTCAGACGACTTACCTGACAAGCTATTTTGGAATTGCCTAAATCTAATCATGTCTGCACACCTTATTAAAATTATTTAATTATTAGACTAAACTTTATTTCGCTAAAACAATCAGACGCTATTTAAACAACACCACTATTTTCTAAGGTTTCTATTTTGTCAATAATCACTGTAATCTATAAATAGCAAGATAGAAGACGTGGTGGTGATTGTTAGTTGTTATATAAGAATTATTTATTTTAACAAACAAAACCTGTTTTAAAATTATTAACTATTTGAAAAAAAATTATCAGTTAAATTGTAAACACATTTTTATTTAGATTATAATGTTAATTGAACAAAAATCAAATTAAAACACTGTAACAAAAGAGTATTTTATAATATTTATTATTTAAATAATAATTAAAAGTGGGTACATCCATTACCTGCTGTTGTTGTTTATCTCTCAGCATTGTCTTGTCTGCCACAATAAAATAATATCGTAAAATTTTAGCTGGTTCACAATAATACCTAAATTATCGAAATGGCAATGTTAGATGACTCAGCGTTTCTTTTATTTCATACAAAGTCTGCTTTCATAACTAGCGATGAAACTGGGTCATGCGAATTGGTCATGGAAAATGAAGACCTCTTCAGTAAAGTTGAAAAGCAAAGATCATTTTCATTTCTGAAAAAAGAGAGGTTATTATAATAGTTATATATGGTTATAATTTTCATTGGGTTGGGTTTATTTTTATATTGTGAGAAATGAAGCTTCATATACTTTGCAATACATACATTCTACTGATTCTACTTCATGGAGTGGTAATTTCAGTCTGTAATTTTTTTTTCAAAATAGTTAAGGGGCCATCCATAAATGACCTCCCTCTCCTCTTGTCACAAGTTGTCACAATAAGTCCGGCCTCAACTAATCAACTTTGCTTCTATAATGCTCAACAGTGCAATGGGCTGAATCACAAAAATATATAGAAACCGTTCGAAGTTTCATGTTAATGCGACATCACACATCGTCACAAACATTTGATTTCCTCTCCCCCTAATCGGCCTAATTGCGCGAATTCATTTATGGACGGTCCCTAGAAATATAGTTTTAATCGTAGACATAGTTTTTGTTTCTGTTAAATTAAAATGTTTTGTTTATTTATATGAAAAACTTAATTTTTCCTACCAGAAGGCCTTCCAGCTCCATAGACTACGAGCTTTCTCACTCCCCTGACATTTTTCCTGACATGCATTATGGTAACACTTTTTTTTATAAGTGGAATTTAGCATTTACAATTATTTCTGCTCTCCTCAATAAAAATAAACTTATTAAAAAAAGATATTTAAAATAAAAATCTGATGGCCCTTACAACTTTTAATATTCCATGAAATGAAGTTATCAGCAAGAAATAGACAAATGTGACTAAAATAGCATGAAAAGGATTTTTTTTAATCTATTTTAACATTTCTTGATTCCACAGATTTTTTGTGATTTTTTATGATATTTAGTTTGTGATCATCCTGAAAAGCCCACAAATCCTGAAATATAAGGGGTTTATGAAAAAAACATCGTTTTTACGACTTACTTTTTTGTTGCCAATGTTGTGACTAAAAAATAATTTTTATTAATAATCTTTTAATTTATTTTTAAATAAAAAATTGAACAGACGGACGAAGGGGTAGGTCTGACACAGCTCAAAGGCTGGAAAAATTGCTGATTGAAAAACAGAAACTAAGCAAAATCCAGAGAATCACTTGGAAGTCTGGAGAAGGGAATGGTTATCTTGAATTTTTTGTTTTTACTTTTAACATGTGTTTTTAAATCCTTTATATTAACTTTGCCAGTCTTGCTTGCTTGAATGTTTGCAAACCTTGAAAGGGAAAATTAACTAACTTCCCATCATCAAATCGAACTGAAATTTTTAATATAGGCTCGCTCCTCATGACAATTAAAGTTTGCAAATTTTTAGACAAAAAATTTTTTTTAATTAAAAAAAATACCTTTACATGTTTTAAAACAAGTCAAATACAATTAAATAAATGTTTACATATATAAATTCAAAGAAATTTCATTTGAAAAATTTTTTTTCAATAAATGAAAAGCCTGCAAATTCAAAGATATAATGAATTTGTTAAAAAAAACCTGGTTTTTTTACAGCTTACTTGTTAACATTTTATTTGTGAAATTTATTAGTCTTTTGTTTAAATAATTGAATTATTTAAATTTGTTATAGCAGTTTTGTTTCATTGTTGTAACTCTTCTTTCAGATGTGAATTATGCAGAGATATTTGAAGAAAAAGAAGTTCAGCCAATTTCTGAGAGAAAACCAGTCAAATCCATGCTGTCTCAACAGATCCAAGAATTCAATACAGTAGCAGCTGGTAACTTGTTTGGGAAGTATGCCAAATTTGATGGAAGGGTCAGTTTCATTGCTTTATTTTCATGTTTATTTATATTTTGTTTTGCATTGTAATAGTAATCGGTTAGTTTATTTTGTTATAAGTATAATTTAAAGTAGCAGTTGGTAAATTATTAATGAAAATCGTTCTAAGATGTTGTATTTCTAGAAGGCAGTATTTGTTGGAAGTGATAAATGATATTAAAATATTTTATTTTAATTAAAAAAAAATACAGACAGCTTCCATCTTGTTTTAATTCAAAATTTCGATCGCCCAGTCAATGGTTGAAGTGAACAGTTCCATGGTGAAAAAGTTTGACATATTTCTCACGATGGCGCCACCTGGTGAGCGAGGATTCGTCATGACAGTCGTCACTGTCCTCAATGCTAAAATTCGAGACCTTATTGGGCTTATCTGCTGGCAATACTCGATTGAAAAAAGAGAACCCAGGCTAAAGTGAGGGTTTGATGGTAGTTGTGAAAGTGATTTCTGTGATGGTTACCATGGTGGTGATGGTGGTGATAATGGATGATGATGATTGATGATGGTGGTGGTGGTCACTGTAATGATCATTATAGCTAGAGTTGTTTATGCAACCTCTCCACTACTCCAAAAGACTGTCCCAGATGTGACTCAAGTTTTATGAAATAAAAAGAGAGAGATCCTTAAAATGACTCAGAACATGTCATATGGATGAAATGCATATTTTTTGAAAATAATTATCATACTATATAATTTAAATCAATTTCGATATGAATTATTTGATATTTTTTACATTATGGCTGTATAACATCTTTCTGTGCTGATCAGATTCACCAGAGGGTTCAAAACCCTGAGCCTAACCTGACTCACAGACTCTGATTTTGTATGTTGAGGTAATAAATCTGATGACTAAAATCTTATAACAGGCAGGATGTCAATTTGTATGACCTTTACATGGCAGAAGACAATGGGGATGTGGATCAGGACTTTCCACACCTTGACGCTCGAGAACCGGTCACAAAGTTTGACTTTGGTCGATTAGCACTAGTTGAAAAAACGTCTGGAACATGCCACGATGGTGGAACTGGGGGATCCGGTCCAGTTGTGGAAAGATCTATTTTAAAACCATCAAAACTTATTAATAAATCTTCAAAAATAGAGGAAAGTGCCGGTTCACGTCATTCGGTCATCATGTTAGTTTTAGTGCTGTTTATTTCATTTGTTTTTTATTGTTTTTTCAATTATGGTCTCGGTCGGTGCCACCAAGCATTCTTCTGTGAATGTTGAAAAATGCAACTGAAAAGAGTTTAACATAAGAAAATGTTTAGACTTTCGGTTTAACATTAAAAAAATGTGTTACTTATGATAAAATTCTAGTGATGAGTGTGATGACAATGACAAAGAATAAGCAAAGTTTTTTTTTCATTCAATCAGCCACATGCCAACGACAGGCTTGCTTGTTCTCGACACCAAAGATCCGGGCAAGAGTTACAAAAATGTCGGTGACCTACTTTCCGAGGCAGTGGTCAGAGAGAAGACAGGTCTTCAATTTATAATTCTTTCAGACATTATGTTTAATATAATTATCATTATTTGATCTCTATGATATTGTTATGATATTTGGGATTATATAAGGTTCTATAAAATATTTTGGACGATAATGAGCATTCAACTAGACTAATAATAAGTTTTAACTACTACAATTAAAATCTGTCTAATAAAACACTTACACAACTTCTAAAAAAAATAATTTTAAATGATAAACACACACAAGGGTTTTCTAAATGTCTTTCTAAAATTGTGCGTGTCATTTCATGTCTATATTATGTGTCCTTCACTTATAGGAAGATGCATAAAATATTCGGCAACATCTTATCAATATAAATTGACAAACCTTTGAATCAAGTGAATTTGTGAACAGATGGTAAATACCACCTAGAAAGGTCAGACAAGCCTGGTGTCACTCTTGACCTTGATCTTGATCTCTGTCAACTAGAAATGAATGACCTTCAACTTGTTGCCAATTCAAGTAATTTTATTTATCTGCACGTATCAGTAAATTAAAATTTTCATTTTTTTTAATATGTATAATTATTTATATTTTTTCCAGATTCTTCTCATTCAACTGCAGCGACTTACACTGTTAATATGTTACAAAAGTTTAGACCCTCAGTTGAAGTCTATCTTGGTCAGTTTGAATCTCTGATTAATTAATATTGATTGTATTGTTAGGTCATTTGTTCAATCAAAGAAGAGGAGTTAACAAGCCTAATTATTGAATGATTGATTACTAATCAGTTGTTCAATATAATTTTTTTTTATTGCAGTCATTTCAGACAAAAAGATTGAAGTATACCAAATGAAACAATCAGTGTCATTTTCTTCAAAATCAATCAAACTGGTCTACTTACTCGAATCTTTGATTGACTGTCACAAGATCAGTGACAAACATCCTGGAGGTATTTTTATTCTGTTATGTATGCTGGTTGTAAAATCCTTGAGATATTTTTAACAAGGGTGCTTACATGAGGAATGTGATGTATTATAGCAAGTCCATTGGTGAATTTGTGTAGGTAGAAAACTGATATTAGATCAATTGGAAAAACAGTTTATCACTTTTTTTTACAGTGCTTTATTTAGCTCACTATGTGTGTATCATCAGGGCATATTTACTCAATCTTGAATCTATTCCCATTATTCAATCTTTCTCAAATTTTGCATGCAAGTTCAGTTTCCATGACACAATCTTGATTATCTTTATGGCAGACTTTTTTTATTAACAATGATGACAGAGTTTTTCTTTGGTGTTAAGAACTTATAATAGCGGTTAATTTCTTTATTTAAGCACGACATTATATCAATTGTATGGTTAAAATTAATTTAAATAATAATTGATTGAAATGATTAGCTATGTGACATCAGTTATGGTGAAAACCCAATGAGAGGTGTACCTCAGGGTTTGAATTTAATTAAAAGAAGCCTTTTTGTACATATTTAGGCTTTTACTTTTGATAGATTTTTATGATTAAATAGTATATAATAATTAATATATATCCAGAGTCTTATTTGTGTAATAATTTTTTTTCTCAGACCACGCCAGCTCTACGTTCCGCATAGTGGTGAAGCTGGCTGTCGGAAAGACAAAGCAGAAAACTTTTGTTTGTGATTCTCGCGTGACGGATGACATCGTAGCTCGCCTCAACAAACTGCTTCACAGCAAGTCATCAAAAATTAGCTTTAGAAGAATTTGAAAAAGATTGAATATTCAGTTTATTTTTATTTTTATGAATGAAAAATGTATTTATTTTTTGTTATCATGTAAGCCAAAATTGTGATGAAGATGATGATAATGAGGATGATGATATTAATAGTGAAACATAGCTGGGAAGTTATGTTTTTGAGTCAAATAAGTATTAAGGCAGCAGTTGCAATAAATGTTTACTTTTCAATCACGTGTTGATTGTTTACAAGTCAAAAATGACGGATTTTTCAAATCTTATATATTATTTTAACCAGGTTTGTCTTAACTTGCTTTCTTGTCTGTTTTTATTTGTTTGTCCAAGGGTACATATATATTTATATTTTATATATATATTATATTTTATTATAAAAAAAACCGGAAACAAGTGCAAGCAGGGAAGGAAACGGGAGCGAGAGAGACAAGCACTAGAAAAACCTCTAAAAACCCCGGGCAACGCCTGGTACCCCGCTAGTACTTTATAACATTTGAATAAAGTTTTTAACTTTGCTGCTCATTAATTGAACGACAAAGCGCAATTACTATTAATTTATTATTATTAATTAACACAATAATTTCTTTATTCAATAAAAACAAAGTTATAAAATAAACAATAAAACAAAATTTAGAAGGTAAAAATGTATGATATATTAAACAAATTTTAGCTTTTAACTGCCTCGGCACTACGGATCTTTAGGTATCTCTTGCAACACTTTACCGTCTTCTCCACTTCCTTCACACGAATCGTCAGCAGCTGCGAGTTTACCTGAAAAACAAACTCATGATCTTTTAAATATCTGATCACGTTCATGTAACCTGAAATCTTTCTAATAAAAATCAAAAAAGCAATATGCCCGTTCCGAACTGGCGCTGTTAAAACATCGACTTCTTGAGAGGATCTGCAGTGCGTGACAGTCTCCATCGTATCTCAATCTGATCGTTTGAATCGGCAAATCTAAAATTCGAAATATAGGCAAACTAATTGACATTTAAACATTAAAAAAGAAAAAAAGTTAGTGCAGTGAAATGTTTTGTAAAACACAAAGGAAAGATCCACGACATATATATGTAAAGAACTATAGACCCAAAAGCAGAAACAACTCACTTTGAATCAAAGTTCAAGGAAAATAAACTGTACAAATAGCTTTATATAGAGATTTTTTGGCTCAAACTATATTTTACAAGCATTCTCATGAGAGATATAAACAAGTACATTTTATGGTGTAATAAGAAAGGGATTGGGTTGCCAAAACAACGTTTTGACTGTTGTTACATGAGCCCAGCTGGGGTCTGATTTACATAGATGCGGACTTGTTTGAGTCAACTGGGGTCTGATTTACATAGATGCGGACTTGTTTGAGTCAAATTTTGAATATGTAGTCAATTTAGTATACGTTTTAAATTTTAATATCTGGTAGTAGATAAAATGAGCTTGTCATTTAAAACAAAAGCTAAAACATTGCAAGATCTATTAAACAAGTTATTGAGATTTGAAAATTTAGTTGTACTATTAGTGAACGACTGATTATTATAGATGGACTCATCAACTTTCGAAAGTTATAGCCGTGCCCCTCAAAGTCATAGAACTACGAAATTTTACCATTTTAAAGTAATAAAGCCAATTCGATTTTTCAAAAAAAAAATTAAATTTCTACATCAAATACATAATGAGTGAGAATCAAAGGTTCTGGCCATGCGCGCTAGGGCGCGTCTATTTTATGCGACTGACTATTATAGATAGACTCCTCAACTTTGGAAAGTTATAGCCGTGCCCTTTCAAAGTCATAGAACTATGAAATTTTACCATTTTAAAGTAATAAAGCCAATTTGATTAAAAAAAAATTAAATTTCTACATCAAATACATGTACATGAGTGAGACAGAAAAGTATAAACAAGTGACTTTGAGTGTCAAAGGTTCTGGCCATGCGCGCTAGGGCACGTTGATAGTCAGTAGTTAGTAGTCAGCCAAAATTGAATAAAATTTCACGTTTATTTGAGATGCTTTGTTTGTTCAACCAACTATTATTGTATATTACTTTTTTAGTTTACATAACATGTATCCAAATGCTATGTTGCTGGATGGCCCAGTAAACATTGTATCCACTTTGTAACGTTTCTTAACCGTTCATTTTCGGTTACAAGAAACGCGTTTCTTTTCGGTTGTTTTGCTCATCGGCTGTGCGTTAAAGAAACGTTTCCTGAGTAACGTTTTAGAAACGTTTCCCGTGTAACGTTTTAGAAACGTTTCCCGTGTAACGTTTTAGAAACGTTTCCGTGTAACGTTTTAGAAACGTTTCCTGTGTAACGTTTTAGAAACGTTTACAATGTAACGCTTTAGAAACCTCCTCTATTATTTGCTCATGCAAATTATTATCACTCATGCAAATTATTATCACTTCAAATACGTTCATCAATAGACAAAACTGAAACAATATTTGCAAATTTATAAAAAAGTTTATTTAAAGAAAGTCTTTTGAGCTCTATATAAATGTCATTTCTTCTCCTTGCGGTTCAGCCTCTCATGTGCAAACTTTATACAGTTCTTTGTCACAACCTCAATTTCCTTGGCTGACGAATCGTGGAAGCGTCTATTGGTTTGGAGAGTTTCTGAGAAATAGTTTAAAAAAGTAGTTGTTATTTTTAAAATGACTTTGCTAATAGTTTAGTTAAGCTAACTAATGATAAGTTCTTTGAAAAAGGTGCTTTCCATTTTTCTTTTACCACCACTCCCTTTCCAATTGAACTTTTCAGCCAGCCCATCATCCATGGTGTACCGGAGCAGCCTACGACACGCCTCTGCCATTGTGTCTCCCCCAAGCTTTTGTAAGTCAATCACCTATACAAATGTTTGAATTTATGATAGTGATAACCTAATACAAAAATTTTAGATATCTAAGTACATGCTGTAATTGACTTACCAGAGCATCAAATAATTTTTTAGATTCTAATTTTGAATCCAACTGGTCAAATTGTACCATGGAGTACGTGCATGGGGAAATGAACGTTTTCCGGAACTGCCGTATTAACTGCTGTCGTTGGCGGACTGACAAGAAGAGCCAGATTACTTTTAATTTCTTTCAAAACTTCCCATATATTAGTAAACTGTCCAACCACATATCTGCTAAATTATCGGCTCTAATTTTATCTAACTGCTCTTCATATTGTAAAAAAGTTTCGATAAAAAAATCTAACTGATTATTATAACACAACGAATTTAACTGATTATTATAACACAATGAGAATGAACTAAACTCGTTAGATGTTAGCAAATGCAGACAAAACACGATAGATTTACTGCAACAATAACGGCGTGACCTCACAACAAACAGATTTTTCGCGCACTTTCAGACTATATATAAGTTGTTCGTAATTGGCATGGAGGCGGAGCTTACCAACTTGCCAGCCAATGTCAAAGAGCCTCAACTTTGGCTTATTTACATTACCTCATTCTTTTAACAAAAAGATTATGTTTCTTGACAAGATTTAGCAAGAATGAACATTAGGAACAAGAAACAAACAATATTAGTTCTGTGAAAGGCATTAAACAAGAGCCAGATTTAGCTCCTTGCTTTCTTTCCAAAGTGTTATACCGGCAGAAATTACACCTCCTGGTAAAGGGTTCGAAGTTAAAACTCAAACAGTTTATGAAAAAACTGCTGATGGGGAAGAGTGAAAGGTGTCTATGACTACCCACGGGTTGGTAGACACTTGTGACATCAAGCAATTCGCTGGTCAAGCAAGAAGAATGTCTCACCTGAGAATATGGCCATTTAGATTATGTCAGTGTGAATGAAAGTGAAATGTTTACAAATGAGTATGACCACGTAATGATAAATCATGGTCATATTCTTCGCAAGAGGAAACATGATTTTGTACTCCCTTCAATGCAACATCACTCTGCTAGTTTTGCTTGTAACTTTATTATTAGAATGCTCTTCTATGACTCTTACTAACCTAACTTCTTTCAATTCTATTAGCTGATTCAATAACGTTATTCTATTATTATTGTCTAAAATTAACTATTGCCAGTCATTATAATTAGCGGAATATTGAATGTTCGTTATAGACTAGACAGACTTTCTTTTAATTTCTTGTTTTTCTGCTTATTTTTTTATGATTTCCTGCGTTCTGTCAGGTCTTTTCTTAAAACACGAATAAATAAATAAAAATTCACAAACAGCGCAGGGGTAGTAGTGCAGCAGGAAGCAGAGGTTTCAAATGGTTTAAAAATCTAATGTTTCGAATTGATTGGTGATTTTTAACCAGTATAGTTTGTTTTGTACCTTCAAATTATTTCTAACACAAGAGATGTAGAAGCGAGTCGTTAATTAACTTTTGATTAGCATCTTATCTCATCCCAGGCGACTCGTTCGACGCTCTCAGTGAACCGATGAGATAGAACAAAATCTAGGAAAATATAATACGACACAATGCAAATACCATTTATTAAGCGTCTTTATTAAATGCTTTTTAGCAATTGAGTTTTATGAATAAACAAAAACTTTACTTTTTCTATAAAATTATATATGCTATAAAAGATTTTTATATTATCCGTAATAATAAAACCATAGATATCTATGAATAAGACAAATCGTTACATTTTGGCTGCATTAGAAACGTTGTAGTAACTTCTTTTTAGTCGCAAATTACATGTTACTTTTACGTTACATTGGAAACGTTGCAGAAACGTTTCTTTTTAGTCGCAAATTACATGTTACTTTTTCGTTACATTGGAAACGTTACAGAAACGTTTCTTTTTAGTCGCAAATTACACGTTACTTTTCCGTTACATTGGAAACGTTACAGAAACGTTTCTTTTTAGACGCAAATTACACGTTACTTTTCCGTTACATTGGAAACGTTACAGAAACGTTTCTTTTTAGTCGCAAATTACATGTTACTTTTACGTTACATTGGAAACGTTGCAGAAACGTTTCTTTTTAGTTGCTTTGGGCCAGGTAACCTTTTCATAACCAGGTAACTGAAAAGTAACGGACAAGAAACGTTACAAAATGGTTACCATGTTTACTGGGGGGGGTCTTCTCCGAGCCCACTGTAGAAAATTATAACGCTCCTCCAGAGAGAATTTTGCCTTTCACACCAGCGGCCCGCCGTATGTTTCAAAAATATGGTAATGGCCCTTTTTCCCAAAAAGGTTGGCCACCCCTGATATAGATGGACTCCTCAACTTAGGAAAGTTATAGCCGAGCCCCTCAAAGTCGTAGAACTATGAAATTTTACCATCTTAAAGTAATAAAGTAAATTCGATTTTTCTAAAAAAAATTTTTTACATCAAATACATAATGAGTAAGACAGAAAAGCATAAACGAGTGACTTTGAAGTAAAATTCAAAGAAAATGAACTGTGCTAAATTTTTTATTTGTGGTTATTTTGATCTACGTTTATTTTACAATGATTTTTATGTAATAATTTTTATTGGGAGTTTATTAGTTTTTTTTTTTTTTTTTTTTTTTATTATAGTTTATAGTCCTTTACACCAAGTGTTTTAAGACTGAATTGGCTGTATGTAGGAAGCACATAAGTACTTCCTGTCGTGGATCAAAGTTTGATCCTTTTAACTGCCCCTCCTCCTTTATCCAGGCTTGGAACTGGCTCGCAATTAGCGAGGCGGAGTTAGTTTATTAGTTCTCGAGATATACGCTTTTATGTAACACCTTGTGAAACCCCATCAGCGTCCCATGGGACAGTTTTGAGTGTCAAAGGTTCTGGCCTTGCGCGCTAGGGCGCGTTTATTTTATGTGACTGCCTAATCTAACAGCTAATAAGAACATTTTGGCGGTTTCTCTGACCGCATTGTCCATAAAACATAAAATGCATCAATTCAAACATTCCCGCTATCTTTCACAGAGCTAATCTCTAGCTAGAAGAACTGGTGCCAGTGTGCGCTCTCGTTGCACAGTGCAGCCAGCCAGCCAGCCTGGACTTCTTATCAGCACGTCCATTGTATAGCTTGCTGTTCAGAACTGTCCTATGTGTGCTGGTGTGCGCAATGGTTTTATCGGTTGAAGATCAGTTGTCTCTCTCTCTCTCTCTCTCTCTCTCTCTCTCTCTCTCTCTCTCTCTCTCTCTCTCTCTCTCTCTCTCTCTCTCTCTCTCTCTCTCTCTCTCTTTCTCTCTCTCTCTCACTCACACATTTGTTTTACTTTTTCATTCACTGCAAGTCAGAGAGTGAGTGAGTGAGTGAGTGAGTGAGTGAGTGAGTGAGTGAGTGAGTGAGTGAGTGTGAGTGAGTGAGTGAGTGAGTGAGTGAGTGAGTGAGTGAGTGAGTGAGTGAGTGAGTGAGTGAGTGAGTGAGTGAGTGAGTGAGTGAGTGAGTGAGTGAGTGAGTGAGTGAGTGAGTGAGTGAGTGAGTGAGTGAGTGAGTGAGTGAGTGAGTGAGTGAGTGAGTGAGTGAGTGAGTGAGTGAGTGAGTGAGTGAGTGAGTGAGTGAGTGAGTGAGTGAGTGAGTGAGTGAGTGAGTGAGTGAGTGAGTGAGTGAGTGAGTGAGTGAGTGAGTGAGTGAGTGAGTGAGTGAGTGAGTGAGTGAGTGAGTGAGTGAGTGAGTGAGTGAGTGAGTGAGTGAGTGAGTGAGTGAGTGAGTGAGTGAGTGAGTGAGTGAGTGAGTGAGTGAGTGAGTGAGTGAGTGAGTGAGTGAGTGAGTGAGTGAGTGAGTGAGTGAGTGAGTGAGTGAGTGAGTGAGTGAGTGAGTGAGTGAGTGAGTGAGTGAGTGAGTGAGTGAGTGAGTGAGTGAGTGAGTGAGTGAGTGAGTGAGTGAGTGAGTGAGTGAGTGAGTGAGTGAGTGAGTGAGTGAGTGAGTGAGTGAGTGAGTGAGTGAGTGAGTGAGTGAGTGAGTGAGTGAGAGTGAGCAGAAAAGCGACCGGGAACGAGAGAGAAAAACGATAGAAAAACCTCTAAAAACTCCGGGCAACGCCGGGTACCCCGATAGTTTTCCACAAAAGAAGTTATTCATGAGTTTGGAAAGTATAGTAGGCAATTACCATTTGTGTAGATTTTGTGTAGATTTGTATATAATTTTTTTGAAAACTATTTGCGGTTAAAATAATATTAAAAAAATTAGATGAACCAATAATAAAAACTTTTTGCGTACGATACAAAACCTTTCTACCTCTTAACTTCTAATGAAGCGATACAGCCTGTGCTGTAAATCATCCGAATCAAGATCACTCCGTTTGCGTCCCCCTTTAATTTTTTCTGGATACGCCAGTGGGTATACCTATTAAATAGTTAACAAAAGGTTTTTTTGGTTATAGTCAGACAAGTCAGAGTGTTAAGACGCGTAGTTCTAAATTACCTAATCAGGTCTCCTGTGGTGCGTTTATTGGTGGAGTGTGGCGTGGCTGACATAAAATAAAGAAATTATTGAACTATCACAGATCTTTTCACTTGTTTATGTCAAGTGTGCCTAAAAGTGCATAGGAGTAACATCCTATTGTCATGTTATTAACTCGGTTACTAGTCAGAACGTAGAAAATTTCGTTGCATTGGAAGTGTGAAAAAATCCTAGCAAGCATAGAATTTTCAGATTAGGTGTAAAATAGTGATAAGAACTTAGCATTCTAAATTCTATAAAAATCGGAGTTGTGTGTCGTGAGTTATACGGCATTTAGTTTGATGAGCGATAGTTAGTAAAATTAGTGTCGTTCGCTTCTGTGCTTGGCGACTAGTATACGTTCAGATTAGGTCTATTTGAAAGATAAATAAGACAAATTAAAAAATAGCAACAGAAACAATTTTTTAGAAGATTGCTATTTTCTTTTCCGTTCTCACTGGAAGTTTGCTACATTTTTTGTCGAGTGGTTTAATGGTGCAGAAGTGTAGAACATGTATGTATGAAGAGGAAGTGAGGACTGAGATAACTTCTTCTGTAATTTCTGAGGAAACAGAAATAAATTCAGATTTAATAAAATGTTCAATTTGTAAGCAAGAAACATCTGAACACACTGCTGAAATTGTAAGAGCCTTGCCCACTGTATTTAAAAAAACTGGAAGTTACCGGTCGTTGTGATTTGGTAAATTATATTAATGTGCACTACAACAAACATGTATTTAAATTGCATTTGTTGTGCCGCATGGCTCTGCAAAGAAGCAATGCTACGGATGATGAGGTGCGCAGAGCTGGTTCTAGCCTGTTGGTCAGTCTGTATGGCGGGAAAGTAGGAGAAAGATTGGCTGATTTACGGTATGAGTCATATTTCAAATTGGCTCTGTCGTCATTTTCAACCAGAAAGGCTGCCACTATCAGAATGTGCTGCTCACCTGCATGTCTGACACGTTCATTTGCATGCTGTGATTTGGGGGACTCTGGACAAAGTAGTCTTGAAGGCAACCGACTGGGGCTGGGAATCAGTTGAAAGCTGCTTAAAACCCATGAAAATAGTGGGTGACATTGCCCTCAGTCAGTCCTGAAGTTTGTTCGATGCAATTGTAATGGAAACTGCTCATCCAAGTTGTGTTCATGTCTGCAAAACAATATGCACTGTGCTTCTGCATGCGGAAATTGTCATGGAACGGATTGCTCAAATGGCGGTGTAACAGCGGATGAAACAAATAATATAAGCAGTGACAGTGAAGAAGAATCTTGTGGCACAGAACATGTGGTTGAGAGCAATGATCCACAGTTTTTTTTATGAAGACATTGATTTCTTCTATGAGGAAGAAATTTAATGTTTCTTGCTGATTTCAAACTTAGACAGCAATTTTAGTTTTTGATGTTTTGATTGTAGTAGTGCCTCTCATGTCTATGTAAACATAGCGTGTTCTCGAGGGTCCCCGTTTTTCGATAAAATAGTTAATAATTAAGCTTTTTTCTCTATCGTTTCAAGTGGAACAATATTTTTAATTTTAGTCTCTACGTTAGTTTTGCTTTTTTTCCGCGTTTTCAACACATAGCACCGGAGATATTATCGCTCACCATGAGTATAATCAAATACAGCACTTCACAGTTACTCGACATTGGCTCCGCCGCGGCGCTTCGTGTCACAAAGACATTACGCAACACACTCTTCAAAAACAATATCTGGAAGCCAAAATCCAACAAAAGGACGATGCTCGCCGAATCTCGTGGAATTTCACGCTCGCTCAAAATGGGTGTGCTAAACACACGCTCCGCCGTACGCAAAGCGCCCTTGCTTCACGACACTATCTTTGACGATAATCTCGACTTCCTCTGTTTAAGTGAAACCTGGATAACATCTGATGCCCCAGAGGTAATCAAGCGAGACGTGGCTCCACCTGGATTTTCCGTCATCCACAAACACCGTGGATCGTATGAGGACAAAAGAGGTGGAGGGCTTGCCATCATTCACCGCAACAACCTCCTCTGCTCCCAGGTACCCACGGATCCAACGCATGAATTCGAGCATCTGGTAGCAAAAACATCCATCTCACAACAACATCTGCTCATAGCTGTTATCTACAGACCACCTGGTCACATCTCTCATGTCTTCATTAACGAATTTTCTCATTTTATCGAATTAATATCTTCCATTGGTCACAAATTTATAATATGCGGCGACTTCAATGCACCCTCCTCTTCAACATCCATCGATCCAACTCTCCAAGAGTTGCTTGATGAACTCAACCTCATCCAGCAAGTCTCTGTACCAACCCACTCGAGAGGCAACATTCTCGACCTACTCATCTCTTGCAGCAGCACACCATACTTACTAACGGAAGTCAGCACACACAGCTTATCCTATTCCGATCACTACTTAGTCTCAACCATCATCACTCACTCAAAACCCATCATCAATCGCATCACCACCCATCATCGAAATTTAAAATCTATCGATTGGCTCGCCTTCAACAGAGACATAATCAACTCATCACTACTCGATCACAATAACCTCACAGCTGATGAGTATACCGAGCTCATGATAACAACCATGAAATGTTTACTCGACAAGTTTGCCCCTATCCGTATCAAGACGCTCAGGAAGGGTGTCACAAAGACCTTCTTATCGGAAGACGCCATGAGTGCAAAAAGGCAAATGAGAAAGATGGAAAGGCTCTACAACAAGAACTCATCCCCTACAAACAAATTAGCTTACGACCAATCCAGAGAGCTGGCCAGAATTGCAATACTTAACTCCAGAGTTGATTGCGTTCGACATGAATTGAGCTCTTCGGCCAATTCTCGCTCTCTTTGGCGCAATCTAAACAAGATTCTCCATACCACCACTGAACATAATAGACTCGATGACAACAGCTGCAAGACGCTTGTCAACTCCTTCAGTAACCATTTCATAAATAAAATAAGTAACATTCATCAAAATATAAAACAACGTTTGTCATCTCCTGCTCACTCACTTCCGTCATATGCAACCAGAGTCACGCCCTGTCACAACATGCATTCTCTCCAACCAATAACCGCATCTGACGTAAAGAAAATCATTAAAAGCTCATGCAACAAAACTTCTCCTCTTGACCCTTTCCCACATCAAGTTTTAATTAATTGCTCGGATACACTCTCCATCATCATATCTAACTTAATCAACCTTTCTTTTGAAGAAGGTCACTTTCCAAAGTCATTCAAAACAGCACAAGTCTTGCCACTCTTAAAAAAACCCCATCTCGATACCTCTGACCCTGATCTCGTTCATCTTTCACCATCCCTGAAAATACTTGGCGTCACTATAGATAATAAACTAACATTTTCTAATTACATCACTAGCGTCATCAAGTCTTGCAACCATCACCTGAGGGCCATACGCCACATCAGGCCATTTCTCACTATGGAGCTGGCTTCTACGCTTGTCCGTTGCCTTCTCCTGTCTAGAATTGACTACTGCAATTCTCTCCTCCACAACATAACACAACAACAGTGCGCGCGACTTCAGCGGACCTTGAATAGGGCAGCCAGAATCGTCCTGAACGTCGATACTTCAAAAGGCACACGTCATCAATCCTCCGTCAATAATCTCATCCGTCTTCACTGGTTGCCCATAACTCACCGCATTTCGTTCAAGATCGCTCTCCTCACTCACAAAACACTCACTACTTCATCACCCCCATATCTTCGCACCCTACTCAAAATCCGGAAAACTGGCAGATGTCTCCGCTCTTCTGCAGCTCCTCTCCTCCAGCAACATCACACCTCCAACAATATTTCAACGCGTGCCTTCCGTCATGCAGCGCCGTGTGTGTGGAATTTGCTACCTCCAGACATAAGAGCCACTGTGTCGACGGAACTTTTCAAAAAGAAACTAAAAACTTATTATTTTAAAATATTCTCGGGGACTTTCGAAAGCGCCTCAGTTAATCTTGGCGCTATATAAAAACACTTATTATTATTATTATTATTATTAGTTATTTGATATTCTAGTCTGATTTTCACTATTTTTTCATGATCTCACTGAAAGCATTTATCAGTTGTGGTTATAGTATCATTCAAAATGAAGATCTGAATGTTTGATAACAGCTTCATTTATGATGGCTTATTTTTGGTTTTTGAAATTTTGAGGGCAAACGAGCTAGTCAATTAGTCATAAATGAAGAATCGAACAGTTGCAGTTAAACCGGACTCGGAATTTAATTAAACATACCACCACCTGACAGTTGCGGTTTAACCGGACTCGGAATTTAATTAAACATACCACCACCTAACAGTTGCGGTTAAACCGGGCTGAAGGGTAAACTAACGAGTCATTTGTGTGTATGTGTTCTATATTTTATGTATGTGTTTTAATTTTTTTTTAAAGCTAGATGTGTGCACATGTTAAATTTAAACATAATATTGTTTATAATGAGTTGTAAATATGTCATTTTGTATATATATGAACATATAAATAAGTTGCTCCTTTTCCCAATACGTTTCCACGCATTTCAGTAAATCAGATTGTGTGTATATTTAGTATGTGCATGTGTGGGCACGTTTCTTGGTAATTACTGTGTTTGTCAAATATAATCTTGTTCATAATGTGTTGTAAGTTGTAAATCTATCATTTTTTTGTATATATATATATATGAACAAGTCAACATGTTTATGCTTTTCTTAATAAGTTTTCATGCATTGCAGCAAACCTGGATGTGTGTATATTTAGTATGTGCATCTATGGAAATGTTTCATGATGTGTGTTCTGTTTGTGAGGTATAATCTTGTTCATAATGTGTGTTCTGTTTGTGAGGTATAATCTTGTTCATAATGTGTGTTCTGTTTGTGAGGTATAATCTTGTTCATAATGTGTGTTCTGTTTGTGAGGTATAATCTTGTTCATAATGTGTGTTCTGTTTGTGAGGTATAATCTTGTTCATAATGTGTTGTAAATATGTCATTTTGTATATATATATATATGAACATGTTAATGTGTTTATGTAAATATGTACATATGCTGATACGTTTCTTGTTTGTATGTTGTTTGTTTATTAGGTGGTGAGTACGAGTCAGCCTTCACGTGGCACTCCCTGTGATTAACCAGGCATTAGGCAATAAATTGGGCAACCAGGTGAAACCAATGACTCAAAATATCAATATTTTCCAATTTATAAAAATGATTATTCACAATATGCTGGATGTTTACAATCATAATGTCTTGCAATTTCCAGGACAGGAAATAAAAATTGTTATTTTTAGTGTTTCTGTGTTATTTTCTAGTGTTTCCCTCATTACCAATGTCATCCCACCCATGGGGAGAAGGGTCTATAAATTTCTGTGGTTTTTCAATTTTTTCTTCATAAATTTTATTAAAAAAATTTTTTTTTTGAAAATTATACAAGTAACACTGCTTTAAGACTATTTAGCATTAAAGTCAAGTTGTAACATTGTTATAAATAATTGTTTTGGAAGAATATTTTCGAATTGTCGGCCATCTTGTTATTTTGTTATCCTACACTCCCCCGCATTGTTATACAGTTATAGAATTCCGTTTTTCATATTCTCCTAATTAATACCTTTCCAACGATATATAATAAGTGCTTGCTAGGATTTTTTCACGGTTAAATTTATTTCTTGCTGACTATACGAGTTTATAGTATATATCTTAGGAATTTTATATTTTGTTTAGGAAATTTTGAATAGTGAAAGTTATAAGAAGGCCCAGGTTTTGTTTACATAAAAAAGTCCTAATTCTTATAAATATAACAAGACCGCCGAAGATCCTGAAAATATTATAATGGCTTGCAGCGTGAGGTGTACTTTCATAGTTTTCTGCATCCTGCAACTTGTGAGCTTCATTTATTGTTTTATCGGAATTTATTGTTTTTATTGTATTTTGTTTTAAAAATTGTGTGATAAACTTTATTATATAGAAAATATAGATAGACAGTTATCAACATTATATTAATAATTAAACATTGTTTATAATTATAGTTTATGTCAAGATTGAAAAAGGAAAAAAATTATATTAAAGAAAACTAAATCTTGGTACAAAAAATATTAACCTACTGATCCAGATTCAGTTCCAATAAAGTTTATAGTTTATTGAATAAACCTACTTGTCATTATACTATACGTCATCATTTTCATAATTATTTCTATATTTGAAGTTTAATGTTGATGTAGATTCGTAGATTGTAGGTGTAGGTTTATTAATTAGGAATTAGTAATGTGTTATAGTTACTATTTATCTTAACCTCAGCTTTTATCTTATATTTCATTTTAAGTTAAATTTTAAAGAAACTGTTCTTTTACAACTTGGGACTATGTCTAGACTGTCTAGAGCCAGTTAAGAGTTAAGAATGTTAATTTGGTTAATTGATTTCGTGAAATTTATTGCAGGTTACAACAGTTGAGAGACAGATTTTTGACTTGTTTGGCTTCCTGTGGGCTCCAGTATGTGGAAACTTTCTGCAGATTCTTCTGGTGATTGTGGGCCTTATCGGGGCATGTCGATACGTCTGCAAGATGCTAGTCATTGTGAGATGATTGTTGCGGTGTAGTTGTTTTGATTATGTTTTGGTATTTTTTATGTTTGTTAAAGTTTATTCCTAACATTTCAGATTTTTTATTTATGTTAATGTTTCAAATAGTTTTTATTTTAAAGTTTTTATTATTTTTTTTTTAAGTATGCTATATGGAACCTGGTGTGGATTGCCTGGAATGCATTTGTTATTAGTTACTATAATGAAGTTGGATTTCTAAATAGGGTGAGGTGTTATTTTCAAATTAACTAGATAAAATTAATTTCAAGTAATTGAGATTAAATTTAAATGATTGGCAATTGCAATTAATTAAAAAATGCTATTGACTTAACATAAAAATCAATCTTTAACAGAGCATACCGATCATGGCTGCCGGCGGTCGAGGACAAAACTGGTGGATGACCAGGCAAGTCAGCTGTGGGTCATTGTTAACTTCCAGAAATCCAGTAACTGAGGAGGAATACCTATCAACCTTTGCACCCTCGACTGCAGATTTCTACAATGATGCCACAACATTAAACGACGATAGCAACAAGATTTCAACTTTACTGCCTTTGCCTTTCGTTACAACCGTTCATGAAAACAAGGAACTCTTTAAACCAACATCGCCCACGCTTGAGCACATCACATCCGACTTCTCTCTCTCTCCTCCTCATCATGACACATCAGAAAAGGTCAATAAAGTCACACCTGGTGTCACTGAAGATGTAACGGGGAATACAAAAATGGATCCTCTTCCAATGGGCATGTCTGAAGCAGGTGTTAAAACCCCTCGGATGAGGTGTCTTCTGCCATACTACTACATTGAGTCCATACATGCAGGAGTTCAGTGTTTGCTCTCTGTGAGTTATTCATTCATTGTTGCTATGCATACGGATTATGGCAGTGGCAGAGATTAGCCGATTATATTATGTATTGAATTACTTTCTGGTTAATTATGTTGAGTGATGTTCTGATTATATATCCTTATTTAAACATTCGGATCATGTTTTAATATTTGAATATTGGGATCATATATATTCATTTTTAAATATTCGGATCATATATTCTTACATAAATATTCTAATCATATATATATATATATATATATATATATATATATATATATCTATATATATAAAAGAACATGTCCTGACTGACAGATGACTGACTCATAATCAACGCCGAGCTCAAACGCCTCATCCTAGGAACGTGAAATTTGGAACTTATATTACTTTTATAGCGTAAACATCCGCTAAGAAAGGATTTTTGAAAATTTTGCTCCTGAGGGGAAAAAACTGGAAAACAAACTTTTTTCTAAAAATTTTTTCTAAAATTTTTTTCTGAAATTTGGTATATAGATTCTTTTTGAAAAATAAAAAGATACGTGTTTCACCATTTTTTGAAAATTCGGTTTCCCGGACCTCAAATGTGGGTTGGAAAATTGGGTTATTTGGTTTTTAAAGTAGCTTCTACTCAAAAACTGTTAATGCTACAGGAGTAAAAATTAGTATTTAGTTTCTACTCCAAAAATAATGAAATACGTGTTTTAGCATTTTTTGAAAATTTGGTTTCCAGGACTTCAAATGTGGGGTGGAAAATAGGGCTAATTGTCTTTTATAGTAACTGCTACTCAAAAACAGTAAATACCACAGATGTAAAAATTATTATTTAGTTTCTTTTCTAAAAATAAAGATATACGTGTTTCACCATTTTTTACAAATTTGGTTTCCCGGACCTCAAATGTGGGTTGGAAAATTGGGTTATTTGGTTTTTAAAGTAGCTTCTACTCAAAAACTGTTAATGCTACAAAAGTAAAAATTAGTATTTAGTTTCTATTCTAAAAATAAGGATATATGTGTTTCACCATTTTTTGAAATTTTAGTTTTCAGGACTTCAAATGTGGGGTGGAAAAAAGGTTTCTTTGGTTTTTAAAGTAACTGCTACTCAAAAACTGTGAATGCTACAGATGTCAAAATTAGTATTTAGTATTTACTCAAAAAATTATGATATAAGTGTTTCAACATTTTCTTAAAAATTTGGTTTCCAGGACATCAAATGTGGGGTGGAAAAAAGGGTTATTTGATTTCAAAATAACTGCTACTCAAAAACTGTAAGTGCTACAAATGTAAAAATTAGTATTTTGAAGTTTTGTGCCGGTTAAAAGTAGCTAAGTTCAGTTTATCACCGGCCGGGCCAAGCCGTTATTTTAGAGTCTTCACACGGGCCAGGCCAAACCTTAAATCAAAGTGGAACGGGCCGAGGTTTTTCACCAAGTAGTTAGATATTTTAGTGATTTTAGGGTCTTCAGTTGGGCCGGGCCAAACCTGAAGTCAAGGTGGGACGGGCCGAAGTTTTTCATCAAGTATATAGAACTTCTAAGCCTGTAAGAATGGGCCGGGCCTAATTCAGACGGGCTGTTCCGGGCCAGGAGTTTGGGTTTTTAAAACGGGCTGGGCTAAGTTGTCGACGGGCCGAGCCGAGACCTAAAAAATTGATCTCTACTATGGATGCACGGTTCAAACTCTCTAATTTCATGCGAGCGAAGCCGCTACGGGCACTGCTAGTATATATATATATATATATATACTATTTATATATATATATATATACTATTTATATATATATATACTATTTTTATTTATATATATATATATATATATATATACTATTTATATATTTATATATATATATATATATATATATATATATATATATATATATATATATATATATTTGTATTTTAATATTTGGATCATATATTTAGATTTAGATCTCGTATCATTTATATTTTAATATACAGATCATATAGGGGCCATCCATAAAGTATGTCACGCTCCAGGGGGGAATGGGGTTTAAGAAAGTGTGACAATTTGTGACAGGGGGAGGGATGTACAGATCATATGTGACATAGCAAATTTTATTTGGGTATCATTATTTACATATTATTATATATTAGAGATTTACTGTCAGAAATTGACAGTAAAGATTAACTCTCGGTCGTTAAGATGGATATTCTGACAGAGGATGAGAAGCACATGGATGTGATAGTTCTTTTAAGCTTAAATTTAATACAGTATAATTATTGTGTTTTAAATTCATTTTAAATTTAATAGTTTTTTTTATTTTTCAACAATTTTTTAAGTGTGACATACTTCAGGGGGGTCCAAGATTTTTGACAGATTGTGATAAGGGGGAAGGGGCAAAATTGTCAAAAAACAGCATCACGTACTTTATGGATGGCCCCGTGTCCGGATCATCATATATCCTCATTTAAATCTTTTATGTACATTTTGTACATTTATAAATCTTACTAATCTAAATGAATAATTTCCAAAGCTAATCTGCTTCATATTGGCTTGTGTCCTTGCTCACATCTGTTCAGAAGAGGAAGACTCATGTAAGTCATCTGTTTATAAATAATCTTCACTACCTCGAAAATTGAAAAATCTGTCTGTGTCTGTGTGATATTGAAATATTAAATAAACATTTCTTTGAATTTATTTACTTATTTTATTAAAAATCTTCCAGCCTGTCTCGAATGTAGGTTATGTTTATTCGTGATCATCATCATTACTATCATAGCACAGACCTCATCAAGGCCTGCTTGTTGCACTAATTATTCTATCTCGGCTTGGCAACTGAAATATTTTATTTTATTTTATTGATACAATTATTTTATTTTTAAATTGTTTTACAAGCTGCTAGAAATAGTAATTTTTTTGTTTCATTTAGCATAATTAAGTTTTTTTAAAGATTTGTTCAGCTGTAATCAATTAGTTTGAAATTTTTTTTAAAGTTTAAGTTATTTAATTTATTTTAAAAGATGTTTTACTTGTATGTTTTATTTACTTTATGTTTAAAAAACCAATCTTATTTGCTCATGTTCACCCGAAAACGTCCAGTCGACTTCATAGCCAGTTCTCTACTTCCATCCACCACCACGAGCACCACCAGCGAAAAGAAGACAAAGAGATACCAGTTGAAGGCACGCTACGTGTAGGTGGTCGCTGCGCGCATGGGGGAGCTTTGGGGCAGCTTTCCCTGGTCTGCATGCTTTGGCGGTTATGAGTTGGTGAGTCAAAAAAAAAAGGATAACCGAATTTTATGACTGATGAATACTGATGATGGTTGGATAAGTGAGAGGGATGGTAATTAATTTATGAGTGTGAGTGCTACAGGTGATTGGGATGAGCATATGTTATGTTAGAGGAAAGTTGGCTTGTAAATGAAAAAGACTTGAACTTGTGAGTGGGACGGGATAAAAGGCGGATTTGTAATTGTTGGAAATGAAAGAGAATAATAATAATAATTATGAATGGCTTGTGTAATTCGAGCTCTCCATTTATTCATTCACCATCACTGCTGCTACTGCTCACTACTGGCATGCTACATTTAATTGCTTTCAGGTGATTATGACAAATGGCCATACTCATTTTAACTGCCATCACAGCTATTATCATTTCCATCACAATCATTATCATCATCGTCGTCGTCGTCTTCTTCACCACAATCATTATCATTTTCTTCATTGCCATAATTCCTTATCATATTCATGGCAATGTTATTATTTTCAGCATAATCATAATCATCACCATTATAAATACTTGGACTATTTCACCTTTTAATAGCAAGTCCATTCATTAATTATCAGCAATGTTACATGTGCCTGGTAGGCATGCATGCTCTTTCATTGTTTTTAAACTTTTTTTGGTTTATTTGTTTCATTTAATTATTTTAAGTTATTTTATTGTGATTCAATCTTTAAACTAAAATGATATTTTGAGACATTTACTTTGATTGTATTAAAAAATACATTTTCAGTAATAAAATTCTTACTATTTACCAATTAACTAAAAGTTATAGCTAATTTGAATCTAGGAATTCTGTAAAAACAGGCCAATATGAAAACAAATGCTTTTATGTTATTAAAACTCAAATTTTAAAATCAATTTTTTAAATTAAGTCACAATATACAAAATTAAGATTAACTGAATTAATTGATTTGTTGCAAAACTTATTATTGAATATTGCATTGTAATCAAGCAAGAGCATGTATACAAAATTTTAAGAAAATCTATCATCAACAAGTGACTCTAACATTGATTGGAAAAAAACAGAAATTAGAAGTTTATAAAAGCATTTATAATAAGCAGTATGATACAATAATCTGTTATTAAAGTTACCAGATACAGTTGCATTAAGTCTGCAATTAGGATTATTTTCTAACCAGCCATTTTATTTTGTGGGAAAATAAATAAATTTAGAAGAATTTCAAAGGTCACTAATTTGCATAAAAGTTATGGACACCTTTTTGATTTATTGTAAAGCTTACAATGTACACAAAACTGATCTTCTCAAACTTTAACAAGCTGCCCTTAAAATTAATCATCACATTCACTTAAACTAAGGTTACCAGAAAAGTAACTATCTGAAGCTAAGCTAATAAAAAACCAATCTGTCATATGTGGATGACAGAAGTTGTCATGAGAGTTCTTCCTGCCTTATTTCTGCCTCTTGTAGCAGTCATCCTAGATACAATCAATTTATATCAGTTGGATATCATCGTGTGGTGTTATACATTCCATGAAAGCCATTAACATGTTACTTTCCGTAGGATTAATTTTCATGGATACTGATTTATCGAGCCTGCTCGTATGGTTAATTAGACTGGACGAACCTATGGTAAGATTGGTACATGAAGATCTACCAGAAATTGTTTTTGTACTACGAAGCCAACAACATTCAGGATTTCTCCCAGTTTGTATTCACGTCTGCTGATGTCATTTTTGTTTCTGCCATTCCTCGTTGCCCACGTGTGGCTTTTTTCTCGGAATTGGCAAACATTTTTCGGCACTCGTGAAATTACAATCACAACATCATAATTGCAGGTGTACTTAACGACACAGTCAACAACTGATGCAATGCTGTGACTCAGAGTGTGCTGTAGCTTATAGAAAAACAACATTCCTTCGTTATTGTCAATGAGGAATCCTGATGATTATCTGGAATGGATTGAGCCATTTTAAACTACGCAGGGCCTGGTTGCCACAAAACAAAAAAAAGGTTTTGGCACTCCAAGGTTTGTAACAGTCTGGGAAACTCAAGATCTAGGAAAGAAGCAGCAGACTTTTCAACCGAGCTCACAGCTGGCGACTTTCCAAAGGTGTTTGCTAAAATATAACTAGAGTATGCCTATGAAGTTCTCAGGCATCTTGCCGCTAATCTGATGTGCACTAACTGTACATGTAGTCTTTTTCTAGTTTGTGCCATATTTCACAAATTTATTCATCGATTGATCCTGAGCTTGTTGGATAAGTATGGCACTGAGACGACAGTAGTTTTTATTCCCTATGGTTAATTTTATACCTCAAAGATAAGTCTGGTTATATTGGTGTGGCTGGAGTCATTACTTCAGCAGAAAATGGCGATTTTTGCTTCCTCCTATGCTTGACTATCTAAAAATTTAAGACCACTCGATGAAAACCCGCTTCATCTAAATAAAAAATTAAAATTACTTAGCCATGATGAACTCATCTAAGATGAAGATGGCATGTTTCAGATAAACCAGTCTAAACTTACAACTAAACTGTTTGTTTTTTTTATTGAAATGCATATGGATTACCAATCGTTTTGCAAGACTCCTCGCAAATATCTGCATAAATAAATAAATGTATCTACAGCTCAGAATTGTTTCAGTTTTATTCAATAAATCATTTAATTATGATTAATAGTAACAGTGATGATGATGTTATTAATATGGTTAAATTTTTTTCTGCACTCAGCCCAACCGGTTCATCGAGATGAACTGGAGTATGTAAAGATGAGATTCAAGCAGTCCTCCTCTCCATCGTTTTTACCATTCTCTCAACCCAACCACCAATCGGCATCATCGTCTTCATCCACCCTCCCCGCTGTCGGCTCCCGGACCTCCTGGAGGCAGATGACGTCATCCAACTCCGCCTCCCACGTGTGCAGGGCTCGTCCACTTTCTGAAAGATTTTTTCAGGGTTATCGTAGTGGATGTGAGCCTGCTTATCCTTTTGCTTTTTACGATGATGATAGAGGAGGAAGAGTTAAAATGCTGGTAGGTGGAGCTTCACCATTACCTAGAGAAGGTTCAGCAGCAGCTACAGAAGGAGCTTTTGCAGCAGTGGGAGGAGGAGCCCAGCAGTACTGCTTCGAATACAGCAGTGCTAGGCCAAGGAGCGAACTGTTTACTGATTATGAATGATTTCCTTCTGATGTCATTATGTATAAATATTTTCATATTGTATGTTAAGCATTCTGCATCTTTCTAGTTCATTTTTTGAAACTATATGATAGAGGAGAAGAAGAGATGATTATGACGATGATGGTGGTTGTAATAAAGAAGGCGATATTTGTAAATATGTACTCTGCTTGAATTTCTCAGTTTTTTTTCTTTAATGAGATTATGGTGGGTTTGATGAGCTGACAGTTTGTAGTCACAAATAAATTGTAGATAGGAGCTTGTATTATACTTTTTTTTCTTCATTTCTTGTCATTGCAAGTTGTTATTTTATGTCACATCTTGAATTTTTTAAGGTTTTTTTTGTTTCGAGATTTATGTATTTATGAAACGGCGAGCGAAGAGTCATCTCTGTGCAGAACTTCAACCATTAAAATTATTTTCAACCACCTGAATTACTTAAAGAGAATTTTAAATTTGTGTCTTTTTTTTACTTTCACTTCATTACTTGAAGATGTTTAGTCTATTTGTTGAAACTGTTCTTGAAATTTTCAAAGACCTTTGAGAAATTGATCTATTTATTAGCATCATAAAGATGTTATTGATGTTTTTTATATGACTTTTTATTCAGACTTTTTCTTTTAAATTTTATCTCTGCAATATTATGTTATGAAATTAAGTCTTTTTGAGCTTGCATGCACCTAAATGAATAATAATAATGTTACTAAGTTACTTGTTGTTGTTTTGGTGCTGTTTTATCGTTAATTCATTATATTCCATGTTTTTTTAGAGATTGCAATTAATAATTTAACAAATAAATAATATATGTTTTTTTAAATTGTGTTCTAAATTATTTTGATGTTCTATGAGGAGCATTGGTGAACAAATGTCTTAGTTTCAGTATGTGATGTAATAATATAGGGGGAATGTTGTATCATCCTTTTTTTGCTTCTCAGGTACTATTGTTTGATTTATCTAAATTGGAACCTTCTATCGTTACAGTGGGACCATTAATTTAATAGATATCACTTAAAGCTTAATATGAATACTGTGATCTATATGCTAATAATACCATTGAAGCTTTCAAAATAAATATTGGTGGAGTAGAAATGTCTCCATGTGTTTGAATGATGAAGAAGAAGTGTTAGAAGGACGTATCTCCTTTATTTACATCACTGCCACTTACGTTTTGTTATTCGAGTTTTTTTTTAAAATCAGATGTGACATTCAATTAAGGTTACTAACTGTAGTCACCAGTTTGTCATCATCATTAAAATTCTATATTCTAAATGTAAGAGTTAACCTTTTTGGTGGCTAGAACGATTATGGTGATAATGATGTTCATTTTCGGGAATTTCTTTTATGGCAAAGCAGTATTTCACGAGTCTATGATGTCTTTTTTTCTGTGCGTTTATATGTGTTCTCGTTTGAAAGCATCAAACTGCTTGATAGCAGTAATTAAGATCGCTTGAAATCTTAATCTTATGTTTTTTGGCATATGATTCTGCTCTTTAATCTTTTATCTAGAATGATGAAATCAGCAGAACTGATAATGTAATCTTTGATGGCTTCTTTTTCACCTGCCGCTTTGTTATTGTGTTCTTTATTGCTTGGTTTCTAATTTGCTTCTTCTCATTTCTAATTGTTTTCTATGGACAACTATTTTGTAATTAGTTTTAGTTAAGGGTTGCATTGCTAGCATAAATAATTTCATGTGAAATGTCAGTATTATGTCCAGTATTAATTAATTACACTATCGAGGTGGCTTTGTCTGACATTATTGTCTCGCTCTAATTTAATTTCCTGTGATAGATTCCAGGTGTTATGAACAAAAAGATGAATCTTTCCATCAAACGTTTGGAAATGAACATTTTAATGGATTTTCAACTCAGTACAAACACGAAAAATCTATCAGTGCCACAATCGAATACAATGAAACACAGTCATTTAACAGTTGATTTGGACGTATTTTGAAAATGTGTTCTTTTAAGTTATCTCTCACACAGATGTTCATTTGTTATAAGTTACCTCAAATTTCAATATTTCTTTAATGATGTTTTGCAGATTTATATTTAAGAAACGTCTTCAAAATACAACTTAGTGTTGGCTTCTACATATCTTTATATGTAACTTAAAATAAATGTAAACAACATAAAATTAATAAATCTATTTATTCACATTTCACAACATTGATAAGAAAAATCAGGATAAAAGAGGGAAGTTTGTCAGAGGAAATGGCTGACAATTGAAGATAGTTATGCAACAGTCCAGATATGATTAAGTGATGATGATGATAGCCTGTACGACTAAGAAATCAAACTGCAGTCAAATATTTATTACATCTCAGATGAAAGATAATACATAAGAAGGCCGTGACTGCAAAGACTTTTATATCGATGATGATAGCAATTGCAAATAACAGAAAGACTCAATTCTGCCGGCTTTTTATCTCCTCCTTAACAGTCACCACCACGTGTTCAGCCCATCCTTCAATGTAACTGTGTCATTGGTGCCACCATTTTTCACCTGATAGCAATAAGTCCTTGCTCGATGAGTTTTCCAACCATCTTGGCTATCACTGGATCGTTGAGATGTCTGAAATAAAAGAAACCAGAGACGATACAATCACAATTCAACAATCGCAAAGAAACACTTATGACTGCATACTCTTTTATAAGACTAGAGTTTTCAGGTAAGGAGTTGAGAATCTTCTTCATGATCGGAACTTGAAGTATCCTCTGTATCTCCGGGTTCCTCATGGCCTGCTGCCTCACCACTTCGGGATCCAACTTGATTCTTGTTGCACATCTGTACAAACAGTTGATTGATAATTATTATGTTATCTTGATCATGAATATTACAAGAACAGATTTATCTGGTTTTATATTACACTGGCGAGGTTATCCAGCTATGTACAGGATCTTTTACGGTTTTACTCTTTTTTTATGGTAAAACAAAATAATAAACCCATTTTCTTTAATTGCTCTAAACCTTGTTATCAATAGAGAATAGCGCCATGCAAAAATTTCATTCAAATTTTTCCAGCGGTTCGGATGTGATACGCAAACACCCACACACACCCGCATTGCCTTTTAAATATATTAATTATTATTAACCTCAATATCTACTTTTTTAAACATTTAGTCTAATTACCCAAAAAAATTGAACATTTAACAACAGGCGAACGCTTTTACTGCAATATCGCCTTTTAAAGAATTGCTTGCCACCATTTAGTTTCAGATTCTTATAATTACATTATAATGATAAAAAAAAACTTAAAACAAGCTATATAACTTCTTGGTAATTATTAAGAAAAACACTGCTTATATTTAAAATAATATACCATCACACCAACTGAACTACAATAAACACTTTTAGACAAAATAATTACAAAAGGATATATGAACAAGCAAATGATTAGAAAGAAATGTGAAAATAATATTTTAGATGTCAACAACCACGTTGCAAGAATGCTTGTTTGTTTATGTGCAGATGCTTACGCTTAACATCATTACGTCACCTGAACATTCATGAGTGAGTGAGGTTGAGAGATTATATAAGTAGATATTTCCAATTAATGATCCTATTAATCTACTGGTCCAATTAATTAAACTAGTATCCACAGACTCAATTAATGATCTTACTAATCTTCCAGTCATGGGTTTTAACTACTTTAAAAGTAGTTAACTACTATATTTAACTACTCATAAAAATGTAGTTATTAACTATTTCCTAACTACTTTCAAAAGCAGTAGTTATTAACTACTTCTTAACTACCGCCTAGTAGTTAACTACTTTTTAACATTTACCAAAAAAACCTTTTAACATTTGCAATTAAATACAAGTTAAATAAACCTGATTTTTTAAGCTCTTGGTTCATCTCTTTTATGTATGATTTCTTTAATCAAATATTTTTTTGTTCATCGTTGAAAAAAAAATCAATTTGGATTGGGGATTAAATCTTCTGACCTACTCACCTTTTGACACCTTCAAGAGCTTCTCTGCAGTTCTGCTCAATATCAAGGGCTGCCATGAAGTCCTGATCTGCCACCTCGTATTCTCTGAGTGCAAGGAAGCAGTTGCCCCTGCGTACCAGGGCTTTCACTGAATAAATGTGACGAAAATGAACAGAATTTGAGAAGTAATTAATACAAATATTTGTATCTTTGCAAGGGTCAGAATTTCAAATATATTCATTACAAATGTTTATGTCTTCATTCCTAAACAATATAATCAACACCACTCTTATTCTCATCATCATTATCAAAACTTCTACTTCTGTTTTCATCATCATTGTAAAAACTTCTATTCCTGTTATCATTATAATTTATGTCATTAAAAAACCTAGGATCCCGACAATCATTGCAGACAACAATAAAAAAAAATAGAAATTAACTAGTCCATTAACTTGATCCATATCAATTTTCTCGGATTAACAAAAAAATTTTGTATGGTAATTCCGAAATTCCATATATCGACATACAACTTGTTAGTGAGTGGAGCAATAATGCAGGTAAGACATTTTAATACATTGTGGATCCTTCGGGGGAAAAAACATTTCCTACTTGAATTTATAAAAAATTTTTAAATTTACTTTTGGCAAAAAAAAAGCAGTTTTTGCTGTTGCGAATCTGATGATTTCAAGGCAACAATTGCTACAGAGATCATTACCACTAGAACAGCTTTTGAAACAAATTTGAAAACTCTGGTTTTTTAATTTTTCAAAGCTCAGGTTAAAGTTTTAAATTATTTAAACTCTAAATTTGGATCAAGTTCGGGTTTCACTTTTTTAAAAGTTCGGGTATCCAAGAAAGACCAGTGTATAAATTTAGTGTTTGATTTTTCCAACACAAAATTTGAAAATTATATGAAAAAATAATAAATTTAGTTCAATTGAACTCAGTTCAGTTTAAACTACAAAAGTTAATTTTAAAAAATATATAAAAAAGCTTTTTAAAAACTAGTCTTATTTTAGAAATGCACCAAAAAGTAGAAAATAAAATCGTACTTCAAATTGATCATCTTGTTGTTCGCCATGATAAGACTAGGGTGCTCAGTTTGAATTTAATGAACAGATCTGTTTAACTTAGCGAGCACCCTAGTCTTATCATGGCGAACAACAAGATGATCAATTTGAAGTACGATTTTATTTTCTACTTTTTAGTGCATAATAAAATAAGACTAGTTTTAAAAAAGTGTTTTTTATAAATTTGTATTTTCTACTTTTTAGTCTTCACACTTTTTTAATTGAACAATGTTTATTACTCTTTATCTTTTTTAATTGCATTATTATTCTGGTCTAAGAGATCGTAGTCGCTGCATCTCTGCTAATGCTTCGTTGTTGCATGGTTTCTTTCCGGTGAGCTTTGCACAGTCCAGTTCTTGTATTTGAAGTCCATCTAGCGTCTAGCGATCTTACTCAACTGAACAAAAATTAGCAAGAACGATAGTTAGTTCCAATTTTCTAGCTCCTTTCCCCATTTCCATTCGACATATCCGACTTATCCCAATTATCCGACACTCACTATAAATCGAAAATATTTAAATTAAATTAAATCTAGCCATGGGAAAAATCTGCAAAAATTTAAAAAAATACTATCACCGAAATTGACCATAATGAACAGCATGTATCGCCACAATTACCACTGAAAAACAATCACTAAATTGATACCGTGACAAGGTTGGATAGCTAAGCAGCTGTCACAGTCGACAGCTGCAGCTTTGAACTCCAGAAGCTTTGCATAGCAGTCAGCTCGTCTGCTGTAGAGGTCAGAATCCATTGAGTTGACCTTAATGGCTTCTGTATACTTGGTTAGGGCATTCGGGAAATCTCCTAAGCAGTCATAAAAAAATAATCAAGAAACTAGATTTGAGAATTCATTTGTAGCTGCTACATTAGTTTAATTTTTAAAGTAATTTAAGTCTGCATATCACTCATTAACAGCATAACTGATGGCAGCAACACCATAATCACCTCGATTGAATAGCTCATCACCAGCTGCCTTTAAAGTCTCAACTTCAACATGGGTGTTGAGCTGCTGCTCTAACTAAAATTTCATATTTTAAAATAAACAATTGTTTATTTATTACTTTAAACAATTTAATTTAATTTAATTTAATTAATTCATGGGTAACAACTAAAAAATGCCTCTTGAATCCTTGTCAATGTCTCCACGTTGTGAAACTCTTGAAGTGACTGTCTGTAAAACTCTAGTGAGTTTTTTAAGTCATTCTTGCGAAGGTATGAGTGACCAATTCTTGAAAGAGCTCTGATGGAAGAAATATGTTATTAACTGTTAATAATTAACATAACTTCAAATAACCACAAATTCATGTGATAAATAATGTGTTCACTTCAAAAGAAAAAAGTAAATTTGAATCCATTTAAACATTTTCATCGCCATCTGCATGTTTGCTTAAACTGTCCTAGTCTTTAATGTGCACTAGCAAGCTAGAACTGAAATGAAATTTCAAACTTCTTAAATTTTAAAATTATAACATACTTAGAAATGTGCCTGGAGTCTGCCCGCTTTTTTCTCCCAATGACAACTGAAGCTTTACATTCTTCTATACACTTGTCGTAGAGTCGCTGCTCAAAAAAGACAGCTGTAATTTAAATAAAGCAAATTATTTTATAAAACAACTAGGAAGAACATAACTTATTTGATAAGTTAAACAAGACTAAATAAGAACACTAAAATTCTAAGCGTAAATGAAATGAAATGAAAATTTGACAATATTTAAGGTGGAGTTAATCAATAGTTAGACTTCTAGGCCACGTAACCTGCCATGTTATTTCTATACACAATGTCGTTTGGATTAAGTCTGACTGCTTCTTTGTAATGCATCAAAGCAGTCTCAAAGTCTTTGAGTCTGTATGCCACATTGCCAGACTCCTTCTCATATTCTGCCTGTTTAAACATACAGAAAATTTAAACAGATATGGATGGTTTACAAATTTATTTAGAATTTTTACTTTTCAAACACTAGTTAATAATATTACAACTTAAAAAAAGGCCCTGGAGGCCAGCTAACAGCTAACTCTACTAAATTAAAAACAGTTAAGGATTAGCTATGGTCTAGTGAAGTCTAGTCTAGTCAAGCCTAGTGTCTAATTAGTTTTTATTGTAGTAAAGTAGTAAAGGCAGCTTTCGGGCATTGTTAATTAGAGTGGAGACTAGTTAGTATAGTAGAGAGACAAGGACAAGAACAAGAAGAGAGCAGAATCGAGCTCAACATGTGCTGATGATGAATGATGTGATTATATTATATATTTATATATCATTATATCTGTCTGTATTTGGAGTTTAACTAATAGCTAGAACTAAAATGTTGGAAAACTGAGGATTGAAAAAATGAAAGTCATACTCCGTAAAAACTATCACCCATCTGATAGCATAGTTCAAAATGAGCTCATGAGCTCATATCTGCTGTCTTCCAGAGCAATACGCACCAAAAAAGCAATGTCAACGACCAGCGGTACTTTAATAACACTGGAACAGAAATATAATAAGCAAATTGCACAAACTTTTTTTGTTGAATATGTTACCATAAAAAATGTTATTTAAAATTAAACTAAATAGTCAAAAAGCTGCTTATAAGTTTAAAATAATTAGTTATTTTGAATTAACCTTGAATCCAAAAATATAACTGAAAATTTAAATTTTTTTTAAATAAATAAAATATCAGTTAATATAAAAATTGTATAATTGTTAGGGTTTATGTTATTTCTTTTATAGTTCTATTGAGCTTCTTAGAAACATCCTTTCTCTCTCTTTTCCGACATATTGAGGGTTAACGATCGTTCGTTCTGGATTAAATCATGGGTCACGAAAACATTTGGTGCTCACACCCCAAGAAATATGGACAGGGATCACGCCGATGGTTGTTTTTGAAAATATAATAAGTTTATTACAATTAAAATGTGGAATTGAATGTTGCGCTATTACCGCTCAACGTGTTATGATTCAGATTAGATATAATTACGCTTCAGTTAAAAGCTAACGCGAATATCTTATTTTTAACCAAACTTTATCTTTTATAGTCGTGTGTGCTCGAACAGACATGGTCTGATCCGCAAGTATGGTCTGAACATGTGCCGTCAGTGTTTCAGGCAGTATGCCGATGTCATCGGATTCAAGAAGGTAATATATAACTTTATATAACATGGGTTAACGATCGTTCGTTCTGGATTAAATCATGGGTCACGAATAAAAACTTTTTTGTTTATCTGAAATATATCTGAAAATTGTAACGTTGTTTATATATGATTGAAATGGTAGGTTAACAAACTAGGGTAATTATTTTGTAAAAGTAATTTGTAAAGCTTACATTAAAACATTTTTATTTCAGCTTGACTAAAGTTCAAAGAGGAATTTGAAGATGATGTGTTATATACAATTAAAAACTGATGGCTTTTATGTGAAATTAGTGTGCATGGCTATCTCGCCTTTCATAATAAATATTCACTAGAGTTTTTTGTGTTTTTATATATTTTATCCTTTGAGCTAGCTAAGGGTGGTCTAGTGGTCTTATCTTGTTTATTTTACTTTCAATTACAGTCACTACCAAAATAAATTTAATTGATACTGTGGTGGGATGTTGAATTCAACTGGCATTTCAAAACTGAAAGGTTTAAAAAATGGAAATATTCAGTATGGTACACTTTTATCAATGATAAAAGATGACACAACGAATGATTGAATTGTTTTTTAAGTCCTGTCAAATGACAATTTAAGAACTGCTTGGTTGTGGAATTTTTCATCTGCAACTGCATTCACTATTACTGCAAATGAACAGTGCAAATGATTATTTTCAATTCTCTGAATAAGGAAACCAGCTGTTCCCGGTCACGCTTGCTGTGGGTTAGTTTGACTAAATGCACTCAACGATCCAGATGTGGTTATGCAACCTAGGAAAAGGTTTTGCTTATAAAATATGAAATAAAGTGCAGATTTTTTTTCAAATAGAGAAAAACCTTTTCCTTAATAAGGACTGTAGTTTCGAAGAAATTGGTTTACAATTTTCGGATATCAAGTTAATACAAAAAGTTTTTGGAGAAAACGAAATGAGGCTCATGACGTTGCTTTTCCATAAATCCGCCAGTGGCTACAACTTACCTCCTCCGTTCATCAGTTTTTTTTGGGGAAAAGTGTATAAATTTCTGAATTTTTTCTGGAAAAATGATCTCTGACTAACCCCTGCTAATAACTATTTTCTACTTTGGGAGGAAAAGTATAGCATATAACGAAGATAAAATTTTGGAATCTGTGGGTTTAAAAAATTTTTGCCTCCCCAAGGTTTTGCTGAAATGACGCCCATGGTATGTATGTATGGTTCGTATGTATGTATGTATGTAAATGTGTATGTATGTGTGTATGTATGTATGTGTGTGTGTGTGTATATGTATATGTATGTATGTATGTATGTGTGTGTATATGTATGTACAGAGGCGTCACCTGAAGAGGGGCGCAAAAAAGCGCCTAACGTGTAAATACGCAAATGAAAATTAAAAAAATATTTGTATAGATATAAATATGTTTATCAATAAAGAAGAAGTAATGATGGTAACTTTTTTCGGAACCATCGATGCGCTTTATGTTTTCTTCTCTCGTTCAATCCAGCGTTGAGAAATGCTCAAAGCTGTTGTACCTGTGGCTTTAACCCGTTTTAGACCATCGTACGTTTTACGAACACACTTATTTTTGGCGTTGCATAAAATTAAGTCGTAATTTTTTTTCTGTTAAAAGTTTTTTTTTATGTTAAGAAAGCTTCAATACACTGTATAAAATTTTTTAAATAATTTTTTTATTCATATTAAGTAGTTTAATCTGGGTTAGAATATGAGCATTTTCAAGGTTTTCGACCGATATAACTTTAAAAATTTATTATGCTAATTTCATGAGAGTTATCATAACAAAAGTTTGAAATATCGAAAGAAGATGTACTCAAAAGTAAACAGCAACGTTAATTAAATTTTATTGTGTTTACACTAACCCACAATCTGAACATGTATGAGTCATGCTCGTTCTACGATCGTTGGGCGTATAGAGTACTGTATGCGAACGAGTCGAAACTAGTTTATTCAGCTTATAGGTGTGCAGTGGTTGAATTGGTGATAGTGTTTTTGCAAATTTCATTCTTCGAATGAAATGTTTGTAAAGTTTAAAAATGAAAGGCGTCAAACAGAACGTTTTTTCACGTTGAAAGAAGCTATGTAACTAATTCTTGATGATGATGATAGCATTGAGGTTGACATACTTGTCATTCTTCCGCCCGGCGCATCATAATACGTGACTGATGAATAAGCAAATGAGGAAGAAATGTTATTCTTTGTAATATCCGGGAAGGTAGAAGTTGATTATACTAATGATGGGATGGGATTAGACTGTGTCTGTTCTTTGGGTGAAGAAATGTAGGTCGCAAATACGGTCAGTTCAATGCCGCGGCAACCAAAACGCCAAAAACGATTGAAATGCACTTGGACCAAAAAGAGTCATTTGAATAGCCACTTTTTAAACAGTCTATATATAACGAGTTTGAAACACCACAATGGTGCTTTGCTTGAAAAACCCCATATAGGCTGTTTAGGTTGTTTTATACCGATGAAATGAATTCATGCACGGTTGAAGAAACAAAACGATAGGGAAGATTCAGCAAATGGCCATGGTCATGATCTGGAAAAGGTGAAAACAGTAGGTCGCTACAAGCTGGAAAATTGTGGCAAAACACTGTACATGTGGGCCAAGTGCGGCAAACGACTTCATCGGAATTGTTTTGGTGCTTTCCGCACACTCATCCGGTTCTGAAACGACTATCATGAACTGCTTGACTTATTTATTGAATGTTAAATTTTTGGATTTTATTGAACTGTGTTACTGATAAAGTCAGAAATGTGTTTTTAGCTTTTCTGTTTACAGCCTAAAATTTATATTATAATTGTTTGCGTTGAGAACAAAAAAATTGACTTTTAAACATTTTGTCGTTTTCAGTAGTCTATACGACCATCGTTCGAAAAACGAGCATAGTGAATTTTCAAAGTTTTCTTTCAAATAAAAAATAATTAAAAATAAATCTGTTAAAACATAAGCAAGTAACTTAGAAATAACAAAAAAAAATAATAGAAATCTTATTAATAAAGTTTTGGACCTAAACGGGTTAAAGTCTGACTCCGATATCAGGTGGAGCGCAAAAACGGAATCAGTAAAACCTGTTAACAATTAGCTCGAGCAAATAGTGGACGTTTTCCAGAACATAATGGACGATGAAAGCGCGACTAGTGAAACTAAAAGCGACGCAAAGCAACTCTATAATAATAACATATGACTTTCTAATGTTGCAAGGGTTTTGGAACAAGATCTTTATTCGTATTGGTATTGACCGCGTTCAAAAGAGGTTGCAGGCAGGACCTTAAAATAAACTTTCATGAAGAAGCTTTAAATTTAAAAGTTTTCCAACATTCTTTTCATGATGAAAGAGAAGTGTTAGTTAGTGATTCACTGAAAGAATGAATTCGAATTTGCAATGAATGGATGGCGAAACATCGAGAGATGCTGGTTTATCAGCTAAAAAATAAAATGGAAAGAGTTAGGAAAAGGACTGTCAACGTCTATTCAATGAATTAAAAAGTAGAAACGTTCGTTTACAAGAAATTGATGAAAAATTTGGATTTTTCTTGATATGGAAGGGTTGTGTTTTAAAGCCGAAACAAGCTACTTAAAAGATCGCTGTGAAAAATTTGGAAAAGCCTACAGTTGTGATCTGGATGGGCAAGAATTATATGAAGAAAGTTTGGATTTTAGAACGCTGCTCACAAGCCGTACCGAAAAATATCAAGCCCCGAACAATTAGGTAATTTTATAGTTCAATATGGAGATGAAAACGTTGTTCCCAATAAGCGTATAGCATTGCAAATATTGCTGACAATCGCGGTTTCTATTGCCAATTCCGAAAGATCATTTAGCAAATTAAAATTGATACTTTCATATTTGAGAGCCTCGATGGGCCAAAGTCGATTATGTGATCTTGCTTTACCTAGCATAGCATAGAACCAGAAAGGCCCGAAGAAATTGACTTTGATAGTATAATTAAACAATTTGCGTCAGCTAAAGCAAGAAAGATAAATTTGTGATAAAATGTTAACAGATTTAACTTGTGTGATTTTTTTACCCAATTCTAGAGTAGTTTTTTTTTTTTAGAAAATAAAACGTTAGTAACCTATCGTCGGAGAGGGGCGCAAGATCGGTGTTTGCCATAGGCGCCATTTACCCTAGGTACGCCACTGTGTATGTATGTATGTATGTATGTATGTATGTATGTATGATCGGCGTTTCGATCAGCAAGAACGTCGAGCTGGAAGAACGAATTGCCGACGTTTTTAGAATATTTTGCGTTTTTCTTTTGTCCTCACCGTGACGATGACATCATCTATATAAGCAGCAACTCTATCTAGGTAGGTAATCATGGTGTCTATGATTTTGTGGAATTTAGTTTTGATTTTTTTTGATGTTTTGAAATTGTATGACTCTTTTATGCAAAGATGCCCATTCACGTGTCTAACTTGTTTGTTTTATTTTATTTTTCTCTAAGAGCTAGTAAATCTAAACCAATACAGCAGAACACAAATTAGCCAGAGTTATATGCATAATATTTATTTCAGATTCAATCAAATAAAATAAAGTTTGTTGTTTACGTCATAATTTCAAATTCCGGAATCTTCTTTAATGAGTGTGAACTCAATCTCTAATGATCATCATTCTTCCCCTGTCAATTCGCCACTCTTTTCATTTTCTTCTCCCGCACCTTCCTCATTCGAGTTCTCCACATTATTGAGGTCGCTACCAACACCCCAGTCTTCCGACTTCTTTTTATGGTCTGAAAAATTGATAAACATTTTAACAAATCGGTTTTAGAAACACATGATAGTTTTACCCTAAACTTTAATACATTAATTACTAACGTGCATTGGCAGCATTAAATGCCACCGCAAAGATCAAACAGACAATCAGCAAAGTTTTGAGCTGCATCTTGAAACGTAGATAAATTTTCACGAACTTCAGTTTGTAAGAAAAGTTAGATACGACGACATGGCTTGCTGGGTGTTTTATAGATTTCTGAAAACCTAATCATCTGTTGACAAATATACCGAGTGCGCCATAAGTGAATATAATGTTTTTTCTCGAGTTGTCAAAATAAAAGTTATATGGAGCCCTTTAACTAATTGAGCGTAAAATATTGTTTTTTTTATCTCCTTCCCACAAGCGTCGTCATTGGTCCCACCTGGCTATGGGCTCAAAAACGGACAGAGATGAGAAGATCCTTTATCACAATAATTTGGTTGGGACCCAGAATAGCCGTTGCTCCCCAATCAGGGCCGGATTAAGCAATTTTATTGCCCAAGGCACAAACCCACATTGGTTCCCCCTACTGCCCGTGGCCCCTAATCTTTCACTCACCGTGACCGATGGTATGTTCAAATTATGCAAAGAAAACAGTTGTTAACAAATATATTTGTAGTTTCTACTACTATTACTCATATAAAACCTACAATAAAGTATTTCTGTAATAAAATTCAGTTATTTCTGGACTTAAATTTGTTCAATAAACATATTTCTTGAGGACCTGTGGTGCCCCCCAAACGCTTTGTGCCCAAGGCACGTGCCTTGTTTGCCTAATGGGTAATCCAGACCTGCCCCCAATAAATATTTTTGAAAATAAAATGTATAAATTTTTAGTTAAAATAACAAATAAAAATAAGGTATAATATGGGTTAAAACTTGGTGTCATCATTTTTAGTTTTAGTATAGTTTTTTTGTCATTATTTGACAGATTACCACTAGTTATTATTATAACTGTTTTATTTTTTAAAATAAATTTGGTAAAAATTTTGGAAACACATTTCTCGCTTAATGCAAAAACTATAGCTTTACTTCAAAATGGTTTATACTTTTTCTGTTCGGTGGACGTCACAGTAATGTGAGCAGGGCATCGATTAACGTTTACTATTATGAAGAACAATTCATCTTTTTTTTCTCTCTTTATTTTTTCTCTTTTTCTCTTCAGCGGGGTCCAGGGGTAGGTATTACCCCCGAAAGATTTTCTGAAGTCTACTTTGCGTATAGCTCCAAGAAACAGCATATGTTTAAAACATTAAAGAAAAAAACGTTTAAGTGCCTCAAATTAATTGTATTTATGGCTTTCAAGAGATTTTTTCTCATATAAATTTCAGTTGTTTAAATAACTAGTTTATAATCAAGTTTAGATGATATTGGCTAAAAAGAGAAAATTGTGTTTTACACGACAGTCATGATCATTAGTCCAACTAGTTTTTTAAAATATTTACACAAATTTATCGTTCATCACTAGCCACTGTTGGATGTTTTAAATTATTGTTTTGCTGTTCACTAAGCAGTATAGTTGACGTTGGTTGACGTGGATATTTTAACTTCAGTTGACTAATTTTTTAATCTATTTTTTTTTATTAAATAGGCTAATAGTTTTTATCTTTGCGTTTCAATGAGCAATGCGAGTGGCATTAACATCGAGTCAATGCAATATGTCGTCGTCATCGAACCTCACAACTAAAAAGATAAGCAATATGAGTCACCCGATAATATCATTCGGGACATAACGACCAAAACCGGCTCCGACAAAATAGGTCTAAAAACAGCCTGGATCAAAAACAGCTTAAAACAAATAGCTCCATCAAAAAGCTGGAATTTTTTCATTTTCGAAGCAAAACAATTTGACAAAGTGAAGTCTCTGCTAAAAAAATTAAAAACTATCTCAAGCTCTTTTTCTCGATTTCTAAAATAAATTTTTAAACAAGGATGATTGACTAGTTTATCTGTTACTACTAAACAAAGAAAATAAACCAAGATGGTGATCAGAAAAAAAGATGGCGGTTCCAAAAACATTACAAACACAATGATAACTAGTGATAATTTTATTAAATGTAGTTTCCAAACAAGAATAACTAAGTCCTTTCTCTTTTATTGTTAAACATTGGAAAAAAGAGGCCGCATAAAAACAAAAATGTGAAGAGAAAAAAAGGCGAAGGTCCATAACAATTCAAACACAATGGTAATCAAGACAAAACTTACCATTTCAATTCCATTTTGTTTTCTGTAATGAAAGGTTTAAAAATAGGTTCCAGAACTTTATTGCTGTCCTCATCGTCCAAGGAGTTATTTCTCACTTTATCATTTCCACAATCACAACTGTTGTAGAACTTGAAACAAAAAACCATGAAATGAGGTTTTTTAAACAAATCTCTTATGTTTTAGGATTCAGCGGTTTTTCGTTCAAATTCAACATCCTGTATTTCACTATTTGTTGCTTAGCGAGGAAGAACCAGCTAATGAACAATAACATCAGGAGTTTGGCAAGGAAGTTCTTGTGTTCAACCTAGGATTGCCTGAGTCGATGGAGCGAGATGGGAGTATACCAGGCTTTTAAAGATGTTGCATTTTTTTAATGTCACGCGATTTATTTGTAAGAATTGTGACTTTTTTGCGTTTAGTACACGAATAAAATAATAAAATCTTGATTTACCCAGTTCTTAAGGAGCCAGCGGTAAACTAAGATCCAATTGCGGAACTGGAGACAGATGTAGGTGACTTGGAGCGTTTTTTTTCCTGAGCTTAACGCCGACATCAAATGACTAAAGAACAACAAGACACCTGGATTTGATTTCATAGTGGCGGAAGCCCTAAAGCACGGATTTATTTGCAAAACGGAAGTTATACACAGACTAAAAGCGGATGACTATTAAACCATTCTTCAAGCACATCGACTAATAAAAACTACAGTGGCATTAGCCTTCTGTCAATCATTGATAAGGTGTTTATGAAAATTATCCAGCACCAAATGCTAAAACGCCCAGAAGAACAGGCTAGGTTTCGGCTGCTGCGACAAAGTTTTCTCTCTTTGATAGGCTTTGAATAGAGAATCCTATGTGGCAGGAAGAGAATGATGGTTTCTATTGCTTTTTTAGCTGCTTTTGTTAGTATGCGTTGCCCAGCCTCATGAAATGCACTTTATGTGAAAGACTAGCCCTAAAGGTCATTTATCTACTGCAAAACACCTACGCGGAGTCTAAAAGCCATATACGAGTCCAGGGAGAAACTGCACGTAACTTAAATAGAGACACAAGAGTGAGACAAAGGTATATTTTTTCCAAGTCTGTTCAACATTGTCGTACATTCCATCACTCATCATGAGAAACGTTTTCTACGGGAGACGTGGTTAAGCTTTTGAGTCTGGGTTGCTGAACACATCACCAACATGATGTATGCCAAAATGCCAACGATACCGTTTTTCTCACTTGAGATGATATCAAACAAATTGGTATACTTTAGCATATCACTGGCGAAGCGGCTGAATTAGGCTTTGGATCTATGCTGCCAAAACTTTTGTTATTACCTCGGACAACTTCCCGACAGTGGTCCACTTGAATGGGACCACATTACAACAAGTTGAAGAGTTCAAGTATTTTGGATCACTCATTCAAGGAAGCAAGATTACCCATAGAATTGGATTAGCAGCTTCGGCGAACGGATCGACTACCTGATGCATCTGAAAGAAGAAAACCTAACAAGAACAGATAAGATTCGCTTTTTTCGCACTTTGATCATCTCTATTTTTCTATATGGAACACAAAATTGGGTGGATTTGGAATCGCATATGAGATGAGTGGAGGTTTTTCTGTTGCGATTCCTCTGAAGGATCCTCGGAATCACTCTACTGGATAAGATCTCAAAGAAAGAAGTCTGCCACCGCTATATGGCTTCCTGCATTGCTATTTCATTCATCCGATCGTAGCAAAATTTTCACAAAACCTTGAGAGTCAAAAGGGGAAGGTTTTTGTGAAAGAATTGAGATCGGTCACAAAATGAGCGGGAGCAAAAGCGGGATAGCGAACGGAAACGGGAACGAGTGAGCGAGCGTTAGCGGAAAGGGAGAATGAGTGGAAACGGGAACTGGAAAGCAACCGAGAGCGGGGGAGCAAGGGGAAGGAAACGGGAGCGAGAGAAAAGTGATATAAAAACCCCGGGCAATGCCGCCAATGCCTGGTAGTAACTCGCGAGTTATCAATTTATTTTTAACTGATTTAATAAAAAAATATGTCATTATGGTCTCTTAAAAACTGAATTCCGAGATAATACTTTAGATTTCCAAGATTTTTTAAAACAAGAACTTTATTCATATGCTATTCAAATTTTTTAATTATTGATAAATCAGTTGCAGTTACAATAAAATCATCAACATGAATGGATAAGTAAATCAATTTTTTATAATCTTTTTATAGAATATAGACACGGATCATTTTTGCTTCTGTTGTAACATTGATTACTGAAAATTTTATGGAGTTGCTTGTTTCATTCTTTGGCTCCTTCTTTCTGTCCGTACAAATTCTATAAAAGTTTGCATACCAAATCCTTGTCACCAGAGGCGCAGATTGCTTCATGTAAATTTCATGCAAACTGACTGGACATCATAATGCTTAACAATCATTTTCTTATGACCAACAATAGTTAATAACGCTCGAAAAGTAGATGTCTTAGCGACTGGTGCAAATACCTCATCAAAACTTTCATCCTATTTTTAAGAATACCATTGAGCCATTAAACGAGCTTTATATTTGACGACATTTTCATTTTCATCTGTTTTTATTTTGTAGACTCATTCACTTTCAATGGCTGTTTTATCATCGGGTAAATTTGTCAAAATCCAGGTTTTGTCCATTTCTAAACACTGAAGTTTTTCATTCATTGCTGCAATTTATTGTTTAGCTTCTGCCCACGTTATAGCTTCTTCATAGGTTTTGTGTACAATCGGGCTTTAATAACCTCAAACCTTTTCCATGGGTTTCCTTTGTTCGGTCGTTGGGATCTTCTGAGTTCTGCTTGCTGTTTTAGCTTTGGAGTTAATTGAATTTAAACATACAAGAAAAATTATTTATCAGATTGCCTAATTAAGGAAATTTCTTGAATGTCTTATTACTTTGTAGAAAACCTAACAGTTCAAAAGAAAACAATGAACTTTTTGTTAACTTCTTAAAAAATTATTTTGTTGATTGTGAACGTCTTCTGTTGGGAGATTTCAATTTTCCTCAGACCCGTCGAGAAGATGAGCCAGGCCCGTGGTAACTCACTTTGGTTGGACTCTAGAGCCTTAGCTATTACTAGCAGTGCCCGTCGCGGCTGTTTATGTTTGTCGTATTGTAGATGAGAACTACAATTGTGTTAGTTAATTACATAAAAGGTTTACCTATTATTTTTTACTAACCGGGTTACCCGGCATTGCCCGGAGTTCTTAGATGGTTTTCTATCTCGCTCTCTCTCTCTCCCGGTCGTTTTCCTGTTCTCGCTCGCTCTTCCGTTTCTGCTCGCTTTCACAATTCCGCTCGCTCTTTCACTCCTCCCGCATGCTTTTTTTGTTCCCGCCCCTCTCTCGTACACTCTCTCCGAATTCTTTGTTGCCAATAAAACGTAAAATAGATTTTCTAAAGCGCTTGAAACCTTCAAACTTTGATACGTAACCTAAATTTGAATTTAGTTGCCTAGTTGGCCGGCGACTAGTTGGGCTGGCGACTAGTAGGGCTGGCTACCAGTTGGACTGGCGTCTAGTTGGGCCGGCGACTCGTTGGTCCGGCGACTAGTTGGGCGACGACTATATAATTGGGCTGGCGACTAGTTGGGTTGCGACAAGTTGGGTTGCAACAAGTTGGGCAGTGACTAGTCGGCAGCAACCAGATGACCTGCTCCGTGTCAGACGCGGCGCAAATTAAGCTAAGGTTATTTTTATACTTGTGGCAAAGGTGAAGAAAATCAGTTTCCTTTCTTGTTTGCACGGTTTTAGCACCAAATTTTTATTAATAATTATTAGTATTATTGCAGTTTTTTTAATTAAAAAAATAAAATATTTTCATTTATTATCGGATGACTTCAAATTTAAACAATTTTATTCACATGACAGCTGATGTGTATAAACAAGGACAACAAGGCGGTTGTTCACGAATTGATCCATTGGTCCTCATGTTTTGTTGAAATGAGAATTTTGTGAATTGTTTTGTTTCATTTACATGTAATATTTAAAACATTTCATTCAAATTATGAAAATTTTAAAAAGAAATAAAATGGTTGTAGTTATTTTAATTATTATTCTCATTCTGCATTTTCTAATTAACAAGAGTTAGTTTCAGATTTATTATACTGTTCTACTGTTCAAGTATTTTACAATAAACCAAATGTGTTTTTTGATTTATATAATATTGTTTTGTTGGTTTTATTGTAGGTTTAGATATAATCAAGAAATCTGATTCAAAGCCTAATGTAAGTTTAGATTTAGAAGTTGTGCATGATTATGGTAGTCATTATAAAGATGAATCATACGACTATAACACAATAAAAAAGAGTATGGTGAACAAATATAAGCAGAAGATGGAAAGATATTGTGATGCTTCCATAGTTCAAAGTGGTTATGATCTTAAAGGTTGTGAATTTTTCCATTTATTAATAATTTTTTTAGAATTTAGTTTTGAATAACTCTGATAAATAAAAGTAAAGGCAGTTGCATTATGGTGCTCTGTCTGCACCAAAACTCACACATTTTTTTTTTTTTTTTTATAATAGTTCATAGTCCTTTACACCAAGTGTTTTAAGACTGAAATAGCTGTATGTAGGAAGCACCTAAGTACTTCCTGTTGTGGATCATAATTTGATACTTTTAACTCTTCCCTCCTCCTTTCTCCAGGCTTGGGACTGGCTTGCAAATGCAAGGCGGAGTTAACTCACACATTGGCACCATGTTGCTTATATGGCATCACACATTTTTCCAGCCACTTGCATGTGTGTCAGAAATCATGTGTGCCAAACAGCCTCAACCTCGTTAGTTCCAAGTCCCAGTTGTAAAACTGGTTCTCATTTTATTGACTCAAGAAAAGATGTTTAGTTGAGTCAACCTTCAAATGTAGATTGCACTTGCAAGCTAGGAAAGCTAACCACATGACTAACTGATAGAGCTTTAGTGAAATATTTTTAGTAATGAGAACTAAAATAGCACTACTGTCTTAAAGCCCTATCTCACAATTTTATATATATATATATATATATATATATATATATATATATATATATATATATATATATATATATATATATATATATATATATATATTACATTCTTTATTGGTTTCATTGAAAATACTTTGCCCAAAAACATGTTTGTTTTTAAGCAACTAGTTTCTTTATTTTTCACAATTATAGAAAAAAGGTCTATTTGGTTATTGATTCAAAACAAATCACTTTTGAGTATTTTATAATATGCTGACAAAATTTTATTCATTGATGGCTTAAATTTATAAGACCAATTCTGCTTTTTTATTAGGTATAAAAAGAGTTTGAATAAAAAAAATAAAATTAATATTTCAATTTAATTGGGAAAACATTTACTTCAATAAAGCCATCAAGAAACTTTCACAGAATTACACCCTCCATTCCGCCGGTATCGTCACCAGGCATGGACTCAGGACTCCATTGGTCTTTTCTGAATCGCTGTTCGACTATAATCCTCGTGAAGCCTTCAGCTGTAACATCACTCGTGACGATTTCATTGAAGTGATGTCGAAACTGGAGAGCTCTTTTAAGAACATTCATTTTCCAGAGCTGCTGAAGGGTTTTTCTTGGTACCCCGAGAAAGAAAGATGTTCGACCGGTTACTTGACGGTCAAGGGAACGGAGCAGATGTTTCAACTGGGTTTAAAGTTTGGCAAAATGTATTCTGTACTGATTCAGAAAGTTATTCGTTCACAAAAAAAAGTTAAAGTGAAAAGAGACATAGATATTTCGAAAAAGGATGATAATTCCATCGATGGCAGCTACTTCAACTTAAGGACGACAAACTATGAACGAACTTATCAAAGCGGAACAGCATTACTTGCAGGCACGTTAAAAGAAGCTTTTAGTACATTTTTGGGTGCCAGCACTGTTAATTCTACAACTGCTAAAAGTAACAGACAATTCAAAAACATTCTCAAACAACGTGTTGTAATTGAAGCAACAGAAAGCTCCAGCCTATGTGTTGATAATTATAACACGTCTGACTCTGATAAGTTGCCTTGCTCATGCACCAAAGTAAAAAAATTAGAAAGATTGATACAGTCATCTGAAGGAACAGATATCTTTACGCCAGAAGAAATGAAAATCATAAACAGAGGCAAAGTGGCTGTCATCCAGTTCTTCAGGAGTTCCTTCTCTCTCGGTTCTGCATTAGAAAGTCTAACCTCTTATGTTTGTTATGGGAAAAGATTACCTTGTCGTGCCAAAGATAATGAAGGCAATAAGGACGCTTTTTTGAAAAGTGACGGAGAAAGGTGAGTGATGATAATTATCATGAATTTAAAAATCAATACAATGCAATTTAATGAATTTGTTTTAATAGCAGGAGAGCAGCAAAGAAAAGTGACAAATCCTGTCTCGACTGGGGAAATTTAACACTAATTCTCGGGGCAATTGATGCCATTGAAGCAGCTCACTTGAGGATTAGAAACCAGCTCATCCAAAGCAGCCTGCAAGCCTATCCACTCCTGGTTGACATCTGGAACAAGCTCTTTCTGTCTACAATTTTCAAAAGTGGGTGAGGAAAAGAGGCACGTAAAATGAAGGTTCTGGCTGTGCTAACTAAACTGGCATGTAATGTAATAGGAATGGGACGGATCCGATAATTTGAGATCCACGGATCCGAATCTTGATGCTGGATCCGTATGGATCCGAATCCAAGTAGCAAGCATTTAAAATTAATTAAATGCCTAAATTTAATATATTTTATAAAATTTTTATAATCATACATAAGTTTATAAGTATTGAATAAAAATATTTCTAAGATTCGTTACGTTACGTTCGTAGAGAAAGAAAGTTACGCATCCATTTATTCATATAAATATGAGTACGAGTAGTCCAGGAGTTTTAAAAAGGACATTAATTTTGGAACCGTTTAAAACCGAATCTTCAGTGTTGGATTCGGCGGATCAGGAACCGTCGCATTCCTATAATGTAATATGGTTTTTACATGAAAAAAGTGAACGGAATGTGTAATTGAAGATTTTGTGAGTTGAATAAAAACATAAGATTTTAAGTAATAATGAGGTTTTTGTTGGTTACCAGTAATTTTATTTATTTATTTTTGATTATCCACCAGGAAAAAATGAACCGAGGAAACCAGTTCTTTCAATCTATTCCGGGCACGATACGACCATCGTACCACTTCTTGCTCTGCTTGGCCTTGAAAGGGTATCAATTGGGAATTTTATATAAATGAGTCTCAAGATATCGGGAAACTTAAGTAAAAATTTATTTAAAAAGTAAACTGCTTTCATCTTATAGGCTAGGTAACAAGAAGTTGTGCTGGAATACTTAAACTTGAATTTTATTATTTTTGTTTGTTTCTTTGCTTCCCAGGATCTATGGTGGCCACCGTTTGCTTCTTCTCTTTCTTTTGAGCTTCATTCGCAGAAGAGTAAGCAGTTCTACCTGCGACTTCTCCACAACGGACGCGACGTCACGAGTAATGTCGTCTTCTGCTCGGGCGGTCACACCAATCGCGACGGTTTGTGCCCTTTTGAAAACTTTTCATTCTTCGTCAAGAAGCAGGTAGAAGAAAAATATTTTAGCGGGAGAAGTTATAGGAAAATGTGCAAAAGTTAGTTCTTTTCTCTTGGATTTGGTTGTTTTTGGATACAATTTTTCTGTCCATTTTGTTATCGTTATTCAGTTATTTTATACTTGTTAATCTTTTTTCACCAAATTGTTTCCACCTCAGTCTTTTCAATGTTCTTCTACAATTTTATCTGCCATGGGAACAAATTTCTTACTTGCAATTAAACTTACAGTATCCATGATTTTGCAGAAATATTAAATGTTGCATGGCTGTTATTTGTTACATCACATGCTGGTACTCCTGTTGTGGGTATTTAAAAATATTTATTTAAAAGGGGTAACCCTTTTAAATAAATATTTTTCTATGAGAAGACCCTATATACACATAATGTGTGTGACTGATGCTTCAATACAGCTCAATTTCATTTATACAAGTTATGCTTTTATGATACGCGACTTACATGTAATTTTATGATGAGTCAAAGATTTGTATCGTTTGGTATTCCGATCATTTTTAATTGGCTGGCTTTGTTCTTCTTGATTGTCTTGTTACTTTTTATTGTATTTGCTCAATGAATTACTTCTATAATGAAATGTTTTTCCAGGTGATAACTAAATTATTACGAGGTGAATGTTAATTCTAACGATAGTGGATTTAAGTTTAAAATAGTTATATTAAATTGATTTTCAGTCATAAGTAGCCAAAGAACACGTTTTTTGTTTACTCTCTGGTGCTAACTTAGTTGTGCTGTTATTAATTAATTAATTAACAAAAATTATTTTATTTTTAAATTAATAAAACAAAATAAAATCTTGTTTTCTTGTAATAAAAAAAACAATTGAAACTTTGAGAACAAAATAACTGAGGCTTCTCTTTCCTTTTTCTCTCTCTCTGAAGTGAGGAGACAGGAGTGTAAAAGAGAAATAGAAAATGAGGGAGTGCAAGTAAGTCAGAAAAAAAAACATAACGGCTGTTCACACGCATGCAAGCACACACACACATACAAGCAGACATTTAAGGGAAACAACTTGCACACGCACACACTGACACATGCATGTTGCATGCACATGAAAGCTAACAAATTCATTGTTGGTTCATACACGTGAATATTTACATAAAATGCGACTATATTTTTACATGATATACAACTAAATTGAGAAAAAAGCAGCATTCAAACACACTTTAAATTTACACAAACATGCCATACATATCTTGCAAATTTTAATATGTATACATATATTTGTATGTCCGTGTTTGTAACCTAAAAAATAGCATACAGAGGGGCAGTCATGTAACAAAAACAGAATAAACACAATTAAAAATGATCCAAAAAACCAAAATAACAAATTATAAAAACAAATATGAGTACAAAAAGGAAATACGTAGAGGTAATTCTACAGAGAAATGAAAAATTAACAAGATAGGTTCAAAACAAATCTTCAATGGAAACTTGAAGCAATTAAAAAACTTAAAACAGAAATTATGTTTAAATGGTTTTGAGAAAAAAAAATTTAATCAGAAATGTGGAAAAATCATCAATTCAAGGAATTCGTTAATAATAATAATAATATGAACAAATACAAATCACTTATCTGAATTATCAACTTTTAGTCCAAATGAATTCTATTACCATCGGGCGCACTATCAAAACGGGATAAGAGAAAAGCATGTCCGTTCAAGAAAATGAACATTCGTCAAATAAACAAGTCTTTGTGCCGGCAATTCAAATGCTTAGCAATTTTCTGAGACAAAAAATAGTTCAATCCTGCATGGCAGTGCCGACAATACAGTCAAGAGAGGCAACGGTAGCAAACGAAGTAGAAACACATGTGTTGGAGACATCCCATACCAACAACATTAGAAGATACATCTCATTAATATTTGTAATATAAAATATAAAGCATAACAGCCATTACAAAAGTTGGGATTATGGATCTTCCACCACAAAATCCAATGCCTCTCTTAATGAATCAGTAGAATATAATAAAAAGTTAAACTAATGATAACTAACCAACCATATAAACGAAGCAAATATTTGGCTATTTGTGTCTTAATAATAATTCAACAATGAAAAATAAAATATTGGTTCAAATCCTTTTCATCATCATTATATTCACAAGCTCCATAACTATTGATCATATATATATATATATAGACATAATTATTAACACGATTAAAATTATATCATCGCTACGATTCATTACTCAGTCATTTTGTTAGTGACATCTGCAGCAGTAGTAGCAGAGAAATTGGCAGCATTATCACAATCAGCATTAACTACACTGACGCTAACATCTATTGCATGTTTATTAGCATTCAAGTCTTCATGATCATTATCCTCATCATCATCGTCATCTTCATCATCATCATTGCTGCCATTAGCCATTCTGGCATCCTCGGTGTTAATGTGGCAACCATAACCAGGTACGGGCAGGTGCTCTTTCGAATGGCCAGAAAGCTCTTCGGCATTTGAAAAACCTGCATAGCAGATGGTGCAGTAGAAGGTGGCAGCTTTAGACGAATATCCCGTTTCAACATCTGTCTCATCTCCGCTACGGTTGGCATCATGGTCGCAGTAGCCACTGCTATCATTGTAGTTGTTGTGGTCAATGTAGCTGTTGTCATAGTTACTGTGGTTGTTATAGCTACCACTTCCACCAGCATCGGTGCCATTCATACAGCTACTGTCTTGGAAAGATGCAGTCGCTCCAGTGCCGTAGCCACCGTAACTCACAGCTGCAGGCAGGTTAGCAGCTGCTACTGCTGCACTATGGCTGAGAGCAGCTGCATAGTTGATATCGTCACCATTGTCGCTCTTGATCTTCAACCCCTCTTCAACTTTCTCTACGTTTCCGACAATCGAATAGCCACCCGGCCCCATTCGAAGTTTCTTGTTCTGATTTTTTTGCTTCTGTCCTCCTTTCTTCTTTTTCTTCTTCTTCTTTTTCCTCTTGATACTGCTGCCTCGCTTGGAGTCATATACGAAGATTCCATCTTCATCGTCATCATCGCTCCCAATGTCATTCGTTATGCCAATATCCTCATAGCAGCAACCGTCGTTGATGCCAGTAGTCTCCGTGTTTTCAGCAAAGATACCACCAGCTGCAAATGGTTTTACCTCCATTCTTCTCAGTCTGAAAGACCAGCTCTCCATTTTCTCATCCAGCTGATCCTCACCAAGTTGCTGTTGCTGCCACGATGGATCCCCAATTTCAACTTTGACCTTTGAGAGCTCATCAGTGGCCATCTTAAAAAACATATACAAAGTTTAAAAATATATTTTAGAGTTAGGGGTCATCCATATATTACGTACGCACCGAGGGGGATGTGTACGAAGTGAATGTTTTGCGTATAAGTGCGTATGGGGAGGGAGGGAGGCTCCAACAAATGCGTATATACGCAAAAAATGGTAAATATTATTTTTTCTAATAGTACTTATTGTTGCTTTATTAACTCAGTTGAATTGATTGAATAATAAATCTTATCGAGTAGCATCTAAGATCAATCAATTTAACAAACAAACTTGTATCACGCCTTTTTCAAAAATTCAAAGGCTCAATATAATATCAACGATGGCGTGTCTAGAAAAGCGCGGCTGAATGTTTGAATTTGGCATATCGAAATGGCGTCCTCAAGCGTACTAGTAATAATGCTGTTTGAGATGATAAATCTGCTGTATCTCCGTGGCTGCATTGGAATGCTATGATAATTTTTTTTTAATTTGTGTGCTTGTTGTGCACACCAAAGCCTTATGAGGTCTGACAGTAAATTTCAATTTAGTTTCCGAAAACATTATGTTGAGATAAGTCTAGCTCTAGCTCGTCATAGTCAATAATAAATCTGAAGCAATACATCAACCTGTTGTTAAAACTGGCTATTTTATATTGAGGAGGGGGGGTGAAATCCGTTGTGCGTATGTACGCATAGAGGAGGGGGGTCTGAAAATGTACGAGATGCAACAGGGGGAGGGAGGGGTCAAGATCTCGAGTTTAATGCATACGTAATATGTGAATGGCCCCTTACCTGACCAATATGTCAAAAAGGCACTAAAAATGTACTATATTGCTGATGACTATGGCAAAAACACTCACCTGGTTCCCCAGTTCACCAGTCCCCTCTTCGATTGGAGGCAGACGAGCCTGGATGGGCTTGCCACTGTGGACAGCCTCCACGTGTTTCTTCAATCTGGAGGGATGGTTGAACCTTATGCCACACTCTGAGCACCTGGTGAAATATTGCGATCATATATATGCTTATCAAATGCTTAATCTTTCGCCAGCCAATCCAGTCACTCACCACCGTCACCACCTGCAGTGTTGTTCGGTAACGAAGTAAAAGTAACGCGTTATTTTACTTAAGTACATCCGACGTACTTTTTGTCTGTAACGGAGTACAGATTATTTTCAGTACTTTTACTTGTAACGAAGTAATATTTTCGGACTTACTTTTACTTCGCTACTTTTCCAGGACAAAGCGTTACAAAGTACTGTAAAAAATTAATAAAACGACATGAAGTTTAAATCGATGTATTATTAATTATCTATGATTATTAACGTATGCTCTTCCGAAACCCATTTTACTTTTATGTGGGTGGAGCTAAGATTTTCGCGGTCATATTTGTTTTGGTGTACAATAGATTGTTCGAGATTACTATGGAATCTTCTGAAAATGAACGTAAACAATGGTGGCGAAGATAGGCAGAACAACAACGAACTTAATAAAGAACACATACTTAGTCAAAATGTTCAGATTTGAATCGATGGAAGCTAAAACGTCTAGGTTCACATGCTTGCCGACACTTGCCGTGCAAACCTAAAGCAATTACGTGTTTAGCATTCCACAATTCTCCGTCGAACTTGAAGAAACACGTGATACGCGTGCATCCAGCGCGTGTATCGGAATACGAAAAATTGACGAAAAATGCAAGTAAACGAAAGGCAGACATTGGTGACAGTTCCCAATATGGTGAGCCAAAGAAACGAAAAATTCACCAAGCGACAGTTTCACAGTAATTCCTTAATGCCAATTTTGTGACACAGGCAGCGATCAACGACAGCATTCTGAATCTGATAATGGGTGGAGTTCTTCCTTTACACACCGTCGAATTGCCCGAGTTTATTGATCTCACATCAGTCTTTCAGCAAAATCGTGAAACAATTACACGACATGCATTGAAGCAAAATATAATCTAAGACGATGGAATTACGATAAATTAGAGTTAGATAATTGACGAATGACCATTACAAGAGCGGCTTCAGTACTTTTACTTTTTACTTTAAAAGTAACTTTAAAGTGCTGTTACTTTTTACTTTTACTTAAGTAATTTTTTTAGCAAATACTTTTACTTTTACTTAAGTAACTTTTTGAAGCGTTACTTGTACTTTTACTTAAGTACTGAAACACAGTACTTTTTCCAACACTGACCACCTGTATCAATGCAGCTTTTTGGTACCACACAAACTGATGAATAACTATATCTATACAGTTGGAATATTTCATTAAGTAAAGCAACATACAGTGATACTCCAATAAACATGCTCATCCACCAACTAATCTGTATTGCCACTGAACACCACAACACAAATTTTCAACATTTATCACACAAACCTACCTAAGTAGTTTGTCATTCTTGTGGGCCAGCAAGTGAAACTGTAGCCTCCTCTTTCTGGTGAATGACTCACCACACTCAGTGCAGGTGTACTCCTGATCGATGGGTTAAGCAAAAACAAAATTAGTAAAAAAATTAACTTTATTCTCTTTTTGGGTTAACTACTGAGTTGAATACCAACAGATCATCTATCTATCTCCACTGATTAAACATCTAGACTCACGTGAGATTTAAGATGGTGCTTGACCTGAAGCCAGGTGTCAAAGACCCTATCACAGGAAGGGCACTTGAGCAGAGTTTCATTGTGGACCAATCGGGTGTGTTCCTTAAGTCTGTCGGTCCTGCGAAAGATATAAATGCAACTGGAAAAGATGTCCTCATTCAGGTTATAGTTATAACCAATACACACTTACCGAGAAAAGCCCTGGCCACACCTGGAGCATGTAAATGGAAGCTCGCCAGTGTGGATGAACATGTGGCGCCTCAGCTTGTCGGGTCTAGTAAATCGACCCCCGCATTCAGAGCACTGGAGGGGCGACTCACCCGCATGGCTCATCAAATGGTAAACAAGCTCTCGTTTGCTGGTCAGGAGGCTGCCACACTCATCACAGGAGTACTGGGGCTGGTAATGATAATCATAGCTGAAGCGATAATGTTGTTGATGACCGTGACGATGACGTAAGACAATTGAAATAAACATCGAAAACACATCTCTTATTATATTGATGAAAAAAATGATAAACTACTGTATATACTCGGGTATAAGTCGAGAAATGTATACACCTTTTATGATGCCAAAATACGACTTTGACTTATATACGAGACACTGAATATACCGAAGATTTTGGGAGCTGGTCATTTAAATAAAATAGCCTTAAAAGTAAACTCTATGTTTAGTTAAACGTTTTCATTGTTTTTACATTGTTTTGTAAAGAAAAGACACATTTGCCCAAATTTTTCTTAAAATGTGGTCCAATGCTATGGATGGAACTGAAGATGACTTACTATTCCAAGAAGGCGACAAATCAGTAATTGTAAGCGACAATGAAGATGATGACGAATACACATCAGATATGAAAATTACACAGGAACAATACAACTTACTGTATGGTGATTCTGATGACGAAGCTCCAGCTTTAGTTAATTTTTTTTTTATTTTATAATTTTTTGGCTTCGACTTATACTCGAGCCGCGGATTTTGGACGCTATTTTACCTAAAAAAGTACACTTCGACTTATACTTGGATTGACTTATATCCGAGTATAAAGGGTAAAATGGCAATACTAAAAGAAAATATATCAAGTACAAAGTTTATATGCTGTTTACAATAGCTGCAGTATCCTATAATCAAATCCACAATCCCAGTCTCACCTTGATTCTGGCCTTAGGAAAAAGGCCTGGATGGGCAGCCTTGAGGTGGCGCTTAAGGGCTAAGGATTTCTCAAAACCCTGCTGGCAGTGGGGGCATTTATAAAAAGAAGAAAGCAGTTCCGGGTGTCTCTTTGAAACGTGCAGTTTCAGCTTGTCCACCCTTAAAATAAAAGAACATTATGATAATTGATAGGTGGACAAATAAAAATAAAACATTCTAAAATTGGTATCCCAACTTCATCGATACAAAAATCATTATAGCAATTGCCTAGAATGATTGACTGACAAACCTGGTGAAGGACTTGGGACAGCTGATGCATTGATACAGGGGTTTATTTTTAGTCTCAACACATTCACCTCCTTCTCCACCACCTACAATGCCATCTTGACTGTTTTTAAGGTTTTTCTTTTTCTTGGATGATTTCTTCTTATTTCCTTCCTGACCTTTGACCTGCGACCCAGCAAGTAGGCCAAGATCGGCAGGGGGCAGTGAGTCCATGTGAGTCCTGAGATGAAGGTCAAGATTGTCATTGCTAGTCAGGTGCTCACCACAAAGGGGGCATTTGATTAGGTCAAACTTTGCCTCCTGTTGCTGAGAGATCATTCGCCTGTTCTTTTCCAATGGCAATGAAGGTTGGGGTGGTGATGATGATGATGATGCTGCTGCTACTGAAAGCGGTGCAGGTCCTTCCTTTTTTGGCATGTCATTTGAGAAGTTGCAACCATCTAAAGTCGGGTTAGCGCCAGATACTTTGCTGGCATTGCTTTGGCTATCTGCTTCTGCAGTTCGAATCTCTCTTCCTGTCACAGCCAGCTTTTTTTCAACTGCAACCTGAGACCCTTCGGTTTGCACACCTGATTTTTTGGAAGAAGTCTGAGCAGTCTTATTTTGATGTCTGTGATGATGATGATGATTTCTAGAACCCATTTGCGCCTCTCCTTGACTGGTTCCTGCTCTACTGGGAGCAGCACCATCGTAAAACCCATCCCCAGCCTGGTTGTTACTGCCTTCCTGATTTGTTGATTTCCCATCACTGTCAGTTTTGCCAGCTGAGCCCTCCATTATTTTATCCTGATGTTTTGAGAAGTTGCCAGCTGTGCTCAAAGAATTCCACAAGCAATTTTGGATGAATGTTTCAGAATTCTGAAAAGGCCTATGTGGAATGTAAGAGCAATTTCGTGAAGTTGTGGTGGCAGCAGGAACAGCAGTAGAGGCAGTTGCAGCACTGACCCCAGACCGAGAGACCTGATTGGCAGCCTCAATATTTTGGTGACTACGCCTTGCTGCAGATGATGTGTCTGAGCCTTGACCTTGTTTGGAAGTCTCTCCAAATTCTGCTGAGGGTGGGGTTACTCTTGATTGATAAGGAGACCCCTGAGGGTAGAAATTGGGAGGGTAAAAAAAGTTTGCATGATGTGGATGAGCCTTAGGGTCTCCATTTTGGTAGCAGTTTTGATAAAAACTACTGGCCATGCCAGAGTAGCAGAAAGGAGGACCAGGCTGCTTTATGTTGGCTGTGCCATGAACCGGCGGAGCAGGAAGGTAGTTATTTGAGTGGCGACAACTGCGCATATCATTCTCGAAGAACCTGCTGTAGTTAAAATTGGGATAAAAATTGAATCCACCCGGATCCAGAAAATTGTTGAATGGCTGTGTAAAGCATTTCAACCCGACGTTTCCGTTTGCACCTGGAATGGCCGGAAGATCAGAGTTTTTGAATTGCTTAAATCGCTCGTTGAAATATTCCATCTTGCTGCGTTTTACCAATTATTTATAATTTATATCTAGTCATCTAGTGGACGTATAAATTATTACGCTTATTTGTCATTCGGGATAAGGATAATGGCGAAATGTCTCTACGCCATCTACGCCCTGCGAGCGGACCGTTTCCATATTGAAAAGTTAGCAAATAACTCGATGCGTCTAAAATAAATTCAGACGGCAAATTAAGAAAACAATTTCCGCTGCACCTACGCTAGCAGTCGTGTCGCTTCCCAAAATAATGAGACGAAGAGGCTACAATATAATGAAAACCCACACAGAAAATAAAAACAAGTGTTATGGCGATGTTAAAATTTATTTATTGCGATGACTCCAAATAAAATATTGAATTTATAAGCAACAAATTTAATTATAAAACGTATGTTAACAGGCCAAGATTTTATTTTTTACGTAAAACCAACCACTTATAACGCCAATGTTATGCAGTAAAGTTTTGACTAAAATAATTTAAACTTTTTTTTTTAATATTGAATAAACACGACTTTAAATAAAATTAGGTTTCACCCTTTAGGCTAAAAACTGCAGTAGTTCCTGAAAATAGTTTTGTTTTTAATTTGTCAATATTTTTTATTTTACTGCTGTCATCCGTCCTTTATACTTGAAAAATCCAGTGAATATGGGTTTCTCAAGATTTTAAAACAGTAGGAAACACTCACCTGCATAGATATCTACGCTCACCTGATTCCACAGTTCACCAGCCCCCTCTTTGATTGGAGGCAGACGAGCCTGGATGGGCTTGCCACTGTGGACAGCCTCCACGTGTTTCTTCATTCTTGAGGGATGTTGAACCTTATGCCACACTCTGATAACCTGTTGAAATATCGTGATCATATATATGCCAAGCCTTTTATCAAATGCTTAATCTTTCGCCAGCCAATCCAGTCACTAACTCACCACTGTCACCACCCTGTATCAATGCAGCTTTTTGGTACCACACGAACTGATAAATATCTATATCTATGCAGTTTGGATATTTAATTAAATAAAACAACATACAGTGATACTCCAATAAACATGCCCATCTATCAACTATAATCTGTCTGCATTACTGAATTCAAATGTGTGCGATTGTGAAAATCACTCAATATGAAATCACTAGAGATAGCCGTCAAAAATTATGGATTTTTTTTAAATTTCATTATTATTTTTCGAATGCAGCGTACCTCTTTTGATCTTTAGGACTGACCATGTTGTTCTAGATTCTAGAACTACATGGATGGACCATAGACTCCTAGATAGCTTTTATTTAGGAGTCCATGGATGGACTGACAGTGTACAATTGCGTAATAACTTTTATTACAAGCCTGCGCGCACTAAATTTAGTAATTTAGCAACTGCTGACCACCGCGGCGGGCCGCGTTATGCGAAATTGCTAACATTTTAGCATACATTTATACAGACATAAGAAATTATGTATATTGATGATGTGAGCTCCAGTGTTGGGGGTATAGTATAACGCTGTACTTGTACAGGCCTGTAGCCAGTGGGGGAACAGGGGGCTAAGTCCCCCTTACGAACATCTTGTGCCCTTCCACTAAAAGTTATAGCTAATACCCCCTCTAAACCCCCACAGACAGAAGTGACAAATAAACTATTTACTTACTGATAAAGCTTAAAGTTCTTACACTCTCGGAAGGCTATGGCCACTGCTACTGAAGCCATGAATATTAATTTTAGCTGACTATGTCCAGATAACGTGGATATACAGGGTGGGCCAAAAACAGTGAGACGGTCCTATAATATGTTCTTTAATTATTGCATTCTTTGATCACACTAAAAGTCAAAAATGGCGACCGGAAATCAACTAAATAGCGGCATAATGATTAGAGTTAGTAAGTAAAATCATCATATTACCTTTAGGCAATATTTTCTTTATTTGGAAATTTTTTGATTGTATGATACCGTCTCACTTTTTTGGTCCACCTTCTATAAGATTACAATTTTCACTTAGGCTTCTTGTTTAGTTGTGCTCTAGTTTTATTATAATTGGTTTGCTTAATAAATTAAAGCTATGAATAGCTTGAAATCAATAAATATTTTTATATTTTCAACAAAATAAAAAAAAGATGAGATCTCCAATAAGGAATCAGTTTTTCTGGAATGATTAGGCTGATTTAATTGTTTGCCACAAAATCTAACTGAATTGATCGAACATGTCGATGATTACTGAAAAAAAATCAAGAAGAAGAAAAGAGGTTAAAATTAACAATTTTAATAATGGTGGCACAGTGGCATATGTAGACAAAAATTATGAGGGATCAATTCGTGGGATATGGCGGACGATGACTTTCTGCATAGGTTGAGGGATGGAGGGAAGGAAGGATTGAGAGTTTTTTCCATAAGCTTAATCAGCTAGCCTCTAATTTTTTTCAACCAAAATTTTTTATCTTTCGCATTCTCAGCATGTGTCCTTATTTACGCATGCTGGAGCTCTATTACATTAAAATGTTACAATCTAAGTGTTTTTCATGGTGTGCGATGCCCTCCTAAATACACCCAGTGGCGGATCCAGAAACTCCTGGTGGGAGTACCAGGAACATTTCCAAGGCGGGGAGCCCACTTAAGTGCGGGATCCATTTTAGTGCCGGGAAACACACTGAAAAGTCCGAGAAGGACCACTTAGAGGTCGGGAGTGGCCTACTTAGGTGCCGGGGGCCCACTTCAATGCGTGCGGCCCACTTCAGTGCTGGGGGCCCCCTCAAGGGCGTAGGACCCACATCAGTGCCGGGGCCCCCTTGAGTGCGTGGAACCCACTTTAGTGCCGAGTGCTTCTTTAAGTGCGTGGGATCCACTTTAGTGCCGGGAGCCCACTGACAAATCCGGAAAGAGCCACTTAAAAATCAGGAGGGACCCACTTATGTGCCGGGGGCCCACTTAAGCGCGGAAAACTTTTAAGGGCGGGGCCCACGTTAGTGCCGGTGGCCCACTGAAAAGTCAGGGGGGCCATCGCCCCCCTGTTCCCCTAATTGACGTCCCTGAGGAGTACGCAGGTAAACCGCTTCTAAAAAATTTTACACTCTCTCCTCCAGAAAACCTGAGGACTGGGGGAGGGTAGTCGCAGGCATTTTTTAAAAAATTTCAAGAATCACACTTTCTCTTTCCAATTTTTAGTATTTTTACTTTTTACCCATGTTTTACTTTATATATCCAATATAAAGCTATGCTGAAAGTTTCAGCTTCCTAGCTAGTCAAAAAGCTGGTTATATTTTACTTGCAAGATTTGCGTACAGAGAAAGACACACACACACAGACGCAAACAAACAGAGATTGTAGCCTAAATCAAGATTGTAAAAATTGTGAATTATCGAAAGTATAAAAATAACTTTTACCAGAAGTGGGGTTCGAACCCACGCGGACATATGTCCATTGGATCTTAAGTCCAACGCCTTAACCACTCGGCCATCCTGGTACACGGATGAAGTGCACTTACATAATAACTATATTAGTTCATTCCGTCAGTTCTTTGTTTAAACTAAGAAAAGTTGAAATATATTGATAATACTAGTAATAATTTTTTTCGTCATCACAATTAACTGAACACAACAAATTCTAAAATCATAGCTGAAAGAATTCAATAACACAACCGATACAAAATAGCATTTCGTCAAAAAAACATCGTTTTTAAATTGAAATGACTAAGCGAAAGTTTAATTTTATCAATTTTTTAATCTATATTTATGTTAACGCGCTCAAACCTTTTTCCTAAAATCGTATCTACGAAGAGTTTTCGAAATAGCGCCAGCTATCGACTGCTTATAAATTAATATCTGTTCTCGGCAGCGAAAATTTAGTTATTGTGAAATTTAAATAGTAAAATCACGTCGCACACGTTATAAAGATGATGAACTTAAAACTATAATAAAAATCTTTTGAAATATGCATTTACATCTTATAAGATTTATAAATTTTATCAACAAATATTCTAAATATCTATAATATAAAGTCATTATTAAAGATCCTCTTCTCACAATCATTATTTCCAGTGGTGGGAAAAGTTAACTAAAAAGTTACTAACTAATAGTTTAACTACTTTTTTTTAGTTAAAAGCAAAGTTTAACTAAATCAAAAAAGTTTAGTTAAAGTGATAGTTTAACCACTATCTTTTAGTTGCTAACTAAAAAGTGTAACTAAAAAATTTAGTTGCTTCAAAAATCCTAATAAAATTTTATGTTTATCAGTTCTAAAGTGACTTAATAAAAATGTAAAAAAAATAGTTTGTGCCCATCTCTGATTATTTCCTAATTTATATCAATGACATTTGTACTGTTTGCGAGAATATGTTTCTTTTCGCAGATGATGCTAAAATATTTAAAGTTTTGAGCAGTAAAGATGATTGCAGCAGGTGGAGTGGTTCAATAGATGGCAGATGCAGGTAAATATTGGAAAATGTTGTCTTCTCCATGTTGGGGGGGGGGGGAAGCATTTCCTAAACAAATATCATTTGATAGAATTGGGTGGCACCACGTGTGAGATACCAACACTTGAATCAGTCTCGGATCTCGGTATTATTATGGATTCAAAACTCCAATTTAAAGAACACATTTTATCTCGGATCATGTTATATATATATATATATATATATATATACAAACATATATATCTATATATATAAAAGAACATGTCCTGACTGACTGACTGATAATCAACGCCGAGCTCAAACGCCTCATCCTAGGAACGTGAAATTTGGAACTTATATTACTTTTATTGCGTAAGCATCCACTAAGAAAGGATTTTTGAAATTTTGCTCCTGAGGGGAAGAACTGGAAAACAAACTTTTTTCTAAAACAATGTATATCTCGAAAACCAAAAATGAGGAGATTTTGAAATTTGGTATATGGATTCTTCTTGAAAAATAAAAAGATAGGTGTTTCACCATTTTTTGAAAATTCGGTTTCCCGGACCTCAAATGTGGGTTGTAAAATTGGGTTATTTGGTTTTTAAAGTAGCTGCTACTCAAAAACTGTAAATGCTACAGGAGTAAAAATTAGTATTTAGTTTCTACTCCAAAAATAATGAAATACGTGTTTTAGCATTTTTTGAAAATTTGGTTTCCAGGACTTCAAATGTGGGGTGGAAAATAAAGTTATTTGGTTTTTAATGTAACTGCTACTCGAAAACTATAGATGCTACAGGAGTAAAAATTAGCATTTGGTTTCTACTCCAGAAATAATGATATACGTGTTTTATCATTTTTTGAAAATTTGGTTTCCAGGACTTCAAATATGGGGTGGAAAATAGGGTTACTTGGTTTTTAAAGTAACTGCTACTCAAAAACTGTAAATGCTACAAAAGTAAAATTAGTATTTAGTTTCTACTCTAAAAATAATGATATACGTGTTTCACCATTTTTTGAAAATTTGGTTTCCAGGACCTCAAATGTGAAGTGGAAAAAGGGTTATTTGATTTTAAAATAACTGCTACTCAAAAACTGTAAGTGCTACAGATGTGAAAATTAGTATTTTGAAGTTTTGTGCCGGTTAAAAGTAGATGAGTTCAGTTTATCACCGGACGGACGGGCCAAGCCGTTATTTTAGGGTCTTCATACGGCCCTGCCCAAACCTTAAATCAAGGTGGTACGGCCCGAGATTTTTAACCAAGTATATAGACATTTTAGTGATTTTAGGGTGTTCAGACGGGCCGGGCTAAACTTGAAGTCAAGGTGGGACGGGCCGAAGTTTTTCATCAAGTATATTGAACTTATAGGCCTGTAAAAACGGGCCGGGCCCATATAAGACGGGCTGTGCCGGGCCAGGAATTTCGGGTTTTGAAACGGGCTGTGCCAAGTTGTCGACGGGCCGAGCCGAGACCTGAAAAATTGATCCGTGCAGTACTCTACTATGTATGCACGGTTCAAATTCTCTAATTTGATGCGAGCGAAGCCGCTACGGGCACTGCTAGTATATATATATATATATACTAGCTGGGTTACCCGGCGTTGCCCGGGGATTTTAAAGGCTTTTTATCGTTTTCTCTCTGGCTCCCGTTTCCTTAACCGCTTGCTTTCCCGTTCCATGTCGCTTTCTCACTCCTGGTCGCATTTCTGCTCACGGTCGCTTTTCCGGCCCCGGTCTCTTTTACTTTTCCCGATCCCGGTTGCTTTTACGCTTTACCGCTCCAGCTTGCTCTTCTTTTCGCTCTTCTGTTCCTCCATTAAATTTTAGAGCCTTCCCAATGTGGCTTAGATAAGCTGTAGCGGAATGCTGTGCACAGTCATCAAAATTGATCTGTTCTCTAGTTAACACTTTGTTGTTTGGTTTGCTCGTTTAGTTACGTCTGAACTTCCTCAATTTTAATTAGTGTTCTTTAATGTATTGGTTCCACTCTGCAAGTGTGATCTTCTGCAAAGGCTTATTATGATTGACTGAAGCTGAAAAAAAAAGAATTTATTAGTTAACGGCTGCAATAATGTTAAAATCCGCTCATATATCTCAACAGGTTATATTTATTTTAAATACTTGTAAGATTATAAATGCTTACAATAGATTTATCACACACTGTTCAACAGCTGCTTTTCGAAAAATCGCTAGTCTTAGTTTTTGAGTTGTTCTTAGTTTTTAAGTGTCATGTCTACAGAAAGCATATAACGCTACATGTGGCATGTTAATAAATGTTGACCCGTGGCTTTGAAAAATGTGATATAAAACACAGATTGAAATAAAACATGAAGTAATAATAATATTAAAAACCTTCAAAGCATTAACTTAATGAATTTTCCGAGAGTTTTCTGAGATCATCAATTTGGAACAATCGAAGAGTACCACTTTTATTTAGCAAATGATGCAATTATAAATTGAACAAAACAGCAGCAGATTGATAGGCTGCCTTGAGAACTTTGTTCATGATTTTTTTGAAACACAAAAATACTGCACTTGCTTTCATTTCTTTCAAATTTCATGCACCTCATATATCAGTGAAACTTTTACAATAAATTGGTGTTGCATGTAAGATTTTCTTTAAAATGTAATTTTCTAATTTCCTCTGAAAAGTAAAAAATAAAATAAGACCGATAAATTAATTCATAATCTTATAGTCAGAACTACTCGTGAACAATAATGGTTGTAATGCCATCACATAAAAAAAAACTTACCTGCCCAAAAAAAAATTCTCATTTACCTATAGGCTGATAGCAAGCTCGTCGCTCAACAATATTAGATAAGGAACAATTGAAGTCAGAAGCCTTGAACGATAAATATGAACAATGAATTTAAATTTATTTTTCCAATCTGCAACTCCTTTTTGTAAAACACAAAATGTTAGAGCATAATTATAATCTTATAATAATTAATAATAATATAACATAATTAAACACGTGCAATGCAACAAACGAAACAAATTGAAAGATACACAGTAAATCATGATTTTAAAAACTAAAAACAAATTACCAAAGCTTTGCCACTTACTTTTGAATGGGAGATATGAACAATGAATTTCTAATTTGATTTAATTTTAATTTGTTAAGTCTGGAACTCTTTTTGTGAAGCACAAAATATCTCTAAATAGAAGAAATTTCACCTGCAATTTATTGATTAGTCCTGAAATCCAAAGTTATCTAGATTTAAAAAATAAGTTGCTAAAATCAAATATAAAGTTTACCGATAGCAGAGCTGTCGTATCGGAGTTTCGGAAGAGAATGAGCTTCAATAAGCTCTATGAAATCAAAACAAAGGTATCCGGCGGCACCATAGATATCTATGGGCGGCACTAAACAACACACATATTTATTTAATTTAATATTTATATTTAAAACCTTTAAAACTTAAGAAAAAAAATTAAAAATATTTTGTATAATTTAACTATAAATTAATTTATTTTTATTTTGTAGAAAAAAAATTTACTCCAGCTTACTACCGCTGACCAAAACGTTTTATGTCCATAAAACATCAACGGAAGAACCAATTTATTTAAAATTTTACAGGAACCACCGCTTGAATAAGATACATAAGTGTGCCAAATTTCAATTAAATCTGTTTGGCCGTTTACATTTTATGTCCGAACAAACAAACAAACAAACAAACATTTCATTTTTATATATAAGATATATATATATATATATATATATATATATATATATATATATATATATATATATATAACAGATCAAGAAGGCCAGCATGATGGGCATAATAGCAAGAAATTTTAGAAAATTGTCATACGAAGCCTTTATTACTTTATATAAGGCCTTGGTGAGGTCCCAGCTAGAATATGGAGTACAAGTGTGGAACCCATATAGGCAAGGGTTGATCGATACAGTAGAAAGGGTGCAGGGAAGGGCGACTAAACTGCGGCCACCCTGTGTGGGAATGCCATACGAAATGAGACTGAGAAAATTAAAACTTCCAACATTGAAATATAGAAGAATCAGTGCGGATTTGATTTTATTATTCGATTTGTTGGCTGGAGATCTAAGGAGCTTGGTTTGTCCGTCCCTGACCTTCTGTACGTATGAAAGAACCAGAGGCCACGATGTTAAGTTGGTGACATCAGGTGCACACAAAGACGATATCCTATCAAAAGAGCGAAAACATAAGAGGGAAAACAAATGGGCGAACATAAAAGGGCGGAAACTAAAAAGGGCGGAAACTAAAAAGGGCGAATGCTGAAAAGATCGCATGATAATTAGAGCGAAAATAAAAAGTGCGAAACTAAAAAGAGCGCACAATAAAAAAGGCGAACCTCAAAAAAGCGAAAACAGGAAATATTATAATTTATAATTTTACCCACACACTAGCAGCACAAACCAACTTTCTTTCTTCTGCTATCTCGCTTTCTTTCTTCTGCTATCTTGCTTTCTTTCTTCTGCTATCTTGCTTTCTCTCTCTTCTCTTTCTCTCTATCTCTTTTTCTCTTTCTCCCTAGTGAATTGCATGGTACTTTATTTTTTGTTCCTTTCTCTTTTTTTTCTCTCACTCTCTATCTCGCTCGCTCTTTGTCCTTAGTAAAATGTATGTTTCTTTTTTTCTCATTCTTTCTTTTTAATGTTTTTCTCGTTATAATTATTTATCTATTGATTTTTTTGTTTTTTTGTCTCTCTTTTCCTTTTTCTTTTCTATTTGTGTTTTTCTTTTTTCCCTTTTCCTAAATGATGATGATATTGTGGCGGGGGTGTTTTAAATGTTTAGTAGATATTATAACAGTTAATCGTCTCCTTCTCTTTTTCTTATTTTTCTTTCTCTTTTTCTTTCCCTCTCTCTTTCTCTCTCAGAGCCAATGTCACGGTCAAGAAACTTCCTACTTAATTATAGTTCAAACTTGAATTTATAGATAGGTATTTTTGGTACCAAATTGGTTATAGGAAAATTTGCTCATGTAAAAACCTATTTAACTCTAAAGTTTCTGTACAAAAATTGATGCACAAATTATACCCAGCAGTGGAGAGTTACAAACCAGGAAAAATAATATTATAAATTACATTGTTAAATTAAACTTTAATTATACAACTAGCAGTGCCCGTAGCGGCTTCGCTCGCATGAAATTAGAGAGTTTGAACCGTGCATCCATAGTAGAGATCAATTTTTTAGGTCTCGGCTCGGCCCGTCGACAACTTAGCCCAGCCCGTTTTAAAAACCCAAACTCCTGGCCCGGAACAGCCCGTCTGAATTAGGCCCGGCCCATTCTTACAGGCTTAGAAGTTCTATATACTTGATGAAAAACTTCGGCCCGTCCCACCTTGACTTCAGGTTTGGCCCGGCCCAACTGAAGACCCTAAAATCACTAAAATATCTAACTACTTGGTGAAAAACCTCGGCCCGTTCCACTTTGATTTAAGGTTTGGCCTGGCCCGTGTGAAGACTCTAAAATAACGGCTTGGCCCGGCCGGTGATAAACTGAACTTAGCTACTTTTAACCGGCACAAAACTTCAAAATACTAATTTTTACATTTGTAGCACTTACAGTTTTTGAGTAGCAGTTATTTTGAAATCAAATAACCCTTTTTTCCACCCCACATTTGATGTCCTGGAAACCAAATTTTTAAGAAAATGTTGAAACACTTATATCATAATTTTTTGAGTAAATACTAAATACTAATTTTGACATCTGTAGCATTCACAGTTTTTGAGTAGCAGTTACTTTAAAAACCAAAGAAACCTTTTTTCCACCCCACATTTGAAGTCCTGAAAACTAAAATTTCAAAAAATGGTGAAACACATATATCCTTATTTTTAGAATAGAAACTAAATACTAATTTTTACTTTTGTAGCATTAACAGTTTTTGAGTAGAAGCTACTTTAAAAACCAAATAACCCAATTTTCCAACCCACATTTGAGGTCCGGGAAACCAAATTTGTAAAAAATGGTGAAACACGTATATCTTTATTTTTAGAAAAGAAACTAAATAATAATTTTTACATCTGTGGTATTTACTGTTTTTGAGTAGCAGTTACTATAAAAGACAATTAGCCCTATTTTCCACCCCACATTTGAAGTCCTGGAAACCAAATTTTCAAAAAATGCTAAAACACGTATTTCATTATTTTTGGAGTAGAAACTAAATACTAATTTTTACTCCTGTAGCATTAACAGTTTTTGAGTAGAAGCTACTTTAAAAACCAAATAACCCAATTTTCCAACCCACATTTGAGGTCCGGGAAACCGAATTTTCAAAAAATGGTGAAACACGTATCTTTTTATTTTTCAAAAAAAATCTATATACCAAATTTCAGAAAAAAATTTTAGAAAAAATTTTTAGAAAAAAGTTTGTTTTCCAGTTTTTTCCCCTCAGGAGCAAAATTTTCAAAAATCCTTTCTTAGCGGATGTTTACGCTATAAAAGTAATATAAGTTCCAAATTTCACGTTCCTAGGATGAGGCGTTTGAGCTCGGCGTTGATTATGAGTCAGTCATCTGTCAGTCAGGACATGTTCTTTTATATATATAGATAATGGGTTGAAATAACTTTGGACATTTTAACTAGGAACAATTTGATCGCGGACATTTTACATAGCGCTAAAAATTGAAGAAAGAAACGCAAATAAAATCTACGTTTTATCACTGTTCTGTTGATCATGGAACCGAGAGAATGATAGAGAAAACTTTATTTGTTTGTGTGCGTGCCTGAATGAAAAAAAGGGTAAAAAAGAGGCTTAATTCGTGCGCGCGTGCGTGTGTGTATGTGATAGAAAGAGAACCCGGTAATGGCGAGTATCTCAAATGGCTAAATCTAAAATTACTAACGGGGCTGCTCGGAGTTTTGGAGTTTTTCCCATAATTTTCTCTCATTTTTCTCTCACCTTTACTCACCTTTGAAATTATGTACTGAAAAATAATGACTAATAGAGGATTGATTAAAAATGGGCATAAACAGTGCGGGGATGGATGGGGGTGGGGATGAAAGATTGAAAGACTGCGGGGATGGTTGGGGATGGGGATGGGGATGATGCTGGCGGAGATGGATGGGAATGGGGATGACACTCGCGGGGATGGTTGGGGATGGGGACAAAAAGTCGTCCCCGCGCACACCTCTACAACCGACCTACCGACCGACCGACCGATTGATTGACTGACTGACTTACTGACTGACTAACTGACTGACCCGTGCCACAGCGGTCTCTCGACCATCGTCCGGTCGAACATTCCCATACACCGACCGACCGAGCTACGGGCGAGTATCCACTGGGTCGGGCCCGTTATAACTATTACCAAGGCAGTAGGCGCCTGTAGCCGGGGCAATAAGCGGTAAAATTGCTACTGAGCCAGCGGTTTTGCCAAAACAATTGATTCTTCGATCAATTGATAAAGATGTACATATTTTCTAAAGGGTTAGGGGTAGAGTTGGGGTTAAGGTTAAGGTTAGGGTTATAGTTAGGGTTACGGTTTAATTTTAGGTAAACATACGGCGGGACTGCCGGCTCAGTAGCAATTTTACCGAATATTTCTACGGCTAACCGCCGGGGCAATAGCAGCGACCGGTCAGGCCATGGAGTCGAGCTCGTAGTCAGTGCGTGGGCGAGTGACAAGCGATAGTTGATGTGCTTCTTCTTGTTCAGACTGAAAACCAGCGGACCTATTATTTCCGACGGAACGACCGATGCACCACCAAACGTCGAACGTCCGAAGAGTATGCATTGGGTTGGGTCCGTCGTAGTCGACCGTGAAGTCAGTGAGTGAGTGTACGAGCAGTTGACGATTGAGATCTGGTTATGTTGATGTACTTCTTGTTGTTGGGTTGACGTGTGAAATAAGTTGGTTCTCTAACCGGCCGGCTGAAAACTCGACAACCAACGAAATACTGACCGATCGACCGACGCACCCCCAAACTTCGATCAACCGACGAGCAAGCACCGGGTCGGGCCCATATATATATAGAATACATTCTATATATATGGTCGGGCCCCTCGGTCGAGTATAGAGTTGTCGATGGTTGTGCTTCTTTCTTTTATGGTATATGTGTTTCGTAGCTTGTATGTTGTGATGACCTGTTTTCCTGGAGAGGAAGTTGAGAAGGAGGAAGATCCGCAACGGCCGAGTCCTGGTCGCCGCACGGAGGCCGTCTCGGAGCAGAGTAACCTACTCTCTCGCTAGCACCGGAGCGTGGGGAAGGAGTCAACCGATGCAAACTCCGTGTCTCTTTCTCTCCCTCTTCTCTCTTGCTACGTGCTGGCCCTTATACGTATAACCAACCGGGACCACGCAAATTTAGGCCTAGGCGCATCACATATGTAACTCACACGCAAAGATTAAACAACGATACACCTTTCACTTTAGGTAGGGGGAACTGTAGGTTTATTGAAAATTGAGACTAAATCCCTTCAACTTGGAAAGTCGATAAACCTGCGAAAGAGTCAAGAAAACCGAGGAGTCGACAAACTTGCGAAGGAGTCGACAACCCTGCAAAAAGGCCAAAAGTCCTACTGCATAGGGGTCGATAAACTTAGAATGTACTGTCATGAATAGCAAGTTTTTACATTCTAGGTTTCAACTTGATTGTATGAATAAAATGTTTGTTAATTTTTACTTAGCAGGTATCTAATCCCAGTTTGGGAAAATGTGTTTTTTCTTTACAAAACAATGGAAAAACAACAAAAACGTTTAACTAAACGTAGAGTTTAATTTTAAGGCTATTTTATTTAAATGGCCAGCTCCAAAAATCCTCGGTATATTCAATGTCTCGTGCATGAGTCAAAGTTGTTTTTTGGCATCCTAAAAGAGTAGATATACGGTAGATATTATTTTAAGTTTTTTTCTTTTTTATTTTATTTTAAATTTTTTACAATTTTACTGTCAACTCAAAGGGCAAGATAACAAGTGAAATATCTTTGTATATATTTTTTACAATTTTAAAATTTGTAAAATCTGCCTGAAACTTGCATAAAAATCATTTCAGTTAAATAAAACTAAATAAACTAGAACTAAAACAATTTCAACAACTAAAACATCCTGAAACGTTAAAATTAAGACCAGTGCAAAATTGGAAGAAAAAGTTTACTGTTGCTTTCTTAAAATGTTAATAATTGAAAGTTTTTTAAAAACTTTTATTTAGGTTACATTCTCTGTTTGTGTGTGTGTGTGTGTGTGTGGCATTCTCTGTACGCAAATCTTGCAAGTGAAATTTAACCAGCTTTTTGACTAGCTAGGAAGCTGAAACTTTCAGCATATCTTTATATTGGATGACAAAACATGATTCATATAAAAATAAATAAATAAATAAATAAATAAATAAATAAATAAATAAATAAATAAATAAATAAATAAATAAATAAATAAATAAATAAATAAATAAATAAATAAATAAATAAATAAATAAATAAATAAATAAATAAATAAATAAATAAATAAATAAATAAATAAATAAATAAATAAATAAATAAATAAATAAATAAATAAATAAATAAATAAATAAATAAATAAATAAATAAATAAATAAATAAATAAATAAATAAATAAATAAATAAATAAATAAATAAATAAATAAATAAATAAATAAATAAATCTTATATATAAAAATGAAATGTTTGTTTGTTTGTTTGTTTGTTCGGACATAAAATGTAAACGGCCGAACAGATTTAATT
>OZ022238.1:10887613-10982711 GCA_963978895.1 Erpobdella octoculata | reverse complement strand
ATATACACTAGCAGTGCCCGTAGCGGCTTCGCTCGCATGAAATTAGAGAATTTGAACCGTGCATACATAGTAGAGCACTGCACGGATCAATTTTTTAGGTCTCGGCCCGGCCCTCGACAACTTGGCCCAGCCCGTTTCAAAAACCTTAATTCCTGGCCCGGCACGGCCCGTCTAATATGGGCCCGGCCCGTTTCTACAGGCCTAGAAGTTCTATATACTTGATCAAAAACTTCGGCCCGTCCCACCTTGACTTCAGGTTTAGCCCGGCCCGTCTGAACACCCAAAAATGTCTATATACTTATTTAAAAATCTCGGTCCGCCCCACCTTGATTTAAGGTTTGGGCAGAGCCATATGAAGACCCTAAAATAACGGCTTGGGCCGTCCGTCCGGTGATAAACTGAACTAATCTACTTTTAACCGGCACAAAACCTCATAATACTAATTTTCACATCTGTAGCACTTACAGTTTTTGAGTAGCAGTTATTTAAAATCAAATAACCCTTTTTCCACTTCACATTTGAGGTCCTGGAAACCAAATTTAAAAAAAATGGTGAAACACGTATATCGTCATTTTTAGAGTAGAAACTAAATACTAATTTTACTTTTGTAGCATTTACAGTTTTTGAGTAGCAGTTACTTTAAAAACCAAGTAACCCTATTTTCCACCCCATATTTGAAGTCCTGGAAACCAAATTTTTAAAAAATGGTAAAACACGTTATTTCTGGAGTAGAAACCAAATACTAATTTTTACTCCTGCAGCATCTACAGTTTTCGAGTAGCAGTTACATTAAAAACCAAATAACATTATTTTCCATCCCACATTTGTGGTCCTGGAAACCAAATTTAAAAAAAAATGGTAAAACACGTATATCTTTATTTTTAGAATAGAAACTAAATACTAATTTTTACATCTGTGGAATTTACAGTTTTTGAGTAGCAGTTAGTTTGAAAAACAAATAACCCTATTTTCCACCCCACATTTGAAGTCCTGGAAACCAAATTTTCAGAAAATGCTAAAACACAACTATTTCATTATTTTGGGAGTAGAAACAAAATACTAATTTTTACTCCTGTAGCATTAACAGTTTTTGAGTAGCAGCTACTTTAAAAACCAAATAACCCAATTTTCCAACCAACATTTGAGGTCCGGGAAACCGAATTTTCAAAAAATGGTGAAACACGTATCTTTTTATTTTTTAAGAAAAATCCATATACAAAATTTCAAAATTTCCTCATTTTTTGTTTTCCAGATATACATTGTTTTAGAAAAAAGTTTGTTTTCCAGTTTTTCCCCTCAGGAGCAAAATTTTCAAAAATCCTTTCTTAGCGGATGTTTACGCTATAAAAGTAATATAAGTTCCAAATTTCACATTCCTAGGATGAGGCGTGTGAGCTCGGCGTTGATTATCAGTCAGTGAGTCAGTCAGTCAGGACATGTTCTTTTATATATATATATATATATATATATATATATTTGTTTCTTGCATATAGCGGTACGATATTTTCTTGTACACAAACTCCATTGAATATAATAGCCCATTTTGTATTTGTTAATTTTTTTGCCAAAGACTCAAAACGTCGAAGGGAAGCCCGTTGTTTGGCAATTCTTCAGAGATGGTTTCCGTTTTAACAATGTCATGGTTGCGCGAGATTTGATGTAGATCTGTCGTTTGACAATTAATAGATTTTGCTTTTCGACCGTATTTTTTTTTTTTTTTTTTTTTTTTTTTTTTTTTTTTAAATGTATAACAGTTTTATTATATAATTTATTTTTAATATCTCCCTATCTATATATATAAAAATGAATGTTTGTATATATGTATTTATGTATGTTAATGTCCTTTATGCATTGCTACACCATTCATCCGATCGTAATGAAATTTTCACACAACCTTGAGAGTCAATGAAAATCAAAAAAAAAAAAAATTTTTGAAATCCGTCACAAAATGAGCGGAGCGGAGCGGGTGAGCGAGCGGGAACTATATATATATGTATGTGCGTATGTATGTGTGTATGTATGTATGTGTATGTGCATGTATGTGTGTCTGTGTGTGTGTTTATGTATGTACTAGCGGAGATACCCGGCGTTGCCCAGGTTTTTTGAGGTTTTTCTAATGTTTGTCTCTTTCTCTCCCGTTTCCTTTCCCACCTGCTTTCCCACTCCTGTTAGCTTTTCCGTTTTCGGTCGTTTTCCCACTGCCGGTCGCTTTCCCGCTCCCGGTCGCTTTCCCGCTCCCGGTCGCTTTCCCGCTCCCGGTCGTTTTCCCGTCCCGGTCGCTGCCCTGTTCCCGCTCACGTTTGCTCTCCCATTCCCGCTCACGCTTGCTTTTCTGTTCCCGCTCGCTGTCCGTTCCGGGTGCTTTCCCGTTTCTATAATAGACAAACTAACCCACAAACATTCATATATATATATATATATAGTCTTAGCAAATCTATTTTGCGTTTTATAGGCTAACAGAAGTTATGAAAGAATGTAAAAGAGAAAATGAGCGGGAACGGAAACGGAAACGGGAACGGGAGAGCTACCGTGACCGGGAATGGGAGAGCAAGCATGACCGGGAACGGGAGAGCAAGCGTGAGCGGGAACGGGAAAGCGACCGGAAACGGGAAAGCGACCGGGAACGGGAAAGCGACCGGGAACGGGAAAGCGACCGGGAACGGGAAAGCGACCGAGAACGGGAAAGCGACCGGGAACGGGAAAGCGACCGGGAACGGGAAAGCGACCGGGAACGGGAAAGCGACCGGGAACGCGGAAAGCGACCGGGAACGCGGAAAGCGACTGGAATCGGGGGAGCAAGCTTGGAAGGAAACGCGAGCAAGAGAGAAAATCGATAACAGAACTTCTGAGCGGGAAAGCGACCGGGAGCTGGAAAACGACCGAGAGCGGAAAAGCGACCGGGAACGCTACGAAAACGGGAAAGTGGAGAAGGGAACGGGAGCGAGAGAGACAAACATTAGAAAAACCTCTAAAAACCCCGGGCAACGCCGGGTAACCCCGCTAGTAGTAAAATAAATTAACATGTCATTCTCGAAAAATAAATATTATTATGTTGTTCCATTATCGGTTTTAACTAATTTCACTTTTCATTATTCTATCCATGTTTTGTTTTTCTTTTCGGGCTCTGATGATGACAAACTAACTGTCGAAACGCGTTAGCCCTGTTTATTACTTTAAACTTATAAGTTACTCTTTTTAGTTTATTTTATTTATTTTATAACATAACTGTCTTTTAAATTTTTCAAATTTTTTACAAATAAACGTAAATACGGCTGCAAACAAGGAATTCGTTAATAGTTTATCTTCCCAACAACGGGCTTCCCTTCGACGTTTTGAGTCTTTGGCAAAAAAATTAACAAATACAAAATGGGCTATTATATTCAATGGAGTTTGTGTACAAGAAAATATATATATATATATATATATATATATATATATATATATATATATATATATATATATATATATATATATATATATATATATATATATATATATATATATATATATATATATATATATATATATATATATATATATATATATATATATATATATATATATATATACTAGCAGTACCCGTAGCGGCTTCGCTCGCATGAAATTAGAGAATTTGAACCGTGCATACATAGTAGAGTACCCACTGCACGGATCAATTTTTCAGGTCTCGGCTCCGCCCGTCGACAACTTGGCCCAGCCGGTTTCAAAAACCGAAATTCCTGGCCCGGCACGGCCCGTCTAATATGGGCCCGGACCGTTTTTAAAGGCCTAGAAGTTCTATATACTTGATGAAAAACTTCGGCCCGTCCCACCTTGACTTCAGGTTTTAGCCCGGCCCGTCTGAACACCCTAAAATCACTCAAATGTCTATATACTTGGTTAAAAATATCGGCTCGTTCCACCTTGATTTAAGCTTTGGGCAGGGCCGTATGAAAACCCTAAAATAACGGCTTGGCCCGTCCGTCCGGTGATAAACTAAACACATCTACTTTTAACCGGCCCAAAACCTCAAAATACTAATTTTCACATCTGTGGCATTTACAGTTTTTGAGTAGCAGTTATTTTAAAATCAAATAACCCCTTTTCCACTTCACATTTGAGGTCCTGGAAACCAAATTTTCAAAAAATGGTAAAACACGTATATCTTTATTTTTAGAATAGAAACTAAATACTAATTTTTACATCTGTGGTATTTACAGTTTTTGAGTAGCAGTTACTTTAAAAAACAAATAACCCTATTTTCCACCCCACATTTGAAATCCTGGAAACCAAATTTTCAAAAAATGCTAAAACACGTATTTCATTATTTTTGAAGTATAAACTAAATACTAATTTTTACTCCTGTAGCATTCACAGTTTTTGAGTAGCAGCAACTTTAAAAACCAAATAACCCAATTTTCCAACCCACATTTGAGGTCCGGGAAACCAAATTTGTAAAAAATGGTGAAACACGTATATCTTTATTTTTAGAAAAGAAACTAAATAATAATTTGTACATCTGTGTTATTTACTGTTTTTGAGTAGCAGTTACTATAAAAGACAATTAGCCCTATTTTCCACCCCACATTTGAAGTCCTGGAAACCAAATTTTCAAAAAATGCTAAAACACGTATTTCATTATTTTTGGAGTAGAAACTAAATACTAATTTTTACTCCTGTAGCATTAACAGTTTTTGAGTAGAAGCTACTTTAAAAACCAAATAACCCAATTTTCCAACCCACATTTGAGGTCCGGGAAACTGAATTTTCAAAAATGGTGAAACACGTATCTTTTTATTTTTTAAAAAGAATCTCATTTTTGGTATTCGAGATATACATTGTTTTAGAAAAAAGTTTGTTTTCCAGTTTTTTCCCCTCAGGAGTAAAATTTTCAAAAATCCTTTCTTAGCGGATGTTTACGCTATAAAAGTAATATAAGTTCCAAATTTCACGTTCCTAGGATGAGGCGTTTGAGCTCGGCGTTCATTATCAGTCAGTCAGTCAGGACATGTTCTTTTATATATATAGATATATATATATATATATGTATATACTAGCAGTGCCCGTAGCGGCTTCGCTCGCATGAAATTAGAGAGTTTGAACCGTGCATCCATAGTAGAGATCATTTTTTAGGTCTCGGCTCGGCCCGTCGACAACTTAGCCCAGCCCGTTTTAAAAACCTAAACTCCTGGCCCGGAACAGCCCGTTTGAATTAGGCCCGGCCCATTTTTACAGGCCTAGAAGTTCTATATACTTGATGAAAAACTTCGGCCCGTCCCACCTTGACTTCAGGTTTGGCCCGGCCCAACTGAAGACCCTAAAATCACTAAAATATCTATATACTTGGTGAAAAACCTCGGCCCGTCCCACTTTGATTTAAGGTTTGGCCTGGCCCGTGTGAAGACTCTAAAACAACGGCTTGGCCCAACCGGTGATAAACTGGACTTAGCTACTTTTAACCGGCACAAAACTTCAAAATACTAATTTTTACAATTGTAGCACTTACAGTTTTTGAGTAGCAGTTATTTTGAAATCAAATAACCCTTATTTCCACCCCACATTTGAGGTCCTGGAAACCAAATTTTTAAAAAATGTTGAAACACATTATTTTTTGAGTAAATACTAAATACTAATTTTGACATCTGTAGCATTCACAGTTTTTGAGTAGCAGTTACTTTAAAAACCAAAGAAACCTTTTTCCACCCCACATTTGAGATCATGAAAACCAAAATTTCATATATCCTTATTTTTAGAGTAGAAACTAAATACTAATTTTTACTTTTGTAGCATTTACAGTTTTTGAGTAGCAGTAACTTTAAACACCAAGTAACCCAATTTTCCATCCCACATTTGAGGTCCTGAAAACCAAATTTTCAAAAAATAGTGAAACACGTATATCATTATTTTTAGAGTAGAAACTAAATACTAATTTTACTTTTGTAGCAATTACAGTTTTTGAGTAGCAGTTACTTTAAAAACCAAGTAACCCTATTTTCCACCCTATATTTGAAATCCTGGAAACCAAATTTTCAAAAAATGGTAAAACACGTATATCATTATTTCTGGAGCAGAGACCAAATACTAATTTTTACTCCTGTAGCATCTACAGTTTTCGAGTAGCAGTTACATTAAAAACCATCTAACCTTATTTTCCACCCCACATTTGAGGTCCTGGAAACCAAATTTTCAAAAAATGCTTAAACACGTATTTCATTATTTTTGGAGTAGAAACTAAATACTAATTTTTACTCCTGTAGCATTAACAGTTTTTGAGTAGAAGCTACTTTAAAAACCAAATAACCCAATTTTCCAACCCACATTTGAGGTCCGGGAAACCGAATTTTCAAAAAATGGTGAAACACTTATCTTTTTATTTTTCAAAAAGAATCTATATACCAAATTTCAAAATCTCCTCATTTTTGGTTTTCGAGATATACATTGTTTTAGAAAAAAAATTGTTTTCCAGTTTTTTCCCCTCAGGAGCAAAATTTTCAAAAATCCTTTCTTAGCGGATGTTTACGCTATAAAAGTAATATAAGTTCCAAATTTCACATTCCTAGGATGAGGCGTTTGAGCTCGGCGTTGATTATCAGTCAGTCATCAGTCAGTCAGTCAGTCATTCAGTCAGGACATGTTCTTTTATATATATATATATATATATATATATATATATATATATATATATATATATATATATATATATATATATATATATATATATATATATATATATATATATATATATATATATATATATATATATATATATATATATATATATATATCTGTAATTATTGTTGTGAGGTTTTTTATTTAAATTTTAAACTTTAGCTCTTACATGTTTCTACAGCAAGAACATTAAACATTCAAGTATATTTTGGTAGCGATGAATGTTATCTTCGAGTGTGGGAGACAGAACGTTTCATTTATTACATCTGGTTTTGCCTATCCCAAGGACGGATGTTTTAACATTACGATGAACACTAGATATATTTCTTGGAATAATATGTTAATTAAATATTTATTTATTTATAACACTAGCGGGGTATCCCTGCGTTAGCCGGGGTTTTTATGTTTTTCTATTGTTTTTCTAACTCGCTCCCGTTTCCTTCCTCGCTTGCTTTCAGGTCCCGGTCGCTTTCCCGCCCCCGGTCGCTTTTCCGCTCTCGCTTGCTCTCCCGTTCTCGGTCGCTTACCTCCACTGCCTGTAACAACGCGTTAGAACAAGTTGTTTATTGAAACACTAAGTACGAACAAATACGAATACGTTATAGTCGAGTCCAAACAAGCAAGCTCGAAAAGAAAAAAGGAAGCATGCGCTTCCCCAAAGATACTAAAAACTCCTAGGCCTACTAGCGATGTGCAATATGTTACACTGCCTACGAATACCAAAGCTCAATTGCATTATTTCTCAAACAATAAGACATTGTACACCATGCAAAAAGTTGTGAATTTCTTTTAAAAAATAAACTTGAATATGTTTTATGACAATAACAAGAAAATTGTTGTGAATGATAAAAGTTTTGTATCAATAAGACGCACAAATTCAAAAATAATATGAAATAGGAAAATATTATTAACAAAAATATTTACAAAAATATTTACAAAAATATTTACAAAAATATTTACAAAAATATTTACAAAAATATTTACAAAAATATTTACAAAAATATTTACAAAAACATTTACAAAAATATTTACAAAATTATTAACAAAAATACTTAAGAGTTATTTACAGTTAGGATATTTACAAAAAATATTTGCAAGTTGATATTTATGATAGATTGTGTAGAACCCTAAAAAATATTTACAGTTATTTAGTTATAAAAAAAAGTTGAACCAAATAAATGTATAAAAAGAAGAAGAACGAGACTTTACAATCTGTTGCATGGAGTTTAAAAATTATTACTAACCGATACATCTTTAATGAGTCATCAGTGAAATTGGATATGTTAGCTTTTTGTGAAAACTCTAGGAATTTTCAGAAAGGTCTGAGCCAAAATAGTTGTGATTCAGAAAAGGATATACTGGGCAAATATGTACCAAACAATTTGAAACTGGAAAAGAACGACACAATTATTATCAGTTTTATAGCGTCAACTTCAGACTTCTATGTCATAAGGCAAAAGGAGAGCGATCTTTCCAGGCTAGGAAAAATGATATCAGATCTGTCTGAGTTCTGCTCTACATCCAGAACTTCAGAAGAACGTATTGTCCCTGGGATGGCAGTTGCTTCCCTTCATGAAGGTTTGTATAGCAGAGGTGTAGTTAAAAGTTGTGAGGGGAATCTGGCTCACCTCTTTCTTGTGGATTTTGGAAAAACTCAAGTTGTTCCTGTAGAAGAAGTAAGGGTTATTCCTAAACACCTTGTTGACTGCTTACCAGAATGCTGCATTCATTGTTCGCTGAAGCTGCCGAATAATTTAGAAGACGCTCTCAACAAATCTATAAACATTTGGTTCAAAGAAAATTGCGAAAGTGCTCTGTTTTCAGTCGTTAGTGCAGATCAGGATGCAGAGAAACATATTGTTGATCTAATAGTCGAAGGTGAAAATGAAACTATTTCTAAAAAGCTGACAAATAAATTTATAAACATTGAAACTTATTCAAAGAATGATTTAACTACTAGTCCTGATGTTGGTTCGAAGTCGGGCATCAATGCTAAAGTAGATGTAATTGCTACCAAACTATCTGGAATGAATTTAATGGTCGATGTGCCGAAGCTGGAAAACAACTGTCATGTTCAGGTTGTTCATATCAATTCACTTCATGATTTTTATGTGCAAAAGAATGAAGAAGTGATCACAGAACTTATGTTGGAATTTATATCTACATTTGAAGTTGGTGACGGAAGACTGCTATAAGCTGTTGAAAGAGAACAATTGTCTTTTTCTTGAGTTTGACCGCCATTCAAAGCAGTGCTGTTACGCTTGTAAATCTGTTGAATATAGTATTTATTTTTGTTCGTGTCAGGGACTCCAATTGATTTTAAAACGTCTTTCCACAAATCCGCACCTTGATAAGATTTTTTGACAATGTCTACTGCCGTTACTATTTCATTGACCTCAAAATAAGGATATTTCTGTAAAAAGCAATATAAATTTAAATTAATTCAAATAATTAACTGTTTTATTAGATTTCATTTTATTATTATATAAGATATCCCATCACAATCACGAACCTTTTAAATACCAAAGTATATAAATACCACAAAAAATTTTAACATGCATACACACACGCATACACACATACACACACATACACACATACATACACACATACATACACACATACATACACACATACACACATACATACATACATACATACATACATACATACATACATACATACATACATACATACATACATACATACATACATACATACATACATACATACATACATACATACATACATACATACATACATACATACATACATACAAACATACACACATATACACAAACATACACACATATACACACACATACACACACATACACACACATACACACACATACACACACATACACACATACATACATACATACATACATACATACATACATACATACATACATACATACATACATACATACATACATACATACATACATACATACATACATACATACATACATACATACATACATACATACATACATACATACATACATAAATAGATACATACATACATACATACATACATACATACATACATACATACATACATACATACATACATTGGAAATTATGTATGTAAATATTGGAGCTATTAATACCAGATTATGAACAAATGAAGCAAAAACAAAGTTTTTTAAAAACACACTTTTATATTTTTATTAAACAACGAGTATATTAGCATATCACAAATAATTATTTCATTACATTTTGTCCAATCGATCCGAAAATTTGATAGAATGCATTGTTAATCAGTTTGGAGGTATGTTTAAATTTTGAAGTCTCTAGCTCATTGGGCAGTTTATTTAAAATCGGTTGCAAATTTTAACGACAGACAGATAGATAGACAGACTGACAGACAGACAGACAGAGAAGTCAAGTTAAGTAAAAGTGTGTAAAAAAACATCGTTTTTCCTTAGAATCCGTTCCCGTAAAATTTAGTTGTTGTTTGTAAAAATATAAATTTAAGACATAAAATTGAGAGCGACGAGGTTTAACATACTTATAATAGGAAGATAGAAATAAATAGAAACTGAAATACTATGTGGTTTCCTTCACAGATCGAACTGACTTGTAGGTCGGAAATAACGGATAATGAAAAACTTTACGCTTGCATGCTATCTTAGATTCAATAATAAATAAACAAGTAAATTAAAAACGAATTTTTAAAACCCAATGCTTTTATATGTAATTAAAACACAAATTTTGCAATCAATTTTTTCTTATATTACTCTTTTATTTTATATTAAAGTCGCAAACCTTGGCAAACTTCCAGAGTACCACATCATGTTAAATAAACAACTTAGCTAGCTTCCCATGAGACAAATTTTATTCAATTTGCGGTTTCTTGTAGACTGTTAAATAAACAAACTGCTTATTAACTAAATTAATTGACTTATTGTAAAACTAATAATTGAATATTGCATTGTCTTCTATTTAGTATTTTGAGCATGTATGCAAAATTTGAAAAAATCTATCATCAGGAAGTGACTCAAAAATTGATTGCAAGATTTGAAACAGACAGAGAAACAAACAGACAGACAGAGAAACAAACAGAGACGACGAGTAGATAAAAGCATTGGGAAAAAAGTCAGTCGTCTCTCAGTTTTCAGGTCGATCTAATAAATATAAAGGATATAAGGTTGAAGAATGACGACTGCGTTAGAGATTAAATTGGAAAAAATCGCTTTGTACTAAAATGGCAGATGATGGAACCATTAAAATAAATAGAGTTGCGTGGGGCACGGAGAACGGGTAGCTGAATCATAGTAAAGTTTATTTTTATTGATTGATTGAACACAGTGAAAATAATATAAGGGATTTGACAAACACCGTTGAATTATTTTAAAGGATTGAAAGATTATACTATCCCAGATTTCAACAGCATTAGATTTACAAACTTTTATTCAATCTCTGTACGCAAATCTTGCAAGTAAAATTTAACAAGTTTTTTGAATAGTTAGTAAGCTGAAACTTTTAGCATAGCTTTATTTATATTGGATGAAAATGCATGATTAAATTGAAAAAAAAAACCGAAAAACCTAATTTGAATATCTTTCGTATTTCTAACCCTATTAAAATAAAAGTTTGTGTTGAAAAACTTGTTTATTCCTTTACTTGTTTGTTTATAAAAATACCTCCAAAGTACAAAAACGTTTTCACTAAATTATTAAAAAATATTGTTTTCTGTTTTTCCATGAAAAACAAAAATGACAATAATTTGGTACAATTTTTTGCTACATACATAGTAGCCTATTTTTGAACATTATTTAAAATTGCCAGACTGGTTAGAAATATTGTGCACATTATGAACTTTATAAATATGTTTTAATGAGTCTTACCAGATTTGGTTTTAGGCAACATTTTCAGAACACTACCCAAATCAAAACACCAACATTTGAAACAAATTACTAAACACCGGGGAAGAGGGTATTCGCCGGGAAGGCATTAAAAATTCCATAAATATGCCTTGACGACACACACCATGATTCTGCTGAGGAAAAACAAAGAAGATTTTCCAGCATCAAGATACTTCCAGACAGCGAATAGAGTAGGACTACGGGGTCACAGGTACAAGATCTTCGAACAATCGGAGGGGAAATTTAAGCAGAGATTCTTCAGCAGCAGAGTCATCAATGCCTGGAACCAGCTGAGTGAAGAAGCAGTTTCTGTTGAGTCGATTAAACATTTTAAAATTATGCTTGGACAAATTGGTTTTTAACCAGTATTGGTTATCACACAGGCTCTTTAGTCTTCTGGACCACTTTAAACCATGTTATTATTATTTATTATTATTAATTGTCGGCTTCTGAATATTTGATATTTTGTAGCAACATGATTGAACTAAATTATAAAATTAAATAAAAATTTTCACAATAATAGTTACCGAGATATTAGCTCTGCAACATCGGTGTTGTTAAAGCGTAAATCAGAGAAGGGTCTATTGCCTGAGTGTCTGCTAGGTAGTAAAAGTAATTGTCGGCTTCTGAATTTTTGATATTTTGTAGCAACATGATTGAAATAAATTATAAAATTAAATAAAAATTTTCACAATAATAGTTACCGAGATATTAGCTCTGCAATGTCGTTGTTGTTAAAGCGTAAATCAGAGAAGGGTCTACTACCTGAGTGTCTGCTAGGTAGTAAAAGTAATTGTCGGCTTCTGAATTTTCGATATTTTGTAAAAATATGATTGAACTAAATTATAAAATTAAATGAAAAATTTGACAATAATAGTTACCGAGATATTAGCTCTGCAATATCGGTGTTGTTAAAGCGTAAATCAGAGAGGGGTCTACTACCTGAGTGTCTGCTAGGTAGTAAAAGTAATTGTCGGCTTCTGAAGTTTTGATATTTTGTAGAAACATGATTGAAATAAATTATAAAATTAAATAAAAATTTTCACAATAATAGTTACCGAGATATTAGCTCTGCAATGTCGTTGTTGTTAAAGCGTAAATCAGAGAGGGGTCTACTACCTGAGTGTCTGCTAGGTAGTAAAAGTAATTGTCGGCTTCTGAATTTTCGATATTTTGTAAAAATATGATTGAACTAAATTATAAAATTAAATGAAAAATTTGACAATAATAGTTACCGAGATATTAGCTCTGCAATATCGGTGTTGTTAAAGCGTAAATCAGAGAGGGTCTACTACCTGAGTGTCTGCTAGGTAGTAAAAGTAATTGTCGGCTTCTGAAGTTTTGATATTTTGTAGAAACATGATTGAAATAAATTATAAAATTAAATAAAAATTTTCACAATAATAGTTACATCGGTGTTGTTAAAGCGTAAATCAGAGAGGGGTCTACTAACTGAGTGTCTGCTAGGTAGTAAAAGTAATTGTCGGCTTCTGAATTTTTGATACGTTGTTGATACATGATTGAACTGAATTTTAAAATTTAAATCAAAAATTTGACAATAATAGTTACCGAGATATAAGTTCTGGAACATCGGTTGTAAATCAGTAAGGAGTCCGCTTTGGTTCTAAGTTTTGAATTATGTATATGTTGTAAGAGTACAAATAAAGTTAAAATAGAAGCTTAAAATTATTTATAAAACGTTTTAGTAACTGAAAATGAGTTCCTAAAATATTGGTGGTTCCGTACATTTTTGTTTACTTTATGGTAAATGCAAATTAAATCTCAAATATCTTTTCAAATTGTTGTTGTCGGTTTTTCATTTCAACCCTATCAGTTTTAAAATTTAATTGTCTAACATTACCGATATTTCTTTTTTATATTTAAATAAAATAATTTGAGTGTCTGCTAGCTTTCCCCGTGCATTTCATAAGCTTTTCACCGTGTTACGAGTGTCTGCTAGCTTTACCGCAGTTGCATTTTCTAATTAACAAGAGTTAGTTCAGATTTATTATACTGTTCAATTATTTTACAATAAACCAAATGTGTTTTTTGATTTATATAATATTGTATTGTTGATTTTAGTGTAAGTTTAGATATAAAATATAATCAAGAAATCTGATTCAAAGCCTAATGTGAGTTTAGATTTAGAAGTTGTGCATGATTATGGTATTCGTTATAAAGATGAATCATACGACTATAACACAATAAAAAAGAGTATGGTGAACAAATATAAGCAGAAGATGGAAAGATATTGTGATGCTTCCATAGTTCAAAGTGGTTATGATCTTAAAGGTTGTGAATTTTTTCATTTATTAATAATTTTTGCAGAATTTAGTTTTGAATAACTATGATAAATAAAAGTAAAGGCAGTTGCATTATGGTGCTCTGTCTGAACCAAAACTCACACATTGGCTCCATCTTGCTTATATGGCATCACACATTTTTCCAGCCACTTGCATGTGTGTCCGAAATCAATGTGTGTCGAACCTCGAACTCGAACCTCAACCTCGTTACTCCCAAGTCCCAGTTGTAAAACTGGTTCTGTTTTATTGACTCAAGAAAAGATTTTTAGTTGAGTCAACCTTTAAATGCACTTGCAAGCTAGGAAAGCTAACCACATGACTAACTAATAGAGCTTTAGTGAAATATTTTTAGTAATGAGAACTAAAATAACACTACTGTCTTAAAGCCCTATCTCTCAATTTATATATATATTAATATATTACATTCTTTATTTGTTTTATTGAAAATACTTTGCCCAAAAGCATGTTTGTTACTCATTTAAGCAACTAGTTTCTTTATTTTTCACAATTATAGCAAAAAGGTCTAGTTGGTTGTTGTTTCAAAACAAAACACTTTTGAGTATTTTATAATATGCAGTGAAGTTTTTATTGATTGATGGCTTAAATTTGTAAGACCATTCTGCTTTTTTATTAGGTATAAAAAGAGTTTTTGACTACAAAATTAAAATTAATATTTCAATTTAATTGGGAAAACATTTACTTCAATAAAGCCATCAAGAAACTTTCACAGAATTACACCCTCCATTCCGCCAGTATCGTCACCAGGACTCCTTTGGTCTTTTCTGAATTGCTGTTCGACTATAATCCTCGTGAAGCCTTCAGGTGTAACATCACTCGTGAGGATTTCATTGAAGTGATGTCGAAACTGGAGAGTTCTTTTAAGAACATTCATTTTCCAGAGCTGCTGAAGGGTTTTTCTTGGCACCCCAAGAAAGAAAGATGTCCGACCGGTTACTTGACGGTTAAGGGAACGGAGCAGATGTTTCAACTGGGTTTAAAGTTTGGCAAAATGTATTCTGTACTGATTCAGAAAGTTATTCGTTCACAAAAAAAAGTTAAAGTGAAAAGAGACATTGATATTTCGAAAGAGGATGATAATTCCATCGATGGCAACTACTTCAACTTAAGGACGACAAACTATGAACGAACTTTTCAAAGCGGAACAGCATTACTTGCAGGCGCGTTAAAAGAAGCTTTTAGTACATTTTTGGGTGCCAGCACTGTTAATTCTACAACTGCTAAAAGTAACAGACAATTCAAAAACATTCTCAAACAACGTGTTGTAATTGAAGCAACCGAAAGCTCCAGCCTATGTGTTGATAATTATAACACGTCTGACTCTGAGAAACTGCTTTGCTCATGCACCAAAGTAAAAAAATTAGAAAGATTGATACAGTCATCTGAAGGAACAGATATCTTTACGCCAGAAGAAATGAAAATCATAAACAGAGGCAAAGTGGCTGTCATCCAGTTCTTCAGGAGTTCGTTCTCTCTCGGTTCTGCATTAGAAAGTCTAACCTCTTACGTTTGCTATGGGAAAAGATTACCTTGTCATGCCAAAGATAATGGAGGCAATAAGGACTCTTTTTTGAAAAGAGACGGAAAAAGGTGAGTGATGATAATTATCATGAATTTAAAAATCAATACAATGCAATTTAATGAATTTGTTTTAATAGCAGGAGAGCAGCAAAGAAAAGTGACAAATCCTGTCTCGACTGGGGAAATTTAACATTAATTCACGGGGCAATTGATGCCATTGAGGCAGCTCACTTGAGGATTAGAAACCAGCTCATCCAAAGCAGCCTGCAAGCCTATCCACTCCTGGTTGACATCTGGAACAAGCTCTTTCTGTCTACAATTTTCAAAAGTGGGTAAGGAAAAAGGCACGTAAAATGAAGGTTCTGGCTGTGCTAACTAAACTGGCATCTAATGTAATAGGAATGGGACGGATCCGATAATTTGAGATCCACGGATCCGAATCTTGATGCTGGATCCATATGGATCCGAATCCAAGTAGCAAGCATTTAAAATTAATTAAATGCCTAAATTTAATATATTTTATAAAATTTTTATAATCATACATAAGTTTATAAGTATTGACTAAAAATATTGATAAGATTCGTTATGTTCGTAAAGAAAGAAAGTTACGCATCCAGTTATTCATATAAATATGAGTACGAGTAGTCCAGGAGTTTTAAAAAGGACATTAATTTTGGAACCGTTTAAAACCGAATCTTCAGTGTTGGATTCGGCGGATCCGAATCTTATCCGGATCAGGAACCGTCGCATTCCTATAATGTAATATGGTTTTTACATGAAAAAAGTGAACGGATTGTGTAATTGAAGATTTTGTGAGTTGAATAAAAACATAAGATTTTAAGTAATATTGAGGTTTTTGTTGGTTACCAGCAAATTTATTTATTTATTTTTGATTATCCACCAGGAAAAAATGAACCGAGGAAACCAGTTCTTTCAATCTATTCCGGGCACGATACGACCATCGTACCACTCCTTGCTCTGCTTGGCCTTGAAAGGGTATCAATTGGGAATTTTATATAAATGAGCCTCGAGATATCGGGAAACTTAAGAAAAAATTTATTTAAAAAGTAAACTGCTTTCATCTTATTGGCTAGGTAACAAGAAGTTGTGCTGGAATACTTAAACTTGAATTTTATTATTTTTCTTTGTTTTTTTGCTTCCCAGGATCTATGGTGGCCACCGTTTGCTTCTTCTCTTTCTTTTGAGCTTCATTCGCAGAAGAGTAAGCAGTTCTACCTGCGACTTCTCCACAACGGACGCGACGTCACGAGTAATGTCGTCTTCTGCTCGGGCGGTCACACCAATCGCGACGGTTTGTGCCCTTTTGAAAACTTTTCATTCTTCGTCAAGAAGCAGGTAGAAGAAAAATATTTTAGCGGGAGAAGTTATAGGAAAATGTGCGAAAGTTAGTTCTTTTCTCTTGGATTTGGTTGTTTTTGGCTACAATTTTTCTGTCCATTTTGTTGTCGTCATTCAGTTATTTTATACTTGTTAATCTTTTTTTACCAAATTGTTTCCACCTCAGTCTTTTCAATGTTCTTCTACAATTTTATCTGCCATGGGAACAAATTTCTTACTTGCAATTAAACTTACAGTATCCATGATTTTGCAGAAATATTAAATGTTGCATGGCTGTTGTTACATCACATGCTGGTACTCCTGTTGTGGGTATTACCCCTTTTAAATAAATATTTTTCTATGAGAAGACCCTATATACACATAATGTGTGTGACTGATGCTTCAATACAGTTCAATTTCATTTATACAAGTTATGCTTTTATGATACGCGACTTACATATAATTTTATGATGAGTCAAAGATTTGTATCGTTTGGTATTCCGATCATTTTTAAATCCTTTATATTATTTTCGATTGTCTTCCCGTCTGTCTGTCTGTCGGTCACAAACTTTGAATCTCAAAATTGTTCTTCTTGATTGTCTTGTTACTTTTTATTGTATTTGCTCAATTACTTCTATAATGAATCCAGGTGATAACTAAATTATTACGAGGTGAATGTTAATTCTAACGATAGTGGATTTAAGTTTAAAATAGTTATATTAAATTGATTTTCAGTCATAAGTAGCCACAGAACACGTTTTTTGTTTACTCTCTGGTGCTAACTTAGTTGTGCTGTTATTAATTAATTAATTAACAAAAATTATTTTATTTTTAAATTAATAAAAACAAAATAAAATCTTGTTTTCTTGTAATAAAAAAACAATTGAAACTTTGAGAACAAAATAACTGAGGCTTCTCTTTCCTTTTTCTCTCTCTCTGAAGTGAGGAGACAGGAGTGTAAAAGAGAAATAAAAAATGAGGGAGTGCAAGTAAGTCAGAAAAAAAAAACATAACGGCTGTTCACACGCATGCAAGCACACACACACACAAGCAGACATTTAAGGGAAACAACTTGCACACGTACACACTGACACATGCATGTTGCATGCACATGAAAGCTAACAAATTCATTGTTGGTTCATACACGTGAATATTTACATAAAATGCGACTATATTTTTACATGATATACAACTAAATTGAGAAAAAAAGCAGCATTCAAACACACTTCAAATTTACACAAACATGCCATACATATCTTGCAAATTTTAATATGTATACATATATTTGTATGTACGTGTTTGTAACCTAAAAAATAGCATACAGAGGGGCAGTCATGTAACAAAAACAGAATAAACACAATTAAAAATGATCCAAAAAACCAAAATAACAAATTATAAAAACAAATATGAGTACAAAAAGGAAATACGTAGAGGTAATTCTACAGAGAAATGAAAAATTAACAAGATAGGTTCAAAACAAATCTTCAATGGAAACTTGAAGCAATTAAAAAACTTAAAACAGAAATTATCATTAAATGGTTATTTTGAGAAAAAAAATTTAATCAGAAATGTGGAAAAATCATCAATTCAAGGAATTCGTTAATAATAATAATAATATGAACAAATACAAATCACTTATCTGAATTATCAACTTTTAGTCCAAATGAATTCTATTACCATCAGGCGCACATATCAAAACGGGATAAGAGAAAAGCATGTCCGTTCAAGAAAATGAACATTCGTCAAATAAACAAGTCTTTGTGCCGGCAATTCAAATGCTTAGCAATTTTCTGAGACAAAAAATAGTTCAATCCTGCACGGCAGTGCCGACAATACAGTCAAGAGAGGCAACGGTAGCAAACGAAGTAGAAACACATGTGTTGGAGACATCCCATACCAACAACATTAGAAGATACATCTCATTAATATTTGTAATATAAAATATAAAGCATAACAGCCATTACAAAAGTTGGGATTATGGATCTTCCACCACAAATCCAATGCCTCTCTTAATGAATCAGTAGAATATAATAAAAAGTTAAACTAATGATAACTAACCAACCATATAAACAAAGCAAATATTTGGCTATTTGTGTCTTAATAATAATTCAACAATGAAAAATAAAATATTGGTTCAAATCCTTTTCATCATCATTATATTCACAAGCTCCATAACTATTGATCATATATATATATAGACATAATTATTAACACGATTAAAATTATATCATTATCGCTACGATCCATTACTCAGTCATTTTGTTAGTGACATCTGCAGCAGTAGTAGCAGAGAAATTGGCAGCATTATCACAATCAGCATTAACTACACTGACGCTAACATCTATTGCATGTTTATTAGCATTCAAGTCTTCATGATCATTATCCTCATCATCATCGTCATCTTCATCATCATCATTGCTGCCATTAGCCATTCTGGCATCCTCGGTGTTAATGTGGCAACCATAACCAGGTACGGGCAGGTGCTCTTTCGAATGGCCAGAAAGCTCTTCGGCATTTGAAAAACCTGCATAGCAGATGGTGCAGTAGAAAGTGGCAGCTTTAGACGAATATCCCGTTTCAACATCTGTCTCATCTCCGCTACGGTTGGCATCATGGTCGCAGTAGCCACTGCTATCATTGTAGTTGTTGTGGTCAATGTAGCTGTTGTCATAGTTACTGTGGTTGTTATAGCTACCACTTCCACCAGCATCGGTGCCATTCATACAGCTACTGTCTTGGAAAGATGCAGTCGCTCCAGTGCCGTAGCCACCGTAACTCACAGCTGCAGGCAGGTTAGCAGCTGCTGCACTATGGCTGAGAGCAGCTGCATAGTTGATATCGTCACCATTGTCGCTCTTGATCTTCAACCCCTCTTCAACTTTCTCTACGTTTCCGACAATCGAATAGCCACCCGGCCCCATTCGAAGTTTCTTGTTCTGATTTTTTTGCTTCTGTCCTCCTTTCTTCTTTTTCTTCTTCTTCTTTTTCCTCTTGATACTGCTGCCTCGCTTGGAGTCATATACGAAGATTCCATCTTCATCGTCACCATCGCTCCCAATGTCATTCGTTATGCCAATATCCTCATAGCAGCAACCGTCGTTGATGCCAGTAGTCTCCGTGTTTTCAGCAAAGATACCACCAGCTGCAAATGGTTTTACCTCTATTCTTCTCAGTCTGAAAGACCAGCTCTCCATTTTCTCATCCAGCTGATCCTCACCAAGTTGCTGTTGCTGCCACGATGGATCCCCAATTTCAACTTTGACCTTTGAGAGCTCATCAGTGGCCATCTTAAAAAACATATACAAAGTTTAAAAATATATTTTAGAGTTAGGGGTCATCCATATATTACGAACGCACCGAGGGGGATGTGTACGAAGTGAATGTTTTGCGTATAAGTGCGTATGGGGAGGGAGGGAGGCTCCAACAAATGCGTATATACGCAAAAAATGGTAAATATTATTTTTTCTAATAGTACTTATTGTTGCTTTAACTCAGTTGAATTGATTGAATAATAAATCTTATCGAGTAGCATCTAAGATCAATCAATTTAACAAACAAACTTGTATCACGCCTTTTTCAAAAATTCAAAGGCTCAATAATATCAACGATGGCGTGTCTAGAAAAGCGCGGCTGAATGTTTGAATTTGGCGTATCGAAATGGCGTCCTCAAGCGTACTAGTAATAATGCTGTTTGAGATGATAAATCTGCTGTATCTCCGTGGCTGCATTGGAATGCTATGATAATTTTTTTTTAATTTGTGTGCTTGTTGTGCACACCTTATGAGGTCTGACAGTAAATTTCAATTTAGTTTCCGAAAACATTATGTTGAGATAAGTCTAGCTCTAGCTCGTCATAGTCAATAATAAATCTGAAGCAATACATCAACCTGTTGTTAAAACTGGCTATTTTATATTGAGGAGGGGGGGTGAAATCTGCTGTGCGTATGTATGCATAGAGGAGGGGGTCTTCAAATGTACGAGATGCAACAGGTGGGAGAAGAGGGGGTGAAAATCTCGAGTTTAATGCATACGTAATATGTGAATGGCCCCTTACCTGACCAATATGTCAAAAAGGCACTAAAAATGTACTATATTGCTGATGACTATGGCAAAAACACTCACTTGGTTCCCCAGTTCACCAGTCCCCTCTTCGATTGGAGGCAGACGAGCCTGGATGGGCTTGCCACTGTGGACAGCCTCCACGTGTTTCTTCAATCTGGAGGGATGGTTGAACCTTATGCCACACTCTGAGCACCTGGTGAAATATTGCGATCATATATATGCTTATCAAATGCTTAATCTTTCGCCAGCCAATCCAGTCACTCACCACCGTCACCACCTGCAGTGTTGTTCGGTAACGAAGTAAAAGTAACGCGTTATTTTACTTAAGTACATCCGACGTACTTTTTGTCTGTAATGGAGTACAGATTATTTTCAGTACTTTTACTTGTAACGAAGTAATATTTTCGGACTTACTTTTACTTCGCTACTTTTCCAGGACAAAGCGTTACAAAGTACTGTAAAAAATTAATAAAACGACATGAAGTTTAAATCGATGTATTATTAATTATCTATGATTATTAACGTATGCGCTTCCGAAACCCATTTTACTTTTATGTGGGTGGAGCTAAGATTTTCGCGGTCATATTTGTTTTGGTGTACAATAGATTGTTCGAGATTACTATGGAATCTTCTGAAAATGAACGTAAACAATGGTGGCGAAGATAGGCAGAACAACAACGAACTTAATAAAGAACACCCATGGCCATACTTAGTCAAAATGTTCAGATTTGAATCGATGGAAGCTAAAACGTCTAGGTTCACATGCTTGCCGACACTTGCCGTGCAAACCTAAAGCAATTACGTGTTTAGCATTCCACAATTCTCCGTCGAACTTGAAGAAACACGTGATACGCGTGCATCCAGCGCGTGTATCGGAATACGAAAACTTGACGAAAAATGCAAGTAAACGAAAGGCAGACATTGGTGACAGTTCCCAATATGGTGAGCCAAAGAAACGAAAAATTCACCAAGCGACAGTTTCACAGTAATTCCTTAATGCCAATTTTGTGACACAGGCAGCGATCAACGACAGCATTCTGAATCTGGTAATGGGTGGAGTTCTTCCTTTACACACCGTCGAATTGCCCGAGTTTATTGATCTCATATCAGTCTTTCAGCAAAATCGTGAAACAATTACACGACATGCATTGAAGCAAATTATAATCTAAGACGATGGAATTACGATAAATTAGAGTTAGATAATTGACGAATGACCATTACAAGAGCGGCTTCAGTACTTTTACTTTTTACTTTAAAAGTAACTTTAAAGTGCTGTTACTTTTTACTTTTACTTAAGTAATTTTTTTAGCAAATACTTTTACTTTTACTTAAGTAACTTTTTGAAGCGTTACTTGTACTTTTACTTAAGTACTGAAACACAGTACTTTTTCCAACACTGACCACCTGTATCAATGCAGCTTTTTGGTACCACACGAACTGATGAATAACTATATCTATACAGTTGGAATATTTCATTAAGTAAAACAACATACAGTGATACTCCAATAAACATGCTCATCCACCAACTAATCTGTATTGCCACTGAACACCACAACACAAATTTTCAACATTTATCACACAAACCTACCTCAGTAGTTTGTCATTCTTGTGGGCCAGCAAGTGAAACTGTAGCCTCCTCTTTCTGGTGAATGACTCACCACACTCAGTGCACGTGTACTCCTGATCGATGGGTTAAGCAAAAACAAATTAGTAAAAAAATTAACTTTATTCTCTTTTTGGGTTAACTACTGAGTTGAATACCAACAGATCATCTATCTATCTCCACTGATTAAACATCTAGACTCACGTGAGATTTAAGATGGTGCTTGACCTGAAGCCAGGTGTCAAAGACCCTATCACAGGAAGGGCACTTGAGCAGAGTTTCATTGTGGACCAATCGGGTGTGTTCCTTAAGTCTGTCGGTCCTGCGAAAGATATAAATGTAACTGGAAAAGATGTCCTCATTCAGGTTATAGTTATAACCAATACACACTTACCGAGAAAAGCCCTGGCCACACCTGGAGCATGTAAATGGAAGCTCGCCAGTGTGGATGAACATGTGGCGCCTCAGCTTGTCGGGTCTAGTAAATCGACCCCCGCATTCAGAGCACTGGAGGGGCGACTCACCCGCATGGCTCATCAAATGGTAAACAAGCTCTCGTTTGCTGGTCAGGAGGCTGCCACACTCATCACAGGAGTACTGGGGCTGGTAATGATAATCATAGCTGAAGCGATAATGTTGTTGATGACCGTGACGATGACGTAAGACAATTGAAATAAACATAGAAAACACATCTCTTATTATATTGATGAAAAAAATGATAAACTACTGTATATACTCGGGTATAAGTCGAGAAATTTATACACCTTTTATGATGCCAAAATACGACTTTGACTTATATACGAGACACTGAATATACCGAAGATTTTGGGAGCTGGTCATTTAAATAAAATAGCCTTAAAAGTAAACTCTATGTTTAGTTAAACGTTTTCATTGTTTTTACATTGTTTTGTAAAGAAAAGACACATTTGCCCAAATTTTTCTTAAAATGTGGTCCAATGCTATGGATGGAACTGAAGATGACTTACTATTCCAAGAAGGCGACAAATCAGTAATTGTAAGCGACAATGAAGATGATGACGAATACACATCAGATATGAAAATTACACAGGAACAATACAACTTACTGTATGGTGATTCTGATGACGAAGCTACAGCTTTAGTTAATTTTTTTTTTATTTTATAATTTTTTGGCTTCGACTTATACTCGAGCCGCGGATTTTGGACGCTATTTTACCTAAAAAAGTACACTTCGACTTATACTTGGATTGACTTATATCCGAGTATAAAGGGTAAAATGGCAATACTAAAAGAAAATATATCAAGTACAAAGTTTATATGCTGTTTACAATAGCTGCAGTATCCTATAATCAAATCCACAATCCCAGTCTCACCTTGATTCTGGCCTTAGGAAAAAGGCCTGGATGGGCAGCCTTGAGGTGGCGCTTAAGGGCTAAGGATTTCTCAAAACCCTGCTGGCAGTGGGGGCATTTATAAAAAGAAGAAAGCAGTTCCGGGTGTCTCTTTGAAACGTGCAGTTTCAGCTTGTCCACCCTTAAAATAAAAGACCAGTATGATAATTGATAGGTGGACAAATAAAAATAAAACATTCTAAAATTGGTATCCCAACTTCATCGATACAAAAATCATTATAGCAATTGCCTAGAATGATTGACTGACAAACCTGGTGAAGGACTTGGGACAGCTGATGCATTGATACAGGGGTTTATTTTTAGTCTCAACACATTCACCTCCTTCTCCACCACCTACAATGCCATCTTGACTGTTTTTAAGGTTTTTCTTTTTCTTGGATGATTTCTTCTTATTTCCTTCCTGACCTTTGACCTGCGACCCAGCAAGTAGGCCAAGATCGGCAGGGGGCAGTGAGTCCATGTGAGTCCTGAGATGAAGGTCAAGATTGTCATTGCTAGTCAGGTGCTCACCACAAAGGGGGCATTTGATTAGGTCAAACTTTGCCTCCTGTTGCTGAGAGATCATTCGCCTGTTCTTTTCCAATGACAATGAAGGTTGGGGTGGTGATGATGATGATGATGCTGCTGCTACTGAAAGCGGTGCAGGTCCTTCCTTTTTTGGCATGTCATTTGAGAAGTTGCAACCATCTAAAGTCGGGTTAGCGCCAGATACTTTGCTGGCATTGCTTTGGCTATCTGCTTCTGCAGTTCGAATCTCTCTTCCTGTCACAGCCAGCTTTTTTTCAACTGCAACCTGAGACCCTTCGGTTTGCACACCTGATTTTTTGGAAGAAGTCTGAGCAGTCTTATTTTGATGTCTGTGATGATGATGATTTCCAGAACCCATTTGCGCCTCTCCTTAACTGGTTCCTGCTCTACTGGGAGCAGCACCATTGTAAAACCCATCCCCAGCCTGGTTGTTACTGCCTTCCTGATTTGTTGATTTCCCATCACTGTCAGTTTTGCCAGCTGAACCCTCCATTATTTTATCCTGATGTTTTGAGAAGTTGCCAGCTGTGCTCAAAGAATTCCACAAGCAATTTTGGATGAATGTTTCAGAATTCTGAAAAGGCCTATGTGGAATGTAAGAGCAATTTCGTGAAGTTGTGGTGGCAGCAGCAACAGCAGTAGAGGCAGTTGCAGCACTGACCCCAGACCGAGAGACTTGATTGGCAGCCTCAATATTTTGGTGACTACGCCTTGCTGCAGATGATGTGTCTGAGCCTTGACCTTGTTTGGAAGTCTCTCCAAATTCTGCTGAGGGTGGGGTTACTCTTGATTGATAAGGAGACCCCTGAGGGTAGAAATTGGGAGGGTAAAAAAAGTTTGCATGATGTGGATGAGCCTTAGGGTCTCCATTTTGGTAGCAGTTTTGATAAAAACTACTGGCCATGCCAGAGTAGCAGAAAGGAGGACCAGGCTGCTTTATGTTGGCTGTGCCATGAACCGGCGGAGCAGGAAGGTAGTTATTTGAGTGGCGACAACTGCGCATATCATTCTCAAAGAACCTGCTGTAGTTAAAATTGGGATAAAAATTGAATCCACCCGGATCCAGAAAATTGTTGAATGGCTGTGTAAAGCATTTCAACCCGACGTTTCCGTTTGCACCTGGAATGGCCGGAAGATCAGAGTTTTTGAATTGCTTAAATCGCTCGTTGAAATATTCCATCTTGCTGCGTTTTACCAATTATTTATAATTTATATCTAGTCATCTAGTAGTGGACGTATAAATTATTACGCTTATTTGTCATTCGGGATAAGGATAATGGCGAAATGTCTCTACGCCATCTACGCCCTGCGAGCGGACCGTTTCCATATTGAAAAGTTAGCAAATAACTCGATGCGTCTAAAATAAATTCAGACGGCAAATTAAGAAAACAATTTCCGCTGCACCTACGCTAGCAGTCGTGTCGCTTCCCAAAATAATGAGACGAAGAGGCTACAATATAATGAAAACCCACACAGAAAATAAAAACAAGTGTTATGGCGATGTTAAAATTTATTTATTGCGATGACTCCAAATAAAATATTAAATTTATAAGCAACAAATTTAATTATAAAACGTACGTTAACAGGCCAAGATTTTATTTTTTACGTAAAACCAACCACTTATAACGCCAATGTTATGCAGTAAAGTTTTGACTAAAATAATTTAAACTTTTTTTTTTAATATTGAATAAACACGACTTTAAATAAAATTAGGTTTCACCCTTTAGGCTAAAAACTGCAGTAGTTCCTGAAAATAGTTTTGTTTTTAATTTGTCAATATTTTTTATTTTACTGCTGTCATCCGTCCTTTATACTTGAAAAATCCAGTGAATATGGGTTTCTCAAGATTTTAAAACAGTAGGAAACACTCACCTGCATAGATATCTACGCTCACCTGATTCCACAGTTCACCAGCCCCCTCTTTGATTGGAGGCAGACGAGCCTGGATGGGCTTGCCACTGTGGACAGCCTCCACGTGTTTCTTCATTCTTGAGGGATGTTGAACCTTATGCCACACTCTGATAACCTGTTGAAATATCGTGATCATATATATGCCAAGCCTTTTATCAAATGCTTAATCTTTCGCCAGCCAATCCAGTCACTAACTCACCACTGTCACCACCCTGTATCAATGCAGCTTTTTGGTACCACACGAACTGATAAATATCTATATCTATGCAGTTTGGATATTTAATTAAATAAAACAACATACAGTGATACTCCAATAAACATGCCCATCTATCAACTATAATCTGTCTGCATTACTGAATTCAAATGTGTGCGATTGTGAAAATCACTCAATATGAAATCACTAGAGATAGCCGTCAAAAATTATGGATTTTTTTTAAATTTCATTATTATTTTTCGAATGCAGCATACCTCTTTTGATCTTTAGGACTGACCATGTAGTTCTAGATTCTAGAACTACATGGATGGACCATGGACTCCTAGATAGCTTTTATTTAGGAGTCCATGGATGGACTGACAGTGTACAATTGCGTAATAACTTTTATTACAAGCCTGCGCGCACTAAATTTAGTAATTTAGCAACTGCTGATTGCTGATCACCGCGGCGGGCCGCGTTATGCGAAATTGCTAACATTTTAGCATACATTTATACAGACATAAGAAATTATGTATATTGATGATGTGAGCTCCAGTGTTGGGGGTATAGTATAACGCTGTACTTGTACAGGCCTGTAGCCAGTGGGGGAACAGGGGGCTAAGTCCCCCTTACGAACATCTTGTGCCCTTCCACTAAAAGTTATAGCTAATACCCCCGCTAAACCCCCACAGACAGAAGTGACAAATAAACTATTTACTTACTGATAAAGCTTAAAGTTCTTACACTCTCGGCAGGCTATGGCCACTGCTACTGAAGCCATGAATATTAATTTTAGCTGACTATGTCCAGATAACGTGGATATACAGGGTGGACCAAAAACAGTGAGACGGTCCTATAATATGTTCTTTAATTATTGCATTCTTTGATCACACTAAAAGTCAAAAATGGCGACCGGAAATCAACTAAATAGCGGCATAATGATTAGAGTTAGTAAGTAAAATCATCATATTACCTTTAGGCAATATTTTGTTTATTTGGAAATTTTTTGATTGTATGATACCGTCTCACTTTTTTGGTCCACCCTCTATAAGATTACAATTTTCACTTAGGCTTCTTGTTTAGTTGTGCTCTAGTTTTATTATAATTGGTTTGCTTAATAAATTAAAGCTATGAATAGCTTGAAATCAATAAATATTTTTATATTTTCAACAAAATAAAAAAAGATGAGATCTCCAATAAGGAGTCAGTTTTTCTGGAATGATTAGGCTGATTTAATTGTTGGCCACAACATCTAACTGAATTGATCGAACATGTCGATGATTACTGAAAAAAAATCAAGAAGAAGAAAAGAGGTTAAAATTAACAATTTTAATAATGGTGGCACAGTGGCATATGTAGACAAAAATTATGAGGGATCAATTCGTGGGATATGGCGGACGATGACTTTCTGCATAGGTTGAGGGATGAAGGGAAGGAAGGATTGAGAGTTTTTTTCCATAAGCTTAATCAGCTAGCCTCTAATTTTTTTCAACCAATATTTTTTATCTTTCGCATTCTCAGCATGTGTCCTTATTTACGCATGCTGGAGCTCTATTACATTAAAGTGTTACAATCTAAGTGTTTTTCATGGTGTGCGATGCCCTCCTAAATACACCCAGTGGCGGATCCAGAAACTCCTGATGGGAGTACCAGGAACATCTCCAAGGCGGGGAGCCCACTTAAGTGCAGGATCCATTTTAGTGCCGGGAAACACACTGAAAAGTCCGGGAAGGACCACTTAGAGGTCGGGAGTGGCCTACTTAGGTGCCGGAGGCCCACTTCAATGCGTGCGGCCCACTTCAGTGCTGGGGGCCCCCTCAAGGGCGTAGGACCCACATCAGTGCCGGGGCCCCCTTGAGTGCGTGGAACCCACTTTAGTGCCGAGTGCTTCTTTAAGTGCCTGGGATCCACTTTAGTGCCGGGGGCCCACTGACAAATCCGGAAAGGGCCACTTAAAAATCAGGAGGGACCTACTTATGTGCCGGGGCCCACTTAAGCGCGGAAAACTTTTAAGGGCGGGGCCCACTTAAGTGCGTGGGGCCCACGTTAGTGCCGATGGCCCACTGAAAAGTCAGGGGGCCATGGCCCCCTGTTCCCCTAATTGACATCCCTGGGGAGTACGCAGGTAAACCGCTTTTAAAAATTTTTACACTCTCTCCTCCAGAAAAACCTGAGGACTGGGGGAGGGTAGTCGCAGGCATTTTTTAAAAAATTTCAAGAATCACACTTTCTCTTTCCAATTTTTAGTATTTTTACCCATGTTTTACTTTATATATCCAATATAAAGCTATGCTGAAAGTTTCAGCTTCCTAGCTAGTCAAAAAGCTGGTTATATTTTACTTGCAAGATTTGCGTACAGAGAAAGACACATACATACAGACGCAAACAAACAGAGATTGTAACCTAAATCAAGATTGTAAAAATTGTGAATTATCGAAAGTATAAAAATTACTTATACCAGAAGTGGGGTTCGAACCCACGTGGACATACGTCTATTGGATCTTAAGTCCAACGCCTTAACCACTCGGCCATTCTGGTACACAGATGAAGTGGACTTACATAATAACTATATTAGTTCATTCCGTCAGTTCTTTGTTTAAACTAAGAAAAGTTGAAATATATTAATAATACCAGTAATAATTTTTTTCGTCATCACAATAAACTGAACACAATAAATTCTAAAATCATAGCTGAAAGAATTCAATAACACAACCGATACAAAATAGCATTTTGTCAAAAAAACATCGTTTTTAAATTGAAATGACTAAGCGAAAGTTTAATTTTATCAATTTTTTAATCTATATTTATGTTAACGCGCTCAAACCTTTTTCCTAAAATCGTATCTACGAAGAGTTTTCGAAATAGCGCCAGCTATCGAATGATTATAAATTAATATCTGTTCTCGGCAGCGAAAATTTAGTTAATGTGAAATTGAAATAGTAAAATCACGTCGCACACGTTATAAAGATGATGAACTTAAAACTATAATAAAAACCTTTTGAAATATGCATTTAGATCTTATAAGATTTATAAGTTTTATCAACAAATATTCTAAATACCTATAATATAAAGTCATTATTGAAGATCCTCTTCTCACAATCATTATTTCCAGTGGTGGGAAAAAGTTAACTAAAAAGTTACTAACTAATAGTTTAACTACTTTTTTTAGTGAAAAGCAAAGTTTAACTAAATCAAAAAAGTTTAGTTAAAGTGATAGTTTAACCACTATCTTTTAGTTGCTAACTAAAAAGTGTAACTAAAAAATTTAGTTGCTTCAAAAATCGAAATAAAATTTTATGTTTATCAGTTCTAAAGTGACTTTAAAAAAATGTAAAACAAGTAAATTAAAAACGAATTTTTAAAACCAATGCTCTTATATGTAATTAAAACACAAATTTTGCAATCAATTTTTTCTTATATTACTCTTTTATTTTATATTAAAGTCGAAATATCTTAATTATATCGAAATATCGAAATTAATTAAAATTAACTAAATTAATTGACTTATTGTAAAACTAATAATTGAATATTGCATTGTCTTCTATTTTGAGCATGTATGCAAAATTTGAAGAAAATCTATCATCAGGAAGTGACTCAAAAATTGATTGCAAGATTTGAAACAGACAGAGAAACAGACAGACAGAGAAACAGACAGACAGAGAAACAGAGACGACGAGTTAATAAAAGCATTGGTAAAAATAGTTTGTTCCCATCTCTGATTATTTCCTAATTTATATCAATGACATTTGTACTGTTTGCGAGAATACGTTTCTTTTTGCAGATGATGCTAAAATATTTAAAGTTTTGAGCAGTAAAGATGATTGCAGCAGGCTGCAGAATGATATCAGTAGAGTGGTGGAGTGGTTCAATAGATGGCAGATGCAGGTAAATATTGGAAAATGTTGTCTTCTCCATGTTGGGGGGGGGAAACATTTCCTAAACAAATATCATTTGATAGATTTGGGTGGCACCACGTGTGAGATACCAACACTTGAATCAGTCTCGGATCTCGGTATTATTATGGATTCAAAACTCCAATTTAAAGAACACATTTTATCTCGGATCATGTTATATATATATACTAGCAGTGCCCGTAGCGGCTTCGCTCGCATGAAATTAGAGAGTTTGAACCGTGCATCCATAGTAGAGATCAATTTTTTAGGTCTCGGCTCGGCCCGTCGACAACTTAGCCCAGCCCGTTTTAAAAACCCAAACTCCTGGCCCGGCACAGCCCGTCTGAATTAGGCCCGGCCATATATATAGAATAGGTATATAGGCCCTACACCTATTATCGGCGTCCAACCCTAGGGGGAAATATTTAGAGTCTTTTTTTGGCCGTTCTGAAACAGTGACGTAAATAATATCGTCTGCTGCCAAGCAAGTGCCGGAACGATTTTTTCTCAAGTTTTTGCGTAACCAGATGACATTATTAGTCATTTTCATCTGATTAGTTTGTTCGTTTTATTAGACAACATTTTAAAAGAATTATAGAACTTTTGTTAGTTACACTACATTTGTGACTACATTACAAGAAAACAAAGTTAGTTAATTTCTGTTATAATCTTACATAGTTTATTTTCTTAATCTTTTCTTAAACTTTCTTTCTTTTTATAGTTACTTGATAATGCCATCCAAGTGTTGCATATCATTATGTGAAAGTAGAAGAAGTAATACAATGGAATATTCTTTTTTTTCGTGTAGTATTTTTAATTATAGTTTAATATATTTGAAAATAAATTAATTAAGCTAAATAATTAAGATTTGTTATTTAAGTTTTCCTAGAGAAGCACGAAGACGTTGTGAGTGGATAAAAACAATTCAGCGTTTGAATGATGATCCTTTTTGGCAGATTGGTCCTGACACAAGAATCTGCTCAAAACATTTTGATGATGAAATGATATACATAATGGAAAATAAAATAAAATTGTATTATAATGCCATACCATGTAAAGGACCAATAAAAATGGTAAGTTAACAAAACAGTTTTGTACCACTTTGTGAAATTATCTAATTTATTCTGAAACCCTAATGTTCTTTTTTTGTGCAAGGTATGTTCTTAAATGACAGTTGTAAATATATTTTAATTTAATCTGCAAGAACATTTATGAAATTATTTATTATGTCCTATACTTTAGGGAAAACTAATAATTATGTACTTTTAAATTTTCTGGATTTAGATTTGCAGTGTGCAGGATAAACTTAATGAATCATTATCAGCCAGGCCAAATACTCCAAGAGAAGAAGTATTCTTGGTTACTATATTGCTTTGAAGTTTTATTTATTTAATCTGTGGGGCTTCGATAAGTTTTAGTTTTGTTATAAGAGAATTGCAAATAAAACTTAAAATAAGTTAATTTATTCATTAACTATTACAATTAATTTTTGTCTGTAAATCTTATTTCAAACTTTTTCATTTCTAGCCAACAACATCTCTGACTGAGGAATTTCCCTCATCAGATATAGTTAGTTAGCAGTTTTGTTGAATGATTTAAAAATAATAAATATAAACACTGTTTTGTTATATGTTGTATTTCTTTAATAACATTCAAATTTTCTGAGATGTTATGTTGAAAATTTTTTTTTAGCCTTCTTCATCAACTCCAAAAAAGTTACTTGCTAATTCAGCTTCTGCAACACCCAATAACAGAAAAAGAATAGCTTTGGTAAGTTTATCTTATCATATATTTATTTCAAGAATTGTATGTTTTTCTAAAAACAGTTTCAACGTAACACAAGTCTAAATGAAAAAAATTATTTTTTCTATATGCATTAGGATCATCGATATGTTCTGACACCTAACCAATTAGCTAAACGATATAAAAGATCATCCACTAATCTTGCAAGAATAAAGGTGAAGTTCCAAAACATTATGAAAACAAAAAAAAGAATTGAGGAAAGATGCTTAAATGTTATGGAAGAGGCTAAAAACCTCAATTTAATTAATGAAGATCTCTCCAAGAAACTGGAATTTTATGACAGTCAGTTCAGAATAAAACTGCAGAAAAATGTTTAAATGATAGGTAATAAATTTCATAAACATTTTAGGTCAACTACCCAATATGTTTAAGGCTGGAAAAGTCTATACAGATGAACAAAAGTCGTTTGCATTAACACTTCATCTGTATGGACCAAAAGCTTACAATTTTCTTCGAAGCAAAGGCTTGAATCTTCCACACACAAGGACGCTCCGAAAGTTTGTATAAATTAAATAAATTTATCCATATATATGGAATAGGTATATATATGAATTTATCTAAAACCTGAAAGTTTTTGACAACAAAAATTAAACCTCAATATTCTTATTTCAGAAGTTATTAATTTTGCAAAATTTTGGTAACTTTAATCATGATATTCTCAAACTGTAGGTGGCTGGTAAAAGTGGATGGAAGTCCAGGGCTCAACTTAGAAATTATGGAATTTCTACAGAAAAAAGTTCAAGAAGATAGTTACACTTACAAGAGATGTTCATTAATTATAGATGCCATGTCCATTAAACATCATCTACAAAATATTAGAGGAAGTAATTCAAAAACAGGTTTCTATATAAAATATATGCTATGAACATTTACTGTTAATCTAATTGAGCACTAACCTAAAAAAAAATAACTCTTATAGGATTTGTTGATTTGGGACTTGGAGAAGTTTCGGATGAGGTAGCCACAGAAGTGTTGGTGTTCATGCTTGTTGGGACTGTTAGCCACTGGAAGTTGCCAGTCGCATACTTCTGCACAAATGGTCTAACAGCTGTTATGCAAAAAAATTTAGTCTATTCGGCTATAGAAAAATTACAAAGCCTGGAAATTGAGGTTTTTACCCCATAATTGAAAATATCACCATTAAAGTTTCTAATTTACTACATAAATTCTTAGGTTGTTTCTTTAGTCATGGATGGTCTTAGAACAAATATATCTATGTGCAACCTCTTAGGATGCAATTATAGACTACCAGACCCCAAGCCATGGTTTTATGTCAATGGCAGTGTAGTATATGTGTTTCTTGATGCTTGCCACATGATAAAACTTTTAAGAAACACGCTTGACTCTTGTGGCAAACTACAATCAAAAAAAGGTACTGTTTTGAAGTGAACTATGCATTCCTTTGAAAAAATAATTAAATATAAATAACAATAAATGATAAATTTACATCCATAGGCACTATTGACTGGGATCACATTAAAAAACTCAATAACATTCAAAATGAAGTTGGTCTCAGGCTGGCAAACAAACTATCAAACCAGCACATACACTTCCATAGGCTCAAAATGAAGGTTAAAATTTAACAAAAATTGTCCTTGCTTGTATTTAAAATATAACCATTAAAACTATTTTTTAGGTTTCATTGGCTGTTCAAGTAATTAGTAATTCCACTGCTATGGCTCTAACAGCACTCAAAGACCTAGGATGCCCAGAATTTCTTAATGTTGATGCAACAGTAGAGTTCATCCAATTAGCAGACACTTTGTTTGATATTTTTAATTCAAGACATCCTAGTTGTAAGTTTTTTAAAAGTCCTATAAATAAAGAAAATTATTAAAACATTATGAAAAAGTTATGTGATATAAGCAAATACTTGCTAGAACTAAAAACTGTTTGCGGGAAACCCCTCTATCTTACAAACAAGTAAGTAGTTCTTAAATATTGTAACACTTAGTGAGTGTTCATTTTCACAAAATCTTTATGTGTTTTATAAGCATTACATATTAAATTACTAATATTTTAATATTGCTTAAGTTAAATTTAACATTTAATCCATTTAAATTTTTTAAGGTCCACTTTTATTCTTGGATTTGTATCTAACATTTCTGTAATTAAAAAATTGGCACCATCGTTACTGGAACATCAGAAGTATGTCATGACATACAAATTTTCTCAAGACCACTTAGAATTATTTTTTAACTCAGTAAGAAGAAGTGGTAAGTCATATAAACTTCATTTAGATAATTTAAATTATTATTTATTATAAACCTTTAGTACACAGGTGGTTGGAACAATAATCCTTCTACCTATCAATTTGCCAGTATTTTTAAGAAGTATCTTTGTAAATGTGGATTGATTCCAGATAGCAGTGGAAATGTAAGAGTTTTAGAAAATTCTGAATTTCTTTTGCCATCAAGTAAACATTTACAGAGCCAAAGTATTGCTCACCAGAACAAGTAAGTTTATTGATGAATAACAATGCTTAGATTTGGTTTACCATTATACTAGTTTTACTATTCGTTATTTCTATTTACTAATTTATTTATATAACTTTTTGCAGTTATTCCTTTGCATCATTAACAACTTCTGCACTGATTGCTAATGCCACTACCTACATAAGTGGATGGGTTGTGGCTAAGGTTCTTCCGACACTAAACTGTAACAAGTGTCGTGCAAGCATGGTAGCAGAGGCAACACCACAAACTACAATGTATCATTTAATGAGATTAAAAAATGAAGGATCATATTTCGTTCCTTCAGAAGGTGTAGTCAAGGTAAATTTTTTTTAAAGTATTAATTTACTTTTAGTGTTAATTAGAAGTCTTTTGTAAATTAAATTTAATTTATTTACACCTTTCAATATGTTAGACATATTAACATTCCAATTTTATTTTCAAGATCTGTAAAGTTACAGAATCCTGCTTACGTCAAACAATCAACATCAGACAGTCAACAAATACAACGACAACTCAACAACTAATGTCTCTGGTGCTTGTGAAAATTGGCTCCTCTGATATTTTAAATTTAAATCAACATTTATTCGAAACTGTAGATGGAATAGACAATCACATATATTCATTAATTAAAAAAATAGTAAATATTTATATTGATCTAAGACAATATCATATTTGTAATTTATCAAACCAACTTATGAAAAATTTAGGAAAAAGACAATCATTAACTAAATGTATAATTAATTATGGTTTGTAATATATTAAAAATTACCCAACTTGTCTTCGTTCTGTACACATTTTGATCAAACGACTCATCCGAATTATTTTTTTCTTACATTCTATCTCTTCTGGTAAGTTTAAATCTAACTGGATCGCTCAAAACAGTTGGAGCCAATAAGAAAACTTAAGCTACACATGAGTCCATATGAGGAATAGGAATAATACTAGTTATAAATAGAGATGATGGGAGTGATAAAACTAAAGAAAGAAATATTTATAACAAATAATAAAATAAATTAACTCAAACTAAACTAATAATAGAATGGCTGAAACACAAAATAGATTGGAGGCAGGAGGATATTATTTTTATCAACCACAATCACCATGGCACTATGGACGTCTATATTTCTATATTATATAAAAGTCAGTAACAAAATCAAATGGTTACTCAACTGCATTGGGCTACCCGCAGCTATTACTTATATTATTATGCTAGCTCAGCTAGCTAATGATGAAGTCAAATGAAGTGTCCGTTACGATTCACGATTCACTGAATGCTTTATTGGCGGGACCTCAATATCAAAAATTGGATTTATTCCCAGATCAACCTTTTTTTTCTTAAAACACCTGGTGTAAAGAACTATAAATACGACTTTTTTTTGTTTTGTTAGTTTATTTTATTGTCGCTCCATCAACAAACCGCCGTACGTCGTACGTAGATCATATTATAAATAAGTTTGAAATGTTTTTACAACTGCGTTAAGAAAAGTAAACTTGTGTTTAGGCAAGTTATATAAATTTTTATTTATTTTATTTTTATTTAATTGTTTAATTATAATTGCCTAAGTATTATCAGAAAAATTTAAATAATTTAAATAAAAACATATTTTCAAAATCGTTATAATTGGGTTCTAACGCTAGCTGTTCTTTGTTTTTTGGCCGTTCCAAAATCTCCTATGCTATGCCATCTTGCTTTGTGCAAATTGACTGGGAAGGCCTATATACCTATTCTATATATATGGGCCCGGCCCATTCTTACAGGCTTAGAAGTTCTATATACTTGATGAAAAACTTCGGCCCGTCCCACCTTGACTTCAGGTTTGGCCCGGCCCAACTGAAGACCTTAAAATCACTAAAATATCTATATACTTGGTGAAAAACCTCGGCCCGTTCCACTTTGATTTAAGGTTTGGCCTGGCCCGTGTGAAGACTCTAAAATAACGGCTTGGCCCGGCCGGTGATAAACTGAACTTAGCTACTTTTAACCAGCACAAAACTTCAAAATACTAATTTTTACATTTGTAGCACTTACAGTTTTTGAGTAGCAGTTATTTTGAAATCAAATAACCCTTTTTTCCACCCCACATTTGATGTCCTGAAAACCAAATTTTTAAAAAAATGTTGAAACACTTATATATTAATTTTTTGAGTAAATACTAAATACTAATTTTGACATCTGTAGCATTCACAGTTTTTGAGTAGCAGTTACTTTAAAAACCAAAGAAACCTTTTTTCCACCCCACATTTGAGGTCCTGAAAACCAAAATTTCAAAAAATGGTGAAACACATATATCTTTATTTTTAGAGTAGAAACTAAATACTAATTTTTACTTTTGTAGCATTAACAGTTTTTGAGTAGAAGCTACTTTAAAAACCAAATAACCCAATTTTCCAACCCACATTTGAGGTCCGGGAAACCAAATTTGTAAAAAATGGTGAAACACGTATATCTTTATTTTTAGAAAAGAAACTAAATAATAATTTTTACATCTGTGGTATTTACTGTTTTTGAGTAGCAGTTACTATAAAAGACAATAAGCCCTATTTTCCACCCCACATTTGAAGTCCTGGAAACCAAATTTTCAAAAAATGCTAAAACACGTATTTCATTATTTTTGGAGTAGAAACTAAATACTAATTTTTACTTCTGTAGCATTAACAGTTTTTGAGTAGCAGCTACTTTAAAAACCAAATAACCCAATTTTCCAACCCACATTTGAGGTCCGGGAAACCGAATTTTCAAAAAATGGTGAAACACGTATCTTTTTATTTTTCAAAAAGAATCTATATACCAAATTTCAGAAAAACATTTTAGAAAATATTTTTAGAAAAAAGTTTGTTTTCCAGTTTTTTTCCCTCAGGAGCAAAATTTTCAAAAAATCCTTTCTTAGCGGATGTTTACGCTATAAAAGTAATATAAGTTCCAAATTTCACGTTCCTAGGATGAGGCGTTTGAGCTCGGCGTTGATTATCAGTCAGTCATCTGTCAGTCAGTCAGTCAGTCAGTCAGTCAGTCAGTCAGTCAGTCAGTCAGTCAGTCAGTCAGTCAGTCAGTCAGGACATGTTCTTTTATATATATATACTAGCAGTGCCCGTAGCGGCTTCGCTCGCATGAAATTAGAGAATTAGAACCGTGCATACATAGTAGAGTACTGAACGGATCAATTTTTTAGGTCTCGGCTCGGTCCGTCGACAACTTGGCCCAACCCGTTTCAAAAACCGAAATTCCTAGCCCGGCACGGCCCGTCTAATATGGGCCCGGCCCGTTTTTAAAGGCCTAGAAGTTTTATATACTTGATGAAAAACTTCGGCCCGTCCCACCATGATTTAAGGTTTGGGCAGGGCCGTATGAAGACCCTAAAATAACGGCTTGGCCCGTCCGTCCGGTGATAAACTGAACTCATCTACTTCTAACCCGCACAAAACCTCAAAATACTAATTTTCACATCTGTAGCACTTACAGTTTTTGAGTAGCAGTTATTTTAAAATCAAATAACTTTTTTCCACTTCACATTTGAGGTCCTGGAAACCGAATTTTCAAAAAATGGTGAAACACGTATATCATTATTTTTAGAGTAGAAAATAAATACTAATTTTACTCTTGTAGCATTTACAGTTTTTGAGTTGCAGTTACTTTAAAAACCAAGTAACCCTATTTTCCACCCCATATTTGAAGTCCTGGAAACCAAATTTTCAAAAAATGGTAAAACACGTATATCATTATTTCTGGAGTAGAAACCAAATACTAATTTTAACTCCTGTAGCATCTACAGTTTTCGAGTAGCAGTTGCATTAAAAACCAAATAACCTTATTTTCCACCCCACATTTGAGGTCCTGGAAACCAAATTTTTAAAAAATGGTAAAACACGTATATCTTTTTTTTTTGAGTAGATACTAAGTATTAATTTTTACATCTGTGGCAATTAGCAGTTACTTTAAAAACCAAATAACCCTATTTTCCACCCCACATTTGAAGTCCTGGAAACCAAATTTTCAAAAAATTGTGAAACCCGTATATCATTGTTTTTAGAGTAGAAACTAAATACTAATTTTTACTTTTGTAGCATTAACAGTTTTTGAGTAGAAGCTACTTTAAAACCAAATAACCCAATTTTCCAACCCACATTTGAGGTCCGGGAAACCAAATTTGTAAAAAATAGTGAAACACGTATATCTTTATTTTTAGAAAAGAAACTAAATAATAATTTTTACATCTGTGGTATTTACTGTTTTTGAGTAGCAGCTACTATAAAAGACAATTAGCCCTATTTTCCACCCCACATTTGAAGTCCTGGAAACCAAATTTTCAAAAAATGCTAAAACACGTATTTCATTATTTTTGGAGGAGAAACTAAATACTAATTTTTACTCCTGTAGCATTAACAGTTTTTGAGTGGAAGCTACTTTAAAAACCAAATAACCCAATTTTCCAACCCACATTTGAGGTCCGGGAAACCGAATTTTCAAAAAATGGTTAAACACGTATTTTTTTATTTTTCAAAAAGAATCTATATACCAAATTGAGGGGAAGAAACTGGAAAACAAACTTTTTTCTAAAACAATGTATATCTCGAAAACCAAAAATGAGGAGATTTTGAAATTTGGTACATGGATTTTTCTTGAAAAATAAAAAGATAGGTGTTTCACCATTTTTTGAAAATTCGGTTTCCCGGACCTCAAATGTGGGTTGGAAAATTGGGTTATTTGGTTTTTAAAGTAGCTGTGAATGCTACAAGAGTAAAAATTAGTATTTAGTTTCTACTCCAAAAATAATGAAATACGTGTTTTAGCATTTTTTGAAAATTTGGTTTCCAGGACTTCAAATGTGGGGTGGAAAATAAGGTTATTTGGTTTTTAATGTAACTGCTACTCAAAAACTGTAGATGCTACAGGAGTAAAAATTAGTATCTAGTTTCTACTCCAGAAATAATGATATACGTGTTTTATCATTTTTTGAAAATTTGGTTTCCAGGACTTCAAATATGGGGTGGAAAATAGGGTTACTTGGTTTTTAAAGTAACTGCTACTCAAAAACTGTAAATGCTACAAAAGTAAAATTAGTATTTAGTTTCTACTCTAAAAATAATGATATACGTGTTTCACCATTTTTTGAAAATTTGGTTTCCAGGACCTCAAATGTGAAGTGGATAAAGGGTTATTTGATTTTAAAATAACTGCTACTCAAAAACTGCAAGTGCTACAGATGTGAAAATTAGTATTTTGAGGTTTTGTGGCGATTAAAAGTAGCTGAGTCCAGTTTATCACCGGTCCGGCCAAGCCGTTATTTTAGGGTCTTCATATGGCCCTGCCCAAACCTTAAATCAAGGTGGGACGGGCCGAGATTTTTGACCAAGTATATAGACATTTTAGTGATTTTAGGGTGTTCAGACGGGCCGGGCTAAACCTGAAGTCAAGGTGGGACGGGCCAAAGTTTTTCATCAAGTATATAGAACTTCTAGGCCTGTAAAAACGGGCCGGGCCCATATAAGACGGGCCGTGCCGGGCCAGGAATTTCGGGTTTTGAAACGGGCTGTGCCAAGTTGTCGACGGGCCGAGCCGAGACCTGAAAAATTGATCCGTGCAGTACTCTACTATGTATGCACGGTTCAAATTCTCTAATTTCATGCGAGCGAAGCCGCTACGGCACTGCTAGTATATATATATAACAGATCAAGAAGGCCAGCATGATGGGCATAATAGCAAGAAATTTTAGAAAATTGTCAGACGAAGCCTTTATTACTTTATATAAGGCCTTGGTGAGGTCCCAGCTAGAATATGGAGTACAAGTGTGGAACCCATATAGGCAAGGATTGATCGATACAGTAGAAAGGATGCAGGGAAGGGCGATTAAACAGCGGCCACCCTGTGTTGGAATGCCATACGAAATGAGACTGAGAAAATTAAAACTTCCGACATTGAAATATAGAAGAATCAGAGCGGATTTGATTTTATTATTCGATTTGTTGGCTGGAGATCTAAGGAGCTTGGTTTGTCCGTCCCTGACCTTCTGTACGTATGAAAGAACCAGAGGCCACGATGTTAAGTTGGTGACATCAGGTGCACACAAAGACTGTATCCTATCAAAAGAGCGAAAACATAAGAGCGAAAACAAATGGGCGAACATAAAAGGGCGGAAACTAAAAAGGGCGAATGCTGAAGATAATAAGAGGGAAAATAAAAAGGGCGAAACTAAAAAGAGCGCACAATAAAAAAGGCGAACGTCAAAAAAGCGAAAACATGAAATATTATAATTTATAATTTTACCCACACACTAGCAGCACAAACCAACTTTCTTTCTTCTGCTATCTCGCTTTCTTTCTTCTGCTATCTTGCTTTCTTTCTTCTGCTATCTTGCTTTCTCTCTCTTCTCTTTCTCTCTATCTCTTTCTCTCTCTCCCTAGTGAATTGCATGGTACTTTATTTTTTGTTCCTTTCTCTTTTTTCTCTCACTCTCTATCTCGCTCGCTCTTTGTCCTTAGTAAAATGCATGTTTCTTTTTTTCTCATTCTTTCTTTTTAATGTTTTTCTCGTTATAATTATTTATCTATTGATTTTTTTGTTTTGTTTGTCTCTCTTTTCCTTTTTCTTTTCTATTTCTGTTTTTTTTTTTTCCCTTTTCCTAAATGATGATGATATTGTGGTGGGGGTGTTTTAAATGTTTAGTAAATATTATAACAGTTAATCGTCTCCTTCTCTTTTTCTTCTTTTTCTTTCTCTTTTTCTTTCCCTCTCTCTTTCTCTCTCAGAGCCAATGTCACGGTCAAGAAACTTCCTACTTAATTATAGTTCAAACTTGAATTTATAGATAGGTACTTTTGGTACCAAATTGGTTATAGGAAAATTTGCTCATGTAACAACCTATTTAACTCTACAGTTTCTGTACAAAAATTGATGCACAAATTATACCCAGCAGTGGAGAGTTACAAACCAGGAAAAATAATATTATAAATTACATTGTTAAATTAAACTTTAATTATACAATAATGGGTTGAAATAACTTTGGACATTTTAACTAGGAACAATTTGATCGCGGACATTTTACATAGCGCTAAAAATTGAAAAAAGAAACGCAAATAAAATCCACGTTTTATCACTGTTCTGTTGATCATGGAACCGAGAGAATGATAGAGAAAACTTTATTTGTTTGTGTGCGTGCCTGAATGAAAAAAAGGGTGTATGTGATAGAAAGAGAACCCGGTAATGGCGAGTATCTCAAATGGCTAAATCTAAAATTACTAACGGGGCTGCTCGGAGTTTTGGCGTTTTTCCCATAATTTTCTCTCATTTTTCTCTCACCTTTACTCACATTTGAAATTATGTACTGAAAAATAATGACTAATAGAGGATTGATTAAAAATGGGCATAAACAGTGCGGGGATGGATGGGGGTGGGGATGAAAGATTGAAAGACTGCGGGGATGGTTGGGGATGGGGATGATGCTGGCGGGGATGGATGGGGATGGGGATGACACTCGCGGGGATGGTTGGGGATGGGGACAAAAAGTCGTCCCCGCGCACACCTCTACAACCGACCTACCAACCGACCGACCGATTGATTGACTGACTGCCACAGCGGTCTCTCGACCATCGTCCGGTCGAACATTCCCATACACCGACCGACCGAGCTACGGGCGAGTATCCACTGGGTCGGGCCCGTTATAACTATTACCAAGGCAGTAGGCGCCTGTAGCCGGGGCAATAAGCGGTAAAATTGCTACTGAGCCAGCGGTTTTGCCAAAACAATTGATTCTTCGATCAATTGATAAAGATGTACATATTTTCTAAAGGGTTAGGGGTAGAGTTAGGGTTAGGGTTAAGGTTAAGGTTATAGTTAGGGTTACGGTTTAATTTTAGGTAGACATACGGCGGGACTGCCGGCTCAGTAGCAATTTTACCGAATATTTCTACGGCTAACCGCCGGGGCAATAGCAGCGACCGGTCAGGCCATGGAGTCGAGCTCGTAGTCAGTGCGTGGGCGAGTGACAAGCGATAGTTGATGTGCTTCTTCTTGTTCAGACTGAAAACCAGCGGACCTATTATTTCCGACGGAACGACCGATGCACCACCAAACGTTGAACGTCCGAAGAGTATGCATCGGGTTGGGTCCGTCGTAGTCGACCGTGAAGTCAGTGAGTGAGTGTACGAGCAGTTGACGATTGAGATCTGGTTATGTTGATGTACTTCTTGTTGCTGGGTAGACGTGTGAAATAAGTTGGTTCTCTAACCGGCCGGCTGAAAACTCGACAACCAACGAAATACTGACCGATCGACCGACGCACCCCCAAACTTCGATCAACCGACGAGCAAGCACCGGGTCGGGCCCATATATATAGAATACATTCTATATATATGGTCGGGCCCCTTGGTCGAGTGTAGAGTTGTCGATGATCGTATTGTTGTGCTTCTTTCTTTTATGGTATATGTGTTTCGTAGCTTGTATGTTGTGATGACCTGTTTTTCCTGGAGAGGAAGTTGAGAAGGAGGAAGATCCGCAACGGCCGAGTCCTGGTCGCCGCACGGAGGCCGTCTCGGAGCAGAGTCACCTCCTCTCTCGCTAGCACCGGAGCGTTGGGAAGGAGTCAACCGATGCAAACTCCGTGTCTCTTTCTCTCCCTCTTCTCTCTTGCTACGTGCTGGCCCTTATACGTATAACCAACCGGGACCACGCAAATTTAGGCCTAGGCGCATCACACGCAAAGATTAAACAACGATACACTTTTCACTTTAGGTAGGGGGAACTGTAGGTTTATTGACAATTGAGACTAAATCCCTTCAACTTGGAAAGTCGATAAACCTGCGAAAGAGTCAAGAAAACCGAGGAGTCGACAAACTTGCGAAGGAGTCGACAGCCTTGCAAAAAGGCCAAAAGTCCTACTGCATAGGGGTCGATAAACTTAGAATGTACTGTCATGAATAGCAAGTTTTTACATTCTAGGTTTTAACTTGATTGCATGAATAAAATGTTTGTTAATTTTCACTTAGCAGGTATCTAATCCCAGTTTGGGAAAATGTGTTTTTTCTTTACAAAACAATGGAAAAACAAGAAAAACGTTTAACTAAACGTAGAGTTTAATTTTAAGGCTATTTTATTTAAATGGCCAGCTCCAAAAATCCTCGGTATATTCAATGTCTCGTGCATGAGTCAAAGTTGTTTTTTGGCATCCTAAAAGAGTAGATATACGGTAGATATTATTTTAAGTTTTTTTCTTTTTTATTTTATTTTAACTTTTTTACAATTTTACTTTCAACTCAAAGGGCAAGATAACAAGTGAAATATCTTTGTATATATTTTTTACAATTTTAAAATTTGTAAAATCTGCCTGAAACTTGCATAAAAATCATTTCAGTTGAATAAAACTAAATAAACTAAAACTAAAACAATTTCAACAACTAAAACATCCTGAAACGTTAAAATTAAGACCAGTGCAAAATTGGAAGAAAAAGTTTACTGTTGCTTTCTTAAAATGTTAATAATTGAAAGTTTTTTAAAAACTTTTATTTAGGTTACATTCTCTGTTTGTGTGTGTGTGTGTGTGTGTGTGTGGCATTCTCTGTACGCAAATCTTGCAAGTGAAATTTAACCAGCTTTTTGACTAGCTAGGAAGCTGAAACTTTCAGCATATCTTTATATTGGATGACAAAACATGATTCATATAAAAATAAATAAATAAATAAATAAATAAATAAATAAATAAATAAATAAATAAATAAATAAATAAATAAATAAATAAATAAATAAATAAATAAATAAATAAATAAATAAATAAATAAATAAATAAATAAATAAATAAATAAATAAATAAATAAATAAATAAATAAATAAATAAATAAATAAATAAATAAATAAATAAATAAATAAATAAATAAATAAATAAATAAATAAATAAATAAATAAATAAATAAATAAATATACAGATCTGTTCATTGAATTCAAATTGAGCACCCTAGTCTTATCATAAGACTAGTTTTTTAAAAAGTTTTTTTTATTTATTTTTATTTTTTACTTTTTAGTCTTTACATTTTTTTAAATATCTTCACAATTATTCGACACTCACCATAGGCGTAACTAGACGGCAAAAAAAGGGGGGGGTTATGGGTCTGTAAAAAAGAAACAAGAGCATACACGACTCCCACTTCTCAAAAACATTTTTCCTATTATTTTTGGGCTTGTTTTGGTAATTTTTTTTACTTTCGAAGGTAAAATAAATACACATCAATTCACAAGTTTTATTGTTCAATAATTTTGTCTTGTTAGTAAAGTATTTGTATTACAGATCGAGTGTATTTGAAATCAAAGTTTGTGTTGAAAAACTCGTTTTTTCCTTTACTTGTTACATTTAATGTTGTTATCTATATATATAAAAGAACATGTCCTGACTGACTGACTGACTGACTGACTGACTGACTGACTGACTGACTGACTGACTGACTGACTGACTGACTGACTGACTGACTGACTGACTGACTGACTGACTGACAGATGACTGACTGATAATCAACGCCGAGCTCAAACGCCTCATCCTAGGAACGTGAAATTTGGAACTTATATTACTTTTATAGCGTAAACATCCGCTAAGAAAGGATTTTTGAAAATTTTGCTCCTGAGGGGAAAAAACTGGAAAACAAACTTTTTTCTAAAACATTGTATATCTCGAAAACCAAAAATGAGGAGATTTTGAAATTTGGTATTTAGATTCTTTTTGAAAAATAAAAAGATACGTGTTTCACCATTTTTTGAAAATTCGGTTTCCCGGACCTCAAATGTGGGTTGGAAAATTGGGTTATTTGATTTTTAAAGTAGCTTCTACTCAAAAACTGTTAATGCTACAGGAGTAAAAATTAGTATTTAGTTTCTACTCTAAAAATAATGAAATACGTGTTTTAGCATTTTTTGAAAATTTGATTTCCAGGACTTCAAATGTGGGGTGGAAAATAGGGTTATTTGTTTTTTAAAGTAACTGCTACTTAAAAACTGTGATTACCACAGATTTAAAAATTAGTATTTAGTTTCTATTCTAAAAATAAAAATATACGTGTTTCACCATTTTTTTTATAAATTTGGTTTTCAGGACCTTAAATTTGGGCTGGACAATAGGATTACTTGGTTTTTAAAGTAACTGATACTCAAAAACTGTAAATGCTACAAAAGTAAAAATTAGTTTTTAGTTTCTACTCTAAAAATAATGATATACGTGTTTCACTATTTTTTGAAAATTTGGTTTTCAGGACCTCAAATGTGGGGTGGAAAATTGGGTTACTTGGTGTTTAAAGTAACTGCTACTCAAAAACTGTAAATGCTACAAAAGTAAAAATTAGTATTTAGTTTCTACTCTAAAAATAAGGATATATGAAATTTTGGTTTTCATGATCTCAAATGTGGGGTGGAAAAAGGTTTCTTTGGTTTTTAAAGTAACTGCTACTCAAAAACTGTAAATGCTACAGATGTCAAAATTAGTATTTAGTATTTACTCAAAAAATAATGATATAAGTGTTTCAACATTTTTTAAAAATTTGGTTTCCAGGACCTCAAATGTGGGGTGGAAATAAGGGTTATTTGATTTCAAAATAACTGCTACTCAAAAACTGTAAGTGCTACAAATGTAAAAATTAGTATTTTGAAGTTATGTGCCGGTTAAAAGTAGCTAAGTCCAGTTTATCACCGAGCGGGCCAAGCCGTTATTTTAGAGTCTTCACACGGGCCAGGCCAAACCTTAAATCAAAGTGGGACGGGCCGAGGTTTTTCACCAAGTATATAGATATTTTAGTGATTTTAGGGTCTTCAGTTGGACCGGGCCAAACCTGAAGTCAAGGTGGGACGGGCCGAAGTTTTTCATCAAGTATATAGAACTTCTAGGCCTGTAAGAATGGGCCGGGCCTTATTCAAACGGGCTGTTCCGGGCCAGGAGTTTAGGTTTTTAAAACGGGCTGGGCTAAGTTGTCGACGGGCCGAGCCGAGACCTAAAAAATTGATCTCTACTATGGATGCACGGTTCAAACTCTCTAATTTCATGCGAGCGAAGCCGCTACGGGCACTGCTAGTTTATTTATAAGTAGTAAGTACCTTAATTAGTTGATTTGAGAGAAACCGAGTTGCTAAATTGAATTCTCAAATAAATGTCAACTTCCCCAGCTATGCGGGGTAAGTTGATTTGTTGATTTATTTACCGATGTGCAATTTCACTCAAACACATAAAATTAAGCAAATCTAATAAATGAAATTTTATGAGAAAGTTTCTAATTATCTTAAATAGTGTATTTCTGAAAAAAATCACACTAATTCTGCTAAATAATGGCTGCGTGAGAGATTTTTTGAAACGTACGTAAAGTTGTTCGCCTTCCCATACGTTACGTTACATTACATTACATTACATTGTTTGAAATTCTTAAATTTTGACTTAATTTGCCTTTTTTGTTTACACGGAACTTCGTGGATATTATTCTGTAGTTTAGCATCATTCAGTGTTGTAAATGTTTCGCTTCTTTGAGTGGCCAGTTTTTCCAGAAGAACTGTAATATCTTCCTTAATAGAGCGTCTTTGGGCAACTAAAAGTTCTTTTCCTCGCAACTCTTGACAATAAGTTGTTTTAGATATCCTTCCTGCTCTTTAACGAAGAGCTCAGAGAGCTGCTCTGTTATTTCTTCACTCGTCATTTCGTGTGTGTTCGTCCGCTCTTTGTTGCTAATTATTGTTACTAGATTCGTTAACTTATCCAATTTATAGTTTTTGAGATTACTGGGTACTGGGTTTGTACACCTTGTTTTAAACTCACTTGTAACTTTATTTTAATTTCAGTGTCTAAATATGGCCTGTTATATAAAATGCTCTACTGATCTCCTTTAATAAGAAATATATATATATATATATATATATATATATATATATATATATATATATATATATATATATATATATATATATATATATATATATATATATATATATATATATATATATATATATATATATGTCCTTCATGCATTGCTACACCATTCATCCGATCGTAATGAAATTTTCACACAACCTTGAGAGTCAAGGGGAATCAAAGATAGAGAAAAAAATTTTGAAATCCGTCACAAGATGAGCGGAGCGAAGCGGGTGAGCGAGAGGGAACTATATGTATGTGCGTATGTATGTGTGTATGTGTGTGTGTTTATGTATGTATGTATGTATGTATGTGTTTTTCTACAATATTTCGGCACTACATGCTCATTCAAAGTATGTATGGGTGTGTATGTATCTATGCATGTATGTATGTATGTATGTATGTATGTATGTATGTATGTGTGTAGAATCGGATCTAGGGGGGGGAACTGAGAGCAATAAAATGAGCGGGAAAACGACAGGGAACGGATAACGACCGGGAGCAGGAGCGCAAGCTGGAAGGAAACGGGAGCGAAAAAGAAACGCATTAGGTAAACCTCTAAAAACCCCGGGCAACGCCGGGCGCCCCCGCTAGTATATATTGTTACGATATCACCAAATCGTATACCGGGCTCAATAGAATGGTTTTGCAGTTTTATTGGAAAATAATAAATGAAGCTTTGTTAGGGCTAGTTATACCTTCTGGTCTATTAATGGGAAAACCTATTGTAAAAACAGCGATTTTACATTATTACCCCCTTCTTAATTCTGTTCGTCCCGAACAGCATATCGCTTTTAAGAAATGCGACTCGGCCACGAACACCAAAATACCTTGATCTTTACTCGTGGCTTTGACCGCAATTCGCAAACAACATGGTCAAGTCTCTTGACCGTTTGACACAGTTTCTTCCAGTCCTTCTTTGGCTCATCAACAGAGTCTTTCTTTGGCTCATCGTCGCCATTTTTGCACGGTTCATCACAGCCTTTTTTGCATGCCTCGTCCTGAACATCTTTGCACGGTTTATCGGAATTGTCTGCTTTCTCTTCTTCCTTCACATCCTTTAGATCCTTCTCAAGAAACTCTTCAAAAGGTTTTTCGAAAAACACGTCGTTCCATAAATCCAATAAATCCCTTCATCAAACTGTTATTTGATTTTACAATGACTCTTAGTCTATCTGATCTAGAATCTTCTGTGGATTCATCTGATTTAAAACCCTCGGTACCGTTCTCTGTTCTTGTCTCATTTTTTCCAGAGTTTTTGCTTGCTGCATTGCTATTGTTGTTTTGGAGAAGTTCATCGCCGTCATGTTTGTTTTCTTCCAAGCTACAATCGAACGTTTTCTTTTCACATTCCAACTCGGCTCTTTCGTCGGTGTCAACTTTCGTATCTTCCAGCGGATCTTTCTTCAAATTATCGCCATCGTCTCTCAAATCAGTGTCTTCTTTTCTTGTCAAGTTAACTTTGACGTATTTTTCCATTGGAGTTTCGTCCGTTTCTAAATCCTCGGTTGCTTCATCCGAGTCAGATTCTTCACTAAAATCTGACCCTGAATATTCGGTGCCGTCGTCTGTTATGGAGGCTTCCGTTTCAGAACCGTCGCTGTATGGGTGAAAGCCATAGTTGTTATTGCCATTATTATAATCATCATCGTCACTTTCATCCTCATCGTTTTGCATTTCGTTTTCAACATTCTTCTCATCTTCTTTAGTTTGGTTTTTGACGTCCAAACCGACTGTATCACTGTCACCATCTTTGCATGGTTCATCTTGAGCATCTTTGCAAGGTTCCTTATCATGACCGTCTTTGACAGGCTCATCATCATGACCCACCTGACTTGTGCAGTCTGTACGGCCGTCATCCGTCACATGCTCTGAGACACAGCTGGTGGACTCCAGTTCATATTGGGTTTCGCCGCAGCAACCCACATCACCAGCAGCCCGCTGGTCCAGAACCGTGTCCACCACTGCCTCAGCCAACCCTGCGACCAAACTCTCAACAGTTGTACCGGCTGCTGCCACTTTGTTTCCGTGGCCAAGAATCATTCCTTCTCCTGTCTTCTTCTGTGCTGCCATGTTTTCTTTCGCTCGTTGTCTTTCTTCCTCCAGCAATTTGTTTTTTAATTTCCTTCGCTTGACCACAGCTTCCTCGTCAATGTCGAATAGATATTCGTCGTCGTCAGGCCCATAGCCCTCATTCACTAACGCGGCTAAGAGGCGTTCCATAAGTTCGTCCTTTTTACCTGTATCGCTCAGGCCACGTTTCTCCAGCTCGTCTTTCATTTCACTCGCCCAAAGCTCATCCAATGATTTCAAAACCATTCTTGTATCCCACTTCTGACACCAATGTTACGATATCACCAAATCGTATACCGGGCTCAATTTGCAGTTTTATTGGAAAATAATAAATGAAGCTTTGTTAGGGCTAGTTATACCTTCTGGTCTATTAATGGGAAAACCTATTGTAAAAACAGCGATTTTACATTAATATATATATATTGCTTCTTGTTTTCTTATTGCACTAGAAGTTTTCTCTCTCTTGATTATAGTTACTTTTTTTGCTGGTTTGTAGATTTTTTTGTCCGAAACCACGTGGTTAATTGCCTACACTATCACGTGTTTCATTATTACTAATCCTATTACATAAGAGAATAATTTTTAGCTCTATAACTTTTTTCTAGTGTTTTTTACTTAATCCTATTTCAATACTTTATTACTAATCCTATTACATAAGACAATAATTTTTAGCATTATACTTTGCTCTAGTGATTATTGCTTAATCCTATTACGATACTAGATTAATCCTTGCACGTGTTAGTTATATCTTTTGGTTTTAACTTTAACAAGCGATAAAAATGCTATCAGCTGAGGATAGTAAGAATCTTGAGCAAATAGCAAAAGATGCAGCACTATATGCCGTAAACCAATGTACCTCCACCAGTGGAACATTTGTTAGCACCTACCGATCCCCTGTGAGCCAAATGATAGAATCAGCTCTCTTCTCTGCATTAAAGGCATTCAAACTGCAGGCAGATGCAAGAGAAAAAATTTTATTGGATAAAATTGACATGCTCTCCAAAAAGGCAAACACAAATCTGGAAATTAATGGAACCAAATTTGAACCCACTGAGACTCTGTCTGAAGATCTTTTACTAGAAAGTATGCAAGCTACCATACCAGACCAGAACAAAATCAATAGGACCTCGAATCAGAAAACCAAACCCCAGGTTTCCTGGGCTGATAGAGTAAAAGAAAATAAAAAAGAATTCATGGATGAAATTGTTCCTGATTTTGAAGTTGTACAATCCCGTAAGAAAAAAACTGAAAAGATAACAAAGAAAATAATAGGTAAAATGGAACAAAAAGACACTTTAATAAAAGCCTCAAAAGAATTTATTAAGAAGAAAGTCTGCTACCTGGGAAATATTTCTCCTTGCTCGGTAGACACTATTAAAGAACATCTAAGCAAAATAAATGTCAACTTCATAACTTGCTACCCAGTTTTCAAAAAAACAAAATCCTCTGGCAACTCTAACACTAACTTGGAACCCAATGATGAAAATGTCAAAACGGACTCAATGGATAAAGCAAGGAACAAAGATGAAGCCTTTTCACCAACCGATATGAGCTCTTCTTTCAGATTATGCATTACATCTGAAGCAACGACCAACATGTTCAACCCTGATAACTGGCCTCGCTATGTCGTTGTCCGTGAATGGACTTTTAAACAAAACAACAAGCAATAATGGAGGCTGCCACAGATGTAAATATTTTTGACTTATTTGAAAAAGAAAACAAAAACCAGTTTTTTCTTGAAGCTCATGATCCTGATGTCAACTTTTTTAGATCTCTTAAGATTACTTCCAAATATTATAATAACAAAGAATTGTCCAAATTAATTGAAACTTCACCCAATAACTCATTTGCTATTTTACATATAAATTCACGTAGTCTGTTTCATAAAGTTCCAGTCCTTGAAATTTTATGTTACAACACAAGAAACTTTTTTTCAATGCTACTGATAACTGAAACATGGCTTTCGGAAGATACTGCTCCATTAATAATTCTCCCTGGATACTCATTTGTATACAGAAACAGAATAAGTGGTAAAGGTGGTGGTGTGGCTATTTTTATTAGAAATGACATACATTACAGAGTGAGAGATGATTTATGTATTGCCAATCCTGTTTTTGACTGGCTGGCAATTGAAATGATAAATAAAAATGGTAAAAAAAATATAATATTGAACATCTACAGACCTCCTGACTCTGATGCGGATGTTTTTCTTGGCAATCTAAATGAATTTTTAGCATCAATAAACCACAAGTCTGACATCTACATTGGAGGAGATTTTAATATCAATTTGCTAAATTGTGGACAATTAAGAACAAACTTTGAGAATACACTACTGGAACACAACTTACTACCTACAATAACTAGACCTACTAGAATGACCAAACACTCAGCTACACTCATTGATAACATTTTTACAAACAGGTATAGTAACAACGTGAGTGGCATCTTGCTGGATGACTTATCCGACCACTTTCCTATCTTCACTATTTTCCAAAGCAGGTTAAATCTAGATAAAACTATTGCTTCCAAAAGAAACTTAAAACCTATGAATGTATTGTCTTTGACTCTCGGACTTCAGCAAGTAGATTGGTCCAATATCTTGTCCAGCAATGATACTGACGAGGCTTTTAGGATTTTCCAGGATCATCTTACCAGGGTGCTAAACTCAACCTGTCCTTATCATACTGTCGATCGTAAAGAACGACGTCAGGAGTGGATCACGGAAGAAATTCTCAAATCATCTAAAACCAAACATAAACTTTACGTGAAATCAATCAAGCATCCGACAACTGAAAATATAGAAAAATACAAAAAATTTAGGAATATGTTTACATCGATCAAACGTGAGGCCGAAAAGAGCTACTACAACACATTGTTTCAACAGGCAAAGAATGACATCAAAAAGACTTGGACAATTATTAGGAAAGCCTTAAATAAATCTCGTCCTGAATCTATTGAAAGAATTTTTCACAATGGTCAGCTAGTTGAAGACAAATTATTATTATCCAATATCTTCAATGAATATTTCACATCTATTGGTACCAATACGGCTAACACCATTCCATCTATAACTACTAACAATTATAGTGATTACCTGGTCAAACCTGTTTCAGATTCAATTTTTCTTGAAGAAATTACTGAAACTGAAATAGTGAGAACAGTCAACAGTTTCAAAAATTCAAGAAGTACTGCAATAGATGATTTAAGTAATTTTTTGCTCAAGTCGATAATAAACTCCATATCCAGTCCTCTTTGTCATATTTTTAATCTCTCATTCAAGAAAGGCATATTTCCCGAGCCATTAAAGACATCAAAAGTTATTCCAATTTTTAAAAAGGGTGACAAGGAATCCCTTGATAATTACAGACCTATATCACTCTTGTCTCCAATCTCAAAACTCCTGGAAAAACTTATGTTCAATAGAATCACGTCTTTTTTCAACAAGCACCACGTCATTCACAGCAACCAATTTGGATTTAAAGCAAATAGTTCCACTGATCTTGCTCTCATTAATCTCACCCAGCAACTACTACAGCAAATGAACAACAAGCATCTCACAGTGGGTGTTTTCATTGATCTTAGCAAAGCTTTTGATACTATCAATCACGACATTCTGCTGAATAAGATCTCACACTATGGTATTCGTGGGACTGCACATTTATGGTTTGTTAACTATTTGAAAGATAGAAGTCAACTAGTTTCTCTTGGCGACACAAACTCTGCTTTGAGGGGCATATCCATAGGAGTTCCACAAGGTTCAATCCTAGGCCCACTACTTTTCAACATCTTTGTTAATGACATATTTGAAACTTCTAAACTGCTCTCTACAATATTATATGCTGATGACACCAATTTGTTTTATTCTGGAAATTCTATAGATGAAGTTACAGCTGTGATGAACATTGAATTAGTGAAATTTTCTCATTGGTTCTCTGCCAATCGTCTCAAAATTAATATCAGCAAAACAAACTACATGATATTTGGACCAAAAATTAAATTGAATGCTCTTCCTCTATTTCGTATTGAATATGGTGGAACTTCACTGCCTAGAGTGGGATTCACAAAGTTTCTTGGTGTTACCATTACGGAAAGTCTGTCTTGGACAGATCATATAAATGCTGTTAGAAGAAAAATGAGCAAATCTGTTGGATTATTATCAAGGTTCAGAAATCGTTTGAATCATGATATTATATGTCATCTTTATTACTCTTTGATCTACCCACATATTACTTATTGTAATTTGATTTGGGGAAACAGTCCTGTTTCCTCTATGCGTACCCTTTCAGTAATCCAGAATCGTTTTGTTAGAATGCTCTACGGACTTGGAAGAACGGACAATGTTGATAAATATATCAATACACTAAATATGTTAACACCAAGACAAGTTCACTGCTATAGCATCTTGGTTTTCATGTTTAAGCTAATTAATAATATTATGCATTGCCCTGTCTTTGATAATTTTATGTTATCATCAGATATAAAGAATAGACAAACAAGACATACAGGTATCTTTCATTTACCTTACTGCAGATTGAAAATACTTTCTAAAAGTATTTACCTCATTGGACCAAAATTATGGAACATTTTACCAGAAGACATCAGATGTGCATCTTCAGTTCACATTTTTAAAATTCTTATCAAGACATTTATTTGTGAACATAATTTACAATCGTTTCTATGAAAAACTGAGCATTGTGTTTATATTTGATTTTGTGTGTGTATGTGATTTTTGTTTCTTTTTGTAAAGGGTGGCTACACTACAAGCATTGCTTATTAGTAGTCTCCCTGTTGACATTTCATTTTATTATGCAGATATGTTGACAAATAAACAAATAAATAAAAAAAAAATAAATAAATATATATATATATATATATATATATATATATATATATATATATATATATATATATATATATATATATATATATATATATATATATATATATATATATATATATATATATATATATATATATATATATATATATATAATTTAATTTATTGTTTAACATAGGGTTCTGAAGATGGCTTTTTATAGCTGAAACTGGCCAGTAAACCCTGATCGTTTTATCATTTAACTATTTTAACCAATAAATTCTTCAATATATGTCTCGTCGTTTCAAATGTATGAAAAGGGCTTTAAAAACTTACTAAGAAAGATGACTAATATTAAGTGGTCAATTGTGTTTAATAGAGCCTGTTTAAAAGAAAATATATATATATATATATATATTCTTTAACAACTAGGAATCAGATTTTCACGAATGCAAGCTCTATTAAATATAACGGCCCATTTCTTATTGCAACACTTTTGAATCAAATTCGTCAGCTGTCTCCATTCTTTTCTTATGTTCAAAACAGTACAAACATTTTCAAAATCTTTATTTAAACGAGTAGACCGGCCGGTTTCGGCATTCGCCATCATCGGTACTCAACTGTTTAAATGTAAACAACATAGACATATATACCAATATTTACGAAGACGGGAAAGTTTTTTAAATCGAATATACTAGAATTTGTAAATAAAATAACTTAAAATGAACTGAAATGTATAATTAAAATATATACTATAAAACTAAAGAATTAAAATTTTTTTGTAAATCAGTCTATATGAAAAATATTGTAATCCGATAAAGTCGGAATTATTTAAAACCAATTATGAATCACTGTCTTTTCCGACGGAATGTAATATTACCGCTATTGATTATATGGCAAAGCGACATTATAACCGCATTTCCACCGTCAACAACACCTTCATCTTCCTGCTGCCGTCAGCCTGTGTGACGGTGACATTAGAAAGGTTATGAATCACTGTCTTTTCCGACGCAATGTAATATTACCACTATTGATTATATGGCAAAACGACATTGTAACCGCATTTCCATTGAGTTATTATTGAACAAACGTATATATATATCTATATATATATCTATATATATAAAAGAACATGTCCTGACTGACTGACTGACTGACTGACTGACTGACTGACTGACTGACTGACTGACTGACTGACAGATGTCCTGACTGACTGACTGATTATTTTATCAACGCCGAGCTCAAACGCCTCATCTTAGGAACGTGAAATTTGGAACTTATATTACTTTTATAGCGTAAACATCCGCTATGAAAGGATTTTTGAAAATTTTGCTCCTGAGGGGAAAAAACTGGAAAACAAACCTTTTTCTAAAACAATGTATATCTCGAAAACCAAAAATGAGGAGATTTTGAAATTTGGTATATAGATTCTTTTTGAAAAATAAAAAGATACGTGTTTCACCATTTTTTGAAAATTCGGTTTCCCGGACCTCAAATGTGGGTTGGAAAATTGAGTTATTTGGTTTTTAAAGTAGCTTCTACTCAAAAACTGTTAATGCTACAGGAATAAAAATTAGTATTTAGTTTCTACTCCAAAAATAATGAAACACGTGTTTTAGCATTTTTTGAAAATTTGGTTTCCAGGACTTCAAATGTGGGGTGGAAAATAGGGCTAATTGTCTTTTATAGTAACTGCTACTCAAAAACAGTAAATATCACAGATGTAAAAATTATTATTTAGTTTCTTTTCTAAAAATAAAGATATACATGTTCACCATTTTTTACAAATTTGGTTTCCCGGACCTCAAATGTGGGTTGGAAAATTGGGTTATTTGGTTTTCAAAGTAGCTTCTACTCAAAAACTGTTAATGTTACAAAAGTAAAAATTAGTATTTAGTTTCTACTCTAAAAATAACGATATAAGGGTTTCACAATTTATTGAAAATTTGGTTTCCAGGACTTCAAATGTGGGGTGGAAAATAGGGTTATTTGGTTTTTAAAGTAACTGCTATTCAACAACTGTAATTGCCACAGATGTAAAAATTAATACTTAGTATCTACTCAAAAAAAAGATTTACGTGTTTCATCATTTTTTGGGTTATTTGGTTTTTAAAGTAGCTGCTACTCAAAAACTGTTAATGCTACAGAAGTAAAAATTAGTATTTAGTTTCTACTCCAAAAATAATGAAATACGTGTTTTAGCATTTTGTAAAACTTTGGTTTCCAGGACCTCAAATGTGGGGTGGAAATAAAGGTTATTTGATTTCGAAATAACTGCTACTCACAAACTGTAAGTGCTACAAATGTAAAAATATCATCGGCCGGGCCAAGCCGTTATTTTAGAGTCTTCACACGGGCCAGGCCAAACCTTAAATCAAAGTGGGACGGGCCGAGGCTTTTCACTAAGTATATAGATATTTTAGTGATTTTAGGATCTTCAGTTTGGCCGGGCCAAACCTGAGGTCAAGGTGGGACGAGCCGAAGTTTTTCATCAAGTATATAGAACTTCTAGGCCTGTAAAAATGGGCCGGGCCTAATTCATACGGGCTGTGCCGGGCCAGGAGTTTGGGTTTTTAAAACGGGCTGGGCTAATTTGTCGACGGGCCGAGCCGAGACCTAAAAAAATGATCTCTACTATGGATGCACGGTTCAAACTCTCTAATTTCATGCGAGCGAAGCCGCTACGGGCACTGCTAGTATATATATACTAGCAGTGCCCGTAGCGGCTTCGCTCGCAGAAAATTAGAGAATTTGAACCGTGCATACATAGTAGAATACTGCACGGATCAATTTTTTAGGTCTCGGCAAGGCCCGTCGACAACTTGGCCCAGCCCGTTTCAAAAACCGAAATTCCTGGCCCGGTACGGCTCGTCTAATATGGGCCCGGCCCGTTTTTACAGGCCTAGAAGTTCTATATACTTGATGAAAAACTTCGGCCCGTCCCACCTTGACTTCAGGTTTAGCCCGGCCCGTCTGAACACCCTAAAATCACTAAAATGTCTATATACTTGGTTAAAAATCTCGGCCCGTCCCACCTTGATTTAAGGTTTGGGCAGGGCCGTATGAAGACCCTAAAATAACGGCTTAGCCCGTCCGTCAAGTGATAAACTGAACTCATCTTCTTTTAACCGGCACAAAACCTCAAAATACTAATTTTCATATCTGTAGCACTTACAGTTTTTGAGTAGCAGTTATTTTAAAATCAAATAACCCTTTTTCCACTTCACATTTGAGGTCCTGGAAACCAAATTTTCAAAAAATGGTAAAACACGTATAACATTATTTTTAGAGTAGAAACTAAATACTAATTTTACTTTTGTAGCATTTACAGTTTTTGAGTAGCAGTTACTTTAAAAACCAAGTAACGCTATATCCCACCCCATATTTGAAATCCTGGAAATAAAATTTTCAAAAAATGGTAAAATACGTATATCATTATTTCTGGAGTAGAAACCAAATACTTATTTTTACTCCTGCAGCATCTACAGTTTTCGAGTAGCAGTTACATTAAAAACCAAATAACATTATTTTCCATCCCACATTTGAGGTCCTGGAAACCAAATTTTAAAAAAATGGTAAAACACGTATATCTTTATTTTTAGAATAGAAACTAAATACTAATTTTTACATCTGTGGTATTTACAGTTTTTGAGTAGCAGTTAGTTTGAAAAACAAATAACCCTATTTTCCACCCCACATTTGAAGTCCTGGAAACCAAATTTTCAGAAAATGCTAAAACACCTATTTCATTATTTTGGGAGTAGAAACAAAATACTAATTTTTACTCCTGTAGCATTCACAGTTTTTGAGTAGCAGCTACTTTAAAAACCAAATAACCCAATTTTCCAACCAACATTTGAGGTCCGGGAAACAGAATTTTCAAAAAATGGTGAAACACGTATCTTTTTATTTTTTAAGAAAAATCCATATACCAAATTTCAAAATCTCCTCATTTTTTGTTTTCGAGATATACATTGTTTTAGAAAAAAGTTTGTTTTCCAGTTTTTTCCCCTCAGGAGCAAAATTTTCAAAAATCCTTTCTTAGCGGATGTTTACGCTATAAAAGTAATATAAGTTCCAAATTTCACGTTTCTAGGATGAGGCGTGTGAGTTCGGCGTTGATTATCAGTCAGTCAGTCAGTCAGTCAGTCAGTCAGTCAGTCAGTCAGGACATGTTCTTTTATATATATATAGATAATCTATATATATAAAAGAACATGTCCTGACTGACTGACTGACTGACTGACTGACTGACTGACTGACTGACTGACAGATGACTGACTGATAATCAACGCCGAGCTCAAACGCCTCATCCTAGGAACGTGAAATTTGGAACTTATATTACTTTTATAGCGTAAACATCCGCTAAGAAAGGATTTTTGAAAATTTTGCTCCTGAGGGGAAAAAACTGGAAAACAAACTTTTTTCTAAAAAATTTTTCTAAATTTTTTTTTTGAAATTTGGTATATAGATTCTTTTTGAAAAATAAAAAGATACGTGTTTCACCATTTTTTGAAAATTCGGTTTCCCGGACCTCAAATGTGGGTTGGAAAATTGGGTTATTTGGTTTTTAAAGTAGCTTCTACTCAAAAACTGTTAATGCTACAGGAGTAAAAATTAGTATTTAGTTTCTACTCCAACAATAATGAAATACGTGTTTTAGCATTTTTTGAAAATTTGGTTTCCAGGACTTCAAATGTGGGGTGGAAAATAGGGCTAATTGTCTTTTATAGTAACTGCTACTCAAAAACAGTAAATACCACAGATGTAAAAATTATTATTTAGTTTCTTTTCTAAAAATAAAGATATACGTGTTTCACCATTTTTTACAAATTTGGTTTCCCGGACCTCAAATGTGGGTTGGAAAATTGGGTTATTTGGTTTTTAAAGTAGCTTCTACTCAAAAACTGTTAATGCTACAAAAGTAAAAATTAGTATTTAGTTTCTACTCTAAAAATAATGATATATGTGTTTCACCATTTTTTGAAATTTTGGTTTTCAGGACCTCAAATGTGGGGTGGAAAAAAGGTTTCTTTGGTTTTTAAAGTAACTGCTACTCAAAAACTGTGAATGCTACAGATGTCAAAATTAGTATTTAGTATTTACTCAAAAAATTATGATATAAGTGTTTCAACATTTTTTTAAAAATTTGGTTTCCAGGACATCAAATGTGGGGTGGAAAAAAAGGTTATTTGATTTCAAAATAACTGCTACTCAAAAACTGTAAGTGCTACAAATGTAAAAATTAGTATTTTGAAGTTTTGTGCCGGTTAAAAGTAGCTAAGTTCAGTTTATCACCGGCCGGGCCAAGCCGTTATTTTAGAGTCTTCACACGGGCCAGGCCAAACCTTAAATCAAAGTGGAACGGGCCGAGGTTTTTCACCAAGTATATAGATATTTTAGTGATTTTAGGGTCTTCAGTTGGGCCGGGCCAAACCTGAAGTCAAGGTGGGACGGGCCGAAGTTTTTCATCAAGTATATAGAACTTCTAAGGCTGTAAGAATGGGCCGGGCCTGATTCAGACGGGCTGTGCCGGGCCAGGAGTTTGGGTTTTTAAAACGGGCTGGGCTAAGTTGTCGACGGGCCGAGCTGAGACCTAAAAAATTGATCTCTACTATGGATGCACGGTTCAAACTCTCTAATTTCATGCGAGCGAAGCCGCTACGGGCACTGCTAGTATATATATATACAGTGTTGGGTAAGATACTGCCCAAATGTAATTTAAATACAAAATACAAATACTTTGTTAAAAAGTATTTCAAATACAAAATACAGATAACTTCCTCGACGATGTTTCAAGTATAAAATACAAAATACATTTAAGTATTTTACTGCAAAATACTAAAATACGTTTTATAACACTTGATGCTGATACATCATTATCATCAACACGCATCTCAAGCACTTTAAAAAAAAACAAGTCAACAGGGTAAATCTTTTATTACAATAAGATAGACAGATTAACAGATTCAACTTTTAATATGAAAATTTGCTTTTAAAATTAGTAATTGTTCAAAAGTTTCATCAGTCAAACGATTGCGGTAAGGGGTCATTATTCCCCCCTCCTCGGTGCTGAACAGGCGTTCCACTGGAGCCGAAGATGGGATGACAGTGTTGTACCGCTTAGACATGTTTAAAACACATGTTTTCCAAAAATGCTGTGGCCTCTGAATTGTTGACTGTCACGGATGTAGCTGATTCAAAAGAGAAAAAATCGTCTTCTTCATCATGTTGCTTTGAATGGGAATCTATCACCACATCTGTTTTAGGAAAAATTCAATCTTGTGACTATCAAATTTTTTCATCAAACAAGGATGGACACGTTTCAAGTGAGCCAATAAATTTGTTGTTGCAGATATTAAACCTGAATGTTTTATTCGAAGCGCATTTTCATGCACTTGGCCACAACTTTATCCCCGTCTCGGCTAACAATTTTGAAGAATTCGCCATCTAATATGGCCGGCATTCGACCACTACTGCCTGAATTATCTGCCATCTTAGTATAAAAAACTTTAAACTTTAATTCTAACGACAACGACCTACTTTTACTAAAATCCAACCTCGCGCTAAGTTTATGAAACAAAAGGAAGTACATTAACTAAACATCGATTATGGTATAAAACCACGATATAAACATTATTATAACACTTATTTATTAATTTTAAAGTTTCCCAAACTTTATATTTTTGGAAATGTATTTGGTATTTTATTTGTTGTTCAAAATATTCAAATTATTTTTCAAAATTATTTAAAATAAAAATACTAAATAAATTTTCTAAAAGTATTTCAAATCAAAATACAAAAATACTTAAAATTATTTCAAATACATATTTCAAATATAATGTATTTGAAATATTTCCCAACACTATATATATATATATATATATATATATATATATATATATATATATATATATATATATATATATATATATATATATATATATATATATATATATATATATATATATATATATATATATTATACTAGCGGGGTACCGGGCGTTGCTCACAACGCCATGGGTTTTTAGAGGTTTTTTTTTATCATTTTCTCTAGCTCCAGTTTCCTTCCCGCTTGGTCTCACGCTCCCGGTTGCTTTCCCGTTCCCGCTTGCTCTCCCGTTCCCGGTCCCTTTCCCGCTCTCGGTCGCTTACTCGCTCCAGGTCACTTTCCCGTTCCCCGTCGCTCTCTCGCTCTCGGTGTCTTTTCCGATCCCAGTCGCTTTTCCGCTCTTGGTTGCTTTTCCGCTCTTGGTTGCTTTTCCGCTCTTGGTTGCTTTTCCGATCCCGGACGCTTTCCCGCTCCCGGTCGCTTTTCCGCTCTCGTTTGCTTTACCAGTCCCGGTCGCTTTCCATTTCCCGCTCGCTTTCCCTTTCCCGCTCGCTCTTTCGCTCTCAGTTGCTTTTTCGTTCCCGCTTGCTTTCCCGTTTCCGTTTCCACTCATTTTCCAATTTCAGTTTCCGCTCATTCTCCCGCTCTTCACCGCTCATATTGTGACCGATTTGAATTTTTTCACTATAATTTTCTCCCATTGACTCTCAAGGTTGTGTGAAAATTTCATTAGGTGACATATTCCACACACGAGATTTTAGCATATTAGCTCTGGGTTAATAATAATGTGTTTTTATGTATGATTCCCATTTCATGTTTTTGTTCACATTTTGTTCAACACTGTTTTTATTAATTTTTTATTACAAACTTTTTTTATGTTACAATCTCTGTTTGTGTGTGTGTCTTACTCTGTACGCAAATCTTGCAAGTAAAATTTAACCAGCTTTTTGACTAGCTAGGAAGCTGAAACTTTCAGCATAGCTTTATATTGGATGACAATACATGATTCAATTAGGAAAAAAATACTTAATTTGAACATCTTTCGTATTTCTAAATCGAGTGTATTTGAAATCAAAATTTGTGTTGAAAAACTCGTTTTTTCCTTTACTTGTTTACGGCTTTCTTGCTGTAGTTTTATAAGTCTACGGAGAACGTTCTTGATAGAGTAAAACAGAGTAAAATTAAACTTCGATCATCGTTCTAAAACTAAAACGTGTTTAATAAAATATAATTAAATAAATATATATGAAATATTTTTAATATTGGAATTGGAATATACAATCAAATTGTCTATTTGAACTACTATTTTACTTTTCTTTTTTCTTAACACAGCAGGCGTATATATTTTGTATACAGGTTGCCTAGGTGACACACAGCTAAGCGTCTTGTTTGTATTGTTATTCTTCTCTGCTTTAGAATGCAATCAAAACGATACCTGAATTGTTTTGTAAATGTTTTTCTCGTCTCATTTATTGCTGGTTATTCGTAAATAATTAATGAAACAAATTTTTCTGGAGTGAGTAATCTAATCATGTATAAGTACCTATTTAGAGATTGAAAATAATATATCTCTATCTGATCCTGATCTAAGCTAAGGAAAATGTTTATTTGCTTACCAGCTTGGTGAGTTTGATTTGCTAGTTTCAGACGATGAGGCACTCACGTAAGCGACTATATTTTACAGCTTTTAACGACAATTCATGAGTAAAATTTTTAATTTCAATTTAAACGTCGAAACGCCGTCTTAAGTAATTCCAAATCAGACAAATTTTTTGCCTTTTCTGACTTTATAAATAAATAAACAACAGTAATAATATTACTAATAAAATTAATGCGACTGATGGGAGGTTGAGGTAATGAATCATCCAAGGCTCGTTAGAGTCAAAAGGTGTTCAAGCAATGACCTCAACAGCTGGACCAGGTAAGGGCAAAAGGATTGCTATTCAACCTCTAGCAACAATAAGCAGCAGCAGTAGTGATGATGATTCTACTGGGATTCCTACTGGATCAAGATGTCTTTTGGGTGAGACTGTAATTTCATATGATTTTTTCTTCATATGAATTTTACCTGAAATAAAAATATTGTTGATAAAATATAATTAAATATTCACAGACAACAGCACCTGTCTGCCGCAGGTAGTGTACCCTGCCTGTGAAACTACCAATGAAGAAGAAGACCAAGAAGCCCGGCTTACTCATCGAACGAGGCACCAAGAAAAACTAAATCACAGGTCTCACAAAGCAAAAAAGCAAAAACCCGATTTACAAAAAAAACATGAGCCTCTTACTTGCAGAAACAAATCTGAAGAGAATAGTATTTTCAAAATTCCTGCTAATCCTCCATTCAGAATTATTGGAGATTTTAGCTCTATTTTGCCAAAAAATAGATTTCTTGAGGCGTTGAAGAAAAACCAAGCCAGTGCTTCGGCTGAGCCAGGTAAAAATTTTTTATCAAGTTTTTCCAGAATTTGTATAATGGCAAATAACATATACAATATCATTCTTGCTTTAGAAAATCACAGCGTTATAATTACCCCTCACCATCAAGAGCAGACTGCTACTTCAGACCAAGTACACCCATATCCTGTCTAACACATTTTCACCTAGTTTTCTTACTTTTAACCCTCCATTTTATCCTGACATAATCTACATCTCCACTTTCTAAAACCTGCATTATTCTGTTCCAAATGTTCAAAACACCTCAGTCTGCCATGCCTCATCATATCACACAACACAATGAACACCCGTAAGGTCATACAAATTCATTTTACTTTCTTGATCATTCAACGACACACCGTTGAAACTTCGGTTCAAAATTTTTTAGTTCCAGTTCCAGTTTATTTATTTAAATCCCCCCAGCGGTGGATTTAGGAGTTTCGTAAAGAAGCCCGATTTTTTTTTAAATTTTGATTACTAAGGGAAAGGACAAGCCAATACGTCAAGGCACCAGCAACGTCGCAGGAGTTACCGAAAAGACACTGAAAGCAGTGTCGTGTCGCACTAGGGACGCCGACTCCAGATTCTCTTTTAGGATTTACTCCCTTAGCCTTTCCCATGTGAGGGTATAGTTGCAAAGCAGCAAAAGTTTAAAATCAGAGTTTGTTTTTTTCTAGACTAACTTCGCCTCGCTAATTGCGAGCCAGTCCCAAGCCTGGAGAAAGGAGGAGGGAAAAGTTAAAAGGATCAACTTTGATCAACGACAGGAAGTACTTGGGTGTTTTATGCAGACAACTATTTTAGTCTTAAAACACCTGATGTAAAGGACTATAAACTATTATAAAAAAAAACGTTTCCTAGATGGATGGCCATCCAAGGTTAACGAGCCCCATCTGCCCAAAGCATCTGGTTTTGAGGCGCCAGTAACTCGCTTGTCACCCCTTCTCTAGTCAGACTGGAGAAGTCACGTCAGGCTTAATTAGGCTACTCGTAAAGGCTTGGAGTTAGATTTAGTTCTCAGAAGCTCTATCAGACGCAAGCTATTAGGGTTTTTTGAGAAGGTGGATACTTATCTTCCACATCCTTCCCATCATAAACAGCTCATGGAACCCAACTTCCTTGGTAAGGCCTCTAAAACAATTATAAACAACGATAAACTTAGAACTGAACCCTGATGCACTCCAGCCTTAACGCTGAAAGTATTCTTTCCCATTCATTTTCACCACTGCGGACTGCATATCATTAATTGTCAAAACAATTCTGAACTGCTTTCATTGCATGTGCATGCTCTTACATTTTACGGTCCGGCTCGGTCCAGCCCGTCGACAACTTGACCCGGTCTGTTTCATAAGCCAAAACTCCAGGCCCAGCCCGGCCTCTCTAATTTTGGCCCGGTCTGTTTTTACAGGCTTAAAATTTCTATGTACTTGGCAAAAAAAATTGGCTTGTACCACATTGACTTCAGGTTTGGCAGGGACGCAGGGACGTAAATTGTGGAGGGCAGGGAGCATTCCCCCTTTGATTTCCCAAATTAAAAAAAAATTCACCTAGAGTTTATTATATAAATTGTTAATTTTAACTTTACTTAACCTCGTGATGATTCAATGCGTATTGGAATCCTTTTTACGTGTGTAGACAATTTTATATCCGAGCTCGTCTAATTTGAGCCCGGTCCGTTTTTACAGGTTTACAATTTCTATGTAGTACTTAGCGAAAAATTTCGGCTTGTCCCACCTTGATTTCAGGTTTGGCCCGCTCTGAAGACCCTATAAGATCATGGCCTAGCCCGGGCCTTGCAGTACTCTAATCCATAGAACCCTACACGGATTTTTTAGACCCAGTCCGGCTTATTTTATAAGCAGAAAATTCCAGGCTTGGCTTGTTATTTAGGTCCAAACTGGCCGTTTCATAAGCACAAAAATCGAGTCAGCCAGTTTTAAAGGGCACAAAACTTCAAAGCTTGGAAACTAACTTTTCAAAAAATAATGAAACACGTATTTTATCATTTTCTAAAAAAAAAAAACTTAAAACTAAATTTTGATGATTTTACATTTCAGTTATTGAATTTTCTCCACCCTACATTTGTTTGCAGTCCTGGAAGCCAAAACATAAAAAATTGGTAAAACATGTGTAACTTTGTTTTCTAAGTAGTATCTAAATATTAATTTTTATATCTGTAGTATTTTCAGTTTAAGAGTGGCAGTTATTCTAAAAAAAAACAAACAAAATAACCCTATTTTCCACCCCTCATTTGAAGTTTTGGAAACCAAATTTTCAAAAATTATTAAAAAATGTATTTTGTTATTTTGTAAGAATAATCTCGGTACTAAATTGCAAAATTTTCCCATTCTTAGTTTTGGAGTTTTTAATCAAATATTCCTTTTTTCCACCCTACATTTGAGGTCCTGGAAACCAAATTATCAAAAATTGGTAAAACACGTATATCTTTTACCAAGTTTTTCTTAAATTGCTCCTCAACTTTCTCTACGGCTTCTTGCTTCTACTGAATCCAAAACGATATTATCACTAAATGCTACAAGAAAGCATTAATTAATGTCTTGATAGCGTATTAATGGCTCTTAATACAACTGACGCAATCTTGAATTTACTTCAAAAATGATGTTTCGAGAAACTCTAATTGAGAAACGCTTAATTTGAAGCAGGAATTAAAGAAAGATTTAAAGTCATTGCCCAAATTTTTGTAGGACCATCTGATCAAGGCCCATCTATGGAACAGATACCAATGAGAGATCGTCGCCTTCCTCGCAGCTACTGGCAGCAGCCACACAAATCCTATGCAAGCACTTCTTCTCATCTGCAAGTGCTTCCTCCCATTAGTGAGACTAGATATTGATTTACTTGGATGAATAACTATAGTGATAAACACACTAGCTAATAATAATTAATGATAATCGTAACTTTTAAAAGGCACACACGGGGCTAAAGGTTATCGCCGACACGGGGAAAGAATCATCAAAGTGTCCAACACTCACCTACTCCAGAAGCTTTTCGACGTCATTAAGCCACCCGGTCAGAAACAATCTGAAACCCAGTAAGCTTAAATAATAGAATGAGTTTTTGACAAAGTAATAAATATAAGTAAACAAATCTCATAATTATACACCAGAACTTCAGAGGACACGATTGATATGAAGAACTACGACGATTCGCCTCCTCATCGCCGCGGACCTGCAGGAACGTACACCAACCCACTCGTGGGAACGAGCAAAGACCCCTGCTTGGTAGAGTGCATAACCGATAAGGTTTTTCCGACGTTGTCTCGACGTAACAAACCATCCATTCAAGGGGTAGCAGGAGTCCAGAGAAAATGCCAGACTTTGACCAGCACTTACGGCGGTTATCCACGCAATCTCGGGATGCAACAGCGTGGAGAGTGTTCCTCTAATTTGCCTTCCATTTACCTGCAAGAACAGCAACAGCAGATGAGTATAAACACCAAAATGCTCGCCGAACTTGTCATGCACATCTAAGGAAACGACATTTTTTAACCAATTAGCACTTGTATAGCTCTTCTGACATCCACATACACATAACGATTCTATTGTATCAGAGTCTCGTACACACGCATACATATAAAACTTTACACTATGCATGAGTTCACGCCCGTTTGGTGTCTTAGTTTTTTTATTATGAAAGCTGTACATGCAACCCCAATCAGCTGAATAGCAGACTGCTACTCCACCTTCAAGTATTCAACGTGTGCACAACACTTATTGAGGGTACTTAATTGGATGTGCAAGCTTCCACTTCATGCCACAATTATACTGGCTCTCTCTGGATGTAACATAACCATCCAGCATCGCCAAAATGGACTTTTCTTTGGACATTTATATAACGACAATATCTGCATAATTTCTTGTAATCGTGTGTAAATATAACTGTAATATTAATTAATATAACCTGCAGTGGTACCTGATCGTCAATATCAAATTGCAGGCAGGACAAATATATCAAATGTAAATATTACTTTAATAACCTGCAGCTTAAATATCGAACTGCAGACAAGACAAATAATCAATAAATCAGTTTGTAGTTAAGTTAATATTTTCAACCTGAATATAATTTGTTTTTATATAAATTTATTATTTTATGGTTTTTACTACAAGATTTCTGCAGGCAGAGATGATAGTGTTTGTATTTGTGTGTTTAAAGATGATAACTTTAATAATAATAATTATTATTATTGAAGTTATCACGACAGCTAAAAAGAAGCGTTTTGTTTTCACTCCTTTACATGCAGTGAATGAAAGATTAAAAGAAATAGAGAGAGAGAGAGAGAGAGAGAGAGAGAGAGAGAGAGAGAGAGAGAGAGAGAGAGAGAGAGAGAGAGAGAGAGAGAGAGAGAGAGAGAGAGAGATAGAGAGAGAGAGAGAAAGTGAGAGGGAGTGAGAGAGCGTGTGATAGAGAGAGCCTGTGTAAGAGAGAAAGAAAGAAAACATTGACCATTTGCAAGCTAATAAACTAAGCAATGCTCAACCACCATGTTAAAAGAAAAAAAACCGTTTACAGTCGAGCCATTCAATAAATAGCTTCTATATAATGAAAGTTCGTCTATAACGAAATAATTTTAGAATCAGAAATTTCTCTCAAGGTTTTTAAACTCGCTTATAAGCAAAACTTGTCTATAATTCTATAACAACAAACTAGCAGCTCTCCCGACGAGGAAGTCACCATGACCAGCAAAGCAGCTGTAGAAAAATTTCCAAAGATGAAGATTGTTGACTATTTATTCAACAGGAATGAGATGAAAACATCACATTCGCAATTGTTCACGAGCAACAGAAGGAACTGCTGCAGTGAATGAGAGATTGTCATAATGAACGCATGGCAAACACTCAGATCAAGTCTAAACAGAAGAGAGGTATGACTACATAAGTCAGTGATGGAGGATCATGCCTGATGCATCGATACTTACTCGTACTTCATTATTCAACCTACCAATATCCAATTAAACCATCACTTCAGAAAAAGTGACTAAACCAATAAAATGTAGACACACAAACAGATTTTAAACAAATTATTTTCTCAACAATAAAAACATTTTCTATAACGAATAGACTTCTACAGCTTAACTGTAGTCGATGCTCTCCCGGCAAAACGCATTTAAACTGCACCGATTAACGTAAAGTTGGACACTGAAATTAAAAAAAAATTTCACGATAAAATTAAACGCCACAAAAGAGTACCGTAACAAATAAAGTAAGAGAACAAAAAAAAAACAAATGTGAAATTAAATCAAGATTAAATACGACAGCATTTATAAGCGGTAGTCGTTGCAACAACAACAAATTGTGACAAAACACCTCGCATTACCTCTTTAAGTAGTTGTTTGGTTTCTATCAATTTACAACAAAATGGTTCTTTTCTTTGAAAAACTTACAATTTTCACTTCGAACTGAGACAGCAAATATTTGCAAGGAAAACATCAAGAGGAATATAAAAACTATTAAATAGAAACTTGAATTTGGAAAAAATAGTTGATTTCAAAGTTTGCTATTTGGCTTAATTAAATGACAAATTTATTAATAACGATGGCGTTTCGATGATAGTTCGTCATAAAAGTAAGAAGGATGTCAAACATCACAAAACAGCAAGTGACGAGCATAGTGGCTAGGTATGATCACAAAAGTATCGAAAGTAGAAAAAAAAAGACAGAAAAGTACAATGAAACAAAAACATGACTGAAACACATGCACATATATATATATATATATATAAATGAACGCACATGCATATATACATGAGCGCACACATGCACAGATAAAGAAAAAACGCATACAAATACATTCTAAGTAAAACTTTGAAAGTTCTAGTAGAAATTTGTGAAAGAGTGAAGAAGGAAAGGAGATAGGTAGGAAAAGGAAAGATAAAAAATAACAAATTCTGAATCAACAATGACAGAACACTGATTGGTAATAAGAAATTAAACCAATCCAAAGATCAATAAATTATTATAGATCATCTACAAGTAATCAGAGATTTAACTAATACAATCAATTAATAATAATAATAATAATAAAATATAAACCAACAAAAAATATAAGAAACAACAGAGTTTTTTATTTTTAAATGTAAACAAAATACAATAATAATAAATTACATAATATTAAAAAAAAACAGATTAAGACAGAGGCTCAGTTGAATAATAAGTCAAACAATCCTCCATCAATTGATTTTAAAAAGTCTATCTACCTATATCTTATATATCTGCACATGCAACCAGCTAGCTAATAATATATATACGTATGTGTGTATGTATGTACAATGTTAATTAGGAAGTTGAATACTCAACAAAATATAAAGGCATTAAATGCAATATTATTTCTTTCAATTTTAAACATTTTATGAATTAAAATCACCAACTTCAGGTTTCAAAGAGAAGATGCAAATTGGTGACTCATTCTATGTTGTAAAACTTCAAAGTTCTATTCTAAAAACTACTCTCTAACAGACGCGGTCAATCAATCTAGGTAATGGATGTATCAGTGAATTGCATGGTTTAAATAGATAAAATACTGAATAAAGGCTTGCTTAAGTATTTACAAGTGCACTATCCTTAATACACCTCACAATAGAGATTTCAACATTAAATTTTTGACCATTAATTAGCTTTAAAATAGGCTAAAAGTTATAACCCTTGTGCTTAACAATTATGTTAAAAGCCATAAACCACAAAAAAGGATTGGGAGAAGAAAGGCTAAGCATCTTTAAGCAACATCTAGGTAGCACGAAGAAGCCAGTGAGACCTTCTTAACTCACAATTATAATTTAATTTGAAATAAAATTGCAATAAAATGATGTATTATTTAGCTATAAAATAAGAAAGATTTTAAATGAATGCATTGAAAGCATGACATTTCAATCCTGTTTGCAGCAAGAAAGAAGTTTCTGAGCAAACAATGAAAACAATACCGCCCAATCACACGAGGGTTTAGAACAACTTGAAAATAAAATTAACAAATCAAACAAAAGAATTATAATTTAGAAAAAAATACCTTACTATAATAAAAATATTTTTTCGAGACAAATAAATAAATAAATAAATAAAATCTTTAAAAAAATTCCCCAATAAAAATTCACCGTCTTGATGTCTTATCATAATTGAAGCTGGAAAAACATTAGCTGTAAGGATGGTTAAAAAAATTAAAAAGCATTTTAGAAAAAAGAAAAAAATTATAAAAAAAAACCTTATTTAATATAAAGCTTCTCATAAAACCCGTAGAAATGAAATTTCAGTGCATTGTCTATTAGGACGACAATGATAAATATATAACTGAAAAGATGGTTGATGGTAAACTCATACCTGCTAACATTAATTCTGTACTGGTAAAATAAATGAATAGTAATGGTAATGATGATGATGATGCCAAAACACTATCAGAATAAAAGAAACAAAATATAAAATCCTAGATTAGAAAAGTCATCATCATCATCAGTTCGTAACATGATCAAATGGTCTCATCATCACACAAATTGTTGTAAAATTCATCATCATCATAATCATCATCATTATCACAATCATGTCATTTAATCTTCATAAGATCTTCGCTGCATCTTTGCTTTGTGGGTGGCAATCTGATCTCTCCTGCTCCTCTTGAAGAAACCACACTATGAAAGAAGAGAGGAAAAATGTTGTGTAATTTGATTGGTAACATTTATAGAATTTATGAATAAATAAACACAGTAAGGGGCCATTCACATATTACGCACGCATTAAACGCGAGATCTTGACCCCTCCCTCCCCCTGTTTCATTTCGTACATTTTCAGACCCCCCTCTTCTATGCTGTATGCGTACATACGCACAACGGATTTTACCCCCCTCCTCAATATAAAATAGCCAGTTTTAACAACAGGTTGGTGTATTGCTTCAGATTTAATATTGAATATGATGAGCTAGAGCTAGACTTATCTCAACATGTTTTTAGAAACTAAATTGAAATTTACTGACAGACCCTTTTAAGGCTTTGGTGGGCACAACAAGCACACAAATTAAATAAAATTATTATAGCATTCCAATGCAGCCACGGAGATACAGCAGATTTATCATCTTAAATAGCATTATTACTATTACGCTGGAGGACGCCATTTCGATACGCCAAATTCAAACATTCAGCCGCGCTTTTCTAGACACGCCATCGTTGATATTATTGAGCCTTTGAATTTTTGAAAAAGGTGCGATACAAGTTTGTTTGTTAAATTGATTGATCTTAGATACTACTCGATAAGATTTATTTTAACCAATTCAACTAACTGAATAATATTTACCATTTTGTGCGTACAGACGCATTTGTTGGAGCCCCCCTCCCTTCCCATACGCACTTATACGCAAAACATTCACTTCGTACACACCCACCCCTCCCCCTTGGTGCGTACCCAATATATGGATGCCCCCTAAGTTACACGATCAGCTTATTATAAAGTTAACACCTCAGAGACAGGTATACTACAAATAATAATAATAATAAGGGAATTTCCCAGATGAATACAGTTAGTAAGATCAGAGCCTCTCCTCACCTTCCAAAGTAAAAGGATGAGAAGTATAAGCAGTAAAACACCTGCCAGCACGGACACGATTATCATCCACAGAGGCACACCTGGTGACTCCTGCACTTCAGGTATCGCCACGGTTACTATCTATCAATTAATGAAAATATAACTGAGGTTATTAAAAAATCCCCAGCAAAGTATTCAAACAAAACACTAAAATCAGCAATTTCACTCAATTTTGTTCAACTGTGCAAAACAATAGACTTAAGTAAAAAAAATAAGTTATTCCTTTAAAAGTATCAAACGAAAATACCAAATTTATTGATAGATTGACGTACAAACTGACTAAAAATCAATCAACCAGTTGAATAAGCATACCTTAAGGACGTCATTGTCTTCGTTCACCTGTTTGATGTTCAGTTTTGGATCAATTTTTAATTCTGCTTTAGAAAATATCTTCACTGCATCCTTGTTGGGAAAGTCCTGTTAAGATGAAAAATCCACCATCATCATCATCTACCACCACCATCATCATCATCACCACCACCACCAACACCATCATCACTATGAATACTCCTCATGTTTATCAACTTCGAGGCTACCACAACATTACTACACGACTCATGCACAAATTATTCCTTCATAAACAAACCTCAAGAAAAGTTGAATTCCAGAGTCTCGATCTCAGCTTGATGACAAAACTATGACCTGGTCTCAGTTCTCCGATAGTACAGTTGAAGACAAAACACCGGGCAGTTTTCAAATCACAGTCCTGATAATTATCATCATAATTATCATTATAGAAATAAACTTAAAATATAAAAACAATTCCAAACCATGCCAACTATCATCTTTAATATTATCATATCTGCAGGCATCGAAATTAACATAATATCATATGTGATACTAACTAGAGATAGCTCATTGGAAAAAATGGATCTCTCCTGTCTGTTCTCAGCATCTCTCCTGCTCCTTGTCTGATTGGCAGACAGAGATGCTCCAATTTTCGGCCTTTCCGGTCGCTTCTGGAAGTTGAAAAAAATCGTATTAAGAGAAAACGAAACAAAACAAGAAAGTATCAATTCAAAGCTCTGAAGAAATAAAATTAAAAAAATGAATCACAATTTACAGAATAGCGAATAATAAACACATAATTACAAAATAAACGATGATGATTGGAAAACAACTGAAGTGTAACAATTTAAACATACATAAAGGATATCATGCTAGATAATTGTGCTACAAATTCAGTTCAGTACAAATACACAGTTTCTAAAATTACCAAACAATAAGATATGTTAAAATAAAATTGAGTTAACTCAAAGGTGGGACGTGGTTAAATTTAAAAGGTTAGCATGCATGCAACACCTTCAAAATTAGTTTAAAAAAAAATCCTGAATATAAGAGTAAAATAACTTGAAACTGGTATAAAACTAAAAAAAATGAAAATAAAGAAAAAATAGACATTCAAAATTTATAAATAATAATAATAATAAACAATAATGAATAATTATTTGTTTTAAGAAATACAAACCAATCCAACAAACTTGCAAAAATACAGTTTTAAAAAACGAAATAAAGAATCTAAAAAAATCTTGATATCAACATAAATATTAAGCGATTCAGTGGTGGGATAACGAGAAATATAAAACCATTCAAATATTCCCAGACTGTAAAAATAAACAAGATCTAACAACAAATAATAAACATGACAAACTAAAGAGACAAAAAAAACATAAATGCTGTTAAAATAATAAAAAACATGTCAACATCATTATCATTAAAGAAGAAATGATGCAACTATTTCAAACTAGAGAACATTATCAACACTGATTGGTTCGAATGATACTACTAACCATGAGTTTCCTGAGGGGGTCGACCTATCAGCAACACCATAGATGATGCATGAATTTTTATTTTTATGAAATTTATATTTCTATGCATTTTGTCAAAGGCTTAAATAAAGTGTCTGTCTGTCTGTCAGATACTTATCGGCTGAAAAAGGAGGAAGAGACTTGTATGCAGACGTTTTCACAGAATTTAAAAAACAATCAACAATCTTTAAAAAAACAAGTGTTTTTGATTAGTAAAGTATGATAAAAATAAAAAGAATCAGCCAATCACACAGAGATGAACAAGTCAAAGAAGAACATTATACAGTTATCAAGTTTGTGATGGCAGCTCTCCTAAATTAAAAGAAAACAAGCTGTATTTCAAGATTCTCAAGTTTGTTCACAGAAAAAAGTTATATCAAGTTGGAAGTGCACGGTCAATACAGAATAAATGGAGATAAAGTTGCGGGATTACCACGGGATGAAAAGAAAGAAAGAGATAAGGAAAGTATTATTATTTTTCTCTCTCTTTCTCCTTTGACGGACAGTAGAAAAGGAAACTAAGACAAAAAAATATGCAATGACATTAACCGACAGAAAAAAATTAAATCTGACCCTGATCTTCAAAGGGTTAATGTATTTCTTGTCCACAAAGCACTGACCATCACCTTCAACCTGATTAAAAATTTAAAGCTTGAGTATGACTATAGCATCGTTATTGTCAATAAAACGTAACAGACTACTGAAATATAAACATCTGTTAGTTTTCCAACTTTCACGCATGCAAACTTTGAGCTTTAAAGAGCAATGAAATAAACATTAATTATTAAAAAGTAATGGAAAAAAGATCAATGATAATAAAAAATATATACTGTTGGCTCTTCGAGAAGATAGAGCAGATGCTTTCCGTTCGGGTGTTCACTCTGTAATTCGTACGGCCAACTGATTATCACCAAGGAGCTTGACACTCTTGCTTTGCCGAAATTCTTGATCTGGACAGCGAATGGAAGAAATAAGTACAGCTACCGTTAGCAAACACAAAAAGCATACTGCAATGAATATTTGTTCAATTTGTTCCTTCTGAAACAACGGTCCATGAGAACATGAGAATATGCAATTTCCTTCTGTTGCTTTCCAGCAGTACTGACAGTACGGAAAACACGATGATACATTTAAAACCGCATCAAACTGAATGGTTTGTGAACAGTTTGAAAGTTTCCCTGATTAAACTAAAAGATGAGAAAGCCTACAAAAGTCACTCCACACTTTACTATTCAGTTACAGGAAAACTCTGTCGCATCTCGTCAAGCGGAATAAACGTGTAATGTCATGGAATGATCGTGAAATGTCATGGAGTGATCGTGAAATGCCACAGAATGTCATGAAATGTCATGGAATGATTGTGAAATGCCACAGAATGTCATGAAATGTCATGGAATGGTTGTGAAATGCCACAGAATGTCATGAAATGTCATGGAATGGTTGTGAAATGTCATGGAATAAAATAAATAAAACAAACTGACCTCGTAACTGTGTCTGACTTCTGATCCAATTTCCTCCTCCAAATTTATAGCACTTTCTCCTTTTACTACCCCTCCAAAAAAGACACTCTCTGGCTCAGAGTTTCTATAAGGTAAGATATCTCAAAATAATAATTTTTTCCACACTAAAATGATATTTATTCAATCATCAGTCATCACAATTTGCTAGTCCTTATTGCTGATTTTAAAACTAGAGGTGCACTGATAATGCATAGACCAATAATATATTCTGTCACAAAATATCAGCCGGATAATGGATATTTTAAGCTTATTTGTTCATTAATAAGCTTAGTCTAATGCCAAATGATAAATATTATCATGCCATCCCTGCTATAGTTTACACTGGCTGGCACTAACCGGTTAAACTGCAATTAAATTAATGTTTCTGAAAGGCACATAAAAATTCAACATCATTTACCAAAAACTGTAGAGTGACATTGGGATATAATTTTTTTTCTATCCCATTACATTTCTACAGAGTTAGTCCATATTCGTCACATCTCCACAAAAAAAATCTTGCTTAAATTCCACCCTCACCCAAACAAATCCCACCTATAATAATGTGTCAATCAAATGTGTCTGCCTCGATAGCATGGAACCTCAGCCTTGTGGTCTTCGCAAAAGACTGAAAACACATCTTCTATAAATAACCATAGCTTGTTTTTTGCTTGTTCTCTCGATTTTTTGCTTTTTTGACTTGTCACTCAAAAAGCTGTTTGTAATAATAATAATAATAATAATAATAATAATAACAACAATAATAATTGGTACTTGCTGATTACTTGCCGACACCAATTGAGAAAGGGCAGATACCGATTACTGACAAAAGGGCAGATACCGATTATCATCAGTGCACCTCTACATAAAATATCCCCATTATCATCTCCATCACTATATTATCCTTATAAATACTTGCCCTCGGATTCCAATGTCTGCTTCCACAACAACTTCCAGTTGTATAGAGTCCTGATTATCTTTGGGATCGAGTTCATTGCTGGTCCTGTTTGAATAAAAACTCAAAATTTTTTTATCAAGCTCATCATCCAGAGAAACCTCAGACCACTGTCATTCTCCACCATCACCACAACAACAAGTTTCACTTTTCACCCATAGAAGTAACCAATGCAATCATCCACCACAACAATGGAAACATACCCATCACTACTCATATTTCAGATATCTCACCAACCCAATTCATTCTCCCCATCACAACCATTTCAATTATTAATAACCTTATCAGGCCAACAACTTACGTGTTAACAGCAAGAGCAATGCTAAGCTTGTCCTTAGAAGCAAGGGCTTCTTTGGGGTCGAGTCTGATGTTGAATTGAGTTTTGCCCTTTTCAGGGAAAGGATTTCCGATCGAGCAGAAAATCAGCAGATCATCTTCCACCGATGGAGCACAAGATACTTCTTTGCTCTGTTTGAAATAAATTTAAAAAAAAACAACTTATAGATTGAATGAAAGACTTTAAAAAATGCTACAACTTAATAAATGGGTTTTAGTGTATAAAAGAAATAAATAAATATACTTATTACTTATATAAATATAAGTACAATAAGTAGTCTCCATGGTTGCTAACAATACCCAGAAATTGTATTGTCAAAGTGAATACCAATAATTCTCATAAAATATTATTGTCATTTCTAATACCAATGTCAAAATAATAAGTATTATATTACTATCAATTCCCATACTAATTACTACCAAAACACCAGAAGACATTATTTGCATTTCAATTATTTTAGTAATTATTATAAATAATGATGATGTTAATCATTACAATGTAAATAGTAAACACAACATCAGTGTAATTGTGCAATGAGACAGAAAGGTGAAGTTAATATAAAGGATTTTAAAATGCTGGCTGCTCAGCTTTGATTATAAATTTTTTGTAATTAAAAATGTGTTCGTTTAAAATATCGGTTAGTGGTTATTTGTGCTATAAAAATATTGGTTAGAAGTTATATCATAGACAATAATGAAAATGTATCAATGATGTTCTATCAGTATTTGAAAGATGTGAATATCAACAAACCCTGGCTCCATAATGATTAAACAAACGAGTGCGACACAAAAACTAAGCAATGCTAAAATTAAATGAGAAAACAAAACACAGTCCTAAATACCTCATTAGTACCAATATATCGTAGGCCTCGTGGTAGTTCAACATAAACAGTCGCTTCGTGGGCTTCTTCTCCATCATTGATCACTTGAACCTTTAAACTGACCTCATTGTCTATTCCTACACGCAATTTGTACTGCTTTTCTCCAATCCTGTTGCAGGAAAAAAGAAAAACTTGTATATAGTATTGCAATACAGACTCATTGACAATTGATATAACAGATAGAAATTATTTCTACTGTCACACCATTATTACATTACACTATGAACCTCCTTTCCATATATCTACCAAGTCACCGGTCAGTCACTACAGTCATTCAAATCAAATGTGCACATGAATATGATTCCAGTCCCACCCAATTTAATGAACATTTGATTTTTATATGAATGGTGAATAGGCATTCACCTAACTCGAGTTAGCTTGTTATTAATTTGAGTGCAAAAAAGTAAGCCATAAAAAGTAAAAACCAGTTTTTTTCACAAATCCCTTATATTTCTGGAATTGTCTGCTTTTCAATTATTACAAAAAAGTTTCTTTTAAAATGACATTTTTTGAATTTATATATGTAAACATTTATTTACTTGTATTTGATTTGTTTAAAAACATAAATAATTATTATTTTTAATTCAAACTTTAATGGAATGCATTTTCATGAAGGTTGATCCCATATTTCAAATTTCAGCTAGATTGAATGATGGGAAGTTAGTTAATTTTCACTTTCAAGGTTTGCAAACATTCAAGCAAGCAAGCAATCAAGACCGGCAGTGAAGTTAATAAAAGGAATTTAAAAATGCCGGGCAACGCCAGGTAACCCTGCTGCTAGTGCTTAATATTATTATATAGATAATAACGATATAATTTTCAACTTCAGGTTTTTTATCTATTTTAAAACTTTGTCTATTTTTATTCAAAAATCTTCTTCTCTTCAAATTCCCGCAAGTGTGATCCCCAATGTGTGTTGCCTGATGCTACAGTAGTATGATGCAATTTATTGCATTACATTCTTCCTTATAATTGTTCAAAAGAATTTTTTACTATAATGATTTTTTAAAAGATAACCATGATTTACTGTAGTATTTTCCCACACATGACTTTTTAATACACATGTGATGTTTTCCTATAACATAGAAATAAGAACATGGTGATTATAATTAATAAATAGACAAACACACTTACAAATGAAGAGATAAACTACTTTTGATCTTAAGGTTGCTGTCACATTTCTCATCAGTTCCACAGTTCTTCTTGAAGGGGACCTAACAGATGGAAAACAATGAAAATTCATTGAAAGAAAATCAATCCACACAAACAACATCCATACAGATTTACCATAACAGCCAATAAAGGAAAAAACATAGAACATGTTACACAAAATATATTACTTATAAAACTATTACTACTGGTACACGATTTATCACCCTGTTCATTCCATATGGTTACACAACAAAAGCACCTAAGACAAAAGTGCTAAAATCATCATAGTTTTTTTTAATATTTAATCGTTTTTATCAATTTTAAAAACATGAAATTATTTCTTCATATAAAACTTTAAGTTAAGGCCAGTCCTAGGTTCAATTTTATTTTTCAAATTTGGTAGATTTCAATGTTGCTTAATGTGAGTCGATTTAGAAAAACTGTTTCATATATGTACAACTTAATCTTAACAGTAAATTATTAGATTTAGATTTTTAGAACGAGCTGGCTTTATGATTATTTATTTTTGTGCTACTAATAATGCTACTCATTTCTCATGTATGCCCACAATGCTTAATACTTTAATGCATGCCTACCATCTTAATAATAGTTGTAATCGTTATTTTCCTATTTTTTTGAGTCTCATGTTCATTTTCTAGTATTATTTTAAGTCTCCAGCAGCTATTGGTGATTGGATGTTTTGTGATTTGTCCATTGCAATGTTTCATTGGTGGTTCTTTGTCTATTTGCTTGCTATTTATTATTAGCTGTTGTTTGTCTTGCTTTTTTCCCCTTTGTTTATTTGACTGCCTTATTTATTTTTACTTTCTTTTTTGCTTCTTTTCAAAATTGTCAAAAAAATCAACATGGTTTCGAAAACCTTGTAAAAAGCATCTATATGATAATGTTAATAATAATTAATATGGTAGCAATTTCGCATAATACAGCGGTCAGCATGGTCAGCTGTTGATAAAATAAGAGCAAACAGGCATGTAATAAATGTTATTACACAATTGTAAGAATTGTATACAAATTATATCAACAAGATAAAATCATAAGTGAAGTTGATGAGCATTTTGAATTTTTTTGCTGTAAAAGTCCAACTTTTTGTGTAATATTTTTGCAAATTGTCAACTTTATTTTACAGTATATAAGCTTTGTTGATCTTGAACAAGTTTTGTTTAACATTGAACAACTTAGTGATAATTTTTTAAAGTTTTAGTTTCAGTTAAACTTATTCATTTCTTTTAAGTTAAATTTCAATTAACTGAAATATCACTGTATCTACATATTCAATACAACAACCCATTCCAAACATCCACCCATTCCATACATCCACACATTCCATACATCCACCCATTCCATACATCCACCCATTCCATACATCCACCTATTTCATACATCCACCCATTCCATAATCCACCCATTCCATACATCCACCCATTCCATACATCCACCCATTCCATACATCCACCCATTCCATAAATCAACCCATTCCATACATCCACCCATTCCATACATCCACCCATTCCATACATCCACCCATTCCATACATCCACCCATTTCATACATCCACCCATTCCATAATCCACCCATTCCATACATCCACCCATTCCATACATCCACCCATTCCATAAATCAACCCATTCCATACATCCACCCATTCCATACATCCACCCATTCCATACATCCACCCATTCCATAATCCACCCATTCCATACATCCACCCATTCCATACATCCACCCATTCCATACATCCACCCATTCCATAAATCAACCCATTCCATACATCCACCCATTCCATACATCCACCCATTCCATACATCCACCCATTCCATACATCCACCCATTCCATACATCCACCCATTCCATACATCCACCCATTCCATAATCCACCCATTCCATACATCCACCCATTACATACATCCACCCACTCACAGTCTTTTACTCACTCATATCCAATTTTTAAATGTCACAACTCACAGACAACAATGGCTTGGTTGCAGTTTCATCAAGCACGGGGTAGTTGTTCATGTCTGGCAGGGGACCGCCAGGAGTCTGGAAAGGGTCAGCCTGGTTAGCCAGCTGGTATGTCAATTTGAAAGGAATAGGGTTGAGGAAGTCCTTGATGTTTTTCTGGAATAGAATGATTAACTAGGTTTTAAATGTTGATTTCATTTAATTAATTTTAAGGCATTCATTGTTTTATCGTTATACATACAAATCAAATCATGGAACAAGTGATCTCAAAACCTCACCTGATTTGCATTATTTTAATATAATCTAAAAAATTATTTTTTAAAATCTGAGATGCTCACAGCAAGATAAACCAAAGGTTCCGGATCAACGCATTTGAGGTTTGAATGGTCCTTGAAACTGAGTTCGATAATCCTTGTAATCACGTCTTTGTTTGTCTCCTTGAAGAAAACTCGGGAAATTAGTGCTCCTGCAAACCTTTCTGCCTCTATGGTGAAATTGAGGAAAACCTTGTCAAGGAATCTACGATGAGAGAAAAATAAGGAAAAGTGAAATATGAAAGTGCAATCATTTAACATTCCCAACTTGATAAATATTGTATCAGTCCCACAGAAATGTAAAACTATCAAAGAACCAGCTGACTTGATTCTGCAGAACATTAAAACAAGACTCGTTCCTAATTACACAACCCTCACAAGAATCACCAACTTGTTGACACGTTTCTCGACCAGTTTGAAGCACAGCCTCAGAGAGAAGCAGTTTTTATCCACACCGTCTTTCATGCACTGGGTCAAGGTCGGGTCAATTATTGCCGGCAAGCCTTGAAACACATGTTCAACTTTGATGACTGGACGTGACCGGAGCAAGTAGACACGAGACGAAGCGAATGCACCAATCGCCAGGTCGGGGTATTCGTTACCGTCAACATCAGCACCGTCGCCAGCAAGTGATGCACCGAAAGAGTGTAGCGGTTCATTAGAGATCTGTTTGGCGTAAATACGTTGGCTGGGTTCATCTTTGAGACCATTGGGGCTACCGAGGAAGATGTAAACAGCACCAGAGCCTTCGTATGGTGCTCCGACTGCAATATCTGAACCAATGAATAATAGCTTATATTAGTACAAACCAAGAAATTATTCTATATGCAAAACTGATGGGCACACTATCCACAAATTATAATTTTTAAGCCTTTAGTAATTTTATAAAAATTAAAAAAAATCAATATCAAGATTCTCCTGCTGAATAAGCAAATTTTTGAGAAAGCCAAGCTAGGTTAACAAATATAAACAAGTAAAGGAAAAACGAGTTTTTTAACACAAACTTCGATTTCAAATACACTCGATGTGTGTCTGTGTGTATGTGTGTACGTATACGAAAGATTTTCAAATTACGTTTTTTTTTTTAATTGAATTATGTATTGTCATCCAACATAAAGATATGCTGAAAGTTTCAGCTTCCTAGCTAGTCAAAAAGCTGGTTAAATTTTACTTGCAAGATTTGCGTACAGAGAAAGCCACACACACACACACACAAACAGCGATTGTAACCTAAATAAAAGTTTGTAATAAGCCTTCATGTAGTAACATACAAGCTCTCATCATTAACAGCATAATTATGTTATAAACTAGAGTTAGCCCGTCAAAAATGACGGATTTTTTTAAAATCTCGTTATATATTATTTTACGCATTGTACAATTGCGTAATAACATTTATTAAAAGCCTGCGCTCACTAATTTTATCAACTGCGGATTGCTGACCACCGCGGCTGCCATGTTATGTGAAATTGCTAACATACATACATAGAGACATTGGAAATTATGTATGTAGACCATTATGCTCTGCCTATTGAAAATCAAACCCCCTTCTATAGACAGCTTTGATTTCTTGTTCACACCAACCATTATATCCATCCTGGTCGATATCTCCAATCGAGGCAAGAGCAAAACCAAATCTGGCATTTTGGCAGTCAAGCTGCAGGCACTCTTGGTCCCTCATCTTTCTACTCTCGATCATCTGTGACTTTGTCCGGGAGGTTATACCCTGGATTGATGAGTGGTACATAAATATGAGGTGATGTTGTTGGCGAGTGTTTGTGATTTCAAGTAAACAGACTTCATTATTGAATAATTATTTATTATGCTAAAAATACAATCTGATAATTATCTTCATATAATTCCTCATAAGTAGCCAAACAACTTCAAATTGCTGAACAAGATAATCTTTTAATGTATATATATATATATATATATATATATATATATATATATATATATATATATATATATATATAAGTAATGGTATTCACCTCAGCCTCTTTGTTCAAAAAAACATAGATGGCCCCTCCTATCCCTGGACCCCTGTAGAAAGGCGCTCCAACAATTAGATCTTGCCTCCTGGTGTTAAAAGAGTAAAAAGAAATTAGGAATATTAAAATGTTCAACAATTTCATTCGAAAATAAAAAGGTTTTCTATAATTAAATGTCTCACTGAAAAATGATTTTTAAATATTCTTCCTTTATATAAATAGATTAATGTAACGCATAGCCACATAGCATAGGTATGATGGCAATGATCTGAATAAAAGTGTACACAACAATAACTTATTTTTAATACAAATTTTATTATTTTCCAAAAATTCAAAAGTCTTAATTTAAACATGAAAAATAAAAAAAGAAATCACTTGTCTCCATTAACATCGACAATGGCTATGTCGTAGCCAAAATATGAGCCAAACTGCTTTCCCTTCAATCTGGCCTTGATCTCAAGAAGCAGATTCGTTGTAGAAGCTTGCTGGAAAAGAAGCACTTCCCCCGTATCTTCTGATCTCGGTGCACCTCCAACGTAAGTCATCAAGGTACTATCCTCGAAAAGGTAGCCTGTCTTGACCGACATTCCTGAAACAACAGGGTAAGGTTAAAATCATAGAATAATAAACCTTATGCGTTGGGGTCGAAATACTCAAAGAAAGAGGTCATGAAACAAACAATAGAGAAAGTAAAGTACAGGAAAGGAAACATTTGGGCAAACATACAAAGTCAACAAAGCAAAACATCAATGAGAGCTCTACTACTCACCAAGATAGGAGTAAGACCTAGTGATTGACGGACTTTCTTCCACCGGACTCCAGTACCACTGATTGTCTGCTTCGAGGTCATCTATTAGAGACTTTTTAAATACACCACCTTTCCATGTGTATATTCCAGGTGCACCCATCATTAAGTCCCCATTCTGTTCAAAATGAAAAAAAATAAATAAGACAAATTATATACATTCAATGTAAGTTGAAATTCAGTTGCTAACAAAATTATTCTAATTGACACTTTCTAACATAGCAAGTCTATTCAGCCCAAGTTTAAAACAATAAAAAATGTTCTACCTCTGTCTCCATCAAATCAAATACCAACTATGAATCATCACCTTCAATTAAATCTGTCTTTATCACTTTCACAACTATCCTCACAATCACCATCATCAGCAACCTAAAAAACCATGATCATACACAACAGCCACCTACCTTATTGATTGTAGAACTGGTGCCTGCCTGACAGAATCCATACTCCTCATGCCCCTTGTTCATGCTGCGACCTTGGCAAGGCGTCAGGAATTCATTCATGTCCAGGCTGTTTGTCAACTGGTAGCAGATCCCCAAGCCCCACCTGTGACCCGTACCTACGCTCTTGAATCTGTGTGCACATGCCTGTAGGATGGAGAAGATGGTTAAAGAAAGTGAGATAGATGGGTGGATAGATGAATAAATAGGATGACAGTAGATTTATGGAGATGAACCAAATTTTTAGAAATGGTAGTGAATGCCTTGATGATGGAGCACCAAAAGAAGAGCTATAGTAGATTTAAACAAGTGAAGCAAAAACAAAGTTTTTTAAAAACACACTTTTATATTTTTTTACTACATAAACAACAAACATATAAGCATAGACAATAAATAGTTTGACGAAAATATCACAAATAATTATTTAATTAAATTTTGTCCAATCGATCCGAACATTTGATAGAATGCATTATTAATTAGCTAGGAGGTATGTTTAAATTTTTAAGTCTCCAGCTCATCGGGAAGTTAGTTTAAAATCGAATGCAAAATTTGACGACATAGACAGATAGACAGACAGAGAAGTCAAATTAAGTAAAAGTGTGTAAAAAAATTTAACAAACCAAAAAATTAAAAAAATTGAAAAATGAGGTGTCAGTTACTTAGCAGCCAGATGTACATAATAATTACTTACACTAATCAAATGACACAAAGCAGAACAGCATCAGCAGTGACATTATTCCCACATCTGGGTCATATATCATCTTCATCACTATTTTATCACAGGATGTTAACTTATTATATCATTATACCTATTAATACAATTTATTACCCCTTTAAATAAGAAAAAATTAAATTATTGAAAATTAGAGTTCCACCTTATAATTGCTGAAGATGATGCTGATGGTAATGTTGGTATTAATAATGATTAAGATGATGCATGGTGATATGATAATGACTGGTAATGATGACTACATTGTTAACTTCAACGACCACAATTGCTTAATCCTATGCCTGGATAAAGGAGAAGAGAAAGAAGAAAAAGATCAAATTATGATCCATGACAGAAAGTATTTCAATATTTCTTACATACTGCTATTTGAGTCTTAAAACACCTTAGTAAAAAAAGGACTATAAACAATTATATTTAAAAAAAAAAACTATATCCCGTATCCCAGATATAGATGTAACTATGGTTGACACAAACTATTGAATAAACTTCATGAGAACTGGACCATATTTTAGACAAGACAGATTCTATCTAATGTATAAGAAAAGAAGCTAGAAATAATGAATAAAAAAAATGATTCCTGTTTCCACAGGACAAAAAGAGCAAAACCACAAAAATGATTCACAAAGAACAAAACAACAAAAACAATGGTCTTTTAAAGTTCCTATTGTAGCAATCAAAATTATAAGTAGATAATTACAGAGCAAAGATAATGGTAGGAGAGAAGAAGGAAAAAGAAATCAGAGTAAGATTTGTCAACTGATGAATATTTATCAGCCACGGTGATGATGAATATTTATTAAAGACAGTGATTATGAATAATTATTAGCCACACCGATGATGAATATTTATTAAAGACAGTGATTATGAATATGTATCAGCCACACCGATGATGAATATTTATTTGTACATGAAATAGATCTAGAACAAGAAACAAATCAATAATAAAACACCAAGTGCGTAAACAAGAAAAAAAAACCAACAACACAGCAGACAGCAGACAACAGACATCACATCATGCAACACAGACAGCATGAAATCATAAAAGAGGAAGTGACACCAGACAGACAGACAGAAAATACAGAGATATGTTTGCTATGAGCCCAGGAAACAAAGAAATTGAAGCTTTAACAGTGGAGGTCAACAATCAACATCAACAGCACCACATGATGGGTGTGATGAACAAGAGGATGTTAAAATAAAACAAACCGCAGTGAAAGAATAGTATTTCAGTGAAGGAATATTATTTCCTTTAAATTTTAAACATACTGAAGACAAATGTATGTGTAAAATGATAATTTAAAAACATCATAATTCAGCTAGAAAAAAGTACAGATAAGTTAATCAAAGACACAGCATCATCAACGAAGGACCAGCTAACTAACTAACCACAGCACTTCCTTCCTCGGACATCTGGCTGGCCACCGAGACACCCATCCACATGTCATCTCTCGTCTCTTTCTGTCCAATTTCTCCTATAGAAATGAATTTAATTTAAAAACTGAACAAGTCAATGGAAACAACAAGCAAACAAACTTTCAACAAGCAAACCGTAAAAACGAGGTTTTTTTCAAAAATCCTTCATAATTCAGGATTCGTCGGCTTTTCATTTAATGCAAATTGTTCTTTTGAAACAACATTTTTTTAAAATTTATAAATTCAACTAGTTATTATATAATTATATTTGATCTGTTATAGTTTTAAAACATAGATAATTAATTTTTTAAACTAAAAAAACTTTTTTTAGCCTATATTTCAAATTTCAGTTTGATTGGATGACTGGGAAGTTTATTAATTTTCATTTTCAAGGTTTGCAAACAATCAAGCAAACCCAGCTGGTGAAGCTAATATAAGGAACTTAAAAATAATGACTACAATTTTGTAATTATTGCTTAATATGGTGTTATTGACATATGTAGCTGTTTAACAATAATAATAATAATACTTGTAATAAAGGTGAAAACCTAAAATGAGATATAAGAATAATTTATAACAAGTTAAATAAAAAAATACAGTTTTTATATGATCCAGGTCAATGATATGGAATGCTAACTCCTAACTAAAAGAGAGTCATAAATTCAATGAGTCATTCAAGAAGCTAATCAGTTTTAATTATAAATATGCAATGTTATGTATACACATCACTTATCACTATGACGACTATGACTAACAATCGTCACTGCTCCACATAGTCATTGAGCCACAGTAAAAACAACCATATATATCCTATCATAACTGAGGGCCTCAGTCTGAGGCTATCATGGCATGGCGACCGAGAATGGTGACATGGTACACAGAAATGCATCCTCGTTCACATAACATAACGATTGGTGGAATGAATGATGGAAGCAGAAATAGAAATAATAACAACAATCATCATAATTTCTCTTTTAATAATTATTTTGTTGATTTACCAGAGTATATAAATCACATGAAATGGGATTAGGACCATGAAGGCATTTATGTAGCGTCCACTGTATAGTACTGTATACAGAATTAACATGATTATGATGACCAGTAGGGATAGTGGCAGCGATGATTGTGAAAAATTAGAATGAAAAAGAAATTTGCTGTAAAAAAGTCTATATGTATATATACTTTTTTACAGCAAATGTAATTGTCAATTAAACAACACAATAATAAGGTGTTCTTCAAATCACTTTTTAATTTTGTAGATGACTATTATAATTATAACAAAACAAATCATTCAGAATTTTTTCTTTATCAGTCTGCTGAGTCAGTTGAATTAATGTAGGTGGATGACTGAGTAACAACTAGCTTTGTAAAGAGAAAGGAATGAAAGGAGAGAGAAAATATAGAAAGTAAGAGAGATATAAAGAGAGAGAGAGAGAGAGAGAGAACATGGATGGCCTTTAAACTTATGTCCGGGAGACAAACAACTTTTATTTTAAAATGTTCTTCAACTGTGTTCTCGTGAGACTTTTTCAAAGTCATTTGCACGTGTTTCAGTGTTTCACGTGTGTGTAATTTTCCCATGTTCATTTGTTGAAATTTGTTCATTACTTTCTAGATCTGGAGATGACGCTGAGCACTATTACAACATGACAAAATCAGAAAGAGAAAAGAGAAAGAAAAGATATATAAGGAGACGATAGTACAGTGTAAAGTGGGTGAAATAAAGAAATAAAGGTTAAGAAAGGAAAAGACAAACAACAATCTCAAATATGCCAAATGAATGATCCCCGGGATGACTAACAAAGCCAACAGACTATCAGAGAAGATCAGAAGCAGACAAAGGCACGAACATAACTACAGAGAGAGCCAGGCACATCTACAAAACTGCATAAAGACATGTACATAAACATAGACATACATATAAGCATAAATACACGAACACTGTATAGTGTATACACACATTTACACTGACTGTACTCATACATATACAGTAAGCATATAAATAGTTACATTACTATGTAGGAATTAAATTCTAATTTTTGTTGTTTATATGGATGGTATGTATCCGTCTGTGTGGGTGTTATTTTGCTTTATTTCCACAGAATGAATCACATCTCGCACTTCAGGACAAAGGAGCAGTATGACCCTAACTAACCTCTTGTTCACCTACCACTTTCTTCTTCATTATTTCATAAGACAATTGGTCTAGAACACACAAACAGAACAACATCATTATAACTTTCAGACACACACACACACACACACATCATTTAGTCAACTAGTTTATTCAATTTACCTCAAACTGATTTGATTGACACCTTGACCTCTGCATTTTTTCCTTCCATAAAGGAAATAAGCTAAAATTAAAATATACAGGTCACTGGATTATACAGATCACCTAGACAGTTTGAGCTTTTGTCTTGCACAGGTGTGTCTGTTAGAGTGACAGAGCATGTGCTTACCATGCCATCACTAATGTGGACACAAATGAGAGTCGAAATGGGCATCTAAACGAATTGAAGGAAATCTCACTTACATCAACAATCCACACACTAAATTATAGCAGCTTGCCATTGCAACAAATGATTTTCTATTAAGTCACTGATGAAAGCAGGGATTACCGTCAACAGTAGAGCTGGCAGTCAAGAAGGATCTTGCTCTGGGCCTCCTGCTGGTCTAAAGGTCCACCACAGTTAGAAAAAATGCTCCCAAAGCTTACCTTGAATTTATAAAAGACCTTAAAAATAAGTACATTAGGCTTGCTCAATTTTACTTCTGATTTACTAATACAATGAATAATAGCTATAGGGTTCTAGAGGCTCACAAAAGTAAGTTGGCCCAGTCTTTGTTCATCCTGTCAGAGAGTAAGACCGTAGCTGGAGTAAATTCGACTGCCTATTTAATTGATGGTCTAAACTTGTTGGTTCGTTAAATGAGTGTAGCAGATCAGGATAATAACAATGTGAGAAATGGTGAAACTATAATTAGTCCAGTCATATTATGGACTATCATGTACAGACTATTAAGACTATATCAGTTACAAGGGTTTGATCAGCGCAAGTGCCTGTCTTTTTTAAACATCTAGACTACATAATTACAAAATAATCAAATAACACCCAAGATGTCTCCTTGAATCTACCCAATAATCAACAGGTGAGCTTCCACACACACACACACACACACACACACACACACACACACGTCTACGTCTACAGCACGTCTACAACACGGGTCGAGATTTTATTCCAAGTATATAGAGATTTTAGAGCTGTAAAAACGGCCGGGCCTGGAATTTTGGCTTATAAAACGGCCCCCCGGCTGAGTTGTCTGACGAGGAGCGGGCCGGCCGCGAAAGAAAAATCGGTACTCTAATGTCCAACAGGTTGGCTCCACACACATACTGAATACTCGCATGCACACACACAAGTTTATCTCCACATTATGAGGATGGGTTTGATTAAGTATTTTATGATGCAAAAGGATGGGCTCACATGTCTATCTTGAAACCAAGAAAAGTGCAAGGGAGCCTACTTAATACTAAAACATTCTTAACATTCTTAACATTCTTTCTTAAATAAAATTGTTGCAGGTAAGAAAAAAGAAAATTTATTTTTCAAATAATACAGCCACAGCAATTGAAATTAGAAATTCTAGGCATAGTAAATAATAATTAATAACAACAAGTTATATGCCACTGCCATTGATGAAATATTTTAAAAATTGAAGACCACACTGTTAATACCAAGCCCCATGATGCATAAGGAAGGGCTTAGTGAACATTAACCCTGTTAATCCCCATGATCAGCGTTCCAGACTGAGTGAGTGAGTGAGGCTGGGAGATTATATAAGTGTGAAAGAGATATAGCAGTGAGAGAGTGTGTGTGTGTATGTGAGAAAGAGAGAGAGAGAAAGAGAGAGAGAGAGAAGAGAGAGAGAGAGAGAGAGAGAGAGAGAGAGAGAGAGAGAGAGAGAGAGAGAGAGAGAGAGAGAGAGAGAGAGAGAGAGAGAGAGAGAGAGAGAGAGAGAGAGAGAGAGAGAGAAGCCATACAAAAAGCAAGAAAGAAAAGAGAAAAAAGAGAAAGAAAATGAAGAATCAACTACAAACTGCACCAGAACTATGATTTCACAACTTCAGATAGCACCTAGGAAAATACTATCCACTCCACTATGACAAAAAATGAGTAGTGCTTTAAGAACAAAGGTAATAAACTTCCACCTGTCTCACATGAGATAATGACCACTACAACCACATAGTCCACAATGTTGACCAGTGGAAAGAATCATGCAACAAATATATAGATAAATGACACTTATTATCATTTTATGTAGAAGGAAACATTTAAAAATTGAACTGGCAGATTTTATATAAAGAGATGACTATATTTCAAAATTAATATTTTTTAGTTTTTTCAAGTATATCATCTTTCAGTCCAACATGGGTATGGATACATAAATGAGTCTTTCTATATGTTTTATTATTAAGCTACTACAAATTAGATTGCAGACATGAAGGAAATAATACAATAGATAGAAGATGAAGATAAGTTAATTGAGGTTTTTAGTTTTCATCATCATCATCATCACTCTTGACATTATCACCACAATAGATTAATACGAGGAATTAAAACACATAAATGCATAGGTAGAGGCTATTTCATTACTTCATTAAAAGAGATAAACACAAATGAAATAATTATAACTTAGACTTTACAAAGTTATAAAATAAACACAAATAAAAGTTTTCATTATGAAATTGTTCAGGATAACTGACAATAAAAATAAAATAAAGATCAGTTGAGCAGACCTCTTATGAGGGATAACGAATCCACGTAACCCTTGGATTACAATCATTTTATAACCAGCATTATGATTTATGAAAACTTATTTGGACAACAAATCTTAGCTGAATGTAGTAGCAATATGAAACTGCATTAAAGTAGAGCCATTTATTATTATTATTAATAAACAGTTGAAAAGGCAACATATGTCAATCAAACTACATTAAGTAATAATGACGAAATCATCTCATCAAAATCATCTCATCCCAGTTGCTACCAACCTTGTTGGTCTATCTTCAGAGGATCGCATTTTATTTGTGAATCGTATGGGCACTGGTACACCAATCCCGGCCTGTTGAGGCTGCGGAAATCTGCCGTGACCGAGGAGTCTGTTATGTTGTCTCGTGGCGCTCCTACCAAGATCCTGCAGAAAAGGATAATAATTTAATAGTTAGTGTCTAATCTTTTGAAAATCCTCTTTCAAGTATGAATCATCAAAGAACTTCCATAGCACCTTTTACTTGACCTGAAAGCAACTATTCTAAATGAAGCAACTAGCCATACCCGGCCACACCCACATGTTGCTGTGGCCTAGTTTGATTAAATAAAAAAAATTTAGTAGGGGTTTTTAGAGGTTTTTCTATTGTTTTTCACTCCCATCTCCTTCCCCGCTTGCTCTCCCATTCCTGGTCGCTTTCCCACTCTCGCTCACTCTCCCGCTTCTTCTCCCTTTCCAGCTCGCTCTCCTGCTCCTTCTTGCTCTCTTGCTCCCTCTCCCTTTCCAGCTCGCTCTTCCGCTTCCAGTCGCTTTTCCGTTCCTATTTTCTCTCCTGTTCGTTTTCCAGTTTCCGCTCCTGCTCACTTTGTGACCGATCTCAATTTCTTTTCACAAAACCTTCCTCTATTGACTTTCAATGTTGTGTGAAAATTTCATTACTATCGGATGAATGGTGTAGCAACGTGGGACATGTTGGTCTAGTGGTATAGACACCGGCTTTGAGAGTCGAAGGACCTGGGTTCGATTCCCGGTCCGGGCACGAAATTTCCTTCAGCAAGAAACTAACTCACTAATTTGCATGTGCTCAACTCAACTCAGCCTTTCATCCTAAGTGGTCGATAAATGAGTATCAGCTTCGGTTGGGGGTTAAAGTCCTTCGTGCACTTGTGGAGCTATCGAGTAGTATGCGGGGCTGCCAGCGGCGCCGTAAAACACCGCATAAGCCGTTAGTCTTATCTGCAAGTTGCCAACATTGTAAAGCACCCTTAAAGCGGCTTCTGCTGCATACGGCGCTATATAAATTGTCATATAAAAAAATACATAAAGAACACACAAACAGACATTCATTCATTTATATATATACTAGCGGGGTTACCTAGGGTTTTCAGAGGTTTTTATATCGTTTTTCTCTTTCGCTCCCGTTTTCTTCTCCGCTTGCTCTCCTGCTCAGTCGCTTTTCCCGTTTCCGCTCGCTCTCCCGTTCCCGGTCGCTTTCCTGTTCCGGTCCGTTTTCCGTTCCCGCTCCCACTTATCTATCTCTTAATAATTTTTAATAACACGCATTCGGTCACATTATGCAAGACTATCAAGCAAGTAATGCCTGTTACGCAATTGTAAACAGTGCTTCGAAAACTTATGCAATGATCATGTATAGGCACTTTTGACCCAGAAGGTTTTTTGGCCCCCCTGAGCCGGGGGATCAGAGTAGGGAGTCCAAACCTTTTTAACTTTCTTCCCCTGTATGAGAACTACCTCCTTGCCTAATTTCATCAGGATCACTCCAGCGGTTCAGATTTTTATAAAGGACAGACAGACAGGCATACAGGCAGGCTTCATGGGAAGGCAGTTGTTAACACCAAAGCTTTAAAAGAAGAAAGACAACTCCATAAACATAGACAGCAGAAAAAAATAAGCACAAAAAAACAAGTGTTTAATTACATTGAGATAGATATTAAATAAGGAAGACTTCAGGTTAAATCTTTGAGCATTGAGGCACAGAGATTATATTTCGGAGATAAAAATATTTTAATAGATCAAATGTAGAGTAAATAAATTAATTTTTAATTTTTGCTAATTACTTTCTTCCTTAAACATCCAAAGGTCAAATTCAATTAAAGACCATTGCTTATTTAATTGTTTGCCTAAAATAATTACTAAGGCAAGAGTAACAGGATGTCTGAATTCTACCTCACTCAATCACACACACACACACACACACACACACAAAACAAAGCAACAGTGTCTTAAAATGACCAGCTAAGAGCTGGAAATAAATAATTTATTCTATAACAAGTCTTTTAATTGCAAGAAAAAAAGCAAAAGAGGTTAACGAAAAAGACTATTAAAATTTAAATGTAAAAAATAATATAATTACGAGCTGGTATGTTATTAGTTATTATGGGTACAGGCCAATTCGCCGCAAAGCCGTTTCGTCGCAGGGTACATTTTCGTCGCGACATTGCGACGAAAATTCCCACCTTGCGACGAAACGGCCCAGAATGCGACGAAACGGCCGACCTTTGCGACGAAAAGTCTAACAATTTCGGTGGGCATACTTTCCGCTGTATGGCGAAGCAGTTGGCCACCCTATTGCCAAAGACCACTAGAACGCCGAATGCAAGGGGAATTCCGCAATCTGCACGAGCCATGTCATTACAACAGGTCGCTGCACGCTTCCTACCGATGAAACTGGGTTGTGTTTATGCCATGTTGCAATACCAGACAAAGGTGTCGGATTAAATGGAAGTCGTTTTGTTATATTCGCCAGGGAATGTGATTTTTTATCGCTACACGATGCTTTGTTTCTATCACTAGAAATACGGATTGAAATCTCAATACGAAACAAAACATGCCGCATTTGATCTTGGAAAAAAAATCATGGCTCCGGATCAAATATCTATTATATTTGAAAAAATAAATAATGAAGTGGTGTGTCCAAAAATAAAAGTAAGTGCTACTATATTATTAGTGTTTACTGTTCATACTTTTTAATAACAATGTTTTTATTTAGCAATTTATGAAATACTTCCAAAAAACGTGGCTGAATGGTTCCTATCCAGTGTCCACCTGGTCCTGTTTTGATGTGAAAATAAGGACCAACAACGACCTGGAAGGATGGAACAATGGATTAAAGCAAATGGCAAACCACAACACAAGCCTTTATGCTTTGTGTTCAGTCTTAGAAAAGGAGGCACGCACCATAGCTCTAAACGAGCAATTTGTGAGCTTGTATCAGGTTCAAAAGACTCAAAGAAGAGTTACCAAAGAGTTTGAAGAGAAACTCTATCTTAATTTTTCAAAAAAAATAATTGATTCAATTCAGCTGCATAGTCAGCTAACGAACTTGTTAAAATTGAACAATAAATGATTATTATTATGATTTTGTATTATTTGAATTACTAAGTTTTCATTAAATGGGCTGTTTATTTGGTTTTCTTTTTAATATTCTCAATTTAATTTAAATTATGACTGTACTCTAGAAATTTGAGGCTAATTAGCAACTTATATAGTTTAGCTATAAAAATCACATTCCCCTGGCGAATATAACAAAACGACTTCCATTTAATCCGACACCTTTGTTTGGTATTGCAACATAGCATAAATACAACCCAGTTGCAACGGTAGGAAGAAGTAGAGTCTTAAAACACCTGGTGTAAAGGACTATAAACTATTATAAAAAAAAAAAAAACGGTAGGAAGCGTGCAGCAACCTGTCGTAATGACATGGCTCGTGCAGATTGCGGAATTCCTCTTGCATTCGGCGGTCTAGTCGTCTTTGGCAATAGGGTGGCCAACTGCTTCGCCATACAGCGGAATACTGCCCACCGAAATTGTTAGACTTTTCGTCGCAAAGGTCGGCCGTTTCGTCGCATTCTGGGCCGTTTCGTCGCA
>OZ022238.1:10872613-10882613 GCA_963978895.1 Erpobdella octoculata | reverse complement strand
GGTAAAATAGTCTGCCAGTCGGTTAGCGTTTTGTGGTCAAGAAAACCCTCAAGAAAACCCTCAAGAAAACCCTCAAGAAACCCCTCGATAAAATCCTCAAGAAAATTAACTAAATTAATTGACTTATTGTAAAACTAATAATTGAATATTGCATTGTCTTCTATCTTGAGCATGTTTGCAAAATTTGAAAAAAATCTATCAACAGGAAGTGACTCAAAAATTGATTGCAAGATTTGAAACAGAGAAACAGACAGAGAAACAGAGCCGACGAGTTAATAAAAGCATTGGTAAAAAAAAGCCAGAACAGATGTCCAAGGACACGCCAAAGAAGAGCGGTTCTGAAAAGAAAACGCCTGTCACACAAACTCATAAAAAGGAAAAGCAAGCTATTGCTGAAAACAAGGAAGAAGAAAAGAAAGCATCAAAGGATGAAAAAAAGACAGAAAAACGTGATGAACCAATGAGCATGCCAACGATACAGGGGCTTGTCGAGGAGATTCAGGAAATAACAAAAGACATACCACAAATGCCCTTGGAAGCTGTAATGAAAGTCATTATAAAAATGTTCAATAACATCCTTAAATACAATGGCTTTCAGGCGTACCCTGGGGATATGGAGGTTTCCGAATCTTAAAATTTGAATCCTCTAGAAAACGATATAAACCAGTTCAAAAAACCAAACATGGACAACAACATTACCATTTTACAGTGGAACTGTCAAAGTATTTGTTGAATTTGAATATTTAATTAATTTGTCTATTTTTAGTTCGTTGTTTTTGTAGCGAGCCTGTGAGCCGCCATTGTTTCTCACCCTTGTGTTTTGATCGTCATTGAGAGTGTAGCGTGACTGTGAGCGCCTTTGTATTTAGTGTTTTATACTTATACATTTATTAATTAATAAATTAGAGTACTCAAAACGACACATTAGTTTGTTATTTCGATCGGTTAGGTCGAAAGTTTACATTTGGTGACCCCGACGTGATTGTGTTCGTGTTTGAAGAAGCCCTCAATTGAAGTTTGAAGTCAATTGAAGATAGTTACCCGTGCTGAAAGAAACTAACAGTATGGAGAAGTCTAATCTTGATGTTTTGCAGAGAAGTCGAAGACCACTTCGAAAACAATTGCTCCGTAAAATAGAAGAGTTAGACGAAACAATGACAGAAACTGAAACTCCGGACAAATCGCTCATTCAGGTTAAAGTAGGTAGTCGCATAAAAATTTCAAAATTATTTTTTTTTAATTTCAGTAATATTTTTAAATAAAGGTATAAAATCTGAGTTCAAATATACCTTAAAGTGTTAAAAAAAGTTATTTTAATAAAAGATATAGCTAATCAAAGTTCGCATACCTCGATCGAACATGGACTGCGTGCGTCCGTTAAAAACTGGGGTACAACGTAGAAGCGTAGTTTACAGCGTGCACATAGCGCACAGCGCAAAGAACGCCTAACAAGGCTTTGCGCGTATGGGTTAAGAATTCCTTCTGTTTCTCATATTCAATATGAATTTATTTAGAAATAGAATTCCAAACAAAAAACTTGATAAATATAAAGTTATTAAAAGTTTAAAAGTGGGACCACGCATTTCGCTTCCCAAGCGCCATAGCACATTACTGAATGTCACTGCATGAGCTCGCGGTAGTTCGCCGTCTGCTTGTTGTTTTAAGACTGATATTTGTTTATGTAGGAGAATCAAAGTACTTTCTGTCGCGGATCATAACTTGATCTGTATAATTGCCCTCCTCCTTTTTCAGCAAGGCGGAGTTAAGGCGGCTGTCTGTCAGGAAAGCGCTTGAAGATTGTGAGAAAGTCCACGGCTTCGTCTTCATCATTTGTTCATTAAAGTTATTAAATAACCTTTTGAATGAAACTAAACTTATACTACTGAGATGTCTCTAAGACGAGATATAGAGACTCAAACACTATCTTAAAATCTATAAATCTATATTATGTACGTCAGTTGCAGCGCGCCTACGGTTATGCGCTGCTACCCGATCTACATTAACGAAGTAATTTTTATAGTTAGAGACTTAGTAGGGTTATGAATTTTTACTATGTTATAATAGACATAATAACCTTTCGAATGAAACTAAATTTATTTTACAGCGAGGTCTCCCAGACGAGATATAGAGACTCAAACACTATCTTAAAATCGATATTATGTACGTCAGTTGCAGCGCGCCTACGGTTATGCGCTGCTACCCGATCTACATTAACGAAGTAATTTTTATAGTTAGAGACTTAGTAGGGTTATGAATTTTTACTATGTTATAATAGACATAATAACCTTTCGAATGAAACTAAATTTATTTTACAGCGAGGTCTCCCAGACGAGATATAGAGACTCAAACACTATCTAAAATCTATATGATTCCTAGAGCTTGCTTAGAGTTTAGCTCGCGCGCGGTGCTCAAATTTTAAGCACCACCCTATCAACTTAAAACTCGATTTGTGTAACTGGGAGAGTTAGTGTAGCTACCAAATTTAACATTGTTATAGAAGAAAAGAAACGAAATTTTTTAAGCCTAAAACCATATTTTTAGCGTCAATGACCTATGAAATAAAGCCTTAAATCAATAAAGACTCACTTTTGAATCAAAGTGAAAGGAAAATTAACTGTGCGAACTCATTTATATAGACAATTTTGGGTTCAGACATGATTTACAATTATTTTTATGTAACCATTTTTATTGTGGCTTTATTACATCCAGAGATATAAGCAATCCCGTAACACCGTTTTAGCTCGTTCCACTGCGCCTGATAAACTTTCTAGTCTTGAATGTTCAGGCGTTGCGCGCACAGGCGCGTTTCGTTTATGCGACTACCTAGGTTAAAGTTGAAATGTTGCGGAAGATTTATGAAAAAATAGATAATCTGGATCAAGAAATCATCTCAATTATAAATCGAAACGGCTCTGATGATGATCAAGATGAGGAGCTCGAAACAGTCGATGAATATGAGGTGAAGTACCGGACAACAATTACAAAAGGTGAACGCTTTATTTATAAACAGGATTCAATTCATCCAGTTGACAGTCTACACAACAGTGGAAGATTTTCTGAACCATCATACAAGTTGCCAAAAATTGAAATAAAGCGGTTCAACGGTGACATGAAGGAGTGGTTGGGTTTTTTGTCTCAATTTCGAAGGATACATGAGGATGGTAATTTACATGATAACGACAAGTTGCAATACCTCATACAGTCGATGGTTCCAGGTACCAGAGCCCATAAGTTGGTTGAAAGCTATCCTCAGATGGCAGAAAATTATAAATTGGTAATTACTGCATTAAAAGATAGATTTGGAGACAAAGTTTTGTTGACAGAAATCTATGTGAGACAGTTGTTAAAACTTCTTATCAGAAATGCTGTTGAGAAAACAAAAGATGTAACTTTGAGTAACATTTATGACGAGATAGAATCACACCTACGAGCTCTAGAGACCCTGGGAGTTTCTCAAGACCAGAGTGCTGCCTTTCTCTACCCTCTAGTTGAATCCAGTCTGCCTGAAGAAATTGTCAAGGTGTGGCAAAGAAGTCCAATGTCAGGTTATGATGATGAACATCAAGATAAACCCATTGATGACAGACTTAAATCACTGATGAAGTTTCTTCGAATGGAGGTCAAAGGTGCTGAAAGATTATCTTTGGTAAATGAGGGGTTTGGTAAATTGACTACTGAAATACCAGTTAAAGGAAGAAAATTCTGCTCACAACATCAAAGTCTGCCTACAACAGCTGAATTATTTGTAGGTGATAAACCAACATGCATCTTTTGTGAGAAATTTCACGATAGCCAAACCTGTACAAATGCCCAAACCATGCCATTTGCTTTAAAAAAGAGAAAGATCCTGCAAAAGAAAGCATGTCTGGCTTGTTTAAAATTGGGGCACATAGCTAAAACATGCAAAACATACTTGAAGTGTATGATTTGTCAAGGAAGGCATGTGACCTTAATGTGCCCACAACTAAAGATAAATCAAAATGCAGAAATGATGAAATCTAGCAGTCAATCAGTTGATGAAGTACCATCAGTTCATTCCCAGTTAAATTGCACCAATGAAGTTCTGTTGCAGACACTACAATGTATTGTCAGAAATGGAGAAAAACACAAGAAAATAAGAGTTTTACTTGACCCAGGATCTCAGAAGTCCTACATCCTGGAGAAAACTGCTTGTCAACTGGGATTGAACTCCCATGGACAAATTGTCATCTTTTATTTGGTGGTTCTAAAGATCTGCAACAGCACAACAGGTACAACATTGAAATCCAGGGAGCTCACAATAGATATTGTTCTAGATTGATTGTGCTTGGTCACAAGAAAATATGCAGTGGCATTCCAAAAATGTCTAAAGGGCCATGGATGTCAGAACTAAAAGAGAAAAAGGTATTTGTAGAGGATCTTGGAGAAGATAACGGTGAAATTGAACTTCTTATCGGTTCTGATTATTATGCCAAATGGTTGACAGGCCGAAAACATTGTCTGAGAAATGGGCTTGTGGCTCTAGAGACCCATTTTGGATGGACGCTGTCTGGAAAGCAAAAGCAGACAAATGGTGAAGTAGAAGTTGGCTCAGCAATGCTTGTTACCTCAATGTTTGTGGCTGAAGCCAGTGTTCCTGACCTCTGGAGCCTCGAGGCCATTGGGATCCAAGATCCGGTGGAGCGAAAAACACGACTAGAAAGAGAAATAGAAACCAAGGAGAATTTTCTCAAGACTGTGACTCGTTCTGATGAAGGCCGTTATATTGTGACTCTGCCATGGATTGATGAAAACCTTGAAATCTCAAGCAACCGTGAAATTGCAAAAAAAAGACTAGTTAAAATGACAGAAAAACTTCTATCGAATGTGCTTGACAAGTGGCTGACAGAAAATATAATTGAGACGGTAGATGAAAACAAGAAAGAAAGACGATGTCATTACCTACCTCATAGAGCAGTGTTGAAACCAGAGAGTCAGACTACTCCAATACGACCAGTGTTTGATGCATCATGTAAAACTGGTAGAGCACCATCATTGAACGACATGCTAGAAAAAGGACCAAATCTTTTAGAACTTCTGCCATCCATATTGCTAAGGTTTCGGGAAAATAAAATTGGTCTTGTTGCAGATATCAGAAAGGCATTTCAGATGATTGAAGTTGATGAAAAGGATAGAGACTTTCTTAGATTTTTATGGTGGGAAGACCCAGTTACTAAGAAATTTAAAGTTTACCGACATAGAAGAGTTGTGTTTGGAGTGAACTGTAGCCCGTTTCTGCTAGCTGCTGTGATCGAGCTGCATCTGAAATCTGCTTCTAGTGAACATGCAGTGTTGTCTCAAAAGCTTTTAGAGTCTCTGTATGTAGACAATTGTGTAACTTCAGTGAACTCGTATAAAGAATATGAAGATTTTAAAAGACATTCTATTGATGTTATGTCTGGAGCAAAGATGGATTTACGAAATTGGGAATGTACTCTTCAGAAAGAGATCGAATTTGAACACAGAAGTGTTGCAGAAAATCAGGAACACAGTGGGATTTTGCTTACTAAAGTGCTTGGTCTCGTCTGGGATAAGTTAGAAGATACTTTATCATGTGTTGTGCCTGAACGAGATGCCAGTAAAATTGTAACAAAACGTGAAATTTTGTCATTTGTGGGGAAAATGTTTGATCCAATTGGTTTTGTAAGCCCTGTGTTGCTACAGCCTAAATTAATTCTACAAGGTACGTGGTCGTCAAAGCAAGGATGGGATGAGGCACTACCGGATGAAACAGCTATCAAATTTGAAAAGTGGCATAAAGAACTTCAGTGTCTTCAATCCATTAAAATAAAGAGGTACATTGCTGGAGAAAAAAATGTACAGGAAAATCGATGTGAATTACACACATTTTGTGATGCCAGTCAAGATGCCTATGCAGCAGTAGTGTTTCTCAGAGCAGAAGACAAAAGTGGTCAAGTGTCAGTACAATTAATAATGGCCAAGTCTAGATTGGCGCCACTCAAAAAAATGACGATACCACGATTGGAATTACTAGCGTGTGTTATAGGGGCTCGATTGACTAGTTCTGTGACAGAAGTTTTAAAGTTAAAAAACATTCAAAGTTTCATGTGGAGTGATTCTACTACAACATTGGCTTGGATAAAAAGAAATGATCAATGGGGCACATTTGTTGGAAACCGTGTGAAAGAAATTTGTGCACTTTCTAAAGTCAATGATTGGCGACATTTACCAGGCATTAACAATCCAGCTGATCTTCCATCCAGAGGCTGTTCTCCAACTCAGTTGTTAGAGTCCAGATGGTGGGAGGGGCCACGTTGGCTCTATGATTGTACAGAAGATTGGCCAGTTGAAGAAAAGATCTCTGATGAAATCGCAATCAGTGCAGAGCGAAAGAAAGTGTGTACAAAAGACATAGAAAAACTTTCGAGTATGAAACTTCAGGAATCAGAATCAGGATGCAGTAGTGAAAAGTTGACATCAACCACAATTCTGACAAATCTTGATGAAAAGATAAATTCCTTTGATCAACCATGGTATTTTACATCCAATAGTTACATAAAAAATGTCAGAGTAGTCGCTTGGATAAGACGATTTATTTATAATAGCAAACCAAATCATGTAAAGAAAACTGGAAACTTGACTGTGAAAGACTTTATGGATACTGAGTCCGTTCTTCTGGGAATTGTGCAACAAGAAGTGTTTCCAAAACAGACAAAAGTCATAAAAGGTCTGATTGTTGAAATTTCAGAAGAAGGTCTTTATCATGTAAAAACGAAACTTATAGACAGTGACGACACAGAAGAGTTCCGATTTCCTAATTTGCTTCCATCCCAACACCCTCTTGTTATTTCGTTGATTAGATGGTATCATTTGAAAAATCATCATGCTGGAGCGCAATACATGATTAACAAATTGAGAGAACGATTTTGGATTCTTCAGTCGAGAAGAGCAATCAATAGAGTTATTCACAAATGTCCCAATTGTCTGCGTCATTCTAGTAAAGGATTTGAGGTGAAACCAGCTCCACTTCCCACATGTCAGACGGAAATTGCAAACGCTTTTCAAACTACAGGAGTTGATCTAGCAGGACCGTTGTATCTGAAGACTGGAAAGAAGGCTTGGTTAGTCTTGTTTACATGTGCAGTATATCGTTGCATTCATCTAGATTTTGTTATGTCACTGAGTACAGAAGCTTTCTTAGAAGCTTTAGAAAGATTCATTAATATGCGTGGCCGACCCACAACGATTTATAGTGATAATGGAACAAACTTTGTTGGTTTGGTCAATTTATTCAAGAGACTGGATTGGAAGAGAATAGAAGAAGTTGCCAATGTCAAACAAATAAAGTGGGTCTTTAATCCACCTTCTGCTGCATGGTGGGGCGGATGGTGGGAGAGGTTGGTAAGAACGGTCAAAGATATGTTGAAGAGAATGCTCGGCAAGGCCAGTTTGAATTACGACCAACTAAGAACAACCCTAAGTCACGTAGAGAACTGCATTAATGAACGTCCATTGACAGTAGTAACTGAGGATAAAAACGATCTCATCCCGCTGACTCCTGCTATGTTCTTAAGAGGAATCTCGACAGCTGCTTTTCCAGAAGTGGAAGTGCTTGGTAACAAATTGCACGAAAAATACCGAAGACGTCAGGTATTGTTACACGAGTTAAAAAACCGGTTCCGCAAAGAATACTTGGCCCTCTTAGTACAACGTGGAAAAGAGAGAAGATATAGATGTCCCGAGGTGGGAGACGTGGTCTTGGTGGGAGCAGAGAACCAGAAGAGACTTTTATGGCCGCTAGCAAGAATTATTGAGTTGATTCCAGGACGAGACGGGCTAGTCCGCATTGCAAGAGTGAAAACACAACAAGGTGTGCTGTTGCGTCCTCTGCAAAGATTGTTCCCGATGGAGTTGACTGCTTCGGAAGGTACTTGACAAATAGGAGAAGTTATGAAAAGATCAGTGGCAGGCAACACCTGGGATCAATCCACTGCAAAAGAGTCAGCTTCTCTTCCTGCGAGCCCACGCTGTGATGAGCCTCGCACAGTGACAAGGTATGGACGCAAGGTCAACAAGCCCAGAAAACTAGAGATGTAACTGTAGATAGTATACATGTTATTTTTTGTTTGTCAACATTGTTTTGTTTTTTGTTTCCTTTTGTCAACACAAAAGGAAAGGTGGGAGAATGTTGAATTTGAATATTTAATTAATTTGTCTATTTTTAGTTCGTTGTTTTTGTAGCGAGCCTGTGAGCCGCCATTGTTTCTCGCCCTTGTGTTTTGATCGTCATTGAGAGTGTAGCGTGACTGTGAGCCGCCTTTGTATTTAGTGTTTTATACTTATACATTTATTAATTAATAAATTAGAGTACTCAAAACGACACATTAGTTTGTTATTTCGATCGGTTAGGTCGAAAGTTTACACTAATAAAATGACGTATTTGTGTTATTTGTTACGCAAAGGTGATAATACAAAACTTCTACGCTCGCGATTAGTATAATATGTTACGTCAACAAAACTTGTAATTTATTACAAGCTTTTATAAAGATTTATTTGTTCACAACTCCGAGTTCGGGTATTAAGCTTATAAATTTTCGGGTTCGGGTATCAAGTTTTCACATTTTCGGGTTCGAGTTTGGGTTCGGGTATCAAGTTTTGTCATTTTCGGGTTCGGGTATCAAGTTTTGTCATTTTCGGGTTCGGGTATCAAGTTTTCACATTTTCGGGTTCGGGTATCAAGTTTTCACATTTTCGGGTTCGAGTTTGGGTTCGGGTATCAAGTTTTGTCATTTTCGGGTTCGGGTATCAAGTTTTGTCATTTTCGGGTTCGGGTATCAAGTTTTCACATTTTCGGGTTCGGGTATCAAATTTTCACACTTTCGGGTTCGAGTTCGGGTTCGGGTATCAGAAAAAGACCGGGTAGTACCGAACTCGGGTTCGGGTACCCGTGACATCCCTAATATATATATATATATATATATATATATACATATTTGGGTAGCAAGTGATTTTTAATGCATTCTTTATTAAACAGCAAGTTCCCTGAAAAAACTTCGAATTCGAGGACTTGCAAACAACTGACCGCTATTCATGTTATATAACAACCAAATTATATAACAAAATCAAAGTTATAATCCAACATATAATATTACCGACGCGTTTCGGAGTTACTTTCCATTATCAAGGTTCAAATGTCATGGAGAGTAACCCCGAAACGCGTCGGTGATATTATATATTGGATTATAACTTGGATTTTGTTATATAATTTGGTTGTTATATAACATGAATAGCGGTCAGTTGTTTTAAAGCTTGGTTAATGCTACTTATACCTTCTAATATAATCAATGTTAATAAAAATACTTGTCGGGACATCAATAGATGGGAAAAGTGAAATCAGTACCATAGATATAACAATATATATGTGCATATATAAATATATACATTTTTTGTTTTTATTAAAATTGATATATATATATATATATAGTTTAGATACGCTATTGTTTTCATCTGATTTTATGTAAATTCGAAAAAAATAACTTGTTTTTTATCATAAATTTTAGAGTTTAAGCTATTATAAACAAAACTTATCAACCAAATAAAAATATATAAACCCGTCTACTGATAGCTTTAAATAAATTTATTTTTTACACCGAAAACTTCAATTTTATCTGTTGTTTTTTAAAGTTTAATTACAGAAAATACAAATAAAAATGTTAGAAAAAGGACACGCTTAAGTTTGTACAAGTCCAATGAAGACGACGAAACCTTTAGTTGAGTCGAGTGGGGTAAGATTAAAAACCATAAAAAATATTTTAACTGAATTCGCATCGGATAAATATGTTTTTAATTTTAAAAAATATTTTGTTGAGACACCAGTAGTTGAGAACAAATTTTATATTCTAAACAACTTCAACTTAAATGAATGTTTTGTCTATTGTATTTCTCCTACAAACTATTTTTCAAATTTTAGTTTAAAGACAACTAGAAACTGCTTAATTTTTGTTCTAAAAAGAGAATTGGT
>OZ022238.1:10720429-10872413 GCA_963978895.1 Erpobdella octoculata | reverse complement strand
AAAATTATTAAAGGCTTACAAATTATAATATTTGGGTAGTGGCCGTAGTGGGCCCATCAGTTTGGAATATAGAATAACTTCTTAGTTTGTATTGATATAAGCTATTATTCATTGGTTCAGATATTGCAGTCGGAGCACCATACGAAGGCTCTGGTGCTGTTTACATCTTTCTCGGTGGCCCCAATGGTCTCAAAGATGAACCCAGCCAACGTATTTACGCCAGACAGATCTCTAATGAACCGCTACACTCTTTCGGTGCATCACTTGCTGGCGACGGTGCTGATGTTGACGGTAACGAATACCCCGACCTGGCGATTGGTGCATTCGCTTCGTCTCGTGTCTACTTGCTCCGGTCACGTCCAGTCATCAAAGTTGAACACGTGTTTCAAGGCTTGCCGACAATAATTGGCCCGACCTTGACTCAGTGCATGAAAGACGGTGCGGGGGCGAAAAACGGGGGCGAAAAGCCGGGGGCGAACTTTCCGTAAACCCTAGCTTCCTATTTTCTTTAGCATCTCTTCTCTCTTTTATTCTCTATGGACAGCCTATTCGGCCAGGCTATCAATAACGCTAACCGTCCTTATAACTGGGACGGCATTTTTTCTAAATACGGCCGCATCCTATAATTACAAAAGCTTCTGCTTTTCTCTTTTAAAATCCCACTAAAAACACCCAAAAAACACCCAACAGGGGCCCATATATAATAACTATTGGCTTGGCTTACATAAAATTTATGGAGCCCCGTTCCCCTAAATGATGTCCCTGATTTTTGAAAGTAACGGTCTGAAAGGTGCCCATATATTAACCATGGGCCCACTTAAAAGTCAGGAGCCTACATAAAAGTCAGTGAAGGCTACTTAACAGTCAGGAAACGGCCAGTAAAAAATCATGGAAAGGCCAGTTAGAAGTCAAGAGAGACCCACTTGAGGGCCGGGGCCCACTTAAGTGCGGGGGTCTTACTTAAGAGCGGGAGCACCAATTAGGTGTGGTGGCTCACGTGAAAACGAGGGTGGAAGCCACTTAAGTGCGGGAAACCATTCAAGGGCGGGAGCCCACTTAAGTGTGGGGGTCATTTTAGTGCCGGGAAACCCACTGAAAAGTCCGGAAAGGGCCACTTAAAGGTCAGGAGTAGCCCACTTAGGTGCGGGGGCCCATTTAAGTGCATTGGCCCATTTAAGAGAGGGAGCCCACTTAAGTGCAGAGGTTCACGTAAGAGTGGGGCCCACTTAAGTGCGTGGGGCCCCCTTAAGTGCGTGGGCCCCCTTCAGTGCCGGGGCCCCCTCAAATGCGTAGGACCCACTTCAGTGCCAGGAGCCCCATTAAGTGCGTGGGGCCCACTTTAGTGCCGAGTGCTTCCTTTAAGTGCGTGAGATCCACTTTACTGCCGGGGGCCCACTGAAAAATCCGGAAAAGGTCACTTAAAAATCAAGAGGGCCCACTTAAGCGCGGGGAGACCATTTAAGGGCGGGGCCCACTTAAGCGCGGGGAGACCATTTAAGGGCGGGGCCCACTTAAGCGCGGGGAGACCATTTAAGGGCGGTGCCCACTTTAGTGACGGGGCCCACTTAACTGCGTGGGGCCCACTTTTGCGCCGGGGGCCCACTGGAAAGTCAGGGGGCGATCGCCTTCCCTGTCCCCCCTAATTGACGTCCCTGAGACAATGTGCTTCGTTTGCAAAATAATTTATTACAAAACATTTCAATTCTATCTCATATTTATCGATTTCAACAATTCTTGCAAATGTACAGCTGCACAATGAGCGCCAATTTGCCGTCCAGTTTTTTTTGCCGAATTTTCAAAGAACGAGATCGCTTATCAAGCAAATATTTTTCAAAAACTTTTTTCAGCCATTTCTTCCTTGATGACAGTGTCGTGGTATTTCATTTATAACTCGAAAAAAACAGGAAAGCCCTTAATTTTCAGGGCAAAAATTTATGTAAAGCTTTTATGGTTGAAAAAATTGAAAATTTTATCTGCCAAACTTCGGCACTGAATAGAGCTCAAAAGATTCTCAAAACTCGAGCAGGCGATATCTTCCAAACTTCCAAAATTATCCAGAAGCATAAAAGACTCTATGAAATAGCAAATTAAATCCCCATTAGCATACCTTCAGCAATTAGAAAAATTATTTTGATAAAATGCTGGTACTCAGCCATACCGCATTCAGAAAATCCAACGTTCTTCAGTAGGCTCAGTCGCTCTTTATCAGTCCAACTCGGTTCCAAGACTGATGCCAATTTCTGCGTCACAGCGGAAAAGCCACCTTTGTGATGGACCTTAAGTATTTTAGGACATATTGAATATGAAAACAAGCACAATTAGAAAATGAACAAAAGATGTAACATAAAAGTAGGTACAACTTTTGCTGCTGAACTCATACAGTCAAAAGCTTCTAAATCGTTTCTGACCGGAACTACTTTGAGGCTAGTTGAAAGAAATCTGTCAAATATAACTTTATCTATGTCGTTTTTTCTTGTGTTATTGATAATTAAAAACTAATTCCCACTTTGCTTGCAATTCAAAAAAAAAGTCAAATTTCAATTCAGATCCTTTGGAATCAGCAAAACAAAGAAGAAAGCAATTTTTGTGCTTTTCCGTCATCGACATTGCCCTATCGATTATTAATACCTATTATAAATGGTAAAATAACAATCATTTTTAAACCGACAAATTTTAAAAATATTAACTCATTTATAAGTTCGTTTTTTTCTAATCCTTGCGAAATAAGAAAAATGATTCCTGAAGCGGGAAAGATGACTGAGTTTCTTATTGTGGTGCTCGAAACTGTAAACCAATAATTAAATTAGCTATGGCATCTGTAACAAAAAATCAAATGTGCAGGTTTTTTTCATTTTAAGTTTTTTTGCTAATATAGTTTTATTTATTGCGGTAAACAAATGACCTATTATGTCCAATGCTGTAATTATATAGCCATTGCCGTAATTGTAATTGAATAGTTTCTTGTGGTAAATAAACAGTACATTTTGGTATTTGAATAGTCTATTGCGGTATATAAATAGTCAAATGCTGTCTGCTGTGTATTGCGGTGTTAAGCCGGATGACCCTTTTAAAGAAAAAGTTCACTAAACTTTACCCTTCTTCCACTCACTCTGGTCATTGATTTTTAGTGGTTAAAAAAGTAAGTCCTGAAGAGGCGATACTATGAGTTACATACCACATGCTGTCAGGGGGCAAATTCCAATACGCATTGTAACATCACTAGTAAAGTTAAAATTTAAAAATATATAGTAATCTCTAGTTCTAGGTGAAAAATGTCTCCCTGCACCCTCGCCCAATTTAGTCCCTGATTCAGTGACGGTAACACCAATCCTTGCGACGCCCCTGCCTGCCAACTTTTGAAACAAAAAACAAAGAAGTTTTTAAGCTATTACTCACATCTCAATTTGTATGTATTCGATAAAAAACGACATATGTTACTATTTTGCAACGAGACGTTCACAATTAAAACGAACATAGTCTGATCATACAGTAATCGATAAACTCGCCTGCAGTTGCAAGCCGCAAACCTTCGGCGCGTAATCAAAGATAGAAAATAATTAACTTAAATAATTTGCATTATTAATTTTTTATTTAAAATATTTTATTTTCTTGCAGTTGAAATAAAATAGAAGCAACTATAGATATATATGGAAACAACGTTAATAAGCAATTTGTTTTAACTTTCGTGGGTAATCTTCGAGATCAACTTTTAGGCAGTCGTTCTGTAAGCAAACCCACGATATTATTAATCGCGTGGAGAGATCTTTAACTCTTTATGTTTAACTATAATAATTTTTAAGTTTAAGTTGTTTTATTAGTTGGTTTATACTATACTTTGAGTTTTAACGGATTAGTTGTGTTAGTTTTCACCCTTTCCGGATAATGTTTGGTAATGCATTGCGAGCATTGCGTAATAAATTAAAACTTTCACATTTGATTTGTCGACGTTTACATACAAACAAACCTGAAGCATTCAAACTATTCAAAGTGTATGGGGAATATGATAAAGTTGCCATCAATTCGAAACCCAAAATAAAACAATTTCAGGACAGCAGAAGCTTGCCAGTTAATTATCTAAAAAATCCCTTAAATTTTTTAAGTAACTTAACTAAAATCATATTTTATTCAAGTTTTTTAAAAAAATTCAGATCTATAATTTTCAGTGAACACGATATTGTTATGAATTCCATCAAGCGGCGGCACCTTTCAAGTGAAGACAAAAGAAACAGCCTGCTAAAAAAGTTTGTGCCAAATGATGCCGCCAGGGGTATGAAAAAACTTGACAAAAGTTTGTTCAGTTGTCCTGTTAAAGCAATTGGCATCTCGGTGCCAAATGACCAAGTAGCTGACTTTCAAAAAGTTTTTAAAAAGCTTATGCTTAGAATAACAAATATTCGACCAGTAACAGCTTTAGATGAAAGCGATCCAAATTTTGAGTCTCACAAGCTGGTACTGATTGACTCAGATGTATATAGAACACCAGAGGCTTTTCTTTCAGAGTTTTCCTCCAAGCTCAAAACATTCTCTGCAGACATTAGCTCTTGCAAACTTTATGATGTAAAGCTTGAATATAATAACTGGAACTATGATGAAGTTTTGAAGTGGATCCTCCCAAAGGAAGGGGTAGATGGCATTGGTGGCTTCAGCATCATTGGCCATATTGCACATCTCAACCTCAAGGAAGAATTGATGGAATATAAACACATTATTGGTTTGAATTATGTTTTAAGATCAACTCTTTTTTATTTATAATTTTTATTGATATAACATAATGCTGAGTAGTGCTTCTTACTATACTTTTGCGATTGTGGGGAAGTGTATTTATATAAATTTTCAAAAAAATTAACTTGAAAATTTGTTTAAACTTAATATCAAGGTCAAGTCATCCTAGACAAGGTGTGCCCTGTGCAAACTGTCATCAACAAACTCCAGACGATCGACAACACATTCAGAAATTTCCAAATGGAGGTTCTGGCAGGCAAAGAAGATTTTGTAGTTGTTACAAAAGAACATGGATTCACATTTGAATTTGATTTCTCGAAGATTTACTGGAACCCTCGACTATGTCTCTTTAAAGTTTTATTTCATAATTATATTTTTTGGCATTTTTAAATTCGTTTAAGCACTAGTAATTGATTAAACAATACTTAACTTATTACAGTGCTTGTATCACCTTACCAAGTGCAATGTGTTGTTCTTGATCCATAATATTGATGCTTGTGCTTGCTAAGTCATAATAAAAACTTAATTTTTCTATAAATTAATAAGCATTTGATGTCTATGCAATTGTATTACATGTATAATTTAAATTAAAAATTGCAATTATTAACATTTTTAAAGCTATCTGTTATTTATAGTTTCAAAAATATTCACCTGCCATAATATAGACAGGCAGGAGATTAGTGTTTAAATCACATTTGAGATTTTTTTTATTTCTTTATTACTTGAAGACTAACTTTTTTTAAATATATAAATATTTAGAAACAAACAAGAAGCACATTGCACTTTTGTTTATAATCTGTTACTATCTTTAGCAAATTTTTTTTGCATACATGTTTTGTAAAATTGCTTATGTCTGCATTCAATCTAGCTACCGAACATCAAAGAATTGTTTCTATGATCTCAAAAAACGATACTCTCTTCGATGTTTTTGCTGGTGTCGGGCCATTTGCAGTGCCCTGCGCCAAGAAAGGATGTCACGTTTATGCCAATGACCTCAATCCGGACTCTGTTCTCTGGATGAATAAGAATGTAGTTCTTAACAAAGTCAGTTAGCGCTCTATTTTTTTTTGTTAGAATTATTTTTGTTAAAAATTTATTAGGATTTCTCAAACCACTTTCTCAAGTTTTTATGTGCGCTGATTTATTAATCTGTAGGTGCCTAAAGAGAGAATACAAGTTTTCAACATGGATGGTAGAGAGTTCATCAGAGTTGTCATAGGAAGAGAACTGAGAAAAATTCTATTAACATCTAACGGAAAGGTGTCATTAATTTAATTTTGTTTTTTTTTAAAGTATTTTTTTAGATATCTTATGGGTTTTTATTTTTATGAATCCATAAAGGCATATTTCTTATTTTAATACATATAACACGAGTCCAGGCATGCCTGTAGGCAATAAGCCAATTTAAGAAGCCACAGTTTTTTTATAACCTCTCCAGTCACGATTTGTATTCATTTAATTACAGTTAACAAGCACTTTTAGTGCTAAGAGTGATCGATTTTAACATTGAGAATTATTTTAAGATGAACAAACCAAATCACTTGATTCATGTGACGATGAACTTGCCTGCAATGGCTATGGAATTTCTGGATGCTTTCAAGGGTATCTTAGCTGAGGAGAATAATGATAGCAGTGCTGAAATTTTAACATCTGAAACTAAAAAAGTTGAGGATTTTCATACATGTCCTCCAAAGAGTAAAGAAGATGGTGACATTGACATTAACCAAAAAGTTGAATGTTCTCTATCCAATGAAGATTTATGCAAAGATCCTTTTTCTAACAACATAGTTATTCACTGCTACAGTTTCAGCAAAGAGGCAGATCCAAGCAACGATGTCATAAAACAGGTCAAGGCAAAGCTTGATCTTGACCAGTTAACCTTTGAAGGGCCTGGTGTCTTTATGGTTAGAAATGTCGCTCCAAACAAAGAGATGCTCCGTATTAGCTTCAGGCTACCATGGCACACATTGCTAGGAAAACAAACGCCATCTTTGGGGAAAAGAAAAGAGGAATGCGGAGGTGACTTTATATATATATATATATATATATATATATATATATATATATATATATATATATATATATTTATTTATTATGATACAATTATTTTTCAATTATTTTTTTCTACTTTGACAGATAGTTTTGAGCCAGAAAGAAAGAAGTTGAAATTGTAGACATTTATTTTAAGTCAACTACATTTTATGATATTTTTTATTAATTTCAAATCTCGACAATAAAAAAAAACATTGAAACAAATTGATAGCTGTTTAGAAAAGTTTGTCGTATAAGTTCTTTGTTTAACAACAACAATAATAGTAACTTTAAATCTCAAGAAAGAGGTAGATCTCAAGTTTCAGTCAAAACCTGATAGACAGCTTTTGCAACCAATCAGACCTGGGTGTGTGTGTTTGTCTCACCCCATCCGTCCAAGCTTATGAGCTGAGCCGTTGGAGCATAGGTGTACTGCGAGGATTGTTTATAACATTTATGAGTAAGTGTGGTATTTTAATTATTATTTGTAGCTGCAGAAATAAATTCTATCACAGCAGTTGTTTAAAAGACAATTAGTTATGTCGATTTGGATTGTGAAGTGAAATAAAAGTACTCTTTAGCATTAAAAGCTGTATTGGGGTGGAATGTGGCATGCATGTCAAACTCACCGATGTTGTCTGTCTTTCAGGCATTCCAGTTATGGACAGGCGAGCTTTGGACTTGACGGCGTTGCTGAAAGTGGTCTAAAAAGCAAATGTTACATAAAATCTTCACTTCTTTGCTTCAATCATATTTCAGAGGTCAAACTAAAATCTGTTTAATCAAGTTGAATTGGTCAGTTACCTTTCTTCTTCTAGCTTCGACTTTGGATTTGTAAAGAAACTCGCATGTTGCCATTACAAGTGCTAGACTTAATCCACCAATAAGGATATAGAAGATTCCAGCCACGTTGGGGAGCTCAAGTGAGCTAGTAGCCTCTTGCTGTGAATGTTAAGTAAATTCGGATTTTCATCATTGTGAAAACATCGTAGGGTACAACTTGTGTTGCTTGTTTAACTGAAAATAGGGCAATGTAAACAATGGTTTACCTTTTTGAGAGTGTTACTATCCATTGGGCATTTACTTTTCTCGTACCACCAAGTCTTCTCCAGTTTGGCCAATTCCTCATTCTCGCTCAGCTCTAATACGGCTAAGGTGATGCGATCTCTGATCGTGAATTGAAAGGTTGATTGTTGCTATTTAATATCCTACATCTTTAAATATAAATAGACAAAAATAATTAAAAAATTGAAACAATTCCATAAAGATTGAGCTATTTTTGTACACCTTGAAGTGTAACTAAAGAATGTAGTTCAGTTCATAATGACATTTGTAATAATGGCAACTAATATACTGTGGGTGGACTAATTGCCAATCTGTTTCCAACTCACATTTCCATTAACACACTACTCATTTTTTATTCCAATTATTTTAATTGACCATTCACTAACTAACCAAACAATCACCTACCTAAGGTCTGACCCCAGCGGAGTTGCAACCCCGTATCCTTTCGAGTCAAGGTTACTTCCGACTTTCATGGTATCACAGGGTGGCACCTGGTTGATGTAGTCGTTGGTGGTGGATTCAATGAGAAAGGCATACTTCTCCGTCCTCACCCTATGCACGCCCTGCTCATTGGAGGCGACAAAGACAGTCGGCTCGGTAGTGGTCATGAAAGCCCACATCCTTTCGTAGACAGGTATTGTTGACCTCTTTGGTTAACAGTTAAAACTTTGATATTAAGTGTCACGGCAGAACATTCATTTGCTCTAAAAATGAAACGACAGAGGCCCTAACCATGTTATATGCTTACTTATAAATGAAAAAAATAATTTGACAGAAATAAACAGACACACTATAATAGCATTTGTCTTTCACTTAAATATTTGCCATTCCCGACCTTGAAAAACTCCATAGTCGATCCAGAATGAACCATGCCATACTTGATCTCTGTCTGCTTGGCCAAATCCTCGGCAGACTCGATGGGACTCTGCATTCTCTCCACCGTCAGAAAAGCGGCCAAATTTGCAGTGTAGGAAGAAATTATGATCAAGGTAAAAAACCACCACACGCTACCCACTATTCGACCAGACACCGATCTGAAAAGCGAGTATCAATCAATCTTAGAAAATCATGGTAATTTCATGCAAGCAAATGCTACTATAAATAATGCTTTAAATTAAATCGTACCTCGGTTCTATGTCACAACCCTGCTGCATGAAAGCACCAAGGGAAAACCAAAGACTGTTGAAGATCGTAAAGTTATTGGTGACTGATGGACCGTCCGTATGATCTTCAATGTGCCACTCAAAGGGACTGAACCGACTTACCAGAAATAGGACAACACTGACACCGATGTAAGCAAATATAACACACATCCATATCTCGTATGAAAGCGGGTTCATAAAAGAAAACACCCCTGGCTGATCCTTAAGAGGGCGCTGTTTAAAACAAAGAAAGGCAGTTAAATATAGTTGTAAAATAAGAGCTGCCTGAGATGGAGAAAAACCTGCCCTTTATTCCGTGGTGGATTTTAAACGGGGGTACATACATACATATATTTATATATATATACATACATACAGAAATACATACATAAATACATACATACATACATACATACATACATACATACATACATACATACATACATACATACATACATACATACATACATACATACAGACAGACATTCATACATACATACATACATACATACATACATACATACATACATACATACATACATACATACATACATACATTCGACCTCCACCCACATGACTGCTCGACCGTGTACCCGACTAAATACCAGGGCATTCCCGCTTCAGGTGGGTACCCGAGTACCCGCCGACAGCTCTATGTAAAACACTTAGCCTTGAAAACTATGATTCGCTTATAATTTCATAAAATGTTTAGAAGCAGAAAGTGGCAAAAAGATTTGACATTGTCTACGGCAGTTATGGTTAAGAAAGGGGTTATACTTTTTTTTATTCCAAAAGTTTTGGATTCTTAGCCCTTATATACTATAAGCTTACCAGCATGACAGACTCACCATATTTTTCGCAATATTTTGGAATATAATTATCAATTACTCGTACAACCATTTTTACTAATTGCTTAAAAAGAATGTACCTTAATCATAATCGAGATGCCAAGACTCATGAAAGGCTTCGAAAAATCAATAACTAGTTCCCTGTCTGCAGTAATGGTTAATGGTGCAATGGCTAGGTCCGCTTCCTGAATAAAGCAGAAAATAATGGAAAACAAATAGTAAATAAATAAACATTTAATGTTTGGATTTATTATCTGCAACTAATCGGCAAAACAAATAAATGAACTCAGGCCCGTCGAGAGGATGAACGAGGTCCGGGGCAACTTACATTTGTGGGCCTCTACAACTTACTTTTAAAGTCTTTAATAAATTAAAAATAGGCTCAGGAAGCTCTCGACGGGCCTGAATGAGCTGATACACTTTTTAGAGGTGTGCACGGTAGTGGGGACGGCGGGAATACCGCGGATTTTGCGGTAATTCCGCGGAAATGGGGACGAATGAGGTGGGGATACCGCGGTATTGGGGACGACTTTGCGGGGTTACCGCGGGGATGGTAAAAAACGTTGCGGGACTACCGCGGGGATGGGGACGAGTTTTTGCGGTATCACCACAAAATTAAAATTATTTATTTTATAAAAAATAATTATTTTTTTACTTTACCGAAAATGTATCAAGTAATAATTATCATTGCTAACGTTTTAATCTTTGCAACGCGCCGTTGTTTATCGCTGATAATGAGTTACCGAAAGTTTTCACGTCGTAGGTTGCATTATTTGTTTAATTTTCGAAATCGTAGTTCGAATTTCAAGTTAAATATGGAAAAGGCTGACATTCAAAAATTAGTTAACTCCAACAGTGATCGTGTCAGTACATACGAATGTGACAAAGGAAAGAGTGTTTTTTGGAAGTCATTCAATCTAGTCCTAGTCTAGTCTAGTCAGAGTAGATAACGTGCCGGTGGCATTCGTTAAATGTAAAAATGCAACTCAATACTGAAGTAGAAATCTCGCGATGGTACCAGTGGGTTAAGCACTCACATCGATTTTTGTATGTCAATCACCAGTGCCACAGAAAAGTCTGTTGTCATATAAAGGGTTTTCAGCAGGCGTGACGTCGACCACAGTTCCACCAGCCGTAAAAACTGAGTTGGCCGACTCTATTGTGGATATGTGTGCCAAGGATATCAGGTTGGTTTTGTTCAGAAAATATAATTAAGTTTAATCCACATCTAACAATTTTTTATTTAAAAATTATATTAAAACTTTACAGGCCTTTTTCAATAGTTGAAGGTCAGGGTTTAGACATTTGGTCAAAAAACTCATAAACGTTGGAGCCAAATATGGTCAAGTAGAGAATATCGATAATATTTTACCTGACCGTACAACTATTTCTCGACGTCTAGAAAGTGTTGTGAGGCAATCAAAGCAAGAACTTGTCCAGCTGTTAGCAAACATAAAATATTTTGAGTGTGCCGGCAGCAAGCACATCCTCTGAAAGAGTATTTTCAATGGGTGGACTAACAATAAATGATAAACGAACTCGGCTAAGTAAAAAAACGTCGATGGACTTTTATTTATTCATGGTCTCAAATAAATAAATTGTATTGATTCCTATTTCAGTGTAATTACAATTATATATATATATAAACACTTAAGTTAAAAATAATAACTAGTACAGGATTGAATAAAAATTGGGAATAAACGGTGCGGGGACGGATGGGGATGGGGATGAAAGATTTATGGACTGCGGGGATGGTTGGGGATGGGGATGAAACAATGCGGGGACGGTTGGGGATGGGGACGATAATGGCGGGGATGGATGGGGATGGGGATGACACTCACGGGGACGGTTGGGGATGGGGACGAAAAGTCGTCCCCGCGCACACCTCTAACACTTTTCACACCATCCGCCCATCCGTTTCAATAAATTTCTTTTTCATTCCATCCATAAGTACTCACGTGACGGATAAGTTCTCCAACCATCCCATTCCAGGAAGAGTTTTCTCCTTTTTGTCCATACTTAGTGTCATTGACTGGTTTAATAATGTAGTCGAAACCAACAAAATCAGCTATCTTTTTTGCCAAATCGGCGCAATAACCTTCGTATAGCTCATTACCCACTAGTTTTGGACCATCTGGGTGCTGAACCCTTTCCATCAAATAAGGAGCCGTCTAAAAATTTTAACACACAACTATTAAAATAATTCATCTTAGCGTTTATAATAGTTTTTAACCAATTAGCCAATATTTATCAATCAATTATTCGGTTCTTACTGTTATGGAAGTAATGATTCTGGTCCTGTTTGCTATAGTGTTGTTACCTTTCATCGGGCGAATCTTATCAGCTGGCTGTATCATTAGTCCGTGTTCGGAGTGCCACAATCCGATCTGGAAAAAATGTATCCACCTACTTAAAAAGATTGAACATCGATTGATTTAAACTAGAAAATGTCATTTCAAGTGTTACATCAACTTTTTTTCTAAAAAGTCACATTCTAAAAAGTTTTATCTAAAGTGTTACATTAACTTTTTAAACTGCAAAATAAATTTATGTCTTTATAAATATGCTTTAATTGCGTTCAATTGTGTTACCCTGGCAAGTCCTCGACTGAGACTGACTTCCAGTACATCCATTCGGTATTCTCTTCGCAGACCATTTTGGTCAAAGTTAATCTGGCCACTCATTCCACCGAACTCCACCTGTCGACGACAAACGGCGGTTTTATAAGAAAAATCAGCCATTGAAATCAGTTCATTCAGTATTTGATTTACGTTTAAGCTATCAAAATAATTGTTGAGACAGTCTAACGACCAAAACTTAGGAGAACCATTGACACACGCTAAGACCAGAATGGTAATAATGTGCAACAGAAAGTATAAAAACATTAGAAGCAACTAACCCAGCTGTCTTAAAAGTCTAAAACAGCAGCATTGACAACTTTATAACTTAATATAACAAAACTAAATATTATATTTTATATAAAATAAATATTATATGTTAGGCTTAGAGTAGAGTAGGTACTTATTAAAATTATACAAATCTTACATGTTAGAATATCAATCTAATCTAACCTGTCGCATCGACTTCAGCAAATTGTAACCGAGATGCCACGTCTTTAAACAGTAAAATATTACTATTTAATTTATCATATATTCCATCATAGAATCTACTTAAACCGCGCGCACGTTTAATTGGATTGAATGGCACAAATATGCCTATTGATGTGACATTGCGACCAGGCCCGTCGGGACGAGGGGTGTGGGGGTGTAGCACCCCCCCCCCCACTTTTCGACACGCTGTCGGTAGTTAAAAATATATTGTCGGTACAACTTATATTGTCAATTAAAATATATTGTTGGTAAAAATATATTGTCGGTAAAAATATATTGTCGGTAAAAATATAATGTCGGTCGTCTACGCTGTAAGATGAGAGCGCACACCAGCACACACACACACACACACGCATAGGAAAATGCTGACCATGCAGCACAATGGACATCACTGTGAAACGAAAGCGCAAACCAGCACACAAGCACATTGGAAAGTTCTGGTAGAGCTAAGTTTCGAAAGGATAGCGGCGGGCCTAGCGGGAAAACCTGAAGCTAAGTGATGCACGGTATAAAGCGGCGGATCCAGGAATTTCGTAAAGGGGAGGAAAGAAACTTTTTTAGTTTTTTTTTCTTATTTTGTTTACTGTCGGTATGCAGTCCGTTGTAAATCATCTTGAATTTTTTTATTCAGTAAAACCAAACCAAACCAAGGGAATTTGAATTGGAATTAAACTTTTTATTTACTCTCTTTTTTTCTCCTGCCTTTTCTCTTTTTCTTTTTCTCTCTTTTTCTTTCTGTTTTTTTTTTCTCTGTAGCAATGTCAACACAAGACATCTCTTTTTTCCATGGTCCAGATGAGTAGTACAGAAAAAAGCCTTTTTATTTTATTCTGTGACCATTTCATGAATCAGCTAAAGGTACGGTTTAGAGAGGTTAACAATTTCCCAAAAAAAGCGCAACTGCTCAAAGTTATCCCTGCAGCCGTAAAAAATCTTGTTGTCCAAAATCATAGAAGTAGTCGAGTTTATCGAGTTTTGCTTGATCCGTTCCAGTTTAGAAGTTCACACATGGCAGAGTCTCGTTTAGACATCCCGACAAAAACGTCTACCAATGAACATAAAAAGCCATTCTCTTCAAAAAAATAATATTTCGCCATCTGTAATAAGTGATAACTTACTTTCGTCTGATTGAAACGACTCAGTATTTAACACTGCAGTTAAAAAGTTGTTCTCCACTTTGAAATGTCTGATGACCTAACTCCGCAGCACAATGAAAAAAGGGGTGTCTTGTGTTGACATTGCTACAGAGAAAAAAATACAGAAAGAAAGTGAGAAAAAAAAAGAGGAAAATGAGATAATCACAAGTTTAACTTCAAATCTTTTTGTTTCGTTTTACTGAATAAAAGAAATTCAAAATGACTTATATATACTCGGGTATACTTCGAAATATTTATACCTGCTTTATACCATGTCGTCTTTCTCTAACTAAACGTAGAATTTAAATTTTAAGGTCATTTTATTTAAATGACCAGCTCCAAAATTCTTTGGTATATTCAGGTCTATAGTTACTTGCTTCACTTCTATTGCCCTTTTTAAATAGTGGAACAACAATTGCATCCCTCCAGTCCTGTGGTATTTCACCTGTTTGCATTGACTTATTCATTAACTCTGCCAATACTTCTGCCATTATATAGGGTACAACGGCTGCATAACGACAGTAATAAAAATTAAAAAAACTAAATTACAAATTTACGAAATTCTTGGATCCGCCACTGCCGAAATTAGATGTTTATTAAATAAAAAATATATGAAACCAGTAATTTAATTTTAAAAAATGACTCAAAACTGTGTCGGTAAAATGGGACGGTTACACCCCCCCTCCCCCAGGATCGGCATGTTAGCTACGGCCCTGATTGCGACACAAAATCTCTTTTAAAACAAATGAAGACGTTAAACAAATTGTGGAAACTACGTTAAAATCTTTTTATACCAAGAGATCAAGCCTTTCGTAATAAATAAGTTGCACTGTCTTTATCAACTCATCAATAGTTTTCATCAATTTTTCCTACTGATGATGAGCGTACTGATTTGCGGCGCGCACAAATCGGGCAACATCAATATCACCGACCATAATATATTTATCCACAAAACAGAACGTTTTAGCGCTGCTGCTTTGGCTCAATTATTTTGGCACAAAGTACGTTTTGGCACCACCGTTTTAATGCAGGACGTTTTGGCACAAAAATTTTTGTAATAAAAATGTTTAATAGCTCCAAAATTTAATTTGTATCCAAAGTTCAATGACTCGCATAATGTGTTCAGCAGCTTTGAAAATCATTTCTCCATTATGAGTATTATTATTTAAATGCTATATAATTTCATCTGGTTTTGAAAAAAATCATATTTTGAACACGGCTGTTTATATGATCCTGGACTTCACCAAACGTCGCTAATTATACCACTTCTCTCCAGTGTGACCTTGGCTCAAAAGCAGCACCTTAAAACGTTGTTATTATTATCTTTACCTGTAAATACCGGTGAGGACTAAAACATACTTAAAACTTAAAACCGGGTTCAGGTTTTCAAACATCGAGTTCGAGTTTTCAATTTTTAAAATTTCGGGTTCGGACTCGCGTTTCAAAATTGAAAAGGTTCGGGTCAGACTTGGGTCAAGTTTGGCTAGTACCATTTTCATAATTTTGAAAATGCGCTTTAGAGTGATCTCAGTGCTAAAATCTGGTAAAGTTGGCTAATCCTTAATTTATCAGAAAGTTTTGGTCTCAATTGAGAATAAAAACATATCAATATGAGTATTACTGAATATTAAAGATCATACAATTTTACCTTCAATGGGTCTGTATCACAATCAATGGGCTCTAGATGTGTGAGATTCTTTATGGATTCTCTTTCCCTCATTATATACTTTTCTACACCCTTCTGAATCACAGTAGCAGCGTCCACAGCCAATGCCGCTTCGTACTTTGAAAATTAATTAAATGATTAAAACATCCACACTTGATTGGGTATAGGTATAAGTTAATATCTGCTCACCGATAAAATGTTCCAACTTGATTTAGCTGGTTGAGCTGCACCGGACTGACCTTGTCCGGTGCCACTTGCAGCTGTGCTTGCGTGATATTCACTTTTAAACCATTCATTAGTAAAAGTCTTGACCGTGCTGTTATAAGGATCTACCAGCCTGAAGCCCGATATATTCATACCTCCGTGGTTGTAAGCGTCTAACTTAATCTCGCTGATACCCTGTAATTATTACAATGCATTGCTGCTATGTTGTGGAGTATAGAGGTTAGTACTTTAATGAGTTTAAATAATTGAAGTTAGTTGGGTCGACGGCCCAAATAAATTATCTATTTTATTTCCTGCAATAATAATTATTATAATTACATAATTTGACATACCAGACCGACGATAAAATAATGATGCAACATTCCTTTTGTCTCCTTGTTCTAAATTTTTGAAATAAAAATTATTTTAAAAATAAGTTTATACACACTATTTGTAGGCGCTGGTGGTCATGTGGTAAAGCGTTCGCCTGTTGGCCTAAAGGTCGGCGGTTCGAATCTCACCGCGTCATCAGCGTCCGCAGGGGGTGTGGGGAGGCACGCACCATAAACAACTGCCTCTAAATGTTGTAGTGGTTCTCACACAGGCTTCAGCCTTCTGAACCACTCTAAACCATGTTACACACGTTCAAAGACGCTTTAGTCCATTCAGTAACTTAAAATCCCTTGCTAGTCAAAGCAACCAATTAAATTTTTTTTCCATATCTCTTTTCCTTTTGCTCACCTGCATTTGAAGAACTTTCTCACAGTCCTTGGTGGGCAGGTCGAGAAGGATTCTTTTGCTAACTTCTTTCTTTGAGTCCAGCCTATGCAAGGTGCTATAGGCTTCGTTGGCGTCATGAACGCGGTAGATGTGCGTCTTGATGGGGTAGTTGTGGTCAGTCAAGCAGTCGAGCAATTGTTGCAGACGAACCAAACCTGACAAAAATTGTGTTACAAATATGTGTTCAAAAAGCTTGTCTGCATTGAGAAAAGTAGTTGCGGTGGTCTAACTTTTGAAAGCAGCAGTCAAAGCTTGTGTTAATTTATTTTTTTAAAACAATTTTTTCGTCTAACCCCATTTTTCTAAATCTTAGAAATGTAATAACTATTGTTATAACACCGATTTTGTGTCAATTAAATTTTAACATTAAAAATCATTTATGTCGTTTTGTTCTATAACCCACCAGGCCTAGTAAAAACAGGGAGCAATTGTTAGAGACTTGCCACTGACACAGATAACCCAGAATGAGGTTGTCAGAACATGTTTTTCAACAGTGTCGTGAACTATTTGAAGGATTTTCTAGCTGCAGTTCATTAGACCCCTAGCCCAAGGGCAAACTAATACGATTTTATTTACACGTTATTGCTGCATTTCATTATTGATGGATTGTGCTTGGCTTGTGATGTTTCGATTGTTGGCAAATAGGCAAATGCTGCTTGCTTTTTATGATGATAATAATAATAGTAATGGTTATTAGTACTTTAAAGTTAAACTGTAATGGTGTTTAAATCACTTTAACAAAATAATGATACTGAAAAATAATTAGTATATATTAAAACCTTCTTCTGAGTCGAAAAGATACCACAGATCTTGCCAGGCGTAATGCCTAATCAGGTCTACTATGGCTTTAGCGTAGAGGGGCCTAACGAAAATCTGAAAATTCATCTGTGGCGGCACCGGTGCTACGGATGCCGATGCAGCCGAGAAGTTGATTGCCGTGTTGGAAGTTACAAACGGCATGTGAAATGTGTCCGTGTAAGACTTGATGACGTCATTGGTGACCATGGCGTGTGCCCCGTAGAGAGCCACTATGCCGTCCTGCATCAGCTCACAGACTGTAAACATTTAACATTTAAATTATTATTATAGCTTAATAAGTGCTTTATTCACCGTAGCAAATACTAGACTGGTTTGTTTAGTGATGAATACAATCTACAATTAAAAAACTCAATTCATTCACTGATTCGGATGGTATGCTTCATTTTTAGCCCCTTTTATTTTTCTGATCAAAATAAATATAAAATCTGAAGAATTAAATTATTTTTTGACTTTGAAAAGAGAAAAAAAGTTAGGAAGCAACATATTTTCTGGAAAGACTCTTTTATGGTGACACAAAACAGATAACCCTGTGCGTTTTACACATGTTTTCGCCATTGTCTGAAATAATTCTATTTTAAAAACCATAAACTAAAGAAATATTCAAACTTTGAATATTTAAATTATTTTTTACACACTTTTACTTAACTTGATTTTTCCGTCTGTCTGTCTGTCTGTCTGTCTGTCTGTTTGTATGTCTGTCTGTCTGTCTGTCTGTCTGTCTGTCTGTCTGTCTGTCTGTCTGTATGTCTGTCTATCTGTCTGTCTGTCAAATTTTGCATTCGATTTTAAACTAACTTCCCGATGAGCTAGAGACTTAAAAATTTAAACATACCTCCGAACTGATTAACAATGCATTCTATCAAATTTTCGGATCGATTGGACAAAATTTAATTGAATAATTATTTGGGATATTTTCGTCGAACTATCTATTGTCTATGCTAATATATTCGTTGTTTATGTAACAGAATATGGCCTGGCCTACACAATCGATTATATAAAAGTGTGTTTTTTTTAAAAACTTTGTTTATTGATTCACTTGTTTATTTTAACTTCACCACCGGTCTTGCTTGCTTGAATGTTTGCAAACCTTAAACGTAAAAATTGACTAATTTCCCGTCATCCAATCGAGCTGAAATTTAAAATATAGGTTTGCTCTTTATGACAATGCATTCTATTAAAGTTTGCAAATTTTTATAAAAAAATTGTAATTAAAAAAAAAGGAATTTGTGAAAAAAACTCAATTTTTACGGCTTACTTGTGTATTCAAATAAAATATCAACCTGTTGTTTATAAGTGAACTTCTTTAAGCATTGTAGATACTGTTTATGCTTTTGAGGTTTTTACTTTTTTATATGCTTTTATTAACTTTCACTTGTCCGGTCGTCCTGGGGATGTCCAAGGATGAACACACACGCAGTGATAAAGATGACAAAAACTCTCAGCATCACAGTAAATATAAACACGCTTTTTTATTATTGGTCGGGATAATATTTTTCTAATAAGATATCGCTATAATTTTTTTTACTGCTAGAGCATTTCTTAAAAACATATTTTCAACTTTTTAATTATAATTACTTAATTTAATACTCAGACGGTTTTACAGAAATAAAATTAATTTTTTATATGTATCTTTATACTTACGCATAACTAATTAAATTAAATTTAATAAGTAATAAATCTGAAGAAGAAAATATTTTTGTATCGGAAAAAATAGTAGTATGACAAACTCTATTTTGTGACACCAGATCGAATAAAGAATGTTGAATTTGTATTTATATATTCCATTTAAAAATGAATATTATAATAATATGCATAAAATTAGTAATTATAACTCTTGGTAATTTACTCTTTGAATTCTTTATTTGTTAATGGTAATGTAAATAGTAATTACACACATCTGTCATTAATGATTGGTTAACTTTCTAGTTTTGAATACTAATTACAAAAATACATAAACTATTAGAGTAAGAATAATTTAATAATTATGAAAGTTAGACATGGGATGACCTACTTTTGGAGCCAACTTCGTAGCTGTCCTCCATGTCCAGCATGCTGAGTGATGGGAGGATCTTGGTTTTGGAGATGATGTGCTGGAGGCGAAACTTGAAAACAGAGCGCAGGTCCTCATCTTTTTGATCAAATATGGCACCTGTATAATAACCAATGTTAAAACCAATTGGTTTTTTTTTATAAAAATGTTTGTTGTTAAAATTTCTGTTTTACTAAATGATAAATTACATTATAATGTTAAGCCCCACAACGCCAGTATATAACTATCGTCTAAGCCCAAATCTGTCCTATCAATCAAGTCGGCTTATCGATAACAATTATTTTCTGTGATTGTGTTGGCGATGTGTCGAAATACTTCACCGGACCTCATCGGCGGGGTTCACCGGACTTCAACGTACCTTACAGTGCCTCACCAAATTCCACGTCCTGTGAGGTGCGATGAAGTCCGTGAAGTCCGGTGCAATCACGTGAGTTATTTCGACGCACCCTTCACAGCAGATTTAATACAAACTGTGCTTAAGCAAAGTACACGTGTCCTCATAAAACTGCCTGTGCCAATTTTTTTAAAAACTTTGAGTGCCGATCTCATCGCTCACAAATCAGTTCAGCCTTCGATGAGCTACGGCCAGAAAATTGCGTATCTAACAAACAAAAACTTCGACGACTAGCATGCGTGGCTTTTTGTTACTGGCCAGCTTTGCTTGGATCAGTTCAACTGCTGCTATGAAAGATCCTGCACTAACTTTTAACATTTAAAGAAACTTCTAAAAACTGAACTATAATCGACAACGCGATGATCAGCTATAATAATGTTTTTTGCGACATTTTGCTGGAAGAGCGTATTAAAAATATTATTAATTAGAATAGTATTAGTAATTACAAGAATCCTTGAAATACATCAACTTTGCAAGTAATAAAAATAGCAAAACCAACCTATTTTTACTGTGGTCGGAGCATAACAATATTGAAGTGCTATCGCAGCCACCACAAAAGCCACACCGAATCCTGTCGCCATTTTTGAGAAGCCGGTGGATTTATTTCATCTTTAACTTAAGAATGAAAGCTTTCAAATTATTTTCATTTTTATTGGATAAAAATGTATGGGAAGCATGCCTTAGCAAAATTGTTTATTTCTTTATTTGCGATCTTTTGCGTTCTCTACACAGCACCTAACCTGAATGGTCAGTTTCGTTTGTTAAATTAATATCATTTGGACCTGTTCCACTTCTTATCATTTAAAAATGTTTTCAAAACAATCTTGTTTTTATTAAATTATTTTCTTAAAGCAAATCCGATTCATGCGGTGATGCAGAAAGAAAATTTCGCTAGATGCGCCACCACAGCTGTTTGTCGTAGGCAAGCTTGCGGCAAGCTAGCTGTGGCTGCGATGTTGATAGTGATGATCCTGGCAGGTTTGCTGTCCATCGTATAATGCCAGTGCTTGGCTGAAGTAAAACGTGGAGATTAGAAAAATTAAAACTCTGTTTTCTCAGAAAACTTTGTAACTCTTCCCTATTTTCTTCATCTGAGAGATTGCTGGATGAGTAGAGAGAATGGATGAATAAATTGGTTGCAATTTATACACACTTTTACTTAACTTGACTTCTCTGTCTGTCTATCTGTCTGTCGTCAAATTTTGCAATCGATTTTAAACTAATTTCCCGATGAGCTAGAGATTTCAAAATTTAAACATACCTCCGAACTGTTTAATAATGCATTATATCAAATTTTCGGATAGATTGGACAAAATTTAATTAAATAAGCATTTGTGATATTTTCGTCAAACTATTTATTGTCTATGCTAATATATTTGTTTTTTATGTAGTAAAAATATAAAAGTGTGTTTTTAAAAACTTTGTTTTTGCTTCACTTGTTTTATATTTCATAATGGAACTTGTGAGCTGATTCAACAAAAAGGTTTTTAATCCACAACTGTACCTACAGCAAATAACCTACCTGCTCAGAAATGAAAGGCAAAAATTGTATTGCTTTTGTTTGGCCAAAAATGATTTGATAGTTTAAAGAATTTTTCATTCTAGTTTAGTCGCATACACAAATGGACGGACCACTTTAATAGTCATTGAATTTAAACATGCGGATATCCAGTTGAAAGAAGATAAAGAGTTTAAGACAATCTTTTAATTGTCAGATGCCGAGAAGAGTAAAAATTTTGTTTGAAACCATGAAGTTATATTGAATTTGAGTTCGTGATATTTAATTCTAATTTTAAAAAAATAAATATCTAGAATAAATTTTGTGTTTTGGTTACACTGACGTCATATCATATTTATAATATAATACGAAATTGACATAAATAAATAAATTTTTTCTAATGAATAAGACCAAAGAGATTTATTATTTTATTTTTTGTACCTAATTTCAGTCCGAAAAAACTATAAGCAGCAAATATGATTGTGTTTACATTTCAGCCTACCGGCCTTTATAGGATCTACGTTTTTCTGTTGACTGTGATTCTATTAGACCTTAAAAAAGGTTTAAGCCTCGATTTTTTTAATGATCTCTCTCTCTCTTTCTATTTTTTTCTCTGTCATTATTTTATTATAATAAATAATTATTTTTTTCAATTAAACAATTTTTTCTTCAATTACAATTTTTTTTTCAAAAAATTTTCATACTATAATAACATGCATTGTCATAAAGAGTGAGCCTATATTTCAAATTTCAGCTTGATTGGATGACGGGAGGTTAGTTAATTTTCACTTTCAAGGTTTGCAAACATTCCAGCAATCAAGCAAGCAAGACCGGTGGTGAAGTTAATATAAAGAATTTAAAAATAGCAGTACACATATCCTTTAAAAAAACTGCTAGTTAATTAAATCGTTTTGATAGCTGTTTTCCGCGACAGCTTTCGCTGTAAGGAACACACAATTAGATGTACAAGTGTACAAGTACAATTACAATTTAATTAACTTCGAAGCATATCTGGATCCATTTTCAAATATGTTACAAAAACTAATCTTAGCCAAAGTTCACTTACCCGATTTCTGTCTTTTACATAATGTTGAATTTAACCGTTTTCAAGGGGGTGACACGGTCGATATCCGCCCCGGGTGTCACCAATGCTAGCTACGCCACTGTCGCTAATCAAAAGTGCAGGCCCTAAAAAATGGGACATCTGCGATGCGGATCCGTTTTCAAAGCTACGCTACTTACTGAGTCTTATCTTTAGTGACGAGATGAAGGGATAGTGCGTTATTATGAAGGGATAGTGTGTTATTATGAAGGGATAGTGGGTTATTACGAAGGGATAGTGGGTTATTATGAAGGGATAGTGGGTTATTATGAAGGGATAGTGGGTTATTATGAAGGGATAGTGGGTTATTATGAAGGGATAGTGGGTTATTATGAAGGGATAGTGGGTTATTACTCTGTGGAAGGTCCTGTAATGTCAAGTCTTGTTATTAATCAGTTTCAGGCGCATGGTACTTAGCTACAAATGTCAGAGTAGACTTGAACCAAGAGACCACGATGGAGTGCAGCATCCCTCACAAGCAAATATCGATGTGGGTGGTAACCGATCCGATCCTCAATCCGATCATGACCTGCTCAGCCATGTGTCAGAGTAAAACTTGCTGCCAGGTCGTACCGGGTAAAAACAAGGTTAGCTACGTCAACTCAACCAGTTCCCAGCTCTTCTTTACTTATACGTTTCGGAGCAGTGGTCTATGGGATAGACTCTATTGTAGAGATAACATGGATCCTGTGCTGCAAGAGATAACCATTAATGTCGATAGACCGGTAGCAAGTCAGTAAATAGTAATTTTTGTTTATTCACATTCTCTGATTCGGTCATTTATTTATTGCGAGGCTTCATCGACCAATTGATTGTTAGATAAGCTTTCAATTATTTGATTATTTTATTGAACGCTTACTTAGCTAATGGAACAGCTGAATAATTTTAAATTGAATAATTATTGTTTCACAATTAAGAATCTAACTACTTCGCCAGCAGTCCTTTTGTAAATGAAGTTCTAGCACCTGGAAATGTCCAACGTTAGTGGAAAACTTGTTCAGAACTAAATTTGTTATCTTAGTCTGTGGCGGATTTAGGGGGAGAGCCCGCGGAACGTACCTCCCTGTTCCACCCTCTAATAAAAATTTTTTTTATTTTATGTACAAATGTACAATGTGTGGATACCTTGATATATAGCTTTATGCATTTTTTCTGTTGCCATATAAAATTGTTAGTATAAGCGGGAAGGTGGCATAATACATTTTCTTTAGTAAAACATAAAATTTAGCAAAGAGTAATCAGAGGTTTTCCCAATTAATGGTTCATAATTCTTGTGCCAGGGGACAAGGTCTAACAAATGCGCTCCTAGAAATTCCCATTTGTAAACGTTTTCTCTAAAATTAGCTGGAGGGGAGTGTAGTCACAGGTACTTTTTTCAAAAGTTTTCCAAAACATCATGCATTTTTGTTTTCAACAATAGCTAATAACTGAAGGGTAGTCTTAGGTAAAATTTCTAAAAATGTTGGTGCTCATTCTTAAAGACTTTTGGTGCTCCTTCCAAATGGCGCCAGGGACATTTGGGTTCTTCCTTCTCCATAGCTACGCCTTGAAAAATGTTTGTAAAGTAAAGATTTACATCGCATACTTCCTTCGTGCAAATGCATGATGCCCTTCTGTTCTCAGTTTTGTATCCGCCCCTGTTAGCTATAATGCTGGTGATAGTGGTGATGATGATGATGGCGATAGTGATTATGATCGTGATAATGCTGACGATGATGAAAAAAATGATAATGTTAATATATTAAAGAATCTTTAGCAGCAAAGAAAGTCGCTGTAATAACGCTTAGATGGGCTGCCCTCTACTTTGGCATTGCTGCAATATTTCTCATGGTCCTTGTCGCCACCTTGTTTGCCTACATCAAGCGGAAAAAGGCCAGTCAGAAATCCCAAACAAGTACTTGATCGATTAAATTATATTGTTTAAGGATATTCAAAATAGTCAATTGGACAAACAGCTTTGAAGGCTGCATAAAAGCGGCGGTTAGCGTGAATTTATTATGAGGGCCTCGTATTTTGCAATGCAGTGGTGGGATCGAAGTCACCGCATGCTATCTGAAAGAATTTGCGGTGTAACCTTAAAAAGAAACTGCCGATTAAAATGGAATTTGGTGCCAATTTTTTTTTAAATTGTTCCTATCAGCCAAAATTTGCATTTGTTTTCAATGAAAAAAGTAAGTTTTAACCTATTAACAAACAGTTCATCGCAGAACAGTACCTTAATAATTAGAAAATATTAGTACCTAAATCTGTGAGCATTGGCAACGTCAATTAATATCCCAATACTATTCCTGAAGGGCACAGTATTTTTACTGATCACTTCCACCGAGCAACTTCACTTTGAACAGTTATAATTATCTGTCAGTTTTCAAAAATTTTCAAAACTTCCATATACTCGCCATTCTTCTACTTTTTCATAGCTCATTTAGTTGGTCTTCGTTTAACTCACAAAAATGTCTACGGCCTGTTTGCTTGCACTCGCGTTACCCGGCCCAAAAAAATTAGAACTCAAGTGGTTCAACTGTGTTCATAGGCGTGGGAGACGGGGGCTGGGGGTAAAGACCCCCAGCTTGACTGGTAAAGTAGTTTTTCGGGAAGACGGAAGAAAAATCGAGAATTTTCGGGAATAGTATCTCGGAGTACTTCCTCCCTCGGTCATCAGGTTATTTTTAGAAATAAAATCGAAAAGAGGGCTTTTTTTAATTAGATTTCCATTTTTCGGGCAGACGCCAACCTTGCCCCCACTGCATAAACTTCCCCAACACCTATGACTGTATTTATTTTAATTATATTTATTTAATATAGACCACTTGAACAATAAGAATAACGTTGTCACAGCAATCTTCCTGCTGTTTAAAAGTTTTCACGCCTGCGGGTTTTAAAACGACGGCAGATTATATTCAACATCGCATCGTTATATAAACTGACAACGTGCATAGATAAAAGATTGTTCATCAACTTTCTCATTACTTAATCAGGTACAGAGGAAGTGACTTCTTGACACCATCTGCCCGTTCGGCACGTCAACACAGAAGCAAATCAAATACATTCTTGAAGAATAATGTTTCTACACGTATTGTTTTAATTTGTTAATTAAAAGATTGTTTACATTTCGTCTGTGCCATAAATCTACTAATCACATGACAAGGAGTAAGCAGACTTCGCTCATGAATGTCAGCAAAAATTGCATTCTTCATCAACCGTTTATTTTATAACCTTCCATTACATACTTGATAGAAGGCATGATTCTTTTTTTAAGGTTAGTGAAAGGAGTTAGTTAGAGACACTCAACCTGAGCAATGCGTGTAAACTCCTTGCTCAACAGAGCTACGATGGTGACGCCGGTGAGATTCGAATCGCCGACCTACAAGCCGATAGGCGAACGCTTTACTGCTTTCTTTGACACCACCGCCACATTGAATATCGCAAAAGTAAAACGGAGTGGCGCTTATGATTCGCCGAAGACCTACACAGATACAGACAGGGCAAAGTCAACTGAAAAAGGAACAAATATAGCAATACAGAGAGCAAACAAATTAGGTTCTCAAATAGAATGGACTCAAACTAGGTCAAGGTAGCTCGGAGAAACTAAAACGTTTTATATAACTTTTAGTTCCAACAATACCACCTAGGAAGCTTTGTAATATTTGCTTCTTGAATATAAACAAGAAATTAGAATCACCCTGGTACAGTTGGCTCCAAAATATAAATTATAAATCAAAAGAATGATAAGCAACGACACAGACACCAACATTATTATTATTATTAACGAGTCTTAAGAGTCGTTCACAAGGAAGTAAATGCTGAATTGACATGTTCTGTTTCGGTGGCAAAAGAGTAGGAAGAACTAAAATTTATTGCATTCGACCCCCACCAACCTCGCTGAACAACTGACATAAGACAATAATTAATTTGAAATTCGAGATTTTCAAGAAATCACTAAAAAATAATACAGTAACGTTTTTTCACCTTTTCACCAGCGCACCATTAACTAATATGTGCATATACTGAAATCACACTGCTTATCAATTGACATAGAAATACACCGAACGATGTAATAAGATACAAAAGTTAACAGTCGTTCAAATTCTAAACATTAAAATTTTAAAGCTATTTATGCAAATGACTTGTCTTCACAAAACGCTCTTCGCAGTAGTCAATACGATATCAATAAAAAGGATAGAGAAAGTAGGAGAGGAGAAGAATTGAAACTAGGGTAGTGCAAGAAAGACAGTAAATAGATGTCATCTAATCGACAACTACTGGGAAGTAGATGGGTCTGATTTCCTCTTCACCAGGTTGAACCCGGTCGTGCCATCTCCCCACTTTTCCATGCGTTTCTCGACCATCACTTTGTCCATGACCTTCCTGTCTGTAACTTGACCCAGTAAAGCCATCAAGTCAATGAAAACCGTGGTTGGATTGATCCTCCAGCCGTGTTCACTACAAGCATAGTCAGATGGGAATGCATGATGGTAGTTGTGGAAACCCTCACCGGCTGCCCCCACGGTAACGAAAAGGTTCTCCACTGGGTTAATACGACGGTCGTAGGGCTTGTTGCCCCAGAGGTGGGCAACACTGTTGACGCACCAAGTGAAGTTCAGTACAACGACGTAGCGCAAAACGGCACAGACAACGTACGCATTCCACAGCGATTCATTCCAGAAGTACCACGGGACAACCGTTGGAATGATGAAACACAGGAGGAGAACAGACTGCAAGTAGTATCTGGAAATCACAAACAGGATTTCATTATTAAAAAATACCATGCAGTTTGTAACTATAACTTCCAAACCACAGTACATTCAATTCCTCAAAAAAACTAACAACTAACTATAACTACCCTCACCCAACACAACCACGGTACAGTCACTCTCAATCAACCCCACACTATTCTACCCACAAAAACTTACTTCCTCTGGAAAACACAAACAGGATCAGCAAACAAGTCAGATAAGTCGAGCATCTTTCCTTTTTCCTTGATCTCCGGGTGCTTTCTGCACATGAGCCATCCACAATGAGCGAAGAAGAATCCCCTATTGGCATTGTGGGGGTCGGCATCAGTTTCTGAGAATTTGTGATGCAGGCGATGGTCCCTGGTCCATTCGATGATATCATTCTGTTTTTGAATATTTTTTTATGATAATAGTTGTACCAAAAGATAATTACAAAACATCATTTAGATGATTGTCACGACTAAACCCATGACAATTATAAGCATATGAATGGGAAATAACAGCAATCATCTCTAACACAACAGGATTTTTCAGTGCGTTACTATAGCAACAGAATTAAAAATTAATTTACGATGAATTAGCATAAAACTAAAACAAATGCAGATTCAAATTTTTAGGATTTTAATCGCCCACCAGCAGCCAATAAACCATGAGCAAACAAAAAGTTGTTTGTTATCATACATGATTCATCTTAAAAATAATCACTCAAGCAAACCTGAAAGGCCATGGAATTGCAGATGCCCAGAAAAATTCGCAGGGGCAACTTGGCATGGTAGGCCCTGTGCGTCCACAGCCTATGAGCTCCAGCTGTGATGCCGAAAGCATTCATGAGGTACAGGACAGAAGCTGGGTGATTATAAATTAATTGTTGTTTAACAAATTTAAACAAGAAAATATTGAATAAAACCATAATAAAATATCATGAAATACTTATTTATGTATATGAACAATTTCATCATCTCAACAAGTATGTACATAATCATGTAATTGTTTCTATAAAAAGTTAGAAAGTTAGTAATATAGCACATTATTTGTCCTTGACAATTCACAAACCATGTTTGAGCTAACCAGATAAACAAAAAACAATAAAAGAACCCACAAAATGTAAGAATAATAATTATAATAACTTATTACAAAAACAAAATAGATTGACATTCTCAAAGTTAAACATACTGAAGAGATGGGTCTTGAAGCTGAGATAGGGCAAGAGGAACAGTCCGTAAATGGCCAGCAAATGAAGGACGGCAAACCAAACGACGTTTCTCCAGACGATTTGAAGAGGTGGACTCTTAGTGGTCACAACCTGGTCTGCATCCTGTGCAGCAGTGACGGGCTTGTCACCATCAGCTATGTAGTCTACGTTCCTGGGTGGCATTCTTCTTTTATTCTTTCTTTACTTGGTTATAAAACTTTCTGTGAACAATTGAAAATAATATAATCATCCATGAAACAAATTATTCATGCAAACAAAATGTACAGCTGAACATGAAATAAATCATAAATTTTAATTTTAGACTTAAAGGAGCAATCATTCATAATATATTCATGTGTTATGCTTAAACACTACTATATTGTTGAATTATCAACCACTGTATTCATTGAAAATATCAGTACATTTGTTCTATAAACGTTTAACCTTGACATTGTATTTATACGTAACATAGTGTAACTTATCTTTGTTCCACTTTTAAACTAAAACCTCAATACTCGCTCTATCTTATCATTCACAATTTTGTATCTTTGTCTTTGTCCTTTATGTCTTTATTACTATTAAACACTTTGGTTGAGTAGTTGAATGACATATTTTAAAACTCCAATTCCAATTTATTTTTATCATTACAATACACATCATATACAGAAATTTAACGTGTTAAAGTGAATACAAAACTTACCAAACTATGTCGCTGTCGCAACTCAAAATAAAAAGCAATATAATACGACTTCAAATATATTCTTGCATATATGATCGAAAAACGACTAAAAACAATGTTAATTTCTACAACTGATTTAAAAAATTTAAATGTTTATGTAAGAAAACAAAGCCGGTCAATCATCAAAAAGTGAATTTCAGAACGACGAAGGAAGATAAATAAAAATCTACTTATCCGAAGCTTATTTTTAGGATGCAAAAAAATATTTTTTCTAAATCTGCCTTCTGCTCTCGCCTACCTTTATAAAGAAAACCATGAGCAGTGTGTACACCGATGCACAACAAATGTACAGCCGCAAATATGCGTGCCGATTGCCAAAACAGTCAAAACACTCACACGTCTCACGTGGTTACTCGAACCACCGAACGATGTGGTCCAATTCAGAGATGGATAGTCGTGTGACGCTTGTTTTTTTAAATAATTTTTAACTAAATTGCGTTTTAATAAACGCGAACGCGTGATTAATGGTAATTATTAAATTATTTGAACACTTGATTTGTTTTTTACCAATGCTTTTATTAACTCGTCGGCTCTGTTTCTCTGTCTGTTTCTCTGTCTGTTTCTCTGTCTGTTTCTCTGTCTGTTTCTCTGTCTGTTTCTCTGTCTGTTTCTCTGTCTGTTTCAAATCTTGCAATCAATTTTTGAGTCACTTCCTGATGATAGATTTTTTTCAAATTTTGCATACATGCTCAAGATAGAAGACAATGCAATATTCAATTATTAGTTTTACAATAAGTCAATTAATTTAGTTAATTTTCTTGAGGATTTTATCGAGGGGTTTCTTGAGGGTTTTCTTGAGGGTTTTCTTGAGGGTTTTCTTAAGGGTTTTCTTGAGGGTTTTCTTGAGGGTTTTCTTGAGGGTTTTCTTGACCACAAAACGCTAACCGACTGGCAGACTATTTTACCAAGTTAACACGAACCACACTCACTGACCGCGATTCTCAAGCGTGTACGAAATTTTCATGAAAATAGTTGAGATATTTAAATTCGATGCTTTTTGATGATATTTTTATTATTATTACCAATGCTTTTATTAACTCGTCGTCTCTGTTTCTCTGTCTGTCTGTCTGTTTGTTTCTCTGTCTGTTTCAAATCTTGCAATCAATTTTTGAGTCACTTCCTGATGATAGATTTTTTCAAATTTTGCATACATGCTTAAAATAGAAGACAATGCAATATTCAATTATTAGTTTTACAATAAGTCAATTAATTTAGATAATTTTAATTAATTTCGATATAATTAAGATATTTCGACTTTAACATAAAATAAAAGAGTAATATAAGAAAAAAATGATTGCAAAATTTGTGTTTTAATTACATATAAGAGCATTGGTTTTAAAAATTTGTTTTTAATTTACTTGTTTAGTTTTATTAGTGATCTTTTAATATGACGAGTTAAAAGTTTGTGTTTATAAAGTTTACAGTAAACTATGCTTATTATTTCTATTGTTATGATAGATAAAATTTGTGATGTTTTTCAGTTGGATTCTGGACCACAAAAATCATAGTTGATAAATCTATGGATAAATCTTATGATGATTTTGTTAACAAAACGCTCAGTTTTCAAAGTCAAGATAAATTAAGAGAATTTAAAAATGATAGCCAACGGCAAACGGAGGAAGAAATATAGTAAATGAGAGAAAAAGTGACGGAGGTGATGAAAAGAAAAATTGGGAAAGAACGCTCTCACAAGAAAAAAAGGGTACCTACTTAGGTTATTCATTAATCTATTGACCTTGTGAAAGTATGTTATCACACTAGTGATATAAAATAACGTAACCACACCGCAACCTCTCCACACCACTTCTATCTTATCTCTCTTCATCCCACACACTCTCTCTACGTGCTGTCTAGACTTGTCGGATAGCCCCGTTTTATCCGACAAGTCGTATTTAAGTATTTACATGCGGTGGTTAACCTCATACGATGTTTTTCTTCTCTTTTTCATTGTTTCTCTCTTACTCCACACGAAGATGCTAAACTATAATAAATGATACTTAAATACAGATTCGCTTACAACTGTATCTGATTGCTACTTTTTATTTATTTATTTTATTTTGTATCTGTCGCTATTTTCTTCAGTTATACATTTTGGCGTTTAAAAAATAATAGAATAAAGCTGTTGAAGAAAGTTATGAAATCACGCACTAGTTTAAAAATTATGATAACTAGTATAAGTAATTTATTTAAAATGGGAAAATGTCATATAAAAAAATAAATAATGTAATTATAATTTATGTACGTTTGAGTTTTAAGGAAAAGTTTAAACGACGCAAATATAGTCTATGGGCCAAAGTGACTTTTCGATCAAAAAGGTCTTTTTTGAGGTGAACAGACGAAATTTATATGGATGATAGTCAATTTTAATAGGAACATTTTAAAACTTTCTAGACTTCTCAATTTGGTAGCTTAACTGAAATATAAGCAAAAATCGAAAGACACAAATTAATTCGGGAGTGCACACCTAAAACACGCTTATTCGCGCTCCACCAATCAGCGTTGCGTTCATTGATATGTAAAATTTATAGGGACGATACGCAATAATAACAGGAACATTTTAAGGCTTTCTAGACCTCTCAATTTGTTAGATTAGATGAAATATAGGCAAAAATATAAAAAACAACAATTTTGTTTTTTGCAAGTATTCAGGCAATACTGACTTTATTTACACATCAAATAAAATGTAAACATTAAAAATGAACTTTATAAACATATAATAAAACGTTTTATTTAAAAAAATAACTAAAATATCAGCAAAATGTCTGCCATTGTCTGAGATATCCCAAATTTAAGATAAAATATACCTAGCACTTTTCAAATTATAAAAGCATAACTAAATTTATAGTCAATATTGGTTTCAGTTAAATAAAAAATAAAATGTTAACAGTATTTACATAAGCTTTATGAAATTAATCAAATGCTGTTTCGATTTCAATTTCCTCCACAAAATCTGGACACGGACTTAAGCTAGTGGTACCATACAGAATTGAAGTACCCGCATCCTTTTCAATATAATCAATTTCAATCTCTTCCACAAAATCTGGACACGGCCATGTCAAGTCGGTTGTACCATATACAGTTGAAATATCTTGATCCTCTTCGACATAGTCATCTTCGTCTGAATAAATATCTTCCGAGCAGTCGATACCATTACCTTCGTTTTCTTTAGCTTCATCTATAGCATCAGAAGGACTATTTGTACAATTGTGTAATTTACACATGTCCGTAGCAATAAATCGGGAAAGCGACCGGGATCGTGAGAGCGACCGGGATCGTGAGAACGACCGGGATCGTGAGAGCAAAGAAACGGGAGCGAGAAAAACAATAAAAAAATTTTACTACTATATATATTTATTATTTAAGTTTAATAGAGGTTTCTTAAAAATAAAATTTTAACGTGTTAACGAGTAGCCACTTTGCATATTTGAATATTTTGCATAATTAGCCACAGTGAGCTAGACTCGATTGTCCAATCGCAGCGTCTGTTTATGTTTCGGTTTCTCGGTTTCTTTGGTATACGGTCCGACGTTTTATTCGATAACTTTTTTATTTATTAACTTTGAGAAGCGAAAGTTATATTGTTGGATTTGATATTGAATTATCTAAAAACAAGCGTCTCGGATATACCCAGGGCAGAAGTTTAAAACAAGATCGATTTTCTCAAAGTAGAGCCAATGTTGATTTTATGCAATTTTCGGCGGAAAATCGTCGTTTTTCGCTTATAACTTTTTTATTTGTTGAACCGAAGACAATCGAAATATACCATTCGATTTCATTTTTTATACCCCATCCAACAATGTATAGCACAGTCCCAGGGCAAGCAATTTTTTTTTTTTTTAGTTAACATTGCCAGCCTCGAGGCTAACTTCACACACGTATTAGTAGTTAGTAGTCTTACAGTAGTCCTTGAACTTTTATGAAGACATCGTCATTTTCTCACTAAAAGCTTTTTTTTAATTATATCAAACAGGTCATCTTTATGTTACACGCAATAAAATTTACATACCTTGCAAAAAACAGATTATAAGCTTCAATAAACCGCTCTTTTGATGATTTTTACGATTGTAAACAATGTAAACATAACAGTTTAACGTATCATCCCTCACTTGAACAAAACTTCAAATATTACATCTAAGCTACCGTTTTGAAAAGTCTAGAAAGCAAATTTTGTTTAATTATATTAATTACTAACTTTTGATACTAAAAGAAGCTGTTCACCCAAAAAAAGACCTATTTAGACTTGGCCCACGGACTAATACACAATGTTCGCTTACAAATATTCAAATTTCGACGTTGCTTCGAATAAACTACTTTTTTTAACATTTATTTTTTAGTTTTTCTTTATTAAAAATTTGAAATTTCGTTTATTTAAAGAAGTTAACTTAGTTTAATAATTTCCAATTTTCTTACTTCTTGCAAACCGTCCCGAGTTACCGGGCGGTGAGTTTTAAAATGTTAATGGAATTTTTATTTACAACTGATAGTTTGTTTTATAAATAAAATTTTATTATAAACTAATTTTATTTATTTTTTATTCATTTCATTCATACCATCATCGTACCTCACCACTCACAACTACGATGTAAATAGGGCTTGAAAGGGTACTACTTACGTTTTCAAAGTCTCTCAAATTACGATAAATGTTTTTTTTTAAATTAAAATTGGTATCAAATTTGTTTTTTTATGTTATTGTGACAAAATAAAAATAATACGATTATTTTTCGGCACGGGCCGTCAAAGGGAACCTTTACCAAATCACGAGTGTGTTTATGAGAAATCTATTAAAACAGCAATTGTTCTTCCATAATAATAGAACTTATTCTAACATCAGTTGAAGTAATTAAGGAAGAAAGGGAGAACCTACATCGTCTGAATTGTCTTCTTAGATACAAACATAAATTAAAAGGGAACCTAAAACTGAGTGGTTTTACAAATGGCTGTTCCATTATAATTTTTCAGCAGCTTTGGTGTTTGGCAAACACAGCAAACCCCTTTAAGTTTAAATTAATATTATTTATGGTGATGCTAAAAAGATGAACTTGAAGACTAGGGTTCACAATCGAGCGCAAAATGAGCCTGGTTTTTAACTCAGCTGTTGTCCTTGTTCGTATTTAAGCGTCTTTCTTTTCCTTTAAATCACTCACTCTGTTATTATTAACAACTAAATAAATTAAAACTTCTTGACCTACATATGTTTTCTTTACCTCTTAAAGTTACAAGACCATCATGACCTCTTAAAGTTACAATAAGACCATCATGACCTCTTAAAGTTACAATAAGACCATCATGACCTCTTAAAGTTACAATAAGACCATCATGACCTCTTAAAGTTACAAGACCATCATGGCCTCTTGAAGTTACAAGACCATCGTGGCCTCTTAAAGTTACATAAGACCATCATAACCTCTTAAAGTTACAAGACCATCATGGCCTCTTGAAGTTACAAGACCATCATGGCCTCTTAAAGCTACATAAGACCACCATGACCTCTTAAAGTTACAAGTACATCATGACCAATGTCTAAAGTTGTTTGTGACAGAAAAAGGCGAAACAAGCAACAACTTGACAACTTCAACTGATCCAAAATGATAATAATCAGGTGTCATCAAGAGCCGAATTAATTAGATGATACATATTAATAAGTGTTGGTCCCAGGTTTTCAAGAGTAGTTTAATTAGTCTTCACTCGAAGATAAACATCATTTCGTAGCAATGATTCAACTGTAAGATGTTTACAGTGGATGGGTTCATTATGTGTTACGTATCGATTTCAAGATCGAGCACGTTAAAGAGTGGCGTCATTTTATCAAATTGCTGCGGGGGCAGCGGCAAACTTCAAGTTGTTTAAAATACATTTGTTTATTATAGCTGCCATTTTTAATTTTTAAGATTAATTAAAACGCTAAATGAAGGTTTATATTGTTATTCTTTTAATAATTACTTTTCTAATATTGGCTCCAACCTCGCAAGAAAGATATCCCCACCGGATACAACGTTTTAAAAATATCTTGGCAATCCTGTGACTCACTCTTTTTTTTTTGCACCCACTACGCCCGATGAGATTATCAAAATAGCCTCAGACTTAAAGATCTCTCACAGCTGCGGATCCGATGGAGTCGACCCAGGCATCGCACGAAATTCAATTACGGCGATCGCTAGTCCTCTGTCTGCCATAATAAATTGCTCAATAACTTCAGGAGTATTCCCCGCTCAACTAAAAACAGCCAAAGTCATTCCAATTTACAAATCTGGGAAAAAAGAAAACTTTTCTAATTACCGGCCAATATCTGTCTTGTGCTATTTCTCAAAGTTTTTTGAAAGAGTGATGCACTCCAGACTTTATAATTATCTTGATAAATTTTCCATTATTACACCAAATCAGTTTGGATTTAGAAAAAATCACTCAACTTATATGCCACTGGTCATGTTACATTCAAAGATTGCCGAGGCCATGGACCGTGGGAAATATGTAGTTGGCATCTTCCTGGACCTAGCTAAAGCCTTCGATACGGTTGATCACGGCATTCTGGTGGAAAAATTGAGGTACTATGGAATCCGGGGAACTCCACTATCATGGTTCAGTGACTATCTTAGCTGTAGATCACAATGCGTCCAGTACAGCAACTCTATCTCTTCGATGAAGCAGGTAACTTGTGGGGTGCCTCAAGGGTCGGTGCTGGGACCGCTTCTATTCCTCATCTATATTAACGACCTATGCTCAGTTTCAAATCGCCTTGAATTTGTTTTGTTTGCGGACGATACTAACCTCTTTGCGACTGGCGATAACTTAGAAAATTTATATTACGATACCAACAGTGAATTACTTTCTGTTTCTAAATGGTTCTCTGCTAGTAGACTTTCCTTAAATGTTAGCAAAACGAATTACATTTTATTTCACCATATAAACAAAAATACTTTCTGTAATTGTCAGCTGAAGATTGATGATATACCAATTTTGCGGGTTCCTTATTGCAAGTTCTTGGGCGTGTTGCTTGATGAACACCTTACATTAAAAACTCACATTGAACATGTTACATCTAAGGTTGCAAAAAATTGTGGAGTGCTATCTCGTATACATCAGTTTGTTGATGCCAATATTTCTATGATGTTATACTATGCACTTATATTTCCGTACTTATCATACTGCAATATTGTCTGGGCCTCAAATTATTCAACTCGTTTAAAGCCTCTTCATATTTTGCAAAAGCGAATTATTCGAATTATTTTTCACATGCCTCCCACATCGTCTTGTAAAATTCAAATGGCTAACAACAACATTCTTAATATTTATCAGATTAATTTCTTCCAAACTGGCATTTTCATGTATAAATATGATAATTTTATATTACCCTCATCATTCGATAACATGTTTGTAAAATTATCTGATGTTCATTCCTATGATCTGCGCCCCGGTCGCTGTTTTCGAACGGATTTTGCTCGGACAACTCTTAAAACATTCTCTATTAAATGCTCTGGCCCTCGTATTTATTCAATCATTCCAATATCTGTCTCCTCCTTGAAACGTATTTCGCTATTTAAGCAAGCTCTGAAATCTTACTTATTATCGTCTCACTCATAATTACTCAATACCTATTACCTTAGCATACCAATTTCAGTCTCTTCCTTGATAAGTTTATTGAACTACTATTTGAAATGTCTTAACTCAACCAGCTCATTTGGTTCTTTTTGTAAAGGTTGTCCATTAAGCGGGAAGGAATTCCCTTCGGACGAACCTTTTGGGTACCTTATTTCTTTCTCAACCAATCGATTTTTTTTCTTTTTTTGAAATTTTGGTTCTATATTTTTCTTGTCGTTTTGGTTATTTTCTTTTGTTTACGTTTAATACTTATGTTGGTGCTCAATAAATGAAATGAAATGAAATGAAATGAAATTCTATTTCCATAAATAATAGAGCACCCACACTCCCCCTCAAAATAAGGTACGACTTTCCTCCAGTTATCGTCTGTTTAGGAGGGGAATGCGGTAGAACAGCCAGGCCATAATCACGTAATCTATCGGTAAAGGGTCCCACAGTTATTTTTTTTTGAGGGGCGGGGACAGTCACACCATAACCCAGACAAGGTGTACGTATGGTAGAAATGCGCATTACGATGTTGGCTGCAATTTTTCGTTGCAATCTTCACTAATTATTTCCAGTTTATTTGACGGTTTATCACTTGTATTTTGTATTGAAATAGTGGTAAACGTTTTCCATATAAACAATTTAAGCTGTTGTGGTTGAATGAGTCACAACCAGTAGTCGTTCAACTAGTAACTTCAGTAGCAAATGTGAAAGTCTGTTGTTTCCACGCAAGGGTGGTTCTCAAGTATGCTTTTACCAGGTTACGGAGTGCGTTTTTTTCATTTGATGCAGTTTTTATTGAAATGACAAAATAAGTTTTATATAAGCTGTAAGTAATTAATTTCACCCTGAGGGTGCCATACCTTAGAGTCAGGGACGTCATTTTGGGTGGCAGGAAGGGCGGTTGCGTCCCTCAAGGATTTTCGAAACAAATTTTTTTCTAGAAAATTAATAAGGACGAAGTTTTAGAAAATTTTTAGAAAATGTACCTCCAACTACCCTCACCCGGTCATCAGCTAAAGCAGAAAAAATATCCTTTCTCCGGTGTCTTGGTTGGCTAAATAATAACACCGTAGGATGTATGTGGTGATGAAAAAATTGAAAGAAGAGATTGGAAAATTGAGCAGAAAGTTGAACAACTTAAATAAAGAATACAAAATATTAATGTTTATAATTTGCCGGAAATGTATTCTAATCAACAGTTTATAATGCAAATGCACTAATGTCTTGATTACTCCTGAGCTAGTTTATCGGACGGTTCAAGCTCAAGAGGCCCAGATCTCATTCCATAACATTTTCCTCAAGCGTTGTTCATCTACTTTATCAATCTTCTATTCTATGCTAGCGCGAATGGACCTCCAAAATAGCATCAATGCACTAACTACTTGGAGTAAAGTATGGCAACTCAACTAGGCCACAGACAAATGTTTTGTATGCCTTATCAAAGTTTCCAGGCAATAGCATAGTCCTACACAATATTCTATAGACAACGTACCTCTTAAATTCCTCTATACCAAGTAAAATATCTAGGCGTTATTATTGACTCTGACCTCAACTTCAGGATCTCACATCGATAGCACCACCCATAAAACATCAGTTCGTTCAAGACTAACTCTCAAATCTTTCGTCTCTCGTGACAAAGATTTCCTAATCAAGGTGTTTGTGTTTACACTAGACCACTTTTAGATTATTGTCAGGGACGTAAATTCAGCATTTTCCAGGGGGGGGGGGCAAAATTTTCCCGCCATTTTATAGCTTAATACTAATAGGGTTACCCGGTGTTGCCCGGGTTTTTATGCTTAGTTTTTTTTATTTTTTTGCCAATGGAACGTCAAATAAATAACAGATTTTTTTAATTTTTCAAACATTTTTCATCAATGAAGTCTCCCTGCATGTCAAATGTTGTTCAGATTGCTCCTGCGGCTTGGATGTGATAAGCGAATGCTCACACACACACACATTATCTTTAATATCTTTTTAAATACATAGGTACAAGTAGGGAGGGGTGGAAAGATGCATCCCCCCACTATAGTATCAATTGAATTTTTTTTGGGTATAATACCTGTTTTTTGGAAAATGGTTGTAGCTTTTTTGGGAAGAGAAAGTGGAGGTTTTTTTTTTAATTGGAAAAATACTTACGACTACCCCTCACCGGTCATCAGTTTTTTGAAATTTCTGAAATGCATCTCCTCACCAGGAATTTCTATAGTAAACTCTAGGTTAAAAAAAATTAAATTTTGGAAAACAGGGGGGACAAATTGTCTACATACGCCAGAAGGATTCCAATACACATTGAATCATCACTAGGTTGAGTAAAGTTAAAATTTAAAAAATATATAGTAAATTCTAATTAAAAAAATTTTTAATTTTGAAAATCAGGGGGGGGCAAATGCCCCCCCTGCCCCCCCCAATTTACGTCCCTGAGTATTGTTCGCAAGTATGGAACCCTCATCACGAATACTTAATCGACCAGCTTGAAAGAATTCAAAGGCGGTTTACAGAGGCAATTCCTTTGGTCAGATATCTGGAATACTGCGACCGCCTGAAATCATTTAATATCCAGTCTCTCGAACACTGACGGCTTATTGGTGATCTTTGCTTATGTTACAGGATTGTCAACAAACAAGTACCCACTTATTTGAAAAGCCATCTGTTCGCCTTTAACTATAAATCCAACAGAGGCCATCACTTCAAACTACGCTCTCAATTAAGTTCATCTGACTTGTCTAAAATTTTTTTACAAACCGCAGTGTTAAAACCTGGAACTCTTTACTATAGTCTTTACCTACAGAAATTATTTCGTCCACAACTTATAGCCGATTTTCATGCCTAATTCGTCTACATGATCTATCGCCTTTCTTATCATATAAATGACAATTACAATGTTGTATATATCATTCTGCTATTATCACCATGTGTCAATTTCTTATCATCGCTTATGTTATTGAGGTTTTTATCTCGTGAAACTCACTTGTTGTTGTTGTTGATCATCTTTGTGTTATGCAAATTTCCTTTTTTCTCACCACCCTCTATGTGTATCAGCTGTCTGAATTTTTGTTTACCGAGCGGCTAAGTGGCATATTATGTCCCCGCTCGAGACAAATAAATAAAATAAATAAATAACTGTTGTGTAATTCATGTTGGTTATTAAGAAGGCTAAAAGATTGCCATCGTTTTTCTTTCCCCTGTTATGAAACAGGGAAAGAAAAACGTTAACTCGCGAATTCACTAAAACGAAGAAATCTTCAGGTAACAACCGAAAGACATAAAAACAACTGATAAGAATTAAAGTAATAATAATAATAATAATAATAATAATATAAAAAATAAAACAAGTATGTAATAAATAATAAAGATTGTCTACTGCGCGTCGGCCACTTGGATTCTGAGACGCAGTATGTGTACGCAGCGGCATCACATGTGACCGACCGCCTTAATTGACGTGCAGCGCCAAATCGCGAACCTTCGTTCGTTGCACGTCAGTGCACATGTACTTAGAAGAGTAACAAGGACGCCAACCAACAGTGTATCATCGTTGCATCAACATCGAGCGGGAAAATATTTACATTATAATGTTTGCATAAATGATTGAAAAATATAACTCGCTTTACTCCAGGCGTCCATTTATACGTACCGACCCCAGGGACCAGGGTTTTTGTCCAGCGGTGGATCAAGCATTTTCAAATGGGGAGAGGATAATCTAATTATAGGTTGTCAACTTTATATTTTGACAAAATACAAGATATAAATTAAAATTAAATTAACAACGCTAATAAATAGACAAATCGCCAATTAAAAGTATTTTCAAACTGATGTAGGAGAAAAACACTAGCTTCGCAGCGACAAGACAAAAACATGATGTTAAAAAAGATAGCAGGGGTGGATACAGGGAGAGGGTCCTGGGCATCCGGACCCCTATCGTTGCAAAAAAACATGTCATTTAGCAGTTTACATAGTCCAAACGCATAGACCATGGACTTCTTAATATAAATAATAATAAAATAAAATAAAATAATAAAATAAAATGGTATATATTTAAGAAGTCCATGCCTAGACCTAGCAATTTGCCTATGGTACAGAGTGACACTGACCGTGTGTCATAAAGTACTTTCATTTTCGACTTTTAGTTTATATTAATTTTAATTCACCTCACTCGAAGTCTATCTAAGTTTTAGACAAATTTATCTGTTTTACTTGCTCACGAGACATGTTATTTAACTTGTACAGAATGAATAAAACATGTTACATATTTTATGTTTGTCCATATTTTAATGTAATACATTAATAAATTATTTAATTATATTAAATTATATAATTAGATATGACTATATGGTTTGTGGGTTATTATTTTTTTATAATGGACCTTATCATGTCTTTATCATAGTCATGTGATAGGTATATATCCTGTATGATGCAGCATTTCACTACAAAGAAGGTCAATAAATTTAACTAACTCTACTAGTCTGCTAAAAACTAACAAAAATTAAATTTTTGAATTAATATACACTGTTAAGGTAGATGTTAATACCTATAAACTCGCCTATAAATTTAAAACTAAATTGTAAAAATCCCACTCAACCCGTTTATGACCCTCTCCTTCCCCTTTCACCAATCCTGTATCCAGGCCCGTAGCTAGCGGGGGGGCTGGGGGGGCTGCAGCCCCCCCACTGAAAATTCAAGCCCCCCCACTAGAATTTTAAATTTCCTATGCAAAAGAATCAGAAAATGAAGTTAATAGCAGAAAATATGCCCAAAAATGCCAAGTACACGTTTCCAGATATCCAAAACCAGGTCATTAGTGTACTGGCTGAGATTGTACAAGAGAAAATTGTTGATGAATTTAAAAAAAAGTGACATTCAAAATATCTGTTTAAAATGTGACGATACAAGAGCTGTATGCAATGTTGAAGACATGACTCTGGTTTTGAGGTATGTTGTGCATGGTAAACCTGTCGAACATTTATTTTCGATCGTTGAGATGAAACAAGTCGATGCCAAAGCGATCACCAAAGCCATCCTTGATGAACTTTCTAAGCATGATATTTAAAAAACTTCAACACTTTGTCAATGTTATGACGGGGCCAGTGTTATGTCTGGTTGTAAGGGTGGTGTACAGAAATACTTGCAGGATGAGACCAAAAGAGAATTTCCATATGTGTACTGTTATAACCACCAACTTCATTTGAGGATTGTGCACTCAATTCAGCATATCACAAGAATAAAAAATATTTGATTTGTGCGAAAAACTGAATGTATTTTTCCGTAGACAGTTGCAAAATATCTATGAAGGGCATAAACTGAAAAGATTGTTAGAACAGCGTTAGACAGACCATTTAGAATCAGCAAAAATTATTATCTATGAAGGGCATAAACTGAAAAGATTGTTAGAACAGCGTTAGACAGACCATTTAGAATCAGCAAAAATTATTCATGAAAATAAGGCAGACATAGCAGTTGAATCATTAGGATTGTTGATAAATTTTCAAAAAATGGACTGTGCTGTTATTGCCGAAATCTTTGTACAGATTTTGAAATTTTTGGATCCAGCGAACAAAATGATGCAAGGTAATGAATGCAATATGTCTGCAGCTTGGAACCTGATTCAGTTTGCTATTACTGATTCGGCTGAGCTAAAAAACGAGGAAGCTTTCAAGAAGATAGCAGTCAGCTGGTTTACAAGAAAAAGTGAATGAAGTCGAGATAATAAATGAACCATTGCTACAACCCATACCAAAAAGAGTAAAAGTATAGAGTAGCATGCTACGTGATTCTGTAGTTAGGTCTACTCTTGGAAGAGTGATGAGCAAGATTGTTCACCAGAGTGGAATCAGCTTCGTGCTATTTATTTTAGCATGTTGGACAGTATATAAGAGAGTTGATAGAGAGGTTTGTTGATGGTTCTTCTAAAGGTTTGGCATGAGCAGTGTCTGCCCTTCTACCAACATCAGGCAAGTTTTTAGATGTCAACAACCTTAAACCGTTGACGCAACTGCTAAAACTAGACAGGCATGACGATGTTAAAAAATATATTGCAGATGAGGCTCTAATTGCATGTAGGTTTCTAAAAAACAAATTTCGACCAGGCTGCAGTCTCCAGAAAGGGATGGATTTTATGCTGGACTATAAAGATGCATTTCCTATTCTAAATTGGCACTATTCAGCTGCAATGACTCTCGACATCTCGACCGCCACTTGTGAGAATTCATTTTCTTGTTTAACACGAGTACTACGACCACAGGGAAGATCATGAGAAGTCCCATGAGAAAAAGAGCCAACTTGTACTTCTGGCATTTGAAAAATCGCTCTGTAAAGCAATTGATATGGATACCTTCTTGCAGAAAGTTTCTATTCAATCATGTCGCAATTTGTTGTAATTGTAATTTATCAAAATTTCTGATAAAAATGTGTACACCTGTATCAAATACCAAGAATACAATAAAATAAAATCGGATTTAAATAATTGTCTTGACAATGATCCAACCACATTATAATGAAATGCACTTTTTAGTTTAGTTTCTCATTTCAAGCTACTACACATCCATTCATGTTTTACACATAAAAATTGTCATCAGTTTCATAATCAGTGCTTGGACTAAGTCTTACAATACTATAATAACTTCAATCTTACAGTTTTAGAACAGAGAAAGAAGCTAATTCAGATTAGCTGACAAACTTTGGCTTTTGATTTTTAAATGACTCTCAATAATTCAAACTATTTTCATAATTTAGTATTTTTAGTGCTTGTCTGACAATGCAATTAATGCAATACTGTTAACCCCAATATTGCTGAACTGATTAATTCGAAGAAAGAATTTAAAGCTTACTGTAATACCACATAATTTCTTTAACAATATAGGTATAATGATATAGCCCCCCTACTACTTTTCATAGCCCCCCCACTCACTAAATCCTGCCTACGGGCCTGCCTGTATCCGCCACTGTATAGTAAAGCACGTTGAAATATTTGTGTGATGATCAAGTGGGAGGATGCATGTCCTGAAATTTGAAATCTCCCCTGGATCCGTCGATGCCTACTCTGGTTCTACAAGTTTTCACAGCGCTACCATTCAAACCTCTGAGTCGCCTGGTCTACTAAGTGCATGAGTTCTAATAATATTCTCTCATGAACGTAACCTTGACCGATTCCGGTAACTAAGAAAATTAAGCTGTTTCTTCTTCTCAATCGTTTAGGCGGCCCAAATAGCGAAAGACTAAATAGAAAATATAGGTTAGTAGTTGGTAACCTTAAAAGTTTTAAGAAGCACGTGATCTTAAATCATTCTTTTTCTCCGGGACTGAAGTCTGCTTTAAAATACTGCGAGCGACAGAAAAATTGAATAACGGCCATCACTTTGGAATAAACTGAACATTATTTGATAATTTTTTGGCTTCTGTAATAAATTTAAACTAAAGAGCTAATAAGTGGCGTAACCAGGGTAGGTGGGACACAGGGACAAACAGTAGGTAGTTGTGCGCCAACTAAGGTGAAATCTGTGCAATCGTCAAAAATCCCGGCTCTGTTTGTATTAGCAGGGTTACCCGGTGTTTGTTTTAGAGAGGTTTCTCTCTCTCGCTTCCGTTTCCTTCCACGCTTCCGCTTGCCCTCCTACTCCTTTTTGCTCTCCCGCGTTCTATCTTTCCCAATCTCGCTCGATTTTCCGTTCCTGCTCGTAGACGATTAATTTGGTGTTTTGGTGTCCGACCCAGCCAGGATTGTGTTTCCACCGTCAAGTTTGGTAAAGACGAGGGAAGTCCCTAGTCTTTTTCCAGAGATGCAAATGATCAAATATAGGGGGTTAAAGCCAGGAAAATAATTATTAATAATGATTATCTATCTAAAAAGTATCATTTTGTAGGTAATGTAGCCTAAGCTATATTTGCATTATAACTTTAAATTGTAATCAGTGGCGCAGCCAGGAAGGCACGGAAGGCCGAGCTCCCCCGAAAACTTGCCAAATTTGATCTTGAAGTGACGCGCGTGCCCGTGTATTGGGTTGTTTTTTCAATTTTTTCCTCGATGTATACCTATTCTCTATTATTTCTATAATATTTTGTGCGCTCTGCACATCTCCATTGCTACGTAATTTCTTTTGTGTCTATGCGCCACACTTTCTTGTTGGCTGACCCCGTTCAGGTTAGTTATATATAGACACTTAAATTGACTCAAATACTACGCCTACGACATTAGTCACATATCTGCTGTTGGCTGTTCGTGGTTAATACTTCCGCTGTAAAGACAAATGGTCGAATGTCCCATTGGCAGAGAGGCCACATACCTCAGTTGATGTTCTGCAACATTGTGAGGATTCCATATATCCGCAGATAAATATACGCTGCTAAAACTCTTTATCACGTTGCCCCTTTCATCCGCGACAGCCGAGAGATCCTTCACAGCTTTGGACAGATTCAAATCTTATCTACGCACCACAATGGGCAAGACAAGACTGAATGGGCTTGCCCAGATGACCATCAATTGCGACCTTCACATTAATTATCCGGCTTGGATATCCGGAGTACCCGGGTTCGGGCACGTAGTTTCCTTGAGCAAGAAATTAACTCACACTGCTCAGGCCAACTCAGCCTTTCATCCTTCACTGGTCGATAAATGAGTACCAGTTTCGCAACTGGGGATAATAGGGTTCGGCACATTCCGATTTCGGATACACGTGCGGTTGGCAGGAAACTGTGTGATTCCATATGCACGAGTCGTTCCCGGCGCCTCTGAGGTTTCACAACACTAGAGTGCGCCTAACTAATTCTCTACTACTACTACTACTACTACTACTACTACTACTTTTTTTTTTTTTTTTTTTTTTTTAACGTTTATTAAGTCAACAGGTTGATGAAAGGAGTTACCTCCGCGAGACAATCAACCTTAAAATGTTGTAATCACTTCAGAACAAATGAAATCAATACAAATCAATAATAAAATCAAAAAGAAAAAAAGTCAACAAACAACTGAAAATGTCATAAAAAAAATTTGAAAAAAATTGAGGTAAAATTATAATAAGATGTTCGTATAGCAATCTAAGTCTTTATTTACACTGAAAACCTTTGCTGACTTTTTGAAGGTTTGTAAAGAAGACATATTTAGATTTGCAAACGCATTATTCCAAATCTTCGGGCCTAGGTATTTAATGAAATATTTTCGAAGATTAGTTTTATAAGTACCTATTCTAACATTGTCTACTATACGTAGGTTGTTAGAATGGACATTTTTTGATAAAATAAAGTAATTTGTAAATATTGCGGGTAATTCATTATTAAAATATTTAAACATAAAAATTAAAGCTTGATAAATATAAATTTGGTCCAATTTCAACAATTGTCCTTGGTCAAAAAATGTTGAAGTAGAAGCAAAACGGGGTGCCTTGAAGATGACTCTTATGCATCGTTTCTGTAGGGTTGACAATTGTCTTCTTGCTTTCTTGGATGTTGGACACCATATGATGTTACAATAGTTGAAGTAAGGATAGATAAAAGAGTAGTAAATAGTAAGTAAAGTAGATTTGCTTAATAGATGAGAAGACTTATAGAGAACACCAATATTGCGAGAAACTTTTTTACATACACTATTTATATGATCATCCCATGTAAGAAATTCATTGATATATACTCCTAGAAACTTAGTGGAAGATACATTAATTATCCTAGAGTTTTCAATAAAAAGTTCTATAGAGGCTGCTGGCATAAGCGTAGAGCGATGTTTGTGGAATGCTATGAAGTTAGTTTTTGCTGCATTAAGTGATAGTTTATTACTTTTGAACCAGTCCGAAACTAATTTCAGTTCGGTATTGGTTTTACTAATTAGGTCCTTAAGATTCTTATCTGCTGCTAGTGCATTAGTGTCATCTGCAAATAGAAAAAAGTTAAAAAACTTTGTCGAATGGACAATATCATTAATGTAAAGGATAAACAAAAGTGGACCTAATATTGAGCCCTGGGGCACTCCGCAAGTTATTTTATTCAGGGTTGAGCACCTGCGTTTATAGAAAACATATTGTTTTCTATTAAACAAGTAACTCTCAAACCATTTAAAAGCTGCATTGCGAACACCATAATATTGCAATTTGTTTAATAATATTTCATGATTTACTGTATCAAAAGCTTTGCTCAAATCAAAGAATATACCTATACAAAAATAATTATTTTCTAAGTTTTGAGAGACGTGGTCATACATCTGCATTATTGGCATATAGCTGGAATAGCCAGCTCGAAAACCAAATTGAAAATCATTAATTATTGAATTTGCACTTAGAAAATGATAGAGCCTAATATATACGATTTTTTCAAATAACTTGGAAAAATACGGCAGTAAAGAAATAGGTCTATAATTACAAACAGATGATTTACAGCCAGATTTATATATTGGAACTATTTTTGCAATTTTAAGTTTATCAGGAAATGTACCAGTGACTAGTGAGACGTTGATGATATATGACAAAATATTGGCTAATTTAGAGATGGATGCTTGAATGATATAAGGATCCAGATCATCTACGCCACAACTGTGAGAAACTTTGAGTGATTTTGTAAGAAGTATTATTTCGTTGGAATCCGTTGGCTGAAGATCGAGGTTGTGCTTGGTGGGTGTAGATAGGTAGTCCCTGAAAGATGAGCTGCAATTAGGAATACTTTCTGCTAGACGGTCACCAATGTTTGAGAAGTAGTTGTTGAAAGAATCAGCAATTATTAAAGGATCAGTACATTTTTCATTATTTTGTAGTTTGAAGTAGTCGGTGTCATCACTTTGTTTTTTGTCGAGGTTGATGATGGAGCCAATTGTTTGCCAAGTTTTTCTGGAGTTGTTTTTGTAGCTCGTAAATTTTTCATGATAATAATTCTTAATAGTTATGTCTTTTATTCTTTTAAATTTATTTCTGAAAGTTACGAAAACTTTTTTGGTGTTTTCGTTAGGATTTTTTATGAATTTTTTGTATAATTTTGATTTCAACTTGCAGGCGTTAAGAAGCTCGTCAGTCATCCATTCTTGTTTAAATTTTAGTTTTCTTGTTGTAGGTTTATGTTGAAAGCATAGATTATAGTGAGATTGGTAAATTTCTTGAAAGGTGTTGTAGGCTAGATTAACTTCATTAAGACTACAAGCGTTATAAACCTGAGACCAGTCAAGATTATTTAAGGTTTCTAAAAAATGCTTCTTGTTTTTTTCAGAAAAGTTTCGAGCTAAGTACGGTGCTTGATGGTGGGTTTTAGGAAAGTTTCCGATTGAAAGTAGAATTGGCATATGGTCCGAGATATCGTAAGTAATAACTGAAGAAAAACTGTGCTCCAGGGAGAAGTTCACAAATAAATTATCAATTGTGGAAGAGGTAGTACTTGTTGTTCTGGTTGCTCTTTGTATGACAGGGAGAAAGATTGGGTTGGATTGGGCCTTTATGGGTTTTCCTTGTTTGACATCATTACGCCTACAGTGATCCATTTTCTCCTGTTGCCTGGGTCTAAAGCTGAAAAGAAAGCTGAAAGATTGCATCATGTTGACAAAAAGAGAAGAAATTTTGTCTTTTTTGTTGAGATCTATGTTGAAATCTCCAGCGACGATAAAACGTTTTTTGGGCTTGAGGGTACATGAGAGAAAATCAGAAAGCTCTTCTATAAAGTTTAAAGGCTTAGTGTTAGGGGGTCGATAAATTGAGCAAATGTTCAGTTTTGTTTCTTTGTAGCAGAGTTTGATATGTATGTATTCGAAGGTTGACGAAATAAAGTTACATTCGACTGACTGAAAGTTTATGGTTTCTTTAACGAGAAATCCAACTCCTCCACCTGGTCGTTCATCTCTATTTTTTGTTATTAACTTATAACCCGGAAATTTAAAGTTTACTTGATCGTTTTTAAGCCATGTTTCTGTTAAAGCCATTAATGTGGGTTTTAGAATGTAACATAACGTCTGAATTTCAGCGTAATGTTTGTTCAAGCTTCGACAATTAATATGTGTTATATTAAATGAAGTTTTAGACAGTCTTTTTTCTATTGATTCTAAAGTGTCACAATGTGTGTCAAATTCATTGTTGATTGCCATTTTTGTTAGTTATAGTTTTAACTGCATTTTCCGATCCGGCAACTTCGACGGCAGCCTGTTTTTCGCTTTTTGTCGGTTCGATAGCAATGCGTGGGTTGAAAATCCATTTTCTAACTAATACATGTTGAGGCCAAAAATTGGGATCAAGTACCCTGGGCATATTTATGTCTTCAATTGTTATTCTAAAAGAAGATGATCGATTTTTTGTTGTAGTGATATTTTCTATATCTTTTTTTACAATTTTACTGATCGAAAAAACTTCAATATTTTTACTCTTGATAAAATCTTCGATGTTTTTACTTTCTACACTTTCGTCTAAATTTCCGACATATATAACTCCTTTTTTAACAATTTTTCGAGCCGCTGGTAAAGCTGAAGTACTTATGCCTTTGCATATTATGACTTTTTTATCTGACTTATTAACATCAGTATTTTGTTCGGTTGCTTTTTTCAGAATTTCCTTTTGTGATTCGGGAAGAAAAAGTGATTCTCTTTTGTTTTTATTGTGTTTTACAATGATAAATTCGTCGTCAGTGTTTTCTGAGTAGTTTTTTTTAACTAGGTCAGCCCATGACTTTTTGAATCTAGAAGTTTCTGGTTGTTCAGTAGATACGATAAAATTTGGATTTTCTTGTTTGGCACGTTCTTTAACTATTTCATTCAGTGTGCGTTCAATATTTTCTATTCTATCGTCAATTTTTTCTAATCTATTTTTTTCACAATCAAATGTTAACATTGCTAGTCTCCGAAAATCAACCGCACAGTATTGAGGCATACTCTTTTCATAATTATTTGCTGTGATGAATTTTACTAATTCAACTATTTCTTTTAACTTGTCATGTTTACTCTGGCCACTCGTTTGCGATTTAAACTTTTCTCCTTTGGTAGCCTCAAAATCAGCAAAGAGTAGTTTTTTTGCTGTTGAAAACTCCTCATAATTATAAAAATCAATTATTTTTTCTTGAAATTGCACATTTTCAATAACAGTATAGTTGTTTATGACACAACTTAAGAGTTCGCTTGTAACTAATCGACGTGTCATTATCGCTCACTAAACACGTGCCTTTAGCAAAAGCGCGATTTTATCGGCGAAACTACTGAATAAAATAATAAAGACAACTTCCCTCTTTGAAAGACTTGATTTTCTGATAAATACTTTCGGATCTTTTATATGAGTCCAATCTTGCACGTGTTTTTATCAAAATATTTTCAAAGTTCAACTTGGGGAAACCGCACGCCACAACGAAGCAATAACAATAATAATAATAACAATACTACTACTAATGAAAAAGCCGTCATCGACATTTTTTCGCAAAAAAAAACGTCGGCTGAATTTGACATCGTAATTTACTGTTTCAATTTAAATATTTTATGGTTTGTTGTTACCAATTATAACTGAAACTGTCGTTAAGCCTTGACAAAAGTCTTGGGTCGTACATTTTTCTGAAAACTCCTTACTAATCAGTTTCTCCCCCCGCCCCCCCCCCCCGAAAAAATTCTGGCTGCGCCACTGATTGTAATGTTTTAGTACTTACGTTAACTAATAATGATACTATTTCGTTAGGAAAAAAGACAATACCCGCACAATGAGGGCGGCCTAGGGATGAAAATATAAGCTTTAGTTCTGGGCCTGGACAATCCTAACTACGCCAATAGCTAGAATGTCTAGTACATGTTATTAGTATTTCCTACTGTTGGTTATACAATGGCAGCCATTGTAAATGAAGCAGACAAAACGATAGATTGGGGTTACAAAATGACGAAAATTGATATTGAGAGTCGACCTTTTCAGAATTTTTCGCTCAGAATAAAACGGAGACGAAAAAAAGTTGGAAGAGTAACAAGAGAACTTTAATGAGAAAGTTACAAATTAAAAACTGAAGTTTGCTTGATCTCTGAGCTTGCCCGGTTTGATCGAAGAGTTTTTCCGGCATCCTGAAAAAAAATAAAATGTGGTTCGTCTCATTTAAGAAAATATTATTGAAGAACTTGAAAAGGAACTAATGTTGATATTTTGAATACACAGCCACGGTTTGGTATAATCACCAACGTTAATGTTACAGATTATGGCGAGTCCCAATGGTGGTTCTATAGCCAAAAAGTTTCAGAACCAGAACTGTCTAATGGATAGGTCGACATACCTCTGAATATCACCTACTGTCACCACTTCATGTGAAGCTTAGTGTTCTAGATTTTCTACCACAAAAAAGCAGCTATAGTAGCTGATAAAAACAAGATACATAATGACATACATACATTACAAATGACAAACATACATACATACATACATACATACATACATACATACATACATACATACATACATACACACATACATACATACATACATATGTACATACACACATACTAAACTATTTTGTCTCACAAAAATAAAAAATAGTCTGCTAACAGAATGATCTGGGGCGACGCTAGAACTCCTGGCGTTCCTCAGCCGCATGCTGCTCAAGGTCGTCTCAGCCATGGTGGCTCTCTCAACAGCGTGCTCCATCTCCTGTTGGGCTTTTTTATACTTTGCCAGGCTCATTTTTGACGATTCCTCCTTCATAAATTTATAAGTGAAATTTATTATTTGCTAACGGTGAAACTTCCAATCCTAGGAAAACTTTTCTTAATTCTCTTAAATTTAATTCATAGCTGGTCTTGCTTGCTTGTTGGCTTGAGGACAAATTTTGGAAATGAAAACTAACAATCTTCTCAACTTCCAATCAAGCTGCAACTAGGAATATAGACTTCATGAGAATTAAAGTAAACTCTATTAAACTTTGAAACATTTATTTAAAAAAAGTTAACCTCACTCTCAAGTTTAAGAAATTATTTTATCAATGTTCTAAAAATACAAATCTGTTTTTTTTGGTTCTGGTATTAAATATTTTGAGAGATTAGCGTGCCACAGCTGAACAAACTGAAGTTCAAATAAGAGCTATGAACTCGGAACATCCTGTTCATACAAGACCACACAGTTTCACCGGCTACTCACACGTGCATCGGCAATCAGAATTTTGCTAATCCTTAACTGCCCAAGTCATAAAACTGGTATACTCATTTGACTACCACACCACACGTCGATTAAAAGCTGAGTCAACCTGGACCGTAAAGGTGAACTTCTGGCTTAACCCCTTTACTGTGGGAATTTTTTTTTCAAAATTTTCACCTATTGTGGAGTTTTTTTTCGAAAAAACAAAAAAAATAAAACAGTTAATTTCGTTACTTTTTTGACATAAACAAACAAAATAAGTGACATAAAAAGGTAAGAAATAAGTTTTTTGAGTATCAAAATTTAGCCAATACTCTATTGTACATGTGATTGACTTCAGAATTTTCTAACAGATTTAGATTACGATTATGTGGCATTTTGGCGTACAAATATTTATTTTGTAATTATTTATTATTTTTACTAGGGATGCACCGATATATCGGTATCGGCCGATTTATAGGCCGATAATTTAAAAAAAATACAAAAGAACACGTGGTAGAAAAACAAAGAAGTAACAGGTCAAGTATTGACTTATTCATTGCTTTTTGATAACATTTTTTTTATGAAATGTATGGTCCAGTACTGCCATCTGGCGAATAAACACGAATAACACTAAACGTAATATTACGGGCATCACAGTGTGTGGAAGTAAAAGGTTACTAAAAACGTAATATTACGTTCTACACATTGTGGTGAAATCCAGCCGAAACGTAATATTACGTTCCGCACAGTAAAGGGGTTAAGGTAGTTACTCGATGTAGAGTTATTCCTGCCTCGGATTTGAACACGGGACGATTCGCACATATAATGAAAAAATATTCAACCCCGCATTCCCTCCCCCCCAAATATCAACTAGCTTAAAAGTTCAAACTTACCAGCTCGTCGATTTGTCGCTTGTAGGCCTTCAGTTTTTGCTGAAGTTTTTCTACAATTTCGTGGAGTCTTTGGTGATCTGTTTTGCCCTCTTGTGAAGCGCATGACAGTTCTCTTAAGCGGCGCTCCTGTCGTTTCATGGCTTTGACCGTCTCCGAGTGCTGGTGGTTCTCGTTCTCTAGCTCCATCTCCAATTCGTGAATTCTCTGCTCCATTTGCTGAACCACCTTGTGGCCCCCCTATCAGTGCATTGATAAAGGTTACGATCGGTTTCGGTCGTAGCTTCTTCTCCCCTGGTTTGCCGCTAAGCGCATATGTTTTAGCTAAAAGAGGTGGGGGCTGACGCTCCCAGTTCAACCCGACGATTTCGCCAGATTCCAGCGGATGAGACTGATGGCGGCGAAGCAGCATAAAACGGTGCCGTAAGAATTGCATTGTGCATAAAAGAGGTTTTGTGCAATCGTTTTTCAGTTGGTATTTAAGATGAGTTTGAAATTAGTAGAGAAGATGTTGATGGTTTGCCAATCGAGATTTTGTTGTTAGTTGACCATGCAAGCCATGTCCGGTAAGGGAAAACAATTTTGGAAAAAAAATTAACTAATAAAATATTAAAATCAATACAAAATTTTTTGATAACAAAATCAACAAAAACAAATTACATGCTCATAAGGTTAAGCAGAAGAACTTTTAAATATAACATGCCGGATTAACATGAGCTTATTATTTCAAATTTCAGCTCAAATGGATGATGGCAAGTTAGCTAATTTTCACTTTCAAGGTAATTAGATTAATATTAGTGATAGCCATGTTGTGTTCGAGTTAACACTGATCAGTGGCACACCCAGGATTTTTTAGGGGGTTTTGAAAAAAAATTTTTAAGGGTTTGGAAATTTTTTTCAGCTTCAATTATTTATTACATCTTGAACCTAATCAAACAACAAAAGTTTCTAAGACTGTTAAACAGAGAAGTCATTTCAGCAAAACCTTGGAGAGGCCAACATGTTCTCAGGGTCCACCAACCTTTCCCAAACGTTTTCGAAACCCTTTTAAATTTTACCTGATGACCGGGGTGTGATAGTTAGAGGTAAGTCAAAGCAAGGTTGTTCAAAAGCTCAGACATAATAAAAATGCAATAACGACTGGGGGGGGTAGTCAGAGGTACTTTTCCCAAAAAATTTGGAATATTTTTAAACCACTTCAGGGGGCCCACTAAAACATCTCCACCGTCATAGGGGGCCCGCCTATCCATTTTTTAGCATAGTTTATAGTGCTGTACTTAAGACTGAAATGGCTGTATGTAAATAGATCATATATGATCCTTTCAACTGTGCCTCCTTCTTTATCCAGGCTTGGGACTCAAACCTCAAAAGCTTCCACTTAACACTTCTGAGGGCATTTTGGGGGTCCCACTTCTACATTTTGGGAGCCTTTGGGGGGGGGGCGATGCTAAATCTAAGCAAGTTTTATAGACAGTTTGGACATAATAAAAATACACACTGTTGTTTAAATTCAAGATTATAATTTCAAAGATTTATTTTACAGCAAGGAATGGTATTATACTTTGACTCGCATTAAAAAAATTGGGAATAATTTCAGGGGGGGGGTCGAAGCCAAAAACACCACGTGGGTGCGCCACTGCTGCTGATAAAGGAATGTCATGTTCAGTTAAATAAACACTTTGAGAAGTATATACAGAAAATCTAAATTATTAGAAATTATAATGTGCACACATGCTAAATCACATCCAAAAACACAGTTGACAAAACTGAAAAAAATTCACGTCGACCGATGTTAGATTGTTGCCAGATGAAACGCATGCAACGTCATTCTCAAAGTTAGATTACTAAGAATAATACCAAACCATGAAAAAAAAGGCAGTCGTGATGAAGAGGTGTTAGCCTCGACGGAAAGAGTGAACAACGCAACTCACGTACCGCGTAAAGATCTGCATATAACTGATGCCCGGTGCTAATCTATTAATTTTCTAGCTTACAACCAGCGACCATATACTCTCTTTTGAATGACCAAATTGATATCCATCCCCCACCCTGCAATCTGACCTGCATAGCCGAGGCTTCGGCTTCGTGGAGTTTAGACTGGACATCCTTGAGTTTGTTCTCGAGACTCTTGGAGGTTCTGACGAGCGAGACTCGGCTGTCTTGTTCTTGTCTCAATTCTTCGGCCAGCACCGAGGCTTCATCGGCAGATCTCTTCGACTGATCGCCTATCATGTTAAGTTCGGTCGACTTGTCTTCGAGTTCGGCCTACAGAAATAAGAGCAAACATAAAGATGAAACATGCGCCACTTACAACAATAGTACGTACACCATTGTACACGTACTCTACCTGTAGAGTCTGTATTTCATTTTCGAGAGACTTTTTCTCGGCGTTCAGCTGAACGTTGGCTTCAAAAAGCTTCTCCGACTTGTTTGAGATCTCTTGAATTTCTTTGCTCAGTGCTTTGTTAGCTCTTTCCATTGCTTCCATTTCCATTTGGAGCTCGTGAATCTGATAACAGATATTGAATGAATAAAATAATAATAATACAATTTGAAATGCACCATATGTCAATTGTTTGTATGCAGTATACATAAAATTCATTAGCAGGTGCGATAACAATGATTCATCATAGAGATGATGACCGTAGGGTAGAGGCATCAAAGAGTGTGCATTTTAAAAACTTTTATTTATTAGAAAATCAACTTTATCATTACGCTCTGTACTTTTTGTTTAACTTAAGCTTTGATCATTTAGAAACATAAATTTACACAAAAAATCTTAAGCAACAGTCTCAAATTCTTTAATAAAGTCTTAAACTTAATACTAGTCACTTGCACACTCTTAGGGTGCTGTGTTGCAGAGAGTACGCAGTTACGACCATTCATACAAGCTAAGAGTGCGCAAGAGAGCGAAGTGAAGTCATCAGCCTGGCAAAGATCACAAGTGAAGACCCCACATCCGATGTAGTCTGTACACTCATCAAGTCATAAAACCGCTGTACCTGGACAAAGTTAAAGCCAGCAGCACGTGCCAAACTGGTTTTTTCTCGTTGGCGAAGACTAAGTTTGTGTTTCCTTGCAAAATTCTGAACCCATTGTTTGCTGGCCTGTTTTTTTTCTTGATTGAATCTATGATCAAGACCATTTTTCTCGGCCAGATCATAGGCTAGTCCTCCTAATTCCTTCTTTGTAAGTCCATAGAAACATTCATCTAATTTTTGGCAATGATTTGCCAAGCTATTTTCTAAATTGGTGCTGAACACGCTCTTGAATCTACCAAGAGACTTAGGAACAGTGTCCGCTTTTAGCCGTTTTCTTAATGTTGCTTCCGGGATATTAAAAGATTTTGCAACAGATCTTTTGCTTTGGCCCCTTGCAATTTTCTCTTTTATTTCTTTCAAAATGTCTTCTGTAAAAACTAATTTTCTATCCGATTTTCTTTTGTATTTTCCCATCTTGGCAGTCCTGTAAAAAAATATTTGACAAATCTTAAAACATAAGCAAGCTGTGTTAGTTAATATTAAACAAAAATAAGCTATCTATCTATATTTGCTTCATACAAGCTAAGAGTAGGACGTGTGAGCACTCTTTGGGTGCGTACTCTTACCTAGTACGTGCTTTTAGTTATGAACCTCAAAATTTTCGACAGTAAGTGTAATGGCGACATAACCTCTGTTAAGAAACAAAATTTGGAACACAATAATATTAGTTATTGCATAAAAATCAATCGCAGATCATACAAACCATGTTTGGAAATGTTAAAAATTAAGATCAAACAGACAAAAACTTCAGAAATCTCTTTTTAGCTATATCATTAAAAATAAATACCTTGGCGATGCGAGTTGTTGTCCAACATGACTTTTCTCACTGGCAGGTGGCAGTTGTGTTGCCATTTCAAGAAAAATAAAAGTACTACACGCACTGCGTCCTCTTTGGTAGCGCCCACTCCTTGGTGTCTCTACCATAGGCGTCGCAATAGGGGAACAGGGGTCATGTCAACCCACAATTTTTGAGGTGGGGACAACAATGTATTTGTCTCCCACTTTTATCATGTCATGGTTTCTTTACTTAAAGCCCCCTCGCTCCCCGTACTTGCCTGGATGAACTGAACAATGACTGCAACACGAGTTGCTGTTAAAGAAATTATGAAGAGATTCTTGACTCTACGTAAGACGATAGAATCCATCGGCTTTGGGTGCGTTCTCAGGAAAATTGTGCTGAATACCAACTCAAGCAACCTTCAGCTCCACGTTCGAGAAAGCCGCCCAAGACGATGCAGTACACTGACACGCCGGCAGAGCCTCGTGAATTCACTCCTAAGGAACATTATAAAAGAATTTACTTCGAAGCCATCGACTTGGTGGTCTCTGAATTAGAGCGCCGCTTTGATCAAAGTGTATATAGTAAAGTGGCGATCTTGGAAGAACTCCTTCTAAACTCACTAGCTTCAGAAGAAGCCGATATCTCACTTGGCCGCCCTGGTTGTGAAGAGTGCCTTAAGTGCATACAGAATTTAACAAACGTTGTCTAGAATTACAGCTGCACACGGTAAGCGGAATAGAAGCTCTTCACAACTGCCGAGCTTACAAAGCGTTGCTTCCAAATTTGAAAAGCTACCAGAACAAACTCGAGGGCGTTTTGGAGAATTCGATTGTCTTCTAAGGATTTTATTGGTAATGCGGAGTAATGCCAGCCTCGAATGCCACCTCAGAGCGAAGTTTTTCTATTTTTCGTCGCCTAAAGACATGGCTGAAAACGACGATGACGCAAAATCGTTTGAATAATTGCGCTCTGTTGCATGTGCACTAGGAAACGATTGATGCAGTCAATTTGGGGTTATTTTGCCGCCAGATTGTTTGTCTAAATATCGGCATGACATTTTTGGCAACTTTTAGGATCGTATATTTATGTACAAATGTGATTCAAATAAAAATATAGTTGATGAATGTCTACAGAAGAAATGCCCATTTTATTAAGACAAACTTTAATATTTGAGATAACAAAATAAAAATAGTTCGTCTAGAAAGTTGTCCCCCCATTTTTCAAAACGATTCAATGCGCCTGGTCTCTACCCTATGACGTACGAAACGTCGGGTTACCAACAATGGAAGACATTTGTGCACGAAACACACGCTTAATTTTTATAAAATGATAATAAAAACAAGTAAACATAAAATAGTTTGCTTAAATGTTTCGATAAATGTATTTTACTAGAAAATTGCAAGTTAAATTTAAATTTTTAAATACTTTTTTATTTAGAAAATAAAAAAATGAAATAATGCACTGTATTACAGTATAAGCCTATATTGAAACTTTCAGTGCTCTAGCTAAGTGGTTAGGAAGTAGTGGAAGTGGAAACTTCAACTCAGAGGTTTGACTTCCAATAAACACACACAGATGAATGAAATTAGATAAAAACATTTTACATAATTCAGCAAATTATCAGACGAGATAAATAGAATTGAAACCATACAATTTACCGTTACTGAATGAGAAGATAACTTCTCCTCGTGAATGGATCGGTCCCTTTCTACTTCCATACAGTTTTGTCTCTCTTCTTCCAACTCTCTCTCCAGCTCTCTTACTTTATTCATCAGCTTTTTCACCTGTTTGTTCGAGTCTTCCTGGTGATTTTTAGAAGCTTCTACCACTCCGACTATCTCTGCAAGCTGCAAGGAGACAAGTGTTACGATAAAGATTAAACTGATGGCTTGCTGATGATGCCTAGTCAGTTAATTGATCAAGTTGGACAACAATTAGTTTCGGTTTACCATAGAAAAAATATTTTGGTTGATATTGAATCTTATAATCTAATTCCATGTCTGAAATTAGATTGTTGTACCACTTCTGGATCCAGAGTTGTCCATGGGTCAAATTTTTCCGACTCGGCCCACCAAAAAACGTTGACCCGACCCGACCCGGCCTTACCCATATCTATTAAATTATCAATCTATTTTATTTGTTTAACTAATATTTTAAACAAATATTTATTTATTTTATTAAAAACTATTATTTAGGTTACAATCTCTGTTTGTGTGTGTGGCTTTCTCTGTACACAAATCTTGCAAGTAAAATTTAACCAGCTTTTTGACTAGCTAGGAAGCTGAAACTTTCAGCATAGCTTTATATTGGATGACAATACACGATTAAATTTAAAAAAAATTAATTTGAACATCTTTCGTATTTCTAAATCGAGTGTATTTGCAATCAAAGTGTGTGTTGAAAAACTCGTTTTTTCCTTTACTTATTTTTCAATGATTCCTGCTTGTGCATTTATTAATGTACATTAAAGATAGTTTGTAATATGTTTTCTAGCTTGACCCGATTCCCGACTTGATCCAACCTCGCCCGACCCACTCGTATGTCAAAGTTCACGACCCGAATGACCCATAGACAACTCTGTCTGGATCTTCAGACACTAGCTCCCCATAAGTCCAATCAAACATGTGACTTAAATTAACATCTTGTAAAGCTAGGCAAATTATGATTTCACTGGCTGAAGTAAATAGCACTGATGACAAGATAAAAGTAATTTTTATTGAAAAATAAAAATTTAAACACACCTCTTGCTCAAGAGCTTGTTTCTGTCTCATGATCTCGATCTTAGCTTTATTCTCGGCATCGAGGCAGGATTGTAATTCATCTAGCGACCTCTGGTGAGTTCGTCTAGAAATAAAGTCCAGTAACGTTAAAACACGTTCATGTTTTTTAAGCCTCATAACTCTCGTATGCCAATTAAATTAAAATTGAATCTTTGGTATGAGGTTCAAACATCGCACAAAATCTTACTTGATGGTCTCAATCTCGCCATCTTTTTCAGTCAGCTGTTTCTCGGTCTCCGTTTTGGCATTGGTGACCTCTTGCAGAAGTCTCTGAAACCTGGCAATCTCCTGGTTAATCGATGTTTCTGATTCGTCGAGACTGCCTTGCATAACCTCTTTCTCCATCTCCAGTCTCTTGACGATTTTTTCCAGCTCCATCGATTTCCTGGCACTCTCAGATAGTTGCTCTATCATGTCTTGAATCTCATCTGTAAAACACATACACATAATAATGAAGATGATGTGGTGAAGATTGTCGTGTGCCAATAACGTTAATAATGGAATGCAAGTTTTGTGTTTTTTATGTTTTTAAATGTAATTACTATAAAACTTATTTATTTATCTATCATTTATAAGCCACCCTCTCCGAAAACAATCCTAGGTGCGCCACTGGTGCGGTAAGACTAAAATATCGGATAAAATGAAAACGCAACTACTTATATAATCTTCCAGCCTCACTTAATCAATCAATCACTCCAGAACAACGCTCATGTGCGTGGATTAACAAGGTCAACAATCACTAAACTCCTCGTAAATCATCAAAAAGCGTTGTATTTATACATTCACACGCACATACACATAAATAAGCAAGTTGTTTAGCAACGTGGTTTTCGACATCTAAAATATTTAGTCAGTGGCACAAGGCATATAACTTTCGTTATTTGTTATTTACGTTGCCTGGGAGTGTAAATTTCAGTTCAATTCAAATGACTGTATTATTTAAAATATTTTTTTCTCAACTATAACAATTATCAATTTTATTTGAGAAAGAATGTGTTTTAACATTGAGAAGAATAACTGCTCCCCAAGCAATTTTCTTGGTTTCAAGATAGACATATACGTATATTAGTAATGCGTGTAGAAGTGTAGAGGCTTACTGGTTGGTTATTGTGAAGATACACATGTGTATCTGTGAATACGCGTGTGCTGGCTTACCTGTTGGTTAATGAGCAAAAAAATAGACATGTGTGTAAGCGTGTATGTGAGTAAGTGTGCGGAGGCTTACCTGTTGATTATAAGGTAGATTAGATGGACGAGCGTGGGTGGGTTGATAATTATAATATAACAGTGTGGTTATGAGTGTAGTGCGCTGATTATACTATATTGTGTGTGTGCTCACTGCTCACTGGCAGACTCACCATAGAATTCTATAGTATACTACATACGTATCTCAATTATTCACATATGTCATTTAGAATTATATGGCTAGACGTTTAAAAAGCATAGGCGCTAGCACCGATCAAAAAGTTAAAACCTAGTAAAATAATTGGAATAATAATAATAATAACCCAAAAGATTCTGGTTGTCTTTAGAAAGAGAATCGTACGAGTCTTTCAGCTCTTGAAGTTCACCTTTGACCCTACAATTCTCCGCCGCCTGTGACCTCAACTCTTTCCTAGCCTCTTCCAGTTGGCCTTCAAGCTCTGCCTCTTTGGCTTTCAGATCGTTCGAGTGTTTCTCCATCTGACGATGCTTCTTCTCGTGGAGAGTATTGGCGTTTCGACTCTGATTTAATAAAAATCGTCATCATGACCGTCACCAGCATTACAATCATCGTCATTGTCTTAGTTGTGCTCGTTATACACGTGTAAAGAAGCCAGCTGTACAAACCTTTTCTATTTCGGTGTTCAAATTTTCCATCTCAGCCTGCAAAGTCGTTTTTACTTTCTCCAAACCGACACATCTCGACAAGACATTTTCAAGCTGTCTCTCCAGCTCTACTATCCTAGCTGCCAGTCTCTTCTTGACCTCTTCAACTTCCAATGACCTCGAACCCTTACTTTCGACGACCTCCAGCTTCTTGCGCAGGGCTGCAAGGTCACTCGTCAGCCTCGACTGCTGCTTCTGCATGTCGGAATTCTTTTCTTGTTCGTCTTCTAGTTTTTCTTCTAGGTCTCGAATCGTCGACACTAGGTTTTTGTTCTCTTCATAAACTCTAGCGGATTGCTTCATCATGTCTTCCATGGCTGACCTGGCGTCTTCCAGTTGCTGTGTTAGTTGCTGCTTTACTTTACCCACTTTGTTTACCTAAACGGTGGAATGTAGCAAAAGGTTATATAATGCCGAAATTAAAAATGAAACAAAGAGAAAGTGGACAGGAAGTAAGAAAGTGAGAGAAAAAGAGAAACGGGAAAAGAGAGAAAGAGAGAGGGGAAAGATAGAAAAAAAAGAAAGAGAAAGAAAGAAAAATTAAGCTGGTAGTAAGCAAACCTGAGTTAAGTTATCTCTCAGTTGATTGGTCAGATCGGTATTTTCCTTGAGCAGTTGAGATTTAACGATATTCAAATCCTGGATATCGCTCTGCAAGTTGTCGTTTCTTCTCTTCGTTTCTGTCAGGCTGCTCTCCAGCGACTTATTTGCCTTGTCCATAGTCATCTGGTAGTGGTGATGATAGATTTCGAAAGGGTTATGATTAGGATCGTCGTCATATTTTCTTCCACAATTAAATGCATTTAAATAAATAAATAAAAGTTTTTAAATAGGATTATTTTAATATTGAATTTGAACCAAATGGTCATTTCTGAAACCGTTTAGTAAAACAGTTGGTTTCAGTGCAGAAATCGCTTTGAAGTGCATGTAGTAGGAGAAACGATAAATCGTGTAGATTTTCATATTTAAGATATGTTGTGGAGCGCGTAATTAAGGCCAGATTTTAAAAAAAGCTGAAAAACGGGACAAATCTTTGTTCATTATCAAAAAAAAATTTGGTTCAATTTAGACTAAGCTGAATAAAAATAGTTGAGAGGCCATCAAAATACGAAAAGGCAGTGGTGATAATGATGAAGTGTTTGGTAAAAATGCATATGACGGTAGTGAAATTAATTTTTTTTATCAACTAACTTTCATTTTTTCCGAATTCTCAAGCTCTCCTTCAAGCCTTTCTTTATCTCTTTGTGCCAAATGCTTTTCTTTCTCAAGTCTATATTGTTGATAAAAAAAATAACTGTTTATGTGAACACAATAGAAACTGAAAAGCTGGAAATATAAAATTGTTTAAATGCATTTAATTTATTTATGTCATTTATTAAATCCTTCATTTCATTATCCAACCGACCTGTGTCTTATTTTATGAAGATTGTCGATTTGCTCGCAGAGGTCGTTCTGTCCATCCTGATATTTTTTCTTCAAGTTGAGATTTTGCATCTCGCTGACCTTCTGGGCTTCGTCGAGGTCATTCTGAAGCTTCGAAATTTCGTGGTCCTTCTTCGTTAGCTGCTCTGACTGATGATGATGATGGTGATGATGAAATGATGATTATGAAATGATGATGATGATGATGACGATAATGACGACGATGATGATGATGGTGGTGGTGGTGGTGATTATGATGATGATGATGGTGGTGGTGGTGGTGACGACGACGACGACGACGATGATGATGATGATCATGATCATGATCATGATGATCATGATGATGATTATGATGATAATGATGGACGGGAACGAAAATGGTGTTTATATAGGAATCAATAAATCTTCAGATTTGCGATGTTTTCCGAATCAAACTTTTAGTGAACATTGCTGAAAAATAAATAAATTTAAACTCATGCTAAAAGAAAGTCGAAAATAATTAACCTGGAGTTTTCGCTGATACGCCTCTTCGTCCAACTTCTCAGAGAGTTCTTCAATCTGCTTCAATAATTCTGTTTTCGCTTTTTCCGCCTTTATGCAAACACGAGGATAATAAAAAAAAATCATAAATATCAACAATGTAAAAAAGATTAAAAACAACAAGATAGTTATTTATGACATCGAATCCGTGCAAGATCTGAGAAATCATCTCTCAGGACGTTTTTTTACTGCTTAAGTGATGGCGGTGAGTGTAACATAGAAATGAGGATTGAAATTTAATAAACAATATTGTGGTAAAATGATACAAAATACAGTTTTTGTACTAAATAATGAGCGAGTGTACGCTCGTAATGTTCACCTTGAGTTTAGCTGCTTGTTCGCTCTCCAACTCTTGCTTCAGTTCTTCCAGTTGTGCCTGTAAAACAATTGTGCTATTTATAATATATATATATATATATAATTTGAAGCTAAGTTATGCACATAAACGAAACCTTTTAATAATAATAACTATTATCACTATAGGTACAAATATGTTAAATTCCTTAAACTTTAAAACCACCTTTCCATTTCAACTTCAACTGGAAATTTGATTTAGAGTAAATGTATGAATTAAAAACCACAAATAATAAGACTGACTTGATATTGAAAGACGAAATTAAGCGAGCCTTCCATATTTGAGTTTTTTTATGGCTTCTTCTTATTTTTTACTCAAAAGTTTGTAAACGATGAAATTCAAGTTCGGTTTTCATGAACAATTAATTAGTCCAATAAAGAAAATCATTTGCGATACAAGAACAACAGATCAGAGGTCAGTGTATACTACAAGAAGAAAACAAGAGTTTTCATTTTTTTTCTTCAGTTGTGATAATGTAGCGATGTTTAGTTGTTTCTTCGTCTAATTGTCGTGGTTATTTAAAAATATTTGTTATCATAGAAGCGACAGCTTGTTTGGATGTTTTTGCTTTCTTAAATGACGTAAAACATAGATCCGTGTACAAGCAACTTAATACAACGCTGATACTCATGAAGCGCTGTCTACAGAGTTTATTGGTAGATTGCGGAAGTGTAAAATATTGCCAACATATGTGCGAATCTTCTCTCAAAGTTTCTAACACAATCTGATATATAAAAATGCATGTTTGTGCCAATCGGTGTTTGTAAATTAAAACACATGAACCCATTATATTGAAATTTGGTAGACTTGAGGACTATGATCAGAGGTCAGGGGTGAGTTTTGACTACCTTGAAAACAAATCTTCCAACCAATGAGCGTTTTAAAACCAGAAAAAGCTACAACGGGTATCTCAGCTAGCTAAATAATTTTCCAAATCAACCAATTCAAAAATATTTATGACACTTTTGGCTGATTCTTGATAGCTTGGGTTACCTGAAGTAGCTTAATAATATTTATTTTGCGAACTTTAAACATTTTGTAAATTTTTAGGTTGAATTTTATTCAATAAATGAATAAATAAAAAACAATAAAAAAGAATCAAAAGAAGGATTGAAAGGAGGAAATCTGGCTTCCCCTAAAGTCGTCCAGAACTTTTCTCAAGAACGTCAATTCAGCAAAACCTTGAGAGGCAACATCTTCAAAAATACAACACATTTATACATTTTTTATTCTAATGCTAAAGTTTTTTGCCAAAAAAACTTGATGATGGGGGGGGGGGGTAGTCGGAGTTATTTTTATCAACAATTTTCCGAACTCATCTACACTTTTTTTCAACCTCAGGTCAGGGGTCAACTTCAACATCAGAAGAGCCCACTTCAACCATATGGGAGATCATTTCAATTTTATGGGGCCCACTTCAACCATATGCAGACTATTTCAACTTTATAGGGTCAACTACACCGTCAGGAAGACTTATTTCAGCATCAGAAAGCCCTTATTCAACCGTATAAGGGTCTCACTTCAAAGTCCCCCTAACCCCATTTCTGACCTCTCTATTTTTTAAACTAAATATTAATGACTCATATGACTTTTAAAGAGTAACATAACCACCCTACATCTTGACCATGGACTTCAAAATATATAATATAAATTCCATTATACTTCATTCGTGTACATTTTGCTGAAAATGATTGAATAAATTCGAAACCTCTGTGGCTCTCGAAAAAATTAAAGATATTATATAAAAAAAAACATAATAAAAAATTTTTATCTAAATATTATCTTAATTTAACCCTTTCGTTGATGTAGTTGAGTTTCGATTCACCGTTGAGAGTCGAAGTAGCAATAGACGAGAAGTCGTCCATCTTGAACAAATTCCTCGTGTAGTCCACCATCTTTCTTTTTTACGCTTTCTTCTTATTTCAACAATTATCCAATTTTTAAATATAAAAAGTTATTGTATTTTAATAATACAAAAATCCTTTCGGCAAGCTGAACTCGATGAAGAAGGAATCACTTGGTATGAATGACAGTCAAAAAATGTTTTAAATGTTTTTTCTTTTAAATTATTTGCGAGCCTTATTAGACAACTTTTTGTTATTAAACGATTTGAAAAATATCCAAAACGATATTAACTTTCTTATTTATACAAAGTTGGTTCTAAAATGACAACGTGGTTTATTTAGTAACAAGTAAATTAAAAACGAATTTTTAAAACCAATGCTCTTATATGTAATTAAGACACAAATTTTGCAATCAATTTTTTCTTATATTACTCTTTTATTTTATATTAAAGTCTGGCCTGGCGTAATATGGTTCGAAGAGCATTGCGATTTCCATTAAGCTCATAAACAAAAATTTTGCAATCAATTTTTTCTTATATTACTCTTTTATTTTATATTAAAGTCGCAATATACAACAAATAAATATAATAAACATATATATATATATATATATATATATATATATATATATATAAAATCCTCAAGAAAATTAACTAAATTAATTGACTTATTGTAAAACTAATAATTGAATATTGCATTGTCTTCTATCTTGAGCATGTATGCAAAATTTGAAAAAAATCTATCATCAGGAAGTGACTCAAAAATTGATTGCAAGATTTGAAACAGAGAAACAGACAGAGAAACAGAGCCGACGAGTTAATAAAAGCATTGGTAATAAATTGTAGAATTCGATGACTGGTTCGATTTTTAAATAAAATTTCAAACTAAAAGAAAACTTCAGAACTAATTTTAAACTCTTCTGTTTGTTTTCTCATTTGATGCAGAAACAAGATTGCTGGATGGACGAGTTTCGAAAGCTCTCAGGAAGGAGGTTGTCCGTACAAAACAAAATGCTTAATCACCGCCTGAAAAGACTCACTCACTCACTCACACTCAATGGAACAACTCCATCATACACAACAACTCTCTGGAAGAAGCTAAGCAACCAGCAAGCTACCAGGCAGGAGGAGAAAAAGAATGATGAAAAGGAATTAGTTGTAGTTGTAGTGTAGGCATGCATTGCGTTCGTATTCTTATACATTTTTTACGCACTTTTACTTAACTTGACTTCTCTGTCTGTCTATCTATCTGTCTATCTGTCTGTCAAATTTTGCAATCGATTTTAAACTAACTTCCCGATGAGCTAGAGACTTCAACATTTAAACATACCTCCGAACTAATTAATAATGCATTCTATCAAATTTTCGGATCGATTGGACAAAATTTAATTAAATAATTATTTGTGATATTTTCGTCGAACTATTTATTGTCTATTGCTCGTTGTTTATGTAACAGAATGTGGCCTACACAATCGATTATATAAAAGTGTGTTCTCAAAAAACTTTGTTTTTTGATTCACTTGTTGTTTTCTCTGTCTGTCTCTGACTCTTTCTCTGTCTGTCTCTCTCTTTCTCTCTCTCTCTATTTTTATTTTATTTTCCTTCTCTTCCTATGTTTTCTTTTGATTCACAAATATCTCCTTCATTTTTCTGCTGCTCAAAACATCTTTTTCTCTTTTTACACACTCGGAAAAGAAAATTTGCAGCATGCATTGCAGTTCTTTTGTACGCGTGTGTTTGGTTTGTGTAGGTGTATGTGTGCGTATCTGTGCATGTGTGAGGTAAACTGTTTTCTATGAACTCGATAACTGGATAATAAATTTATTGCCGAAGACATTCGAATAGGTGTACTATAGAGATACTGAAATGTAGAATAACTGTAACACAACCGTTGGTTGGCCAAGTGATGTGATACGTGTATGTACAGCAGCAAGAAACACTGCGGTGTAGGTAACAATCTCCTTTGTGTATTAAGTACTATTAAGTAGAAAATTTTTAAGTACGAAAAAAATCCAACTACTCTTTCTGTTGCTATTTTTTCTTGAATCTGTCCGTCTGTTTCTCTGTCTGTCTGTTAAATAATCAGTTTCTTCTGCTCGGTTTTACTGTTGATAACTGAAAAAACCAATATTCTCCAACAGGGCCGTATTTAGGGGGGGTTTACGGGTTCAAACCCCTCGCCCCGAAATGATTGGATGAAAAAATAGGTTAAATATGAAATTTTATAATGGGCAAGAAAGAGAGTTGTTAAAGTTATAAGACTAGCAAGACTATGATATTCATGATATCTAAATCACTCAATGTGGAACTTTTTATGAATCACTGTTTCCTGATTCAAGGCTTTTGAGTTCTGAGGTTTCTTTGTGGCAACAAAAATGAAAACAAGTAAATTAAAAACGAATTTTTAAAACCCAATGCTTTTATATGTAATTAAAACACAAATTTTGCAATCAATTTTTTCTTATATTATTCTTTTATTTTATATTAAAGTCGAATATCTTAATTATATCGAAATATCGAAATTAATTAAAATTAACTAAATTAATTGACTTATTGTAAAACTAATAATTGAATATTGCATTGTCTTCTATTTTGAGCATGTATGCAAAATTTGAAAAAATCTATCATCAGGAAGTGACTCAAAAATTGATTGCAAGATTTGAAACAGACAGAGAAACAAACAGACAGACAGAGAAACAAACAGAGACGACGAGTTAATAAAAGCATTGGTAAAAAGATCAATAGTGAAGATAGACCAACTTCAGCAATTGCAGTTGGTCATCAGCTATTTTGGCCTGCAATGGGGAATTTTATCCAAATATAAAAACTCTTCTCCAGATCTTTTTCAAAATTAAAAAAAATAATTCTTACATCAGAAGCTCTACTAGCGATAAAAAATTAACTGAGCTTGCTTTCCTTAGCATTTATAGGAAAATAACCAATGAGCCTAAGGAAATGTTTGATAAATTTGCAAGAAGCAGTCCAAAATAACTGGTGACCGGGGGGAGATGGAAATAAAATGGTCAAAATTTCCTAAAACTTTATACACCTTTTACACTCCTGCCTCCAAAAAATCCAAAAATAGCTGATGACCGTGAGGGGTTAAATTTTCTCAAAAATTTTATAAAACTTTCTTTTTATTTTTTTTATATCAAAAAATTTCTCCACCCCCCCCCCAAATGACGCCCCTAAGTCGGCATTGTAATCTTGTATTATAATCTTACTGAGACTTTTGTAATTGTTTTTTTTGCTATAATAGAGTAATGAAATATAATACAAATAAATTGTGAAAAAAAATTATTTCGGCTACCATAACCCCCCACCCCCGAAAAAATCCTGTATACGGTCCTGCTTACCAGTCATTGTAGACAGAATAAAATTTTAGCACTGAAGCATGGGGCTAAGCTACCCATCATGTCTTTTAAAAGTTTCATCGGTTTCCCTACTCACCTACTTCTTTTAGTTTTGTTTATTCAGAACTAATAGGTATTATTTTCTCTTTCAATAAACAAAACATGCACCTAAACCTACCAACCAGCCATTAAACTACTAATGCTCGATAATGTTCACTATAACTATAGAAGAAATAACCAAGCAGAAATCTATAAACATAAATATCCTCGCTTAACCGGTAATTAGACGCGGTGGCTAATATACGTGACGCGCCGACTACATAGCTAACTAGGCTAATGCGACGACAGCCCTTTTTCATATGCTCGGCAGGCGTTCCGATCGAAGAATGTAGATGTTAAAGGGCGTAAATTGATCTAACCAGCGGGCGACCATATTATTGACTCGAATGAGCCATCCACAAAAATCAATCAGCCTTAATTGATATTGTGCTGTGTGGTCACTTCTTCTAGTCGAGTCTCATTGACGGCTCCAGAAGGTCTGAGTTGTCTAAGCATTTGTGTGGTCGTTGGGTAAATTTTTAGTGCGTGCCTTCTGGAGAGAGAGAGAGAGAGAGAGAAAGAGAGAGAAAGAGAAAGAAAGAGAGAGAGGGAGAAAGATTTGTAAAAGGACTTCTGGTCTGTGGGATCCTGGGGCTTCGGACCCCGTTTTGCAGTTAAAAACGTCATTAAGCACTTCACAGGCAATGGCATGGTTTGAACGCTATTGCTAGTGTAGCAGAGTAGGTTATGTTAAAGGAAGACATTTTAAAACATTAATGAAGCTTTTTTCTCAATCATTGCAGATGAATGGACTGATACATTTTTCAATCAGAAATGTTTTGTATTCTGTATACGATTTGTTGAATTTTGTGATGACAACCTACCAAAAAGGAATATTTATTTTTTTGAACTCTGTTTACCTTGTTTGTACCACTGGCCAACTATTAAGAGGGGATGTTTTTTAGTTTATGAAGCTTACAATTGGGTCTCTGCTATGTTGTTTAGTAATGTTGGTTTAGAAAGCGTAGTACGGGCGCTTTTTCCACCCAAAACATTTTAGTCCTTAGCAGCGGCAGTGGGTATACATAATTACATTTTTCATAATGGATCTGATCCAATGATCACGTATTGTACAGCACTTCACTCCAACAAAGATCAATAAATATAATTAACTATACTAGTTTGCTAAAAACTGTAAGAGACATTCATTTTTTTTTAAATGAATAAATCATGGCCAAAAGTATGTTGCTACCTATAACTCAAACACTAAATTGTAAAAAAATGTTTCCTATTCACCCCGTTTTGACTCCCTCTTTACACTAACCCTGTATTCGCCGGTGGGAAAGGAAGTAGCTCGTTATGAAAAAACAGAAATACATAAGTTTTATTTATGGTGCGCTATTTAAGATAACATCTACTAAAATTTGTCATTTCTTTTGATTTCTTACAAGTGAGTTTGTGAGGGTGCAGCTTTATTTCCATAGCTTTATTGAATGTAGGGTACTGTGGAGAGACACCTTCGATCCCTAGCAAGGTCCTGCAGCAACTCACTAAAAGATTCAACCACCAATTCTAAAACGGTTCTTAAATGTATAACAGAAAATCTTATATTATTCTCTTCCAGGAATTATAGAGCTGAACCAATGCAGGTTGTAGAAGCCAGATCTGTGGCTTGCAAATATTCTTTACGGTAAACTTTGGCAGCTGTAATGAGCTTAACCCACCAACGCATAGTGTCTTTTTTTTTAAATCCTACATATTAACTTCACCGAAGGTCTTGCTCGCTTGCTTGCTTGAATGTTTGCAAATCTTGAAAGTGAAAATTAAGTAACTTCCAGTCATCCAATCGAGCTTATTTTGGTGTCGAAAAGTGTTTTGTTATATTTTTGTGATGATGAACTCATGGAAAGTTTATCTAGCAGCTTTATGAAAGGAAATCAAAACTCTTATTCAGAAGGATGTGGATTTATAGATCACTGCACGAGTCGCGAGATTAAACGTTGTGGAAGCCAGCACCACTATGGAAAAAATCTCAAAATTAGAGTGGGCTGCCAAGTATGATCCTCATTTCTGATTTTTTTAAAATTAATTCTCCTAGAGCCTACATGAATGTAGCAATGTATACTTATTGTGGATGTGACAAAAAAGCCAGATAACCCTCGCTAGGAAAGTAGTTTTCTCTGTTTGACATAACTTTTGTCCATTATTTTGACTACAAAAGATTTGAATGTTTTCTCCAATTAAAAAGTTGTGGCCACCGGCGCCGTTGCATTTTTATCATTAATTCTCGGCCGGTGGAAGTTGAAAAAGATTTGAACGTGTTACTACAAGTGCAGTCACAATAAGATGTTTATCTGTTAGTTTACATCTTTATGGTTCTTGGCCAAACATGACATCTGATCTTTATCTCTCTTTTACGAACAAAAACAGTCTTTCCATTAAAGGCGACCAGTCAGTCAAGTCTTTGAAATGCCCTTTGAAAACTTTTAAGTTACAAAATAAAAGTGAACCCAATTTTGAAATTAAACTAGAAATTTAACTAGAGGATTATAACATTTTATAAGAAACAAATATTTTAAAAAATATTAACAAAAATTATATTAAATATTAAAAAAAAGAGAGAGAAAAAGAGAAAGAGAGAAAGAGGGAGGAGATAGAAAAAGAGAAAAAGAGAAAAAAAGATAGAGAGAAGGAAGACAGAAAAAAAACACAAAGAGCGATGGGAAAAAGAGAAGATAGAAAAAAAGAAAAAAAAGAGAGAGAGAGAGAGAGAAAGAAAAAGATAGAAAAAGAAAAAGAAAGAGGAAGGAAAGAAAAAAAGAACCCGAAAGAAATGAAAAACAACACCCGTTGATAAAACAATGGGGTGACATATTCACATATCCTAAGGGCAGAAGGGATGTATGCCACTTATATTGACCTAGTTCATATTGTATACACATATGCATGAACCGTTACTGAAAGTTGTCATAATTTATTGATTATCTACAATAAGCCTGGTAATATGCATAACTAACATGTTGACATTGAATTGTCAACATTGTGCTGTGATAATTTAAAAAAATTAACGTGGTCTGGTCAAAGCCTTGATGCAGTTGGAACAATGGGTGTCAGAGTTGGGTAAACTAGTTGAGAGCACCTGGGCTAACAATCAGTTAGGGATCCGTGGCCTTCCAGAAAATATGAAAAAAAAAACTGGAAAGAGAACAAAGCAATTGGAAAAAATTAAAAAGTGGTAGAAGATCCTTTAACACAAAACATCTGACAGGCTGATACCTAAATAAAACATCTTTTTAAAAAATCCGAGAGCATGGGCGCTCACTCGAGTTGCAAATGTGCAAGTCCATTGCTAATTATTTCTCTTAGCCATGCGCGCACCACGGCTACGAACGATTGTGATACAATATCCTTAAAAGTAAATTATTTATGAATGTAATTAAACAATTTGTATGGATTTATGCATAATATTTCAACAATATCGTTAAAGTTCCTTCATAATTCTATTTAATATGTTAGAAAAAAAAACAAATTTATTGGAAATTATTCAAGTTATGAAATATATTGCAATGCGACTGAGAAAGATGATGAAATGCAACTATTAACGCACAAATACATTGCTTTTAATGTTGCATTGTTTAATAAGTTGTCGTACACGCTGTGGCTATTACTGGTGTGAAAACTGATCTATTCTATATGTAAGATTGGTGGGAGTCTAGTTGATTTGAAATGTTTTATACACACTTATTTCTCGTCACAAGTTTCGGTACGAGTTTATCCGGTAGTGAATAATTACCAAAGAATGAATAATAATAGTATTGATAATAATATTAAAATAATAACAACAATAACAATGTTGACTATAGCTGTTAAAGTTATTTTTGCTTTTATTATAGACAGAAAGTAATTTTTTACATTTTTTGAATAATTGGCGCAAATAGACCAAGGACATTTAGTAGCTTTCTATTGGCCAGCATTACGTTATGCCTGATGGCCGAAATTGTCAGCCAATTCTAATGGCATTAATGTAGGTAGCTTTTGTCTGATCTTACGGATGACGATTATGCTTATTATCAGCATATTAAAGAAGAAAACTTTGAGCGGTAATGGAAAAGCTGGTTTAAAAGTAAGCATGCCGTAGGAGGTCAATTGAGACAACACAGAGGTAATATATTAACAGGTGTCCCGAGAGGGTGTCTTCTGACCGACCAGCCCCCCTCCCTACCTGCTCTCACGTGACTCCGAGTACCTGAAATCTTGTAACTTGTAAGAATGGTATCGCCCCATCCCGTTGCAATATGTCTGTTTGTCTCATTCACAAGAAATGCGATCCTCCAACCTCCCTGTGAATCGCAGCTAACGAACAGTGGGTCGTCGTTTCCTCATTGGACTATTGAATTTCACGCCACAGACAATGCACGCAAGTTGACACTCGCCAATTTGCACTTGACTTAGAGCTGTGATAGGACGTGAACAATATTTTTTTATATTTATAATTTGTGCTATTATAAAAATGAAATGGTATTAAATAGTTATTAATTTTTAGACGGGTTGATGGACTGTGAATTTCATTGAAGACAAAATTGAATCTGGAAATACATCTGTGAAATTTTACTTAAATCTCAAACTAATTGGGGCGACATCAATTACTACTAGCAACTACAAGAGAAATGACGATCGTATGATAACCAACACCTGGCTAAAACACAATAAGCTGCTCTATTATAACTATTAAAGCCGTATAAGCACAACTTCAGCCAATAGTTTGCGTCAACGAAGCAGTTCCTAACAGCTCATTGGTCGTGGCTACAGGTAAAGACGTCGCCACACCATTGGACTGCCACGTTTGTCAATCAGATCTCAAAGATGGACGCCGTCGGATAGACGACGAGTCGCATTTTTTTGACAGTCATATTAAGAACGATGTCATTTGTGACATAAATGCTGCGATTACAGAGGAATAAATAAATAGACATCAATGCTGAATGGGAAAGCATTTGACGGCTAGATCACGAGCGGCTAAATCAACGTTTAAAAATTGGACATAGAAATTAATTTTGAGATCGTTAAAGGCATATGTCATACAAATCGTATAATCGGCATATAACTTGAAAACGAGTTTTGGACAAAAAAGTTGGAATGACTGGAATGAAAAAGATATCGCAAAAAGAGCAAAGAATAATTGAAGCTAAAATCAAGTGGGGGCAACATGGAATGGCAACCCAGATTTTGAATGAATTAAAACTTCAGACCCAACTTAAATCACCTACAAACTTGACCTGGTCAGACTAAACCGGGTTAAAATTTTTATTGTTGAAATGAGCGAAGGAGGGGGTCAAAAATGGGGTGGGCAAAAGATTTTTGTGTGTGTTTAACTATAAGTTTTAGCAGATACTTTTAGTCGTTTAAAAACTGAATTTTTGCAAAGTTTCTAGCAGAATAGTATAGTTAGTAAGGTTTATTAACCTTCTTTTAAGTAACATTGTGTACAGTGCATGTTACACCATAATAAAGATACAATCAGATCCATTACAAAAAATATATCTGTGTAAACCCAAAAACTAAAGCGGATGAGTAATACTTCTAAACATAATTATATCTAATATGATACTATTAAATAATTTATCAAATTTTACGGCAACATATCAATAAATTTAAGATTTGTATTTATTCGTTCTGTACAATTTAAATAACAAATTCATAAACAAGTTAAACAAAATAACTTTCTCTATGACCTAGATTTACTCTAAGTGAGGTGATTTCCAATCAATACAGACAGATAAAACAGACTTAAAATACAAGTTGAAGGGACGTTTTGACAACTATTATTCTGTACCCTAGGCAATCCGTCCAGCCTCGGCTTTTGGCTCAAGTAATTGTTTATAAAGTGCTAAATGACTTGAGTTTTTTCCAACGGCAAAGGGAGGGTCCATAAATTACATTCGACTTTTATCTTATTAGATCAACATAGCATTACCTTAATTTTTCTGTGTAAAATGTTGACTATCAGACGCATTTAATGACATTCACCAGGTAATCATCCAGCCTGTATAAAATCAGAGTCCGTTATTCACAGCTGATGGTCCCGCACAACACAACATTATCAGTTTGGCGAATCAAATGACCTACAATAATGAATGTTATTAAATAATTTTAGCAAAATATCAAAGTTGTTCTTTTACTAAGCTATTAATTATCTTCTATCCACAATAACTGTGCAAAAAGATTTCTTGAGCCTTTTGAACTGAATTTTGGGGTCGGCTTATATCAACTTGGGGGGTCGGCTTAGACGCAAACGGGCTTATACGCGATACGCAAATATTTACGGCAAATGTGACATTTACAATAATTTCTCAAACTGAACAGGGTCGTAATCAACTATGGGGCCGGGGGCCCGTTGTCTCCAGTTTTTGTCAGGCTATCCAGTTCAATCAGGCCCCAGTTTTTGTATAGCTATCTAGTTCCGTTAGCACAATTTTTAACGACTTGCAAAAACTACGTCGATTCTTATGGGAGGCGTCCAAAAATATTGCAAAACACTTTGGGCCGCCAAATTACATACGTGCACTACAACCACCCTCCCTCTTGTGGCTGGACACGCTATGGATTCAGAGGTAAAACTTTTTTTAATTTATACGAACAAACAAATGTATTTGTTTTACGGCAGAAATTTTTGTGGAAAACAAATATGGAAGCGACATAATCAAGCGTTTACCTGCACAAGTATGGATGGATCACTACAAATCTGCAAATGTTGTCAAGAACAGCAGAGTTAACATTTTGCAGACCCGCAAAATTGTGACCAACTCCAAGAAAGTTTTGGCTGATCTGTCCTTTTGAGAAGCTGCTCAACCAAGTTTCAAAGCAGCAATTTTTTGCAATTGCCACTGTTAAAATACTGGGTTTGCTGTCACCGGCAAATGCCTTGTTGTAAGGTCATTCGTGCAATGTGTCTCTTGATAAGGAGCTGATCTCCAATGCCAAGTAAAGCATTATTGCCTTGCGGTCTGCAGAGGTATATGATCAAATCGCAGATGGTGCTGGCTTTTCGTCTAATGATAATGACCAAGTAATGTCGGTGAAGCACAAACGAGTACTCTGTGGTCATCTGGACATTGGGTCAAGGCCATCTCATTAGTACTAAAGTTACTCCGCGCAAAATTATGAGGCATGCCTATTACAATGCATTACATAAAGTCGTTTATGATTTTCAGCAAAAATTTCTTTAGTGAAATTATATAAAGATTCAAATTAATATTGATACAAAATAAAAGAAATGAAAGTAACTATGATTTTGAAGAACCGGAGGAAAACACTGTAAATTTGAAAAGATGAGAACGAAGAAGATGAAAATTAATTGTTTCATTCAGAGGTTAAATCGATCACGAAAACATTCTACAGTTTGATGGATTTCGTTTTGGTGTAGAAATGCAGCAAGGTATATAATACTGCAATTATGCTGATATAGTAGTACTTAGCATACAGTCTATATGAAAACACCATCAAGTGAATAAGCAGCCATTATTAAATAAACCAGAGACAATGGTAACTTACAGGTTAATATACCTATATCGACCCATGCGGATGCGTTTTGTTGTCATGCACAGCAAAGCGTGCGCTGGTTAATCGACTCGCAGGATAATCGACTCCTTCGCAGGATAATCGACTCCTTCGCAGGATAATCGACTCCTTCGCAGGATAATCGACTCCTTCGCAGGATAATCGACTCCTTCGCAGGATAATCGACTCCTTCGCAGGATAATCGACTCCTTCGCAGGATAATCGACTCCTTCGCAGGATAATCGACTCCTTCGCAGGATAATCGACTCCTTCGCAGGATAATCGACTCCTTCGCAGGATAATCGACTCCTTCGCAGGATAATCGACTCCTTCGCAGGATAATCGACTCCTTCGCAGGATAATCGACTCCTTCGCAGGATAATCGACTCCTTCGCAGGATAATCGACTCCTTCGCAGGATAATCGACTCCTTCGCAGGATAATCGACTCCTTCGCAGGATAATCGACTCCTTCGCAGGATAATCGACTCCTTCGCAGGATAATCGACTCCTTCGCAGGATAATCGACTCCTTCGCAGGATAATCGACTCCTTCGCAGGATAATCGACTCCTTCGCAGGATAATCGACTCCTTCGCAGGATAATCGACTCCTTCGCAGGTTAATCGACTTCTTCGCAGGTTAATCGACTTTCCAATTTAAGTCGATTAACTGTCAACTGTCGATAAAAACACAGTTCCCCATATAATATCAGTTAAAGTTCTGTTTTTTAAATTCCGGCAAAAGAAAAAAATACTGTTTGACAGTTGTATAAAAGCAGAAGTTAAATTTAAAAATCACCCGGTGTTTAAGGTCTTTTATAAATTTTAGAAATGCGCTGGGAACGTTTTTTTCTAACTGTGGTGGTCCCTCAGACACCCTCTCGACGGGCCTGTTTGTTTCAACTCGTGGAAAAAGAGTATCCGGTAATAAAATATTTTAACTTTACTAAAAAAACAAATAACTTGAAAAATATGAAAAGAAAGAGATGAAAACAAATATGGATACCGGAACGGGCTCGCACGGATGCTTCGCAATAGCGTCTGCCCGTTGCGTGTCTTTGCCTACTGACAGAGGCGATAATATGAAAGAGACCGTGATTGTTTAATTCGAGGTTTTTACGTCGTCTTTCCTTCATCACTGAATAAAATTGAAAGCACGAATAGCTGTGTGCCACTCTATAGTTGTCTGTCCGTGTGCCACTCTTTAGTTGTCTGTCCGTGTGCCCGTCTGTGTGTATATAGACCGTTCAAGTTGACTTAGTCAGAAAGATAAGCACGTTAACTTATACTATATACGTTAATATATATATATATATATATATATATATATATATATATATATATATATATATATATATATATATATATATATATATATATATATATATATATATATATATATATATATATATATATATATATATATATATATATATATATATATATATACTCCAATAGAATTTGCCGGTAGGCGTGACCTAATGGCTAGTTATGCAAATTAAAATTCATCAAATCAACTTCTGAAGATATAAGCGACGTTGACAAATTTCTTAACCGTAGCTAACAGGCTGAAAATTAGGGCTGTCAAAAACGTATCAGCCTGCGAGGCCCTACTGTATATGTATTTTAGATATATGTATATGTATAAAATATATGAATGAATTTATATGTTCAATTGTGTTAGGATAAGGTGAAGGTCTTTTAATAATAGTAGAGTTAGAATTGGTCAAGCTTAGTAAAAACGAAAACATTGAAATAAGAAAAAATTATAAAACTTCCGAAATTATAGAATTCAAGAAAAGAGATGAAAAAGCAGAAAAAGATTTATTAAAGGATAACTAACTTATCAAAACTATGTGGAATAATAACTACGAATAGTTCTTTTCTATTTTGCACTCTACAATATTTCAGTAGAAGTTTAATGTTTATTTAATGGAAAAAATCAGAATTATAATTCTGCACAGCACATATGTGGATACAATTTTATTAATCTTATGACACAGGAAGAAAAAATCTTTTTGTTGAAGAAGTGAGTTAGTTGATTTTTTATAATTTAATAAACTTATATATATATATATATATATATATATATATATATATATATATATATATATATATATATATATATATATATATATATATATATATATATATATATATATATATATATATATATATATATACATATACACACACACACAAATATATATATATATATATATATATATATATATATATATATATATATATATATATATATATATATATATATATATATATATATATATATATATATATATATATATATATATTTATAATACAATATTTCGGAATAGGTTTTTCTGCTCGGCATGCTTTATTAAATGTAACAGCCCATTTTGTAATAGCATACATTTTAAAACAGCTCCTCCAACTTATATATTTATATATAACTGTGTGTGCGTTTTTACATATTTTAACAATCTGAGTAATTATTCCTTTAAAAAAGCCCAATTAAACTCAAATGTTTTCCCTACTTTTTTGTCTACTTACAGTAATAGGTAAATTTGATTATTTAAAAATTAACAAACTATTAAGTTACCCAAGTGATTCTCAAATATTGTAAATTGCTTAGATAGCAATTAAGAAGCATTTGGAAATTATATATATTACAATCTTTTGTTCAAAAGCAGCTTTAAAACAATTGTTATAAATAATTTTAAAAAAAACTGTTTTAATAATTTAAAAAAAACTGTTTTTTTAAAATTACCAATAATAAAAATAGTTTTCTTCAATTACTGTTATAATTTCGCTGCAAACCATAATTTGGTCATTTCATAGTGATAACAACTTTTGAAATAGCTTACAAAAATTTGTTCAAATAAATTATTACGCCAGCCAAAAATACAAAAAAACATCATTTTTAAATAATTGTAAATTTTTTCAATTTATTTAAGGCAGCTGAAAATGTTTTATATAATATATTTTTTATTCTACGTACAATAAGTACTGACCTGCTTAACCAATTTTAACTATTTAACCATAGGTAAATTATATTTTTTAAACAAAATATACGAGCTATTCATATTTTATACGCCACTAACAATAATCCATATTTCTAGTCACTGAACTTTGTTGATGAATAATCAATTTAAGAAATTAGTATTTTCCTTGATTTTGATGAATTTTCGGAACATTGAAATCATCTCAAACGGGTGGTCAATTGGTCATAGATATTGCCTGTTATTTATTACATAAAAGTTGTTTGGTTATCAATGATTTTATACGCTAGCATTGGAGTCACTATCAATTTAACTTGTGAATTAGCTATTAAGTTAACAATTCAATAAGGTTTCATCGCCTCGAGTTCAGAGTTACGAAATCTTGTTGCTGGTTGTATAAATAGCAAATAAATACATTATATTCTACGTGTAAAAGTGTCAATATGTAATACGCATGTAAGGCAATGTCACCACATTAAGTTTGAAATAAACTGACTTTGTCTTTAAAATTTGGCTATAGGTATGTAAAAGGAAAAGAAAAGTTTGCAGTAAATGTTGTTATGAATTTATTAAATGACATGAACATTTTTAACTAAGACATTTAGATAGTGAAAAATAATATAATATATTATTTAAATTCATCCATTTAGTTTAGAAAACTGCTGCAAAATTACTCGCCTTAAAAATTTTTTTTTAACACTTTAGCGATGGGAGAGCAAAGACAGGCGCAGAAACTCTCTACTATCGAGTGGCCCAGTGGTCAGCCAACCAGCTGGTCGTATCGGCGACACTACACTGGCTCCTCAGGACCGGTCATCGATGTCGGCGTCGGCAGCCAAAACGATAACTTTGAAGTAGCCGACTTCAGAGCCAGATATCGCTTTTATAAATCCGAAAAGGAGAGATATCAAGAAATGAAAATCAATGATGCTAAAGACTTTCCGTCGTCATCTCTTTACTGTCCTCTGGAAGACAAGGTTTCATTATCGCTGAGCGACACCTTTGGCTGGACACCTTCTTGCCATCGTCAGTCACACACCGCCAATGAGCCCACCATCGCTAGCGGCGCTGTTGGTGGCGAAGCCAGTAGCGACTGGTCGTTCCGGCTGCATGGTAAAAGTTCTCTTCCCGGATTAGCCGACTATCGGCACTACCCGCCGGCTCTTCATTCGTCGCCGTACGTTAACCACCACCAGCCTCATCCTCATTCGCTATCTACCTCATCGGTGTACCATCACCACCACCATCACGATCTTCACCATTATCACCATCACCACCCACTGCTGTCTCATCACCCACACCACCCTGCCTTTGTAGACCAGTCTCGAGCCTTGCCTCTGACGCGCCATTTTGCTCCAACAAATCCCATGTTTTACTACTCCAACGCTCCACAATTTCTCCACCAGTCAGAAGATAAGAGTGCCGAGAAGACTATATATAAAGGTGGTTTTTATTTTACAGTCCGCTTAGAATTTGTGTAATATAAGAGAAAATTTGTGACTGCTCTAATAGGGCACGTTGTTAAATTGCTCGCGCTACTGCATCGATGGCAACCTCAGTAGCTCCTGTAAAGAAACAACGCACCCAATGGCACCCATACAATACTAAAACGCTTTACTGTAAGTATTTTATCTAATGAGCTTAAAAATCCGGAAATCCCCAAGAGGATGAAACATATTTTTAAAATCCACTTTTTCAACCATTTTTTCAAAATAATTTATTTTCTGGTCATATAAATTCTGTAAGCATAGTTTGAGTAAAAAATGTCGCACTTTTGATGTTTACATATGGATTATTATATTCAATCATGAGCCGGACAAACAAATAGGCAAACAGATATTTGTTTTGGTTTTCTCAAGGTCTCCATAGCGACCCAGAAGTAACCGGTTCCTGTACTTCTGCTGCTGCATTCTTTTCAGTTTCTCCTGAAAATATTTTTGACGGCAGACCTCAATTTAAGGACAGCATACTTCAGGGGGCCAGAAGTTTTTCGCCATCGCCGTTGAGTTTTGGGCTACAACAACCATTGCAGTCACCTCCTCAGTCACAAACTTGTACCACCGTTGACCCGGGATTTCTAACTGTGGAAACTAGTCGGAACGCGACAGAAGCCGCTAAAACCAGCAGTATTAAAACGACGTTGGCCAACGCCGGTTATGGTCGCTCTTGCGATTCGCCAGATGAATCAAATACCAAGCGGCTAGGTCACGATACGGCAGGTATGTTGGTTTTTGTGAGTTTTCTATTTTCTTGAATTTTTCAAAATTTTTATTAATATTTTAGTTTTCAGCAATATTTTTTCTAAATTAAATGAAATTGATTACTCGTGGCATAATCACTCAGTTATTTTTATACTTGTTTTCAGAAGCGCACCGACGGGGAGAGGTTTCTGGGTTGTGAAACCCCACCTCAAAATTATTTCAGAATTTTTTTTAATACATGAAAACATAAATCAGCTTGGTTCAGTGTAAATTTAAAAATAAACGTTGTGAAATTAATTATGTTTGTTTACAATCAAAGAAGGGTTTGTAATTAAGCCCCTATCCCTCCTTAAATAAATATTCAAAAAAATTGTACTGCATGAAAATATGTAAATAAACTGGTAACTAATGATAAAATCACAGAAAGATTGATGTAGAATTATTTTTGTTAATTAGCCTTTATATTTGTTGTAGAGCATCTCTACTAATGCTTTTATGGAAAATATTTGGAATTATTTTAGTTTATTTATTTTATTTATTCATATAAATATTTGTTCATACTTTTTTGAGTTTTTGTAATTAGAGAACAGATTAAGTAGTTCAACTCTTTTGTATTTGTATTGATATTCCACACCAACAGTTGACTATATTTTGGATAAAATGGCTGATATTTTATCAAACTAAAAGACAAGAGCTTAATTGTCTAATTAATACAAAATATTTTTTGAGATTTAAATTTTTTTTTTGAACTTAAAATAAAATTATTCTGCTTTTGATTTTTGAAATCAAATGTGATTTAACTGTATTTTTGTTGTTTGATAGGGTTTAAGAAGTAATGAATAATTAAAGCTGACAAAAAACTTACAAATACTCATAAAATTGTTTCACCCCCCCCCCCCCGAATAAAATTCTGGGTGCGCCACTGCTTGTTTTACTCTAAATCATTTTATCTATTGCAAAGACATTAATAAGTTTACATTTTTATTAAAATAATTTTAAAATAATGCTTTATATATTTTTTAATTCATTACTTAGACTCAAAATATTAAAATTTTGAAGCATCAATCTACTGCGAATAAACAATAAACATACACAATTTTTTAGTGGTTGTATTTAATTTAATTGTATTTTTACACCCGCCAACCTTACAACCACTATAGAAACATCGGGTGATGTGAGGGAGTGTGTGAACTGTTCTGTGAAGACGACCCCACTGTGGCGGAGGGACGGTGCGGGCAACTACCTTTGCAACGCCTGCGGCCTGTACTTCAAGATGAACGGACACAGCCGACCTTTGGTCAAACCTAAGAGAAGATTGGTGAGTACAGTGATTTTACGTACATATTACGTGACGTACATATGTATAATAATAATGTAACAGTGATAACTTTAGCAATATTTTTTTTAGTTCTGTTTGTTATGAGAGTTAGTCCGATGGTTATCAGTGGTGTAGCTAGGGTTTTTGGCGCCAGGGGAAAAGTCTATAGAATGCGCCCCTAAAAATTTCCATCTGCCATTTTTTCCTCAAAAGATAGCTGATGACCGAGGAGTGGGGTTCTCGTAGGTACTTTTCCCAAACTTTCCACTGATATTGCACTCCTTTTTGACGCCCTCTAGCCACCGGCGCCCGGGACGGCTGCCCCCTGCCTTTTCGCTACGCCACTGATGGTTAGGGTTATGGTGAAATGAAATTGTGGCAAAAATACAGAAATGGGGAACATCAAAAGATATAGTTAAAAAATCAGTAGATTGACAGAAAAACAAGGTTAGAACAGAACACTTAGAAAGAGATTTAGAAAGAGATTATCAAAGAAACAGAGGTAATGAGAGAGGGTCAGAGATACAGGCAGGTAGTGAGAGAGTGTCAGAGGTACAGGCAGGTAGTGAGCATATACAATACAGCCGACTTGATAACTTACAAAGCATTTGGCGCCAGCGTGGCAGACCGAACGCTGATTCTCTGTCTGCCGAAGAAGACCCTCACTGTTTATTATTATTATTATTCAATTTTGTTATTAATAAAATAAATAATAAACTATTATTATAATTGTAACAAAAAGATGGTGTTTGGGGATTGTGACTGATTGTAATGGAGGTGCTGGTGTTGGAGGTGTTAATAATGTTGATGCTGATCATATCGAGGTAACTTATATTACATTAGTAACAATTATAATAATTATAGTTATAAGTGTTATTATTATTATTATTGTTGTTGTTCCAACATGGCTTCCCATAGAACAGGAGTCTTCCTGTCAACAAGAGTTTTTGTTTTTAAATGTTTAATTGGAATTCTGGGAGATGCTGATTGGCTACAAGTGAAGGATTAAGGCTGATTGGAAGTCTAAGATTAAAGTCAGTTTGATGGGTTTTTTTACATTTTATAATGGTAGGATAGAAAAACTAGAGAAAAAGTTTAAAGATTAAAAACGAGAGAAAAGAAAATATAAAGTAAGAGAAAGAGAGGAGAGAGGAGAGAGAGAAAGAGAAAGAGAGAGAGAGGAGAGAGAGAGCGAATGACATAATATAATATATATCATTTCTGTTGAACGAACGATTTCATAGTACTCATTTAACGTATTACAAGCGTTTAAATCACGTTAAATACGACGGTCTGGTCTCGCGTGTGTGTCTCCGTTTCTGTTGTTTTTCTTTTTCTTTCTTTCTTCTTTTGTTTTTAAAATTTCAACTCTATTTATCTATCCACTCTGCCATTGCATCTACATCTACCTTTTATCCTCTTTTTCTCTCTTTCACTCTCTCTTTCTCTCTCTCTTAATTTTTTCCGTGGTGGTTTTAAGGATTTTAAGACTGATGGAAAATCTAGAGCAGAAAAAAAAGTGAAAACGCGAAGGGAAAGGCGAAGTTATCAAGAAGAAAAAAATCGAGGATGGTAGAGAGATAGATAAATAGATAGATAGATAGATAGATAGATAGATAGATAGATAGATAGATAGATAGATAGATAGATAGATAGATAGATAGATAGATAGATAGATAGATAGATAGATAGATAGATAGATAGATAGATAGATAGATAGATAGATAGATAGATAGATAGATAGATAGATAGATAGATAGATAGATAGATAGATAGATAGATAGATAGATAGATAGATAGATAGATAGATAGATAGATAGATAGATAGATAGATAGATAGATAGATAGATAGATAGATAGATAGATAGATAGATAGATAGATAGATAGATAGATAGATAGATAGATAGATAGATAGATAGATAGATAGATAGATAGATAGATAGATAGATAGATAGATAGATAGATAGATAGATAGATAGATAGATAGATAGATAGATAGATAGATAGATAGATAGATAGATAGATAGATAGATAGATAGATAGATAGATAGATAGATAGATAGATAGATAGATAGATAGATAGATAGATAGATAGATAGATAGATAGATAGATAGATAGATAGATAGATAGATAGATAGATAGATAGATAGATAGATAGATAGATAGATAGATAGATAGATAGATAGATAGATAGATAGATAGATAGATAGATAGATAGATAGATAGATAGATAGATAGATAGATAGATAGATAGATAGATAGATAGATAGATAGATAGATAGATAGATAGATAGATAGATAGATAGATAGATAGATAGATAGATAGATAGATAGATAGATAGATAGATAGATAGATAGATAGATAGATAGATAGATAGATAGATAGATAGATAGATAGATAGATAGATAGATAGATAGATAGATAGATAGATAGATAGATAGATAGATAGATAGATAGATAGATAGATAGATAGATAGATAGATAGATAGATAGATAGATAGATAGATAGATAGATAGATAGATAGATAGATAGATAGATAGATAGATAGATAGATAGATAGATAGATAGATAGATAGATAGATAGATAGATAGATAGATAGATAGATAGATAGATAGATAGATAGATAGATAGATAGATAGATAGATAGATAGATAGATAGATAGATAGATAGATAGATAGATAGATAGATAGATAGATAGATAGATAGATAGATAGATAGATAGATAGATAGATAGATAGATAGATAGATAGATAGATAGATAGATAGATAGATAGATAGATAGATAGATAGATAGATAGATAGATAGATAGATAGATAGATAGATAGATAGATAGATAGATAGATAGATAGATAGATAGATAGATAGATAGATAGATAGATAGATAGATAGATAGATAGATAGATAGATAGATAGATAGATAGATAGATAGATAGATAGATAGATAGATAGATAGATAGATAGATAGATAGATAGATAGATAGATAGATAGATAGATAGATAGATAGATAGATAGATAGATAGATAGATAGATAGATAGATAGATAGATAGATAGATAGATAGATAGATAGATAGATAGATAGATAGATAGATAGATAGATAGATAGATAGATAGATAGATAGATAGATAGATAGATAGATAGATAGATAGATAGATAGATAGATAGATAGATAGATAGATAGATAGATAGATAGATAGATAGATAGATAGATAGATAGATAGATAGATAGATAGATAGATAGATAGATAGATAGATAGATAGATAGATAGATAGATAGATAGATAGATAGATAGATAGATACATAGATAGATAGAGAGAGAGAGAGAGAGAGAGAGAGAGAGAGAGAGAGAGAGAGAGAGAGAGAGAGAGAGAGAGAGAGAGAGAGAGATCATTAATCAAATATCGTCACATCAACTTAGTTTGTATGTTTGTATAATTGTATATATATATATATGCTCGTCTCTTCTGTCTGCATTCACCTATTTAACACCGCCAGTTTTGCACCGTTCCAGACGTCGCCGTAATAAACTCTAAGCGACAGTCTCTTTACATGATTCGCGTCTTCTGTATATCTATCTATCTGTGTCTTCTCTTGTCGTCATTCATTCTGTTTGCTTAGAAGTGTTTGTCATTTACTCTCTGTGTGTATCTCTAGCGATGTCTACATGGATGCGTGCTTAGTCTCTTTTTCGTTTCTGTTCATTTCCGTTCCTTGTAATCTTCCTCTTCTTACATGGCCTGTTTGAATATCGTTGATCGGGCGAGCGCCTCTTTCTTTGATATTTTTCGTCTCTTTGCGGGATTGTCGCTTCGGCGCCATGTCTGTTTGTAACTTATCAACATGAGCCCGCCGATCTTCTAAAAACATTCTTGAAATTGTCGTCTGCTTTGCGAAGACTTGTCGCAGAGACACACGCATGTAGTCTCACACACATATTATAAACACACACACACACACACACACACAGGCACGCACACAAAACGAATACACAATTTTTTGAATAAATAATTTTTTCATAATTATTATCAAATCTCTTGGATACAACTTTGAATTATGTTACCGCATCTAGATTTTTATTTTTTAAAAAGCTCAACGATTATTATTTTTCTTCAATGCCACTATGTCTCAGTCGACAGCAAGGAGCAACGGAATGAAATGCGTGAACTGTCACACGAACATGACCACCCTGTGGAGGAGAAACAGAAACGGGGAACCCGTCTGCAACGCATGCGGTCTCTACTACAGGCTTCACAACGTGAGTGGGGTGTATTTTTCTCTTCATTTCCCCCGTAGAACATTTGAACCGGGCTTTGCTCTTTTTTCAATATACAGCAACTTTTACAGAAAATATGGGGCTGGTAGAAACTATAAAATTGTTACATGTACTGAACATTTTAAATTCGGCACTGGTGGTATTGTAGTAAAGCGTTCACCTGTTGACTAAAATGAAGGCTGTTCGTAACTAACCAGAGTAACCAGCGTCTGTAGGAGGTGTGGGCAGTGGCGTAGCGAAGGAGGGGGCAAGGAGGGGCATCTGCCCCCGGGCGCAAAGCTTTGGGTGCGCCAAAAAGCAAAAAGAAAGACAACAATTTCATCAAGGTTTAGTCATTTTTGAATATGTAAAATTAAAAAATTGTATTTTTGCACTATTTCACACAAGTGATTTTTATAATTTTCTTGGGGAGGGGGGTCACCTTTGGTTGCCTCGATTTTGGTCATCTAATTGGAATGACAGTGGAAGATGGGGGCGCATTTTTTATGCTTTGCCCCCGGGCTCCAGATACCCTCGCTACGCCACTGGATGTGGGGAGGCAAACATCATGAACAACTGCCTCTGATTTTTGTAGTGGCTCTCACACAAGCTTCTGTCTTCTGAACCACTCAAAGCCATATTAATTTGTTTTAATTTATTTTATTTGTAGGGATTAGGTATTCGCTTGTTCAAACTATCTTTTGTAGTTGTAATATTGTGAAAGCTCGTGTGGTGAGATGAGAGCACTGGTTTGTAAGCAGTAAGTGGTGCAAATGTCTTTCTGAGATATATATAAATGGCGCAGAAGAATTTTAAGCAAGACAGTTAATAAAATAAACTCTCATAAAAACAAAAGCAAAGCAAACGACGTTTTTTTCTTCAACTGCAGATCTCTCGACCGATGACGATGAAGAAAGACGGCATACAATCAAGAAATCGCAAATCTAAAGCCGACAAAAACAGTCGGAAGTCACGCCAACAACAACGAAACGAAAGTGACACTGACAGTCGTTCAGATCACGAGGACCAGGGGCAGGACCAGGGACCCCGTCAGGACCAGGGACCCCGTCAGGGCCAGGGACCACGTCAGGACCACGACCCGAGCGACAGAACGTCCGCCATGCTAACTATGGTCACTCCTTCGACACCCGTCTACCCCTACGTAGCCCACAACGCAGTCACCCGCTACCCTTCGCAATTCTCGAAACCCTTTACAGACTATTATTACGGCTACGGATCTCAAAATTTAGTCAACAACAATAATACGAATATTCACAGCAGCAATTTCAAATATTAATAATACAATTTTTCAGGGAGAAAAACGAGTCAAAAATTCAGGGGGCCTGAATCATTATGATTTTTTTAAGGTGGCCTAGTTAGCCTGCATATTGATTTGTTGTTGTGCCCCCCCCCCCCGTAAATATCAGGCTGTAAATTTCAAGTTTTTATTTAATTATTTAATTTCATTATAACTTTTCGTTACTACTCCTAATGTGCATACTTATTATTTTGACCTTTTGATGACTTTTGACATTATTATAAGGAAATCATAGAAATATGTTGAATTATTCATAAATCTTTTTATTCCTCAAATTTGAAGTTTTTATTTTAACAATAAATTATCAATTACATTTCAAACCATTTTAATTTAGTTCTTAGTGTTCTCAGAGTTGTATGAGTTTCCTCTTTATTTTGAGCATAGGTGGTACCTGCTCCGACCTGCTCCAACTTCCATCAAATAATCATATTAAACTCATCTAATTTCTAATTATATGTCATCACTGGTCTAACGGATGTGCCTTCAAGCCCAATGACACACATACAAACCTGGATTTAAACCATATTGCCTTTTTACCTTCTTTACAATACTGAATCTGTTATTTAGTTTCAGTTTGAAGTTTCTCAAAAAGTTTCATCGTTTCATATGTTGATGATTCCTTTGTAGCACGACACATTTATCTGTGACTGGTTGCAATATAGCAATTTTATGTTTCTTTATATCCATTAAATAAATGCTTACTTGTGTGTTATTAATAGACTGATAAGCATCAGTCCCTCCAGCCAGTCAATCAGCGAGAAGTGTCCAATGCCGTGGACGTCACATTAAATGGTCGATTGTGTGTGTGTGTGTGTGTGTGTGTGTGTGTGTGTGTGTGTGTGTGTGTGTGTGCGTGCAGTGTGATAAGATCAGTGTTTGAAAACTCATAAATAAACTATAGCACGCGGGTGTGTACAAAAGCTTGGACGTAAGCAAAGTCACTTCTACATAGCCGGACGTATTATATGCAGCGATAGAAAACAAAACAGAAGTTAAAATTAAAATGCTAAGAGGGAAAGAGGAAGAAAGAAAGAAAGAAAGAGAGAGAGAGAGAGAGAGAGAGAGAGAGAGAGAGAGAGAGAGAGAGAGAGAGAGAGAGAGAGAGAGAGAGAGAGAGAGAGAGAGCTAGAAAGAAAGAGGTTATAGAGAAAGAAAAGAGAGATGTATGGTGACAAAAGTGACAAAAGAGAAAACTTACCGCATAGTAGGAATTGCTTCGAGAAAATGAAAAATACCTGCAATTGAGAAAAAAACACTGTAGACAGATGAACGTTGAAACATTGCTGTACAGACAGTAACAGGATTATGGAAACAGAAGTTCCACGAACGAAATAATGAGAAGGATCGGGCAGAAAAACAGAATAGAAATAAAGAGTGACAGAGGGCAATATAATATAATATAATATAATATATCGTGTATCAGTTTGTGGTAAAAGGTTTTCTTATCGCTCGATCGCTACCCAAAGGTGCCAATTAAGGTTCAGCGCTGCAGACTAAACGGCGCCCAGCATGGGATCTCGTGGTAGAAGCAGATCTTCCAAACACCGGTTTATTATTAATATAGATAAAAGTTTGGATACCCCTGGTCGTTTGATGGCTGATGGATACCCCAGGTCAGTTGTGGAACTTTCACAGAAGTGTGGTGAAGTTGCGACTTTTTAAGTAACCGTTAGAGGTTGTCTTTGATTCTTGTCGGTGTTCAATTTCAACAGAAGTCACAATTTATCATCATCGATTGCTCATAAATTTATTTTATTAATTTAAGTTTATGGTATAAAAGCGTAGACTCGAAACTTCAACCATAAAAAATGAATAACAAGTTTTAATGCACCTTGGGCTATATTAAGAGATTAGATTCATGGAAAGCTGTAGTCTAATAATTGATTGATTTAATCTTTGATTGATTGGGAAAAAAGTTCATATGTAGATTGATTTTATTGATTGGGCCAAAAAATTGCTATGTTGATTAATTTGATTGATTGGACCAAAAAGTTTCTGATTGATTGGTTAGTTGATTGGTTGGTTGATTGGATGGTTGGTTGATTGATTGATTGATTGATTGATTGATTGATTGATTGATTGATTGATTGATTGATTGATTGATTGATTGATTGATTGATTGATTGATTGATTGATTGATTGATTGATTGATTGATTGATTGATTGATTGATTGATTGATTGATTGATTGATTGATTGATTGATTGATTGATTGATTGATTGATTGATTGATTGATTGATTGATTGATTGATTGATTGATTGATTGATTGATTGATTGATTGATTGATTGATTGATTGATTGATTGATTGATTGATTGATTGATTGATTGATTGATTGATTGATTGATTGATTGATTGATTGATTGATTGATTGATTGATTGATTGATTGATTGATTGATTGATTGATTGATTGATTGATTGATTGATTGATTGATTGATTGATTGATCATAGATGAATGAGCATGAACGAAAGAATTGATTAATAAAAAAACGACACTCACGAAAAAAGCGTTCACTCTGTAGAGGTCGGTTCCTGGCTTCTCTCGTTATCGCTCATCAGATCTTAATTGTTTATTTTATTTATTCTATGGTCTGAAATAGAAAAGTGGCATTCGTGATTCTGTTGTTATTGTTAGGGATTTTTTTATTCATTGTTTCTCTTTTTTCTGTTATGATTAAAGAGAATTTTCATATAGCCAAATTATTAAATAAATTATTAATTCACTACCAACATTCTCATCATCTCCACAATTTTGATGATAAAAAAGTACCGCAAAATGCGCATTGAAAGAGTTTAGTAATAGCGGGACGTCTGATCATCATTTCTCCCAGTCCCACACTCAAATGTTCGGATCTATTCTTTTACAGTCTCTATTTTATATGTCCTCTTTCCCTCCTATTTATTATAACTTCTATTCCCATACATATAACATCTATACCCATACAGTCACCGTTCCCGTAAAACCTACATTTTCTCCCACTTCCCACTGCACCCTTTACATAAGTAAGCTTACGCTAGAAATAACAAACTTCATTATTGCAAAACATAGGATTGGATGATAATGATAAACCATCTATTTTCAATATTGTTTTGGCCAGCTTATAAGTTTTCATCGTAGCATTAAAAGAAAAATTTTGGCGACTGACCATGACCACCCATCTTTCAAAAGAAACACTTTCAACTTAAGTGGAACACGTGACACATTCCACATAAATGTTTCATAAAAAAAGAAAAGAAATTCAATTCTTCTCTAGTCATTAACAAGAATGCACACACAAAAAACAAAGTTTTAAAAACACATTTCTATATTTTTTTAAATTATGCAAATCGATTTCTAAATGCAATAATAATTCTACTATCTTCTATTTATTTCCTGTCGGTCAATTAGAAACCTCGTCAGATCTAAACGCACCACCCACTGCTGTCCACAAATGCACACGCTTGCGCATATGCTGCGGACGCTTCCTTAAAACACATTAACTATTTTAGGTAAAGAAAAAGGTCCAAGGCTACTTAGACTAAATAGATATACTTGTAAATTTCAATTTGACAGCCATTTTTAGGGTGTAAGTTTGCGTTTTTTGACCAAAATTATGAGACTATATATCATAATTAAATTTCTAAGTAAATCATTGTTATTTAACGACCACTCCCTTCTTGATCAAACCACCCTATAATTTTGACAACGTTCCCACACAAGCTGGTTCTGCTAAAACAACAACCATCATCACGGACCTCCTACCTGCTCACAATATAATGGACGACCAATCCTCTGGACACCACTGAGTAAATGCTGGAGTCAAACCGTTTGCTTTGATTGCCGACCTGTCATTATTGTCAATTACTGTGGTTTCGAATGTCCAAAACGAAATAAACAAGTAAAACAACGTCGTCTTTTATATAAACGCGGCATTGGCATCTATGCACATCACACGACTCTCGTTTTTCTTAAAACCGGTTTCTAACTCTCTTAAGTTCCAGGTATTACAAATTTTTTTATTTCTATTGATTAACCTTCTTAATTTTTGCAACTGTTCTGTTAAGCACCTCTTAAGCGGCTTTTGCTGCACACGGCGCGATATAAATTGTCGTTTTTAATAATAATTAATAATAATAAATGCAATGATCCAAATTTAATAAAAATAAAGCAGGACGGTAGAATTGTTCCAAGACAGGGAACAACAGGAATGTCAAAACAATTTGAAGCTGGAAAAACTTAAATAAGATCAATTTTGAATAATAGAATCTTCTCTCTTATACAAAAAAGGGCCCGGTTACTTTGCCAGTTTGCGAGATAAACTTTCATCAACACCACCAAGTAAAGGAAAAAACGAGTTTTTCAACAATAACACTCAAATACACTCAATTTAGAAATACGAAAGATGTTCAAATTAAGTTGTTTTTTAATTGAATCATGTATTGTCATCCAATATAAATCTATGCTGAAAGTTTCAGCTTCTTAGCTAGTCAAAAAGCTGTTAAATTTTACTTGCAAGCTCTGAAATAAAATTCTACCTTATAAAGTTTCGGTTATCACTGGAAACAACAAACCCATTGCAATATTGATTAACTCTAGTTGCAAAAACAAAAGACAAAAAAATACATCCGGGTTCTTAACCCAGTGGGGTGGACCCCCAAACATTGGGTGGGGTTCTGTTTCGGGAGAGGGGGTGCCTTTTTTGAATGAACTAAAAACTGAAGGCTCATTTCTCTGAAGAAAATTTGATTTTTTTTAAATTATAATTAATTTAGTTTTATAATTTCTTTAAATTTTTCAATCGATTTGAAAATTCAAGAAAATACATTTTCATTGACGACAATTCAATACACAAAATTTCAGCTCGATTAGATGACGGAAAGTATGTTTTTAAGCGTCAAAGGATCCCAACGCATGACTCAAGCAAGCAAGCAAACACGGTGAAGTTAATATAAAGGATTTAAACACTTTTCATCTCTTGTACAAGTTGTACTACCATATCCGGTGTAATTTTTTAGAATATCTTAATAAATATAAAAAGATAATTTTCTGAAATTTCGTGCAACTCAGCCTCGCTAACTGCGAACCAGTCCCAAGCCTGGAGAAAGGAGGAGGGAAAAGTAAAAAGCATCAAATTCTGATCCACAACAGGAAGTACTTAAGTTCTTCCTACATACAGCCATTAAAGTCTTAAAACACCTGGTGTAAAGGACTATAAACTATTAAAAAAAATGAAATTTCGTGAGTTGCTTTTGTGCCGATAAAAAAATCGAAACCTAACGTTTGGCTGGATTAAACCATTAAGTGTTAGAAATTACCTACTGCAATATGGACTTTCAAAAATTTCCCAAACGTGACCTCACCGGACCCAACGTTTGAAGCGAGAAGGAAGCCTCTACTTCCAGCACGACACTGCAAAAGGTCCTCTTCCTGAGTAAATCTGGGTCTTGTCTCTTCTTTGTTTTTAGGTGAATCCGCTAATCGCAGTTCTGTGATTTTAGAAAGTTCGGATATCAATGTCTTCACGTTTTGTGTATTAAGTAACAAGTAAATTAAAAACGAATTTTTAAAACCAATGCTTTTATATGTAATTAAAACACAAATTTTGCAATCAATTTTTTATTATATTACTCTTTTATTTTATGTTAAAGTCGAAATATCTTAATTATATCAAAATATCGAAATTAATTAAAATTATCTAAATTTATTGACTTATTGTAAAACTTATAATTGAATATTGCATTGTCTTCTATTTTAAGCATGTATGCAAAATTTGAAAAAATCTATCATCAGGAAGTGACTCAAAAATTGATTGCAAGATTTGAAACAGACAGAGAAACAAACAGACAGACAGAGAAACAAACAGACAGACAGAGAAACAGAGACGACGAGTTAATAAAAGCATTGGTAATAATAATAAAAATATCATCAAAAAGCATCGAATTTAAATATCTCAACTATTTTCATGAAAATTTCGTACACGCTTGAGAATCGCGGTCAGTGAGTGTGGTTCGTGTTAACTTGGTAAAATAGTTAAAGTGAAAAAATCTATCTTCAGGAAGTGACTCAAAAATTGATTGCAAGATTTGAAACAGACAGAGAAACAAACAGACAGACAGAGAAACAAACAGACAGACAGAGAAACAGAGACGACGAGTTAATAAAAGCATTGGTAATAATAATAAAAATATCATCAAAAAGCATCGAATTTAAATATCTCAACTATTTTCATGAAAATTTCGTACACGCTTGAGAATCGCGGTCAGTGAGTGTGGTTCGTGTTAACTTGGTAAAATAGTCTGCCAGTCGGTTAGCGTTTTGTGGTCAAGAAAACCCTCAAGAAAACCCTCAAGAAAACCCCCAAGAAAACCCCCAAGAAACCCCTCGATAAAATCCTCAAGAAAATTAACTCAATAAATTGACTTATTGTAAAACTAATAATTGAATATTGCATTGTCTTCTATCTTGAGCATGTATGCAAAATTTGAAAAAAATCTATCATCAGGAAGTGACTCAAAAATTGATTGCAAGATTTGAAACAGACAGAGAAACAGACAGAGAAACAGACAGAGAAACAGACAGAGAAACAGAGCCGACGAGTTAATAAAAGCATTGGTAAAAAAGACTAAAAATAAAATATAATCTAAATAGCCAAAATATTTTTTAAACACTCTTTTATTTTTAAATGCAATAAAAAGGAGAAAGCGATAACAAGATTTTCTAATAACTTGAAAAACGAAATTAAATATTTTGTCATTCTTCATGAATACTCGTCCAGCTTAAGAATTCTGGGGATTTCGTTCATAATTTGGCCAGCATCCACTCCTAGTAAAACCGATGTTTGAGCTTCTGATAGTGAAGTATAAATATTTTTAGACGTTACTACACATAAAAATTTATGTTTATAAAATAATCTGTTTGTTAAACAAACTTCAGTAACAAAATCAAACCAAACTGACTGAATTCAAAATGCAAGAAGCTGTTCTGTACAAATGAAATATTATAGTGTCGTGTTTTCTTCATTCCACTGTGTAAAACGTTTAAGTTTACCTCCACGATTCTTGGTTTTGTTTGTACGAGAAAAATACTTCCGCTTTACTTTTTTCTTGAGCTTACCAATCTCAGCCTCCTTCAACTGTAGCAAAAGCTTTAGTCGTATTGTCTCAAGACTCGATTCTGAAGATTGATTAAACTGGTTTGTAAATTGAATTGCCATTATCCGGTCGTAACATTTGACCTCCTCCCGGCACAGGGGACAGCTTGTGGCCTTGGTCAACCATGTCCTCAGGCAGCCTTGGTGGAAAGCGTGGCCGCAGTGGAGCAGCGAGACGGACGAGGTGGCATCGACGCAGACAGTATCTATCAAATCCAGACATATAGAGCACTCTTTAATATACGACATTGCTATTGATTATAATACGCTACAAAACAATATAACAATTTAGAAAATGAAAAATTAAAAGTTTCTAACCGAGTTTGCCAGCAAGTGTACAGGTTTCATCAGTTGATCAGTGCTAAATTATTAAACCTGATCTCCCGAACTCATTTCAACAGGATGAACGTGATAAAAAAATCAACGATATATATATATATATATATATATATATATATATATATGAATGTTTGTATGTATGTTTGTATGTATGTAAGTAAGTATGTATGTATGTATGTATGTATGTATGTATGTATGTATGTATGTATGTATGTATGTATGTATGTATGTATGTATGTATGTATATATATATGTATGTTATTTATGCATTGCTACACCATTAATACGATCGTAATGAAACTTTCACACAACCTGAGAGTCAAGGGGAATCAAATATAGAGTAAAAAATTTGAAATCCATCACAAAATAAGCAGAGCGAGCGGGAACTATATATATATATATATATATATATATATATATATATATATATATATATATATATATATATATATATATATATATATATATATATATATATATATATATATATATATATATATATATATATATATATATATAAATGAATGTTTGTATGTATGTATGTATGTATGTATGTATGTATGTATGTATGTATGTATGTATGTATGTATGTCCTTTATGCATTGCTACACCATTCATCCGATCGTAATGAAATTTTCACACAACCTGAGAGTCAAGGGGAATCAAATATAGAGTAAAAAATTTGAAATCCGTCACAAAATAAGCAGAGCGAGCGGGAACTATATATATATATAAATATATATATATATATATATATATATATATATATATATATATATATATATATATATATATATATATATATATATATATATATATATATAAATGAATGTTTGTTTGTATGTATGTATGTATGTATGTATGTATGTATGTATGTATGTATGTATGTATGTATGTCCTTTATGCATTGCTACACCATTCATCCGATCGTAATGAAATTTTCACACAACCTTGAGAGTCAAGGGGAATCAAATATAGAGAAAACAAATTTGAAATCCGTCACAAAATAAGCGGAGCGGGTGAGCGAGCGGGAACTATATACATATATATACACATACATATATAAATGAGCGAAAACGGGAAGCTAACTGAGAGCAAAAGATAGAGCGGGAAAGGGAAAGCGACCGGGAGGCATATTTCTAAATGGTAGTATGCGGCAATAGAGAGAGGTCGACTAGCAGGCTAAGAGGGGCGTGGTTTAAGGCTAGACGTAAATCGCACTCAATTCCACATTTTCAATGATATGTTATTGATATTAATAAAAAGTGTCGCAAATAATATGAATTGTTGATTTAGTTAGTTCAAAGTTAGTTTGAGTAAATTAGAATAAAACTTACTTATAATTCGTAAAATGCCTTGACTTCACATTCATGTTATTATTACTATTAACATGATTACCCACTAGTAAAACTGTTTTTTTAAAGCCCTTTTCATCCATTTGAAATGACGAGAATTTTAATCTAAGAAATTATGTTAAAAAATAGATAAATAATAAAACAATCATAATTAACTATGGCCATTTCCAGCAATATAAAGCCATCTACAGAACCCTATGTTAAAACAATAAATTAAATATTATAAAAGTTGAAATAGTTGAGTTAAATATCAGAAATAATTATAAGTTTTGTAAGTAATTATAAGTTTTGTTTAGACAGAGACATTGAATAGGAACTAAGCTGAAGCGACTTCACTTAACAAACGACTCGCTTCTACATCTCTTGTGTTAGAAATAATTTGAAGGTACAAAACAAACTATACTGGTTAAAAATCACCAATCAATTCGAAACATTAGATTTTTAAACCATTTGAAACCTCTGCTTCCTGCTGCACTACTACCCCTGCGCTGTTTGTGAATTTTTATTTATTTATTCGTGTTTTAAGAAAAGACCTGACAGAACGCAGGAAATCATAAAAAAATAAGCAGAAAAACAAGAAATTAAAAGAAAGTCTGTCTAGTCTATAACGAACATTCAATATTCCGCTAATTATAATGACTGGCAATAGTTAATTTTAGACAATAATAATAGAATAACGTTATTGAATCAGCTAATAGAATTGAAAGAAGTTAGGTTAGTAAGAGTCATAGAAGAGCATTCTAATAATAAAGTTACAAGCAAAACTAGCAGAGTGATGTTGCATTGAAGGGAGTACAAAATCATGTTTCCTCTTGCGAAGAATATGACCATGATTTATCATTACGTGGTCATACTCATTTGTAAACATTTCACTTTCATTCACACTGACATAATCTAAATGGCCATATTCTCAGGTGAGACATTCTTCTTGCTTGACCAGCGAATTGCTTGATGTCACAAGTGTCTACCAACCCGTGGGTAGTCATAGACACCTTTCACTCTTCCCCATCAGCAGTTTTTTCATAAACTGTTTGAGTTTTAACTTCGAACCCTTTACCAGGAGGTGTAATTTCTGCCGGTATAACACTTTGGAAAGAAAGCAAGGAGCTAAATCTGGCTCTTGTTTAATGCCTTTCACAGAACTAATATTGTTTGTTTCTTGTTCCTAATGTTCATTCTTGCTAAATCTTGTCAAGAAACATAATCTTTTTGTTAAAAGAATGAGGTAATGTAAATAAGCCAAAGTTGAGGCTCTTTGACATTGGCTGGCAAGTTGGTAAGCTCCGCCTCCATGCCAATTACGAACAACTTATATATAGTCTGAAAGTGCGCGAAAAATCTGTTTGTTGTGAGGTCACGCCGTTATTGTTGCAGTAAATCTATCGTGTTTTGTCTGCATTTGCTAACATCTAACGAGTTTAGTTCATTCTCATTGTGTTATAATAATCAGTTAAATTCGTTGTGTTATAATAATCAGTTAGATTTTTTTATCGAAACTTTTTTACAATATGAAGAGCAGTTAGATAAAATTAGAGCCGATAATTTAGCAGATATGTGGTTGGACAGTTTACTAATATATGGGAAGTTTTGAAAGAAATTAAAAGTAATCTGGCTCTTCTTGTCAGTCCGCCAACGACAGCAGTTAATACGGCAGTTCCGGAAAACGTTCATTTCCCCATGCACGTACTCCATGGTACAATTTGACCAGTTGGATTCAAAATTAGAATCTAAAAAATTATTTGATGCTCTGGTAAGTCAATTACAGCATGTACTTAGATATCTAAAATTTTTGTATTAGGTTATCACTATCATAAATTCAAACATTTGTATAGGTGATTGACTTACAAAAGCTTGGGGGAGACACAATGGCAGAGGCGTGTCGTAGGCTGCTCCGGTACACCATGGATGATGGGCTGGCTGAAAAGTTCAATTGGAAAGGGAGTGGTGGTAAAAGAAAAATGGAAAGCACCTTTTTCAAAGAACTTATCATTAGTTAGCTTAACTAAACTATTAGCAAAGTCATTTTAAAAATAACAACTATTTTTTTAAACTATTTCTCAGAAACTCTCCAAACCAATAGACGCTTCCACGATTCGTCAGCCAAGGAAATTGAGGTTGTGACAAAGAACTGTATAAAGTTTGCACATGAGAGGCTGAACCGCAAGGAGAAGAAATGACATTTATATAGAGCTCAAAAGACTTTCTTTAAATAAACTTTTTTATAAATTTGCAAATATTGTTTCAGTTTTGTCTATTGATGAACGTATTTGAAGTGATAATAATTTGCATGAGCAAATAATAGAGGAGGTTTCTAAAGCGTTACATTGTAAACGTTTCTAAAACGTTACACAGGAAACGTTTCTAAAACGTTACACGGAAACGTTTCTAAAACGTTACACGGGAAACGTTTCTAAAACGTTACACGGGAAACGTTTCTAAAACGTTACACGGGAAACGTTTCTAAAACGTTACTCAGGAAACGTTTCTTTAACGCACAGCCGATGAGCAAAACAACCGAAAAGAAACGCGTTTCTTGTAACCGAAAATGAACGGTTAAGAAACGTTACAAAGTGGTTACAATGTTTACTGGGTAACCCTCTACCGCATAGCGATGCCGATTGGCATCATTACTTCCATGCTTTCTCAGAAATTTGTACTGTGCCAAACAACATCACTGTTTGTATTTCTGGGTAACAAATACCATAAAATACTAGAATTTCGGTACTTTTCATATATTTCAATTGATGTACTATTTTTTTATGGTCTGGAAAGTCCGTGCAAAAATCAAAAAAATTAGAGTTTTTTTAGTATTTTTATTAGTGTCTGTGTTTATGTCTAAATAAAAATTTAATTATAGTCAAATAGATGTTTTATGTGTTTTCGTGATCAAATTTATTTCGTAGTGCTAGAATAAACGGCGATTATGCAATTGATGTTCAAATATGTGATGCCAAACGGCATCGTCATGCACTTTGTAGTGAGTCTCACAGCTGAAACGCGCAGGCAAATTACGCCAATGTATCTCTAGCCAATAAATTGGCCACGTAACAAAAAGGGTTTACAAGAAAATGAAAATCTCGAATTTACTGGGTCAATTTTATAAACAGTTACAACATTGAACTTGTAAAAAAACATTGCTTTGATGAAGCCTATAAATACCCCTATTTTCAAGTCATATTCCTTTCGAAAGTGATGATAGTCGTTTGTCGTCAGATAATGAGTGTGAAGACGACTATAATCCACATTTAGAAATGGATGAGAGCTCCGAAGGATGCAGCAACGTTGAACAACAGAAGTTTCAGTTTCTCCAGCTCGATAGTACTTCGACAGATGATGAGAAAACCAGCCTACCTGCAACTAGTACCGGTATATCGAACACAAACAAAACTAAAGTGAAACGCAGACTTCTGTGAAAAACGACAGTTAGGCGTATACCTTTCTCTGGCAATGAAAGTCTAGATCCTCATATCCTAGAATTGAAAACTCCAATTCAGTTTTTTAGGATGGTTTTTCCAGTTACACTGGAACAGCATATTGTTGAACAAACGTGGACCACCGAAAGACTGTGCTGCCGTTTTCCTGGATGCAATGGACAATCCCGTGTTTCATGTGAAAAATGTCAACAAGTCTATGCTTCACAAAAGACAAAAACTGTTTCAAGCGTTTTCACACAGAGTAACAGTAATTTATTCGGGTCACTATATTTATGTATTTGTTTACTTTTTTACAATAAAAAAGTCTTTGAATTTGCGTATTTTATATTACAGAGTTTACATTTTGAGAGTTTAACTTTTATGTTGTTGTTTATCTGGATAGACATATGCACAATGGTAAAAATATTCTAGATCTTGCCTACCCATTGAAAATGTATATATAGGTTACGTGGTGCATGAAGATGCCGATTGGCACACTTCAAATTTTCATCATTTTATCACCTTTATTGAAAAATAATTAAAAAAAAATAATTTTCCCTTAAAGTATAACTTGATACCAATGGAAAAAATTTTTTTTTTAAAAATCAAATTACATTTTTTTTATTCATGCAGTAGTTTCTTTTTAGACGCAAATTACACGTTACTTTTCCGTTACATTGGAAACGTTACAGAAACGTTTCTTTTTAGTCGCAAATTACATGTTACTTTTACGTTACATTGGAAACGTTGCAGAAACGTTTCTTTTTAGTTGCTTTGGGCCAGGTAACCTTTTCATAACCAGGTAACTGAAAAGTAACGGACAAGAAACGTTACAAAATGGTTACCATGTTTACTGGGTAATACGCTATTGACTGATGAAACACATTGAAACTTAAGTTGAAACCACAAAAAGAAAAAGCGACCATATTATATGTAGCTGATTTAATATTGCTGGTTTTATATGTTATATATAATAACATATATAAAACCAGTTGGTCTCTCTGTTCTATAGCTTTTTAGTGCCACATTGAGAATAGCAATCATAAATATTTAAAGAAAAGCGTTCAGCCACGCCCCTCTTAGCCTACTAATCGACCTCTCTGTATTGCCGCATACTACCATTTAGAAATATGCGACCGGGAGCGGAAAAGCGACCGGGAACGGGAAAGCGGAGAAGGAAACGGGAGCGAGAGAGACAAACATTAGAAAAACCTTTAAAAACCCCGGGCAACGCCGGGTGCCCCCGCTAGTATATATATATATATATATATATATATATATATATATATATATATATATATATATATATATATATATATATATATATATATATATATATATATATATATATATTAAGTTTAAGTTTAAGTTTATTTGGATTTCAAGCGCCCTTTTGTGTAACACCTCAGGGCTCCTTTTAAAATAAAATCAACAAAACAAAACAATAAAAATAAAGCAAAAAAATAATATAAAACACAAAAATCAGCATGTCAGGAAAAATGAAATAATTTCTCTCTGATCATCAATTTGGATAGGATTTCGCAAACAGAAATGTCTTTAGCTCGGCCTTGAATAAACTCAATGTAGTGGCTTCTCGGATGCTGGCAGGCAACATGTTCCATGTTGCCGGTCCTGCTATACTGAAGGCTCGACTGCCGTAAGTTTTTGTTCGAGTTATGGGAACAACTAGATCACCACGACTAGCAGATCTGTGACGAGATAAGTAAGAATTTTTATCAGACACAGTGACACACAGCTCTTGCAAATATGAGGGGGCTTCGCCATGGAGCGCCTTGTAGACAGTCCCAATTTTGAAAGTAATTCGCTCAGAGATACGCAGCCACCGGAGTTCAGTTTTCATTATTGCAGTCACATGATCATGTTTCTTTAGTCCACCAAAAAGACGAGCAGCTGCATTTTGAATACGTTGAATCTTTCCAACAGCACTAAGAGGTAAGCCTGTTAATAGAGAGTTGCAGTAGTCAAGTCTACTTACAACAAACGAATGCAGCAGGAGACGTGTTGCTTCACTTGTCAGAGACCTTCGTATGGTTCTAAGTTGTCGTAGTTGGAAAAAACAGGTTTTTGACAGTTTAGATATATGATCTTTCATGGAAAGCTCAGAATCGACATATACACCTAAGTTTCGAACAACTTCTGTGGGGGCAACCAAAGCCCCAGCAACTAACAAGGCTTTTGCTTTACTCTGTTGCAACTTTGATCTTGCACCTATCCAGATTAATTCAGTCTTATCGCCATTCAGTTTTAGACGATTAGAAGCCATCCACTGTTCAATGTTCTCTATGCAGGGCAATAAGCGAAGGTGAACATTCTCCGCATCATCAACAGAGCAGTGAACATATGTTTGGGTGTCGTTGGCATAGCAGTGTCCCTCGAGTCCAGAACGATGAATAATTTCAAGTAAATCAGTGGTGTACAATAGAAAGAGTAGTGGGCCCAAGACTGATCCCTGGGGAACTCCACTACTAAGCGACACGGACAATGACAAGTTCCCACCCACACTAACCCGTTGCGTGCGGTTAGTTAAATATGAAATAATCCATTTTAAGACAACTCCACAGATGCCATGAGTTTTTTCAAGCCTCTCAATAAGGATTCCATGGTCAACAGTATCAAATGCGGCACTCAGATCTAAGAGACTCAGTAGCGACACCTTACCACTATCAGTAGCAACTGCCAGATCATTCACTACTTTGAGTAGTGCAGATTCTGTAGAGTAAAACCGGCGATACGCAGATTGGTTCGATGGGAGACTGCCAGAAAGACCTAGATGTACATTCAATCGTTTAGCAACAATCCGCTCTACCAGTTTTGACATAAAGGTCAGGTTAGAGACTGGTCGATAGCTCTTCATGTCAGCAGGGTCAAGTCCGTCTTTTTTAATAAGCGGAGTCACAAGTGCTGACTTCTGACTAGCAGGAAAATATCCTTCTTGTAAAGATCGAGTGCACATCAAAGCGACAAAAGATGCAATGTGGACACAACATTTTTTAATAATCCAAGTAGGGGATGGATCCAGTGAACAATATTTGTTCGGAGCAGCCATTATCAATTTTATTATCTCATCAGTCGTGACTGGTTGGAATTCATCCATGAACAACGTGCTGGTCAAAAGTATAGATGGTGGCTTTGCAAGCGCTGTATGTGTTCTAACTTGCTCTACCTTGTCTTGAAAAAACCTCACAAACTGGTCTGGAGTAATAGAAGAGCTCACATTAGATGAAGACTTTTCTTTACCAAGAAGTGTTGACAAATTACTCCAGAGCTTTTTTGGAGCTTTCTGATTAACGGCAATCCTGGCTTCCCAGTATTCATGCTCTTTTCTCTGGAACAAATATCGCATGGTCCGCAAGCCGTCAATCCATATAGATTTACTCGCCGTTGTGTATATATATATATATATGGCCAGTTTTGGTTAACATTATTGCCTATCGCCAAAGCCGTATTTTAAATTAAAATTATGTACCTACAGGATAGCAAAGAAAATTTTAAACACATAATAACTGACCCACTACCAAAACTTGACAAAAACAAAAAACACACGTAGTAAAACCGAGATTTAAAAAAAATCAAAATTTCTCAACGTAGTCAATAGCGAACGACGTCTAGTGGAAGAATCTTCATTGCCCATGTACGTAGTATTTAAAAAAACTTTATTTTTGCGAAGGTCATCATCAACGGTGGTGATATTACAAACAGCTGCAAAATATCTAACAATCGCCGAATCTACATCCGTCACAGAGTTGTGATCCACCACAAAACATCCACAAACTGTCACAGCCGGCAATGTCCACACGATCAAGCTATGACAGGAACTTCTTTAAGGCACTACCTGGTCTTGGTTAAACAGAAGAATTGGAGCACGATCATCGTAATATCAACTTTTATAAGAAACTAGGGACTTCTGCGCCCGGAAACAAAACACAAAATCTGGGCTCCTAGATAACCAATTTTCAAGGTACAGCAAAATAATAATAAAACTTTTGCTCACTGAAAATGTACTGCGCAGCGCTTCACCCGGAGACCGCTGTCAGCCCCCTGCTTATGTCTCTGGCGAGGTTACCCTGGGTTTTTAGAGGTTTATCTATCGTTTTTCTCTCTCTCGCACCCGTTTCCTTCTCGCTTCCTCTCCCTTTCCCAACCCCGCTCTTTCATTTCTTTTTCTCACTCCTAGTTGCTTGAAACCTTCAAACTTAGGTATATGTCACGTTTTTTGGGTGCACTTCCTCCAGTCGTTAATGCTCTGCACTAACAGCAGTTATGGTCAAACAAAAAGCTGGCCAAAAGTTTATAAAACCTGTTTGTAAAATAGTGGAATTATTTCGATAATGATGCAGCTCATTGAAGGCGCAACACAATACAAAATAAGATTTATAATGCACCCAAAGTCGTGCAGTTCCTCAACGTCTCCTAATAAAAAAAACTGCTTAAAAAGATGTCTTTAGCTCAATTTTAAATTGTTTAATGTCTATAGAATGTCGAACATGCACAAGCAAGCTGTTCCATTTAACTGGACCTGAGATGACAGAAGCTCTGTTAGCAAATTGGAGTCGAGACGGAATGGAGATGAAATCATTCTTGCTAGCATAACACAGACGACGCCTTGCAGGGAGCGACGACAGTAGTCTTCAGAAGCCTCGAGTTCCAGTTATCTAAACCAGAAACCAGTGATTCTTGTCCTTTTATGGGATTGACAAACTGAGAACATCCACAACGTTTTACAACATACCAAATAAAAATAGATTGTATAGCTGAAAATTATAAATTTTTTACATATTTTTTCAACATGATGATCTAGCTTGTTTATAACTACTAACTACATCTCATGAATTGTGACTCTAAAGTCATTTAGCATCTTCAGTTACAGAGCTTAATTTAACAAAACCAAACTCTGTAAAGTGTCACTTGATTTTGTTTGTTGGGTTGTCATTTTCTTTTTCTAGCTACCTATTTGAAAAAATATGGCTAAAAATATAATTTTATAACAATGAAAACTAAGCTTGTAAACTCATTTTTCTTACCATACATCAAACAAAAACGCAAAAACCAAAAGAAATCTGTAGAACCCAAAATTGTCAATACAGCAATGGACCAAATCGAGTTTGTCCAAAAGGGACATGGGAAAAAATTTAAAAACCACTGGCAATTCACCTAGGGCACGAAGTAACAGTTGGCATTATGTTGCTTCATCTTCAAATATTAGTTTTTATTAATTTGAACTAACGTCATTTGAAGTCTGTTTTAGACATTTATTCTGTTTTACATGTTTATGAAACGTGTTATTTAACTTGAACAGAATGAATAAAACATGTTACATATTATCCATATATTAATGAATAAATCTTTAATTTCATGAATGAAATATTTAATCATAGTCAATTATAAGTTTGTGCATTTACCAAATTCTTATAATGGACCTAATCATGTTTTCATTAAAGTTATTTAATATGTATATCCTGTATTATACATCATTTCACTACAAAGAAGTCAGTAAGGTAGGTATGTGAGTATCTATAAACACTTAACTGAAAAGAAATTCCCACTCAACCCATTTCGGACCCCCTCCTTTCACTAGTTCTGCATCAGCCCCATCCATTTATGCATGCAGTACAGCATCGTCCTTCACTGTTAATGAAGTTTTTCTGCAAAAACACGCCCTCCAGTTTCAATCTGAGTATGTGTGGAGTTGCTGATCACATTTCCTGCAAGTGGCCATAGCATTAAAAATTTTAATTTCTTACAAGCCAAATAAGAAACCCAACTTGGAAATACATTTAGTCTTTATTCTTAATTAACAAAATCATATTAAATATTTTCTTAATATATAAATACATTTAGTCTTTATTCATTCTTAAATAACAAAATTATATTAAATATGTACATATTTTACATTATTTACAATTCACTGTCCTTCAATATTCTTCCAGTTGATGGCTGCTCTCATAAACTATCGCACCACAACTGTTACTTTAGGCATCACACGAAGCAGGAGTTGTATCAACGGTGTCCAACCAGTCGATCCAAGGGTCCAAGGGTTATCTAAATAATAAAATAATGTTTAAGAATATGACACAGCACAATTCAATATTATACCATACCACACAGAAATATACAATACGATAACACAAATCATAACGAAACTAACCATGTTCGACTTCCACTGAGTCGTTTTCGGAAATCATAAAGCTGCCACAGCCTGAGAACACTCATTTTCACTGTCATATTTAATCAGTTCAGAGCCACTGTAACGACGATTATAACAATGATTATGGTAGTTGTAAGGACGAGACCTGAAGCGCTTTTCTGGAAAATTTGGTCTTAAAGCCCTATTGTCATACCTTCTTTGCTGTCGAAGACATTCTTTTACCGGTTGATTTTGGTTGCTTTGGGCTAAGGCTAAGGACTTCCACTTCTCAAGTTCCGCATCTTTTTGACTGAAAAACAAGCATTTTGTATTAGCATTCATAACAAAGGCTTTTAAAACTGTATTTCTTCAATATATTTGGAAACACTTTACCACCAGTAACCTCGGAATTGGAACTCACTCTTTGACGAGCTTATTCCTGTTTCCTAAAAATTGCAACAAGTTGTCTAGAAAAGTGAGGCAATGTTGGACAAAACTAAGCAACCAAATTACAAAATAAACGCAAATTAAAAACAAGAAAATTGCAACTTACTTTAGACGTTCTTTAAGTTTTTCTATATCCTGACACGCGTTGTTGTACACAGCTTTGAGAAAGGATTCGCTGTTTGGGTCGAACGTTTCAAAACGGTTCATGATCACAATGGTAGACACTGAATCCCAGCTTGAGATAGGTTCTCGACAAACCGGACATGTTGGCGATTGGTGTGCCCACGTCTCGAGACAATCTGTGTGGTAACCATGGCCGCAACTTGTAAGCGAAATACCAGATTTATTATCACCAACAATAGCTTGGCAGCAAATGACGCAATTTTTCAGGAAAGACATTTTTAAACAGCAAATATAATAACCAAAAGAACAGACTAATCAGACACTTCGAGCACCTACCAGAGACAATGCTGAAAACGGAAGATATGACGATACAACCAAAATTTGGCCACGACTGTCCATAGAATAGAACAACGAATGGAAATACCAAAGATTATAATTTTTTATAATAAAATTATAATTTAATTATTAAGACAATTTAAATTTAAATATTTAGAAAATTGTTTTTTTAAATAAAATAAATGTAACAATTATTAATAAATAAATCATAACATTTTGATTTCTCTTTCAGGCTACCATCCCAAAGTTAAACTTATAAATGGTCTATAAGTCTGTTACAAAATTTACTTTACTTTACTTTGTTGAACATTCAGAGGCGCAGCCAGCCTCTCGGGCCTCCCCCGAAACCTGCCAATGTTGATGTTGAAGTGACGCGTGTTCCCGTGTTTTGGAAACATATTTGAGTTAACAATTATTTTGCAAATTAAATATTTAATAAGTTATCAAAAATGTTAGGGTCTGAGTTATCCATGGGTCCAATTTTGAAGACCCGACCCACCAGAATATCTGACACGACCCACTTGTTTTTTACCCGACTAATTTAATTGCCCCAAATGAGCGAGCGAATCTGCATTCAACATCTGCTTCCAAAGTTTCTTTACCAATAATTAAGGATCTTTCATTAACTTAGAGGAAACACTCAAGTAGGCCTACTGCGCCAGAGACCTTGGTTCTATATCTGCTGTTCGATGTGATTATTTCCGATGGAAAGCCAAATGATCGAATGTTCGATTAGCAGAGCGGGCACATACCGCAGTTGATGTTCTGCAACATTGTCAAGATTCCATCTACCCACAAATAAATACGCTACTGATTCTCCTAAAATTTTTAGCGTATAAATAGTAAATGTAGGTATAGTAAATAATTTAATTACGCAAATAATAAATGAAGTAATAATAAATTAATTCTTCTTCACGTTGGACCTTTAAATTCTTTCGCGACAGCTCACTTTTTGTACCTCAAAAATGGGAGAAAAGTATGTTGAAGCATGAGATGTTTGTGCGGGCATTTGTATAGGTAGGCGGACCCCTTATTTTACGGTGAAGTGGTATTTCTGAACAGCGTCACTGAATCTCCTGTACAATGTCATTGAGCCCCTTAAATTTATTTATACTTTCTGAAAAGTGGCTCCGACTACCTACTCCCCTCCCCGGTTATCAGGATTTTTGGGAGCAAGAAGTAAAAGAGGGTTTGGAAAAAAGTGAAATTTTTAGAAAAATTGGTAGGCCCTCAGAAGATGTTTCCCCCTCTAATAGCCTTTGCTGAAATGACGTCCTTGTCTGGTTCTTTTTTTTGAAATTCTCTTCTACTTTCTCTTCAGGAGCGTCAGTTCAGATCTTTTTGGAGGAGAGGCAAATTTTTTTCAACGCCCAAAAATATAATTCTTCTACTATTAGCTAATACTTCAATTTTGTATCCAAAAATAACTGGTTACCGTGGGAGGGGTAGAGTAATCGAAACCAGCGGTGGATCCGGGTAACTCCTGCTAGTAATAATTATCTATATATATAAAAATGAATGTTTGTATGTATATATGTTAATGGCGTTTATGCATTGCTACACCATTCATCCGATCGTAATGAAAATTTCACACAACCTTGAAAGTCAAGAGGAATCAAATATAGAGAAAAATTTTTTGAAATCCGTCACAAAATGAGCGGAGCGGAGCGGGTGAGCGAGCGGGAACTATATATATATGTATGTGCGTATGTATGTGTGTATGTATGTATGTGTATGTGCATGTATGTGTGTCTGTGTGTGTGTTTATGTATGTACTAGCGGAGATAACCGGCATTGCCCGGGTTTTTTAGAGGTTTTTCTAATGTTTGTCTCTTTCTCTCCCGTTTCCTTTCCCACCTGCTTTCCCACTCCTGTTCGCTTTCCCGCTCCCGGTCGCTTTCCCGCTCCCGGTCGCTTTCCCGCTCCCGGTCGCTTTCCCGCTCCCGGTCGCTTTCCCGCTCCCGGTCGTTTTCCCGTTCTTGGTCGCTGTCCCGTTCCCGCTCACGTTTGCTCTCCCATTCCCGCTCACGCTTGCTTTTCCGTTCCCGCTCGCTGTCCGTTCCGGGTCGCTTTCCCGTTTCTATAATAGACAAACTAACCCACAAACATTCATATATATTTATAGTCTTAGCAAATCTATTTTACGTTTTATAGGCTAACAGAAGTTATGAAAGAATGGAAAAGAGAAAATGAGCGTGAACGGGAACGGGAACGGGAGAGCAACCGTGACCGGGAATGGGAGAGCAAGCATGACCGGGAACGGGAGAGCAAGCGTGAGCGGGAACGGGAAAGCGATCGGGAACGGGAAAGCGACCGGGAACGGGAAAGCGACCGGGAACGGGAAAGCGACCGGGAACGGGAAAGCGACCGGGAACGGGAAAGCGACCGGGAACGGGAAAGCGACCGGGAACGCGGAAAGCGACCGGGAACGCGGAAAGCGACTGGAATCGGGAGAGCAAGCTTGGAAGGAAACGCGAGCAAGAGAGAAAATCGATAACAAAACTTCTGAGCGGGAAAGCGACCGGGAGCTGGAAAACGACCGAGAGCGGAAAAGCGACCGGGAGCTGGAAAACGACCGAGAGCGGAAAAGCGACCGGGAACGCGACGAAAACGGGAAATTGGAGAAGGAAACGGGAGCCATAGAGACAAACATTAGAAAAACCTCTAAAAACCCCGGGCAACGCCGGGTAACTCCGCTAGTTATTATTATAAATTTGTAAACCAAAATTTATTACAGCTGATTTATTGTAGTTGTGGAGTTCAGGGAAGTGCTTCAGAGTAAAAACAAAATTCAGATTTGTAGTCACTTGTAATCTTTGGAGCTCTTGTTTATATTTATTTTTATTTTGCGACATTCTTATTTGTGATAACTGTGATCTGTGCTTTATTTATTACAATTTATTATTATCTTCTGTTTTAGCAATTTTAATTTTTTGACAGTGGTTTGACTATGCGGTAAAAATAAAAGTTTTTCTGTAATAATTAGCAATTTTAATAGGGTTGTCAAGAAGTTGTACATTGTAAACTTGTAAACTATGTAAACTATTCTATTGTAAAGTGAAAGTGTAATGTAAAATAAATCTAAAAAAATGTGTTTTAAATGTAATCTTTCTGTGAGAATAGTGGTATAACCATAAAATCCTGATATACGTAAGGTTCTACTGTATCAGTAATATTTAATTGGATTATACCCCGGATTCTACTATTTTACCTAGAACAGCTCTAGATTCTAGAGTCTACTCAACTTTAAATAAACATATTCTTTTACTTCATGAAAATGAAATGAAACAATAAAGAAAAGATAAGATATTTTAAAAGGGAAAATTATTGAAGATAATTCATAAAAAGAATATGTTAAAGTGGTTTTTCAACATTTAAAAAAGACTAATAGAATTTTAAAGTAATTAAATAGTGAAATTGTAGTCTCCATCAAGATGTTGACTGTATTGCTGATATCAGAAAATTATTGTTTTTTTTTTTTTTGCAGAAAATGTCTGTTGGTAGTGGCAAGAAACCTCTTCACATAGCAAAAAGTATGAAAGAACTCAATCAACATGCGAACACGCCTACTGATAAAAAAAATCCGAGGATGTTAGTTTTTTTAAATTTATGTACTTTTTTAGGCTGGCAAATTAACTGCAATATGCTTAGGGCAGGAAATGTCATTAAAATTATCTCCTACTGAAGAAGTTATAGAGTGGGTTGAGAGTAATTCGTATATCAGGATATGAGACATGTAGTGAAATTAGCCAATCTGAAAAAATGTGAGGATCGCTTGTGAAGGGTACCACTGTATTGTATAACTGTAGTTTAGGTCAATTATTTTACAGTTGAATAATCATGTGTATTGAAGAAAACATTTTGCAGTAGTGGTGCGGCTCTAAATATATATTCTCTTAAAATTTCAGACTTGTCAAGTCAACTCAATTACTTCTGAAACACGCAAGTGAAAGTTTATTGGATGGAGATGAAGAAAAGGCTTATGTTCTTTATATGAGGTTCTTCAATGTTGTCACTTGCATCAAAAAGTCAAAGGAATACAAAGATGACAAGGCAGTCTTATTTTTTTATATTTATTTTATTTCCTTAAACATCACATAATTATTTTGCAATGGATATTTAAATTTAATAATCAATTAAATTAATAAACTTAACAAATCTTCTACATTTAACGTCATAGTTTAATGTTTTTATAAAAATTATTTTTAAGGAATTTTACGGTTTCGATTTCTTCTAAACCCTTTGAAGAGATTCTATTTCTGAGTGACATGATCTGAATCTCCCTTTTTTAATTACACAAACTGTTATTCTGTGCTATGCAGAAGTTGCTCATAAATGTTTGTCTATTGTGTTTTATATAAGTTTTTGGAAAATTTTTGTAGAAATATTATGATGGACTCATTGGAGAGAAAAACTGCAAGCTGGCCATTGAAAAGGCAGAAGGACTTTGTGAAACTCTGAAAATGAGGTTCATTTTTTGTAACATACAGATAGAAAAATTTAAAAATCTATATACTTTTAATGAGCTAGTTTACTATATTTAAAGTAAAACTTTGATGTATGTCTTTGTGAAAGTTTTTTTTTGGTATTTATTAAAGATATGATGAGCTAGAAGCACTTGCCTTGAGCAAACGTTTGGATTCTATTGGTGCAGAAGTGTCTGATCAGGTCAAGGACACGTTGGAGACTGCAGATAAGACGAAAATAGTCGCGCCTTTGGCTGCAGTCACTGAATCTCCAGACACCTCTGTAAAAGCACTTGAGACATTATTAATGGGTTTGTTTTGTTTTTATATAAAATAAAAGTTTATATAAAGTAAAAGTTTATATAAAATAAAAGTTTATATAAAATAAAAGTTTATATAAAATAAAAGTTTATATAAAATAAAAGTTTATATAAAATAAAAGTTTATATAAAATAAAAGTTTATATAAAATAAAAGTTTATATAAAATAAAAGTTTATATAAAATAAAAGTTTATATAAAATAAAAGTTTATATAAAATAAAAGTTTATATAAAATAAAAGTTTATATAAAATAAAAGTTTATATAAAGTAAATGTCCTGAAGAGTGAACAGCCTCAGTGAAGTGTCTGCTTCTGTTCAAGCAACATAAATAACAATTAATGAAAAATGTATGCCACTTGCCATTGATTAAAAAGAAATGTAAAAATAATATTTTAGATGTGGAAAATCGTGTTGATTCTTAATGGTTGCTTAACGATGGTTAACTTCACGAGTTAGAAATTATGACTTTCAATGAATCTTATGACAGTGACAAATGAACGCATAGAAAATATTAATTGTAATTCTGAAATTTGATCCAGACGTCTCTGCTCCAGCGGGCTGGGTGAGGGCAACAAAATTATACGAGTGGTTCTGTGACTCATCACTTTCTGTCCTTTTTCTCGATACAAGAAAGAGCGAGTTATTTTCGGACTCTCACGTTGTAAAGATGGACCATGTCGTCAATGTTCCAGATGTCCATCCAGGGTATGTTTTTGATTGTGCTTATTTTAAAAACAATTCTTTAATGCTGATGATCTCAATTTAGCATTGCTGATATGTAATAAAAATCTAATAATAGTTGCTAAAATTTGGTGTGTATAATACAAATTTACAATATTAAGTAATTTTGTTCGTTGATATTTGATGGAGATGTCGGAAAACATTTTTTTAAAAAGCTGCGAAAAAGTTTAACTTAAGTTATTTAGTTAAAAGTTAATAAAAGTTTAACGAAAAAAATTAGTATGTGCCTATCTCTGGCTGTAGCTTTTCAACTATAATTTAAATGGAAGTTTATTTTCTGAGAGTTTAATTTAGGACAAGAAAAATTATCATTTTATTAATTTGTTTCTCATTGCTGCTCTCCTCACCAGTTCCACTGCAAAAAACATCGAGGTCAAACTGACAGGTCGTGACCTCTCGTGCTGGAAGAAAAGAAGCAGCTACGATGTCATTGTGATTGCTGACCTCGAGACAGATGACAAGAATTTTAATGAGAAAAACTCAACTCTTGCCAGTGTTAAAGCTGCTCTAGTAGAAGTAAGGAATTATTGCTACTTTATGCTTTACTTATTATTAACAAGAAATTTAAGCACTTTGTTTGTGTGTGTTCTGCTGAGATTGTGGCATATGTTTTGTAGTACAGTACGACCTCGCTTATACGACTTCCCGTTCTGCGACTTTTCTGCTTAGACTGCCTAAAAATTAATCACGGATCAAATTTCCCTATCTCTTCCGTATTAATTTGTTTCCCATATGCGGCTTACTCTGTAACACAACCAACGACCTTGTTTCTCTGACATTATTTGTATATTTAACTCCATTATGCTGCCTGCAGTAGATCAAAGCACATGAAATTGCAATTAAATTTAATAAAAACCAGTGGGGGTTTTGTTATTTTTTTGTTCCTCTGAACTGTTTGCTCTTCAGTAGCCAATCAACTACTGAAATAGCTTTGCACCGGCAATACGGTACGTAGGTCTTAAACGTCCACTCTCTAGTATCCGCTTTAGATGACGTTTACTGTACGCTTTTTTATACATATCACAATTTCGATTGGCTGTAAATTCTGATTAGTTGTGCGACTCTACTCAAGTCCATCTATTCAGCAGTCTTTCTAATTCGGCTGTAAATGTCATATGAATTTATTTTACATCACATTGTGAGGTTTCTTATAATTAAACAATGTAAAATAAGCGAAAGGTTCTGACTGTAGAAGAACGTGCAGCTGTATGTAATAAAGAGGAATATAAAAGAAAAACTGTAATAAACATAGCTAAATAAATTGGCATAGGCAAGACTCAAGTCCAAAATGTGATCGGAGATAAGGATAACATTTTTCACGATGGGATAGTGGCTGGTCCTCTGACAACAAAATTCCATCTGCCATATGTTAGTGTTCATATAGTGAAGTAAATGACAATCTTTTCGAGTTGTTTTTTGATGGTCGAAATTTGTTGATGGATGTAAAATTACTTCAAGAGAAGGCTCTTCTTTTTCTTGTGCGACCGATTTTATGTAGCAAGAGAGAAGTCACATAAGATAGGTTGTAACTGTAACTGGGAGGTTGAATATTTAAAGGAATTCTGTTCATTTTTGTTATGACATTTATTTGTTACTAATTTATTAGTCAGTTAATCAGTGTTTTCAATTTCAATATGTACTAAAGCATACTAAAATACCCTGACCATTTTAATAACATTTATTTTAAATCTATCAATTTTTTAGTGGGACCAGGAATGCAAACCCAAAAATGACCCTCTTTTTCTATTTGGTGGCTACAAGGACTGGGCATTTACCTACCCAATGTTTGTAAACAAACCTCTCAGCACTGTCGATAATTCTACAAATAAAATCAACAGTTATTCTGGCTACAATGATGAAGCCCTGCTGTTGACTTGTGAGTTATTTTTATGACATTTTTTCTTCATAATTTAGCAATGACAAACAATTTTCTATTTTCCAGTGAATTCCATAAACTATGACATCGCCCTTTCATTTCTGAATGCACCTTCAAATCCACCAATTGCCGAGACTCCAGAAAATGGCGAAGGAAATAATACGAGTTTGCCGACAGAAGCTAATTATACCTCCAGTAGGGCGGTGCCGTTGGTAGACCGGACGAAGAAGCCTAGGGCTCAGCCTCCTGAACTGGATAGCAAAGGCAACGAAGCTAATATTTCAACTATTATGACAAATAGGTTTTTAATTTTCTTATACTTGTCTTGTTAATTTGTGTTTTTTAAATCCTCTATATTAACTTCATCGTGTCTGCTTGTTTGCTTGCTTGAGCTATATGTTAGGCCCCTTTACCACTTAAAAAACCAACTTCCCATTATTCAATTGAGTTGAAATTTGGTGAGTTTATTTGTAGCGGTGGACTTTACATTCTATTAACTTTTCAGATTGATTTGACAAAATTTGAGTGAATTATAGAGTGAAATTCATTAAACCTTTAAACAAAAATTTTAATTTCAAATTTTATTTAAAGAAATGGACCATCAATTTTTAGTTTATTTAAAGAAAACGATATATAATTTTTAATTTAAAAAATTTATAATTAAAAATTTGTTTCTTCCATATTGATTTGAAAGTTTCTTATATTTTCAATCTTTACAAGTCTGTGGTGAAGGTTTTCATATTTTATAGAGCTAGTATAATAAAAAAAAGTTTTTAGTCGACGAATGAAAAAAAGTTTTTTACGGTTTGCTTGTTTAATTTTAATATACACTAAGTTAAATTTAATGTTAAAATGATATTTTTTTAGGAATTTCATACCAACAGTGAACAGAGGTCTTAAGCCGCCGTCACAACCGCAATTACCAGTGCAGCAGTTACCAGCACAGCAATTGACAACATTGAAATCAGAACCAAAGACACAAGTGCCAGTAATGCCTGGTTCCTACAGCAGTAGCAGTGATGAAGATTTGATTTCTACTCCTGCTCTTAGGACAGGGAATAAAAATATTGAAGACCACAAAATTGCACAAACTTCATTGACAACTACCAAACTTGAACAGAAAGTTGATGAAGTAGAATCGGCTGGTGACAAGTTTGTGAAAAAGCCGTTCGTGTCAGATCGATTTATCGACAGTGATTCAGACGATGATGACGGTGGTTTTGGAAGAATGAAGAAATTGAGAGATGACATAAGAGAACTGGAAAGTAACAAGAGATTACTTGAGAAGGAGATGGAGGAATTGGAAAGGAAGAAAGCCGAAAATGATAGAAAGTTGGAACTAGACTCTGCTGAGACCACACTTGCAAGACAGAGAGCCAAAGAAGTTAGAGAACTTGCTGATCTTATGCGGAAGAAAAAGAAGGTTTCTGAAGAACTTGATGACTTGATAAAACTGAAGCAGAAACAAGAAGCCGTCATCGTCAATGGTAACAGTATAAAATCACGCAGGTCTCCATCATCATCGCCACATGGTAGCATAAAATCAACTATTCAAAATGGACCAAAAATGCCTGAGGTGATATTGAAGGCTAAAAATCAAACACCGTCAATTTCACCCACTGTTCAGGAAAACCAGCCAACTCCGATGTCTAGCCAATCGGCATCTCAGGCTTTCAAAAAACCGCCTCAGCATGTACCTCTTCCGAACGTATCAAAACCACCTGTTCAGTTGGGATCTGTTTCTAATTCATCGCAAGATCAATACATCGTTCATTTGAAAGATGAAGGAAGTGTTGACACAGAATCAAAAAGCAATCTAAAAAGGTACCATTCCTCGCCTAACATCGCGAAGATTTTGGAAGACAGCGCTAAACAGCCACAAGCCTTCACTCCTGATCCTGCAGGAGCTCCAAGGACCCCCTCGCAGGTGGTTATACAGCAACAGCCTAAAACTGTACAGGGGTACATTGTTCAACCCCCCAGAGTTGATAGGTCCGTAAAGCCAATGAAGTGAGTTAGTTTTTGATTTGCTCAATTTTTACGAAGCTTGCAGTTAATTTAATTTTCTATCCCATTTTGGAAGTAAAATTTCCTTTATAAAATATTTTTCATTCTGTCAAAACAGTCCTATCAAGAATTTGTTAGAAGCAAAAGTTCGAAATTTTCAACCTCTGTGGGGCAATACGGTTTGTTTTTTAAGTTACCAGTTTAATTTTTTCTATTGGTTTATATTTTGCTTTTAAAAACAAATTAGATATCTTTATATTTTAGAATTTGAATATTCGCCTGTTGACTTCCTATTGGTCAGTGAATGAAATTTGCATATTTTAGCTACCTGGTCTTACTGGTTTGAGGAATTTAGGAAACACATGTTACATGAACTCAATCATCCAATGCCTGAGCAACTGTTACGTCTTCTGCAGATACTTCATTAGTGACCACTATGGCAAAGACCTCAACTGGTGAGACAAGGAATGTTGTTTTTTTACTGTGCTTTATTTAGCTAACTATGTATGTGTCCTGGGTTTCGTCAAGGCATATTTACTCAATTTTGAACGCTTTCCTGTTATGCAATTTTTACCAAATTTTGCACACAAGTTCAGTTTCCATGACATGATCCAAGATAAAAATTTTGAAGTTCTAGCATGCTTATATGTAATTTAATTAACGTTTTTGAGAAATGTGTCTCCACTAATGCAATTTAAATATCTCAAAAGGTGTCTTGGATAACTCTCCAAAGCAACTGTTTCAATTTGAGAAATTTTAAACAAAGTACTGATTTTAACAACTGTTTTAATGCATCACTTGTTTTCAGCTCAGATTTAATTTTTATGTCAGCATTTCAGTTTTTAATTTTAATTCAATTAAGTCGAATTTTCGATAAAGCATATTTTTCTTAACGAATTATCTTTTTGTTTTTCATTAAGGACGAACAGAGACGGTCAGGAAGGAGAAGTTGCAGTTGAATTTGCAATCCTCGTCAAACATCTCTGGAGTGGTCAGTACAAGGCCATTTCTCCCTACGACTTCAGGGTCAGTTTTTCTTATGAAACAAACTGTGAGGGTAATAAATAATTTTATATCGTGGTGATGATAATAAGGGGTGGATGATTAGAGATAGATCTGTCGGGCCCGAAGCGAGATTGACTGGATTTTCTTCAGGTACTTACTTGGATGAGCACAGTAGTAGTTGTGGACCATGTGACATGGTGTGGGTGGAGTTTGAATGACAATACATTAAACAAGCATACTCCGGTCATTAAGGGGCACCTGGGTACTGCCCAAAAGTGGTAGCTCTAGTTATGGATAATAATAATAATATGGTTGATGTTAATAAGAAAATTGATCCAATTTTGTTACTTCAGCGTGTTGTGGCAATAAAACGACTTCGTTTTGATTTTTTCAGGTTGTTGTTTCTAGGCTCGGAGCAATGTTTGCCAGCAGTCAGCACCAAGATGCTCAAGAGCTGCTTGATTTTTTAATGAACGGGCTCAATGAAGACCTTAATAGGGTATCAAATTATTATTAGTTCTCATTATTTTTGGTCTTTTTCAGGTTTCAACAAAAAATTCATCTTATGGTGTTTTTATGCTTCTAGGTAAAAACTAAGCCACAGTTGCAGCCTCAAGACAACAGCAAGCTGGACGATGAAATAGCTTCGGTCAAGGCCTGGCGAGAATCACTTTTGATTGACAACTCCATAACCGTTGACCTATTTAGGGTGAGTTCAGCAAGGTGTATTTATTATGCTACACAGTTTTTGTGTTTTGTATTTTCAATGATGTGAGTGGAATCTCATCAGACTGGGAAATCAAATATCACTTATATCAGTGATGTAAAAAAGCAAAAATGCCAATGTGTTTTGATTTATTATCTATTTCTAAATAATTAGTATGACATATTTTTGCACCACTGATACATGCAGCACAAGTCAAAAATCGCTTTTCTAAATTTTTATATGCAGCTGTTGTTTTTTTTTTGCTCAAGTAATTTTCAACTTCTTTATCACTTTAGGGTCAATACAAGTCAAGGGTCATGTGTTCCTACTGTGAGACAAAATCCACCGTCTTTGAGCCATTCATGAGTCTGACGCTTCAAATACCTGAAAATCAGAGCAAGTGCTCCCTGTCTGTGAGTTGTTACGAATATTATGATTGGTTCAATTGAATCAATTTATTTGTCCGAATAATCGCTAAAATAACGTTAACTTTCAAGACGGTTAATTAAAATTCAAAGGACTGCCTACTTCACTTTTCAAACGAGGAAAAAATGACTGGTGATTGCAAATGGCTGTGTCCTCAGTGCAAGCAAAAAAGAGAGGCTACGAAGCGAATTGTTGTCTGGAGACTGCCACAGATACTCGTTGTTCACCTGAAGAGGTGAGTCATCTGAACTATGAGATATACGAGTTCTCCAGGTGTGACAATCGATTCGATTCATTATTATTAAGTTGTAATTGTTTTCTTCTTCTTGTCATAAGATTCCACTACCAGGGCATATGGAGAAACAAGATTAGCACCAATGTTAGCTTCCCTGTGACAGGTCTCGATATGGCCAGGTACCTTTCTGGTCCGAGAAACATTGATGCCAATTACAATACCGTCTATAACCTCTTTGCAGTCTGTGTTAGTATTTGACCTTTTTGATCTTTGAGCTTTTGCAGTGTGTGTTTTTATTTTACCTTAGGTCTTTGAGCTTTTAACCCAAGTTGTGCTTGTGCTGTGTGTGTGACTGAGAATTTGCAAAACTGCTCAAATGACTGTTGAAGGATATTTTTTTAATAATTTCAGAATCATTACGGTACACTGGATGGAGGACACTGTAAGTGAAATAAAAAAGTGTTTTATTTAAAGATGAAAAAACTTGAAAGTTAAATATTTTTTTATAATAGTTGAGAAAACATAAGCTATCATTTATATTTACTCATTTAATGTGAGTTTATTTGCTTTCATTAAATCAATAATTGTATATTGTATTGTTAGAATCTTTATTGGATGTTATTATCATCATCATCATCGCAATTTATTTTATAAACATCCCTTTTCCACGTTAATATAAGGTTGTACGTTTTCTCCATTACAAGTACCTCCGTAAGTCACGATTCGGAGCAGACCTCAGTATTTTGTTATATCAATCAATCAATCAATCGGTTGAATTTGTATAGCGCTATTTCCTATCGTTCAATAGCGCTCGGACACGAACTTTTTAAATAAATAAGTTTTAAGTCTCCGACGGAAAACTGTGAGAGAAGTAGATTTAGTAAGAGAAGTAGGAAGAGAGTTCCAGGGATAGGGACCAGAGTAGGAAAAAGAGCGTTTAGCAAAAGAATGCTTAACAAAAAAGATATGATAGTGGTTAAAAGAGGAAGATCGAAGACCAGACTTAGGATGGATTTTTATTAAGTGTGGTATTTTTATTATAGTTCCAATTAAGGCTATGCAATTTTGTAATTGTGACATTGATACTAGTGATGATGATGATGCGGATAACATTGTATGTTTTAATTTGTATATTTATGATATGATGAGTTGAGTTATAGTATTAATGCTGCTTTTGTTAGAACAATATTATTATTTATTTTGTGTTTCACTTGTTACAAAATTGCATACATAGACACTGCATTCTGCAAGAATGCTTCCATCAACAACTGGTTCAAGTTTGATGATACCGATGTTTCTGAAATATCTACTTCTTCTATTCAGGTTATATCATGCCTTTCTAATTTTTTTAAGTGGGGATCTCCCATCTCAGGCTCTGACAGACACGAGTAGTGTTTTTAGATGTCAAGATATTTTCTGTTTCTGGTTTACCGTTTCAATACAGCTATGTTTATTATCACTATGGCAATTTCAACAAGTGAATAACACTATCACTACTTGCTAATCAATATTCCTCTCTTGATTTGTTCAGCCAGATGCTAAAATAATGGCTGCTACTTTGAGCACAAGCATATCATAAAAGATTTGCACTTATTCGCCTTTTCTTTAAAAGTAAAAAAAATTAAATTAGTTTATTAATTAAACTTTTATTTTTGCAGTCATCGGCGGCGTATCTTCTGTTTTATGCGAAAGTTTGAATGAGAACGGATCGATGGATGCAACAAAACAAAAAGGAGAAGGAAAGAATCCGATTGACTGAATTTCATAATTTCACGATCCATTTTCAATCCGATTTTCATTATTCAATTGTTTTATTTGTTAGTTAGTGATTTCCATTGTTTTAACAATTGTATTCATTCCTCGTTAAGCCATCAAGTAAAACTAATAAATTTCTTTTATGTATATTGTCCTTCACGTTTGTGTATATTGTGTATACCCCCTGTGCTTAATTGCATAATTGTGCGCTATATACCAACATTAATTAATTGTCATTAATTGTAAACATGTATGTTGTGTACCTATATTGTATATTCCAATGTGCTTAATTGAATAATTGTAGGCTATATACCAACACGAAATGATTGTCATTAATTGTAAACATATCTGTTATACATGTAAATAGTATAGAGCAAACAAATATGTTGTTGTTTTCATTTAAATTGCAAACATAGAGTTGGTAAACAGCGTAAACAGAACTGGACCGTCGGAACTGTGGCTTATGAACGAGCTTGAAAATTTGGGGTTCTATAATAGATGTGTATCATTAATTTTAATTTTAAAGAAACAGAAATATCCGAAGAGAATTATAAAGGGAGGACGAGAATTTTTTAGATAGTCAAGAACATCTATTTTTATTTGCTTTTTCACTTGATTATTGGTATGCTGTTACAAATAAATTTTGCATTAGTCTTATTTCAATAGTAATTTAAATCAACTTTGTTTTTTTTACAACCTTTTATTTAGGTTACAGTCTCTGTTTGTGTGTGTGTGTTTGTGTGTGTGTGTATGTATGTATGTGTGTGTCTTTCTCTGTAGGTACGCAAATCTTGCAAGTAAAATTTAACCAGCTTTATGACTAGCTACGAAACTGAAACTTTCAGCATAGCTTTATATTGGATGACAATACATGACTCAATTAAAAAAACTTAATTTGAACATCTTCGTATTTCTTAATCAAGTGTATTTGAAATTAAATTTTGTGTTGAAAAACTCGTTTTTTCCTATACTTGTTTAAACTTAACAACATTATTTAAAAAACAAGTAAAGGAAAAAACGAGTTTTTTAACACAATCTTTAATTTCAAATACACTCGATTTAGAAATACGAAAGATATTCAAATTAATTTTTTTTTAATTGAATCATGTATATTGTCATCTATATATATATATATATATATATATATATATATATAAATATATATATATATATATATATATATATATATATATATATATATATATATATATATATATATATATATATATATATATATATATATATATATATATATATATATATATATATAGATATATATATATATATAAATAAGATTATGTGTGTGTGTGTAAATACTTTATGCGTTGCTACACCATTCATCCGATCGTAATGAAATTTTTACACAAGCTTGAGAGTCAATGGAGGAAGGTTTTAGTGAAAAAAATTAAAATCTGTCACAAAATGAGCGGAGCGGGAACTATATCTATATATATAAATAAGATTTATGTAAGTAAGTCCTTTATGCATTGCTACACCATTCATCCGATCGTAATGCAATTTTCACACAAGCTGGAGAGGCAATGGGAGACAATTATAGTGAAAAAAATTGAAATCGGACACAAAATGAGCGGAGCGGGAACAGGATTTAGAAATGAGCGGGAACGGGAAAGCAAGAGGGAACGAAAAAGCAACTGAGAGCGGGAAAGGTAAAGCGACCAATAGCGGGAAAGCGTCAGGGATCGGGAACGCGAATGGGAGCGGGAAAGCGAACGAGAGCGAAAAAACGGCCGAGAGCGAGAAAGTGACCGAGACCAGGAAAGCAACCGGGAGCGGGACAGCGACCGAGAGCGGGAAAGCGACCGAGAGCGGGGAAGGAAACGGGATCAAGAGAGACAAACATTAGAAAACCTATAAAAATCCCGGGCAACGGCGGGGACCCCGCTAGTCCAATATAAAGCTATGCTGAAAGTTTCAGCTTCCTAGCTAGTCAAAATGCTGGTTAAATTTTACTTGCAAGATTTGCGTACAGAGAAAGCCACACACACACAAACAGAGATTGTAACCTAAATAAAAGTTGGTAATTAAATTGTCTATGCTTGTCTATGTCTATGCACTTTGGTGTTTATTTTTTTTGATAAGCGATAAAACAGCGTATAATTTCCTTCACTTAAAGGTGTCCGTGTTTTATAAAGTCATTAGTTTTTGAGTTTTAAAAACAAAATGAGTCATGGAGGAAAGAAATCGAAAATTGGTGCCGGTAACAAAAATTTCAAACAGAAACGTAGAGCCCAGCACGAAAGCAAGTTCTCAGAAGAGCGCTTTACGTCCGATATGGCCGCTGCTTTAGACAAGATCAACGATCCGGACTCTGTCGAAAAGCAATCTCAATTTAAGTTTCCTTTTCCATTGGCTATGTGGGACTTGGGTCACTGCGACCCAAAGAAATGTTCCGGTCGCAAGCTCGCCCGCTTTGGTATGGTCAGAGAGTTGGCTCTTCAGCAGCACTTTGGTGGCTTGGTGTTATCGCCGGTCGGAAAACTGTGCGTCTCACCAGCTGATCGCAGCATCGTTGCACAGCATGGTCTTTGTGTCATAGACTGTTCTTGGGCGAAACTTGATGAAACACCATTCGGTTAGTTGGTTAGTTAAAACTACTTAAAACCAATAGTTTAAATTAGTATGAATATGCTGGTTAATATTTACACAAGCCTGCCTAGTTTTGATTTAATCTTATAAACGTATTTAAGAAGCCTTACACAGTCAGGTAATCTCCTAGTATAGCACCCTAGGTAAATTTTGCTGTTAATTAACTGGTATTTTAACGTAAATAACAGTAAAAACACAATAAACAGAAACACTTTTAAATATACATTAACATAGCATTTTAGCGACATTTAACAAGTGAAGCAAAAACAAAGTTTTTTAAAAACACACTTTTATATTTTACTACATAAACAACAAACATATTAGCATAGACAATAAATAGTTCGATGAAAATATCACAAATAATTATTTATTTAAGTTTTGTCCAATCGATCCGAAAATTTGATAGAATGCATTGTTAATCAGTTCGGAGGTATGTTTAAATTTTGAAGTCTCTAGCTCATCGTGAAGTTAGTTTAAAATCGATTGCAAAATTTGACGACAGATAGACAGAGAAGTCAAGTTAAGTAAAGGTGTGTAAAAATCGCTCTGGCAGCTAAGTAGTTCCCGGTAAAGATCTATTGTCAGTAGCGCCAGAACTGGCCAGAAGTACAACGTTCAAGGAAGAAATAATTGAAAATAAAAAAGACTTAATAAAAATCAAATTCAAATAAACATTATAAATTTAAAATTAATAATTAAATAATTTTGTTACTGAAATGTAGTCGTTGCATCAATCGCTCCACGTTGACATGCAGTTTGCTAAAAATGCGGGGGCAATGCCTATATGCTGTAACTAAAATAAAACAAAGTATTTGTTTAAATCTTGTTTTAAATAGTGATAAATTATTAAACTTTGTTAAAAAAGTATTCTTATTAGAGATTATTTTCCACTTCCCGCTCCGATTTCTCTTACAAAACTATTTTTAAGAGCGACAAGCTGGAGTCCATTAGTTTTTAACCTATGCTGTTTTCCAACTTTAATTTCACATCTTCATGCAATGCATTTGTATGTGTAAGTCACTTTTTTCTTAAAGTAAACAAAATTTTACCACAAAATTACTCAACAAAAATGTTATGACTGAAAATTTAAATATAATGTAATAAAAAGTTATGTTAGAATTTTTAAATTCAAGTTTGTTATTATCAAACATTTTTATATGTTTTCCAGTATTAAAAATGTTGCAGATTTGATAAAAAAAACTTGTATGATGTTAAATGTTTTAAATTTGCATAAAACTATTAAAAATAATATTAAATTATAAAATTTAAATTTTTAAATTGTATTGTAATCTGTTAAAATAACAGATAATTCTTTAAGCTGAAGAAATTTCCATAGTTCTTAGAAACACAGCAAAACATTCAGAATTTGTCAAGAAAATTGCTGAGGAAATGCATATACAAATATATTGGCTCTTGCATTGCCTCTAAAGCTGCCTTTAGAATCAGTGGATCTGTTGTGAAAGATATGTAGAAATGAACATATGCTTAATTTGTATTTATCTGTTTTCTATGCATGGCTATATTTAAATTAGTTTAGATAAAAATGGTTATTCAAAATTGTTCCTGTATGCCTTGCGAAAAGTGCCATTTAAATTCAAATTAATTGAATAATTAAATTAAAAAAACTTTTCTTGTTACAGGTAAAATGAAGGGACAACACCCCCGCCTTCTTCCCTACCTTGTTGCAGCAAACCCCATAAACTACGGTCGTCCGTGGAAACTTTCCTGTGTCGAAGCCTTTGCCGCCACGCTCTGCATTGTTGGCATGAAAGAGCTGGCAGAAGTCCTTTTGGCTAAGTTCAATTGGGGTGATAGTTTTTTTAGCATGAACAATGAACTACTCGAGGCATATTCTACTTGTCAGACATCTGAAGAAGTCCTTGCTCTTCAAAAGGAGTTTATGGAATCAAAAGGTAAAGAAGACTCAGAAGATGAGAGGGATCCGTTTGAGATAAACTCAGATGAAGAGTTTTATAATCCTAATCGAAATATCAATCAGGAATCTTCAGAAGAAGATGATGATGATACTGATTCTGAGCTGAATCCAAAAGCATCGTCCTATGTAATACCAAAGTCAACCAACAGTTTGAGAAATAGAGACATGCCAGAGTCTTCAGATGATGATGATGATGATGATGAAAATGATATTGAACCTAACCCTAACAGGTCATCCAACAACATCCCAGTTTCAAACAAGAAAAACTGGAAAAATAATTTAAATGAAGATACTGAGTCAGACGACTAAAAAATATTTTTGTATTGCTTATTTTTTGTATAATAAATTAAATTCAGTCACTGTATAAATATTCACCAAATAAATTTAATTATAAAAAATCGCATTTTCTCCATTTTATCAACCCTGTCTCTTTTCACCCCAGCATTTTGGTTAATTTTGTTTCTTAACTGTGCGGTCTAAAACTGCTAACACAGCTAAATCCAGGTTTTTCTTTTGATGCGGTGGACACCGGTATAATAGGAACTATAAAACATGCATCTATTGTATCATAATAAATGTATTTAACACCTATTTAATGTATCTATCGAAATCAAATCTGAACACCTCAAGTGATTTTATTGAAATTTTGTACACCTGAAGGGGTATGGTCAGGAGTTTGTTTGTGTCTACTTTGCAAAAAAGAATCAACCAGGTGGTAGACGTACTATAACAAAAAAGGTCAATGTCTTATATCTAAGCCATTCTAAGCTAACATTGTATAGATGTAGGTCCGTAGATGCTTTTTAGCCGATTTTTACCCACCTTTTCACATGCCGTCACAAAAAGACCCCTCAGATATGACGTCACAAGATTTGTACCTGTCTCCATAATATATATACTTCTAAAAATGAAAATTTTCTGATTCTATTGCCACTGCGGCTCTCGTAATGAAAAAAACAAAATTAAAAACAGTTAACCTAGTTATAGTTCGGTAGTATTGAGCTCAGAGGCAGACCCCAAGACAGATATTGGTTTCCAGCATCAACTTTCTTTCTCTGATGCTCAACAGTGCAATGGGGCTCAGTCACAAAAATATATTGAAAAGTTTACAGTCAGTGCTCTCACTTATGTTGGTGTGACGTCACATATCATAAACTCCCCTCGTCATCCATAGTCACAAATGTGTGACCCCCTCTACTAAAACGGAAGGTCCCTAATTATTAGGGCTTAATACTGTATTTAAAAGTCGGCTAAACACGAAGACACAGCCTCTGCATCTACTGTGCCTTATTAATTTTACTTATTGTCGTATATCATGATATTGCAAAATCCAGTGCCTGTCACCATGTGCTATGGTCGCTTTGGTTTTTGGATTATATATGATCTTCATCAATAGCGATGTACCGACCAACAGGGCTCTAAACTTTAGATAAATGTCACCAGCTACCACTTCTGAATTAAGTAAGAATCACCCCATAAGAAATTGTTCACTGTTGGTCTTTTCCATTCGTAAATTTTACTAAAAGTTGATTGAATGCCATGGTGGGAAATTATCTGGGGGACAGGGTTGTGGAGTCATTCGAGATCCACTTAAGGGGTAGTAACAAATAAATTTCTTAACTTATTTCAAGTTAAATAGTTTAAAATAGTGTTTAGTATTAAACGATTCAATAAAACGACAGCGGGATTATATTCTAGCGCGGAACAAACGAAATCCAAGCAAAACGAAAACACAGTGCTGGCGAGAAGCGGCTTTCTCACATGCTCTGCCCGTCTCTACGCTTATATTATGAATATGCAAATAGACCACCAACCTCATATTTCTACTGTGCCTGTATATCGCCGAGCACCGACTCCTTACTATATGCATATACATATGAGTCACGACTAAATGCTAAAAAAATTGATTACTTTACTCATTTAATTAATTTAAATTTTAAAGATGACCGATTAAATACTTTGTTGCTTACATTGTTAATGCTTCTGTGTGAACGTTGTGTCGACGCGGGCACCTATGTGCGTGTGTGTGCGCGCGTGTGGCGTATCTTTGGTAAACGAGGCATCGGTTTAGAAATTATCAAACAAATGTTCTACTTTGTACGTGAAACGTTTAGTTGATAAGCATCAAATGAGCAAAATTGCAGTTTGCTCGGCACGTTTAATTTTTATAAAAGCTTTCAGAAAAATAGTTTTTGTATACGTTTACCAATATATTTAATTAATTTAAATTTTAAAGATGACCGATTAAATACTTTGTTGCTTACATTGTTAATGCTTCTGTGTGAACGTTGTGTCGACGCGGGCACCTATGTGCGTGTGTGTGCGCGCGTGTGGCGTATCTTTGTTGGTGATAGTAATGCTACCGAAAAGCCACAAAGCTCACGTCTATGGATAACAACATTCAGAATATCGGGACGTTAATACTATTACCACGGCAATGCCGGCGCACTAGCAATTTTACCGATTATTTCACCGGCGGGATTGCCGGGGAAATAATCGGTCACCGCCGGTGCAATAACAGCAAATAAATTATTAAATAATTAATAAAATAATCTTTATTTAATCAAATATTTATAATTAACAAAATAATGTGTCGTCTTCGAGCAGACTGCCTGCATAGTTTATTTTTATCTTTGGATTCTCGATTTCATAATTTCGGGGGCTTAGGCCCATATATATAGAATAGATATATCGGCCCGCCTGTTGTTTAGGAAGGCTTTTAGCGAGGCAGCCTAGTAGACCGTAGATACGAAACGAAGAACTGATAGTTACAACCGTATAGTAACTTAATCAAGTATTTTTTTAATAGAAAAAAAAAGAATTTTTTATGTACAAAATAAATTTTTAACTTTATAAAAATTAACAAATTTTTTTTATAAAAATTTCAGTTGACATTGAATTTTATTTAGTTCGATGGTCTATTTATGTCTATTTAACGTCGCCTGTGTTATCGGTAAATTAGAATTGTATATTTCTTATGTCGGATATCGCGTTAAATTAAAATAAAGCTCATCAACTACTTTTAGCTATAAGAAATCGACGCTTCTGTTTCTTACAAACCAGAGTTTAGTCTCCGCTGTCGTACCAAAAATAGATTAATACAAATAATGAATATTCATGTGACCAAAAAGACTCTAAATCGTTTTTTCGGAGGCCATCTTGGCATCTCGCTCAAAACCTGCTCATCTCCGATATATCTATTCTATATATATGCTTAGGCCTTCGGAGAATGGCGGGAAGATTGCAGCCTAGGTGACGCACAGTATATAAAATCAGCGAGCTAAGAAAATCCGCCATAGCTGCATAGCTCTCTCGTCGTCTCTTTCTGTGCGTTTCGCTCTCGCGTTCTGTAATCAGTGATGAGTGATGAGTGATTTCTTTCATGCAAGAAAACAAGGTAAATTGATTTATTAAAATTAAATTATTATCTAATTTTAAATTGCAATTGCATTTGTTGATTTAAAATATTTTCTAGCAGTAGAATTAGAATAGTATTCATATTACGCAAATTAAAATTGTTTATATAAACTGTAAGTCGCGTGCAGGTCCAAGATAAACATCAGTGCATATTGTTAATCTGCTATCGGTTCCTAATTGGCAGAAATTCCACTCCTTTCTTGCATTCAGCGCCAGGCGTGTTCAACATTTGTGATAAATTTTGATTGCGTGTTTGATTGTATTGCGGCTGAAGAAAGTGTCGTTAAGTTAAGTTTTATACTAGCGGGGTACCCGGTGTTTTAAAAGTTTTCCTATCGTTTTTCTTGCTCCCGTTTCCTTCCTCGCTTGCTCTCCCGCTCCCGGTCGATTTCCCGCCCCGGTCGCTTTCCCGCTTCCGGTTGCTTTCTCGTTCCTGCTTGCTCTCCCTCTCCCGGTCCCTTTCCCGATTGCAAATTTTTAAAATGCCTCCTTAATTTTTTGGCGCCCATTAAAAAAAGCGCCCGGGGACACATGTCCACCCCTGCTTTCCTGGTCGATTTCCCGCTTCCTGTCGCTTTCTCGTTCCTGCTTGCAAATTTTTAAAATGCCTCCTTAATTTTTTGGCGCCCCATAAAAATTGATTTCCCGCTTCCGGTCGCTTTCTCGTTCCTGATTGCTCTAACGTTTCCGGTCGCAAATTTTTAAAATGCCTGCTTAATTTTTTGGCGCCCCTTAAAAATATTATTGTTTTTTTCAACAGGAAGAAGAAGAAAATCCACCTTGTCCCGACAATTGGACGCCAATTGCAATGGAAAATATTACAGAAAGGCGAAAAACAATGACTCGGGAGGAGATGTTTACGGAGGCCCACCTCTTGTTTCGTTCACTGGCCAACGCCATGCAGGATTTGTGAAAGCCCATGTACGAGAAGTACCTGGCAACATTTCGTGTTCTCCGAAATTGTATCCAACAAAAGAAAGATTTTTAAGTCAACCTAGGTAAATATTACATGTTATAAGGTAACTTTTTGTTATAAGCTATTAAAATAATTTTGCTTTTGGAGCAGTGGATAACATGTCTGATCAATTGTGCTCAAGTGATCGTGTTCTCCAGGATTGTCAGAAGGAAAATGTTCAAGTCACCCTAGGTAAAAATTACATGTTATGAGGTAACTTTTTGTTATAAGCTATTAAAATAATTTTGCTTTTGAAGCAGTGGATCAGCCGGTAAACAAGCGGCGGCGGTTGGACAAAGCTGACACTGAGCAACCGAACCAGCCATCGATAGAATTGTCAGGACTCGAGCTTCCAAAAGTTGCTCGTGGTCCCAGAAGGCCCAGAAAAACCCGCCGCTTGGACCATTATAAAAAGCTGCCACGAAAATTTTCAGCTATGCTAGAAAAAGAATGAAAAAAAACGTAAGTTTCAAAATTTGAGTAAAGAAATCATTTTTGTTTTTAACTTTTTTTTCTTAATTAGTGTTTCTTTTGTGGATTCTCGGTGAAGAGGAGGCTGGAAGGGTGGTGAAGGAGGGATGCCTCGTTGAAAGCGTGAGTCCGCTTATAGATGTCTCCACAGCCATAACAGAGCCGGAAGTGTCTCAACATCTTCCATTGTTCGAAGGCCTGTTTGCTGTGGATGCGTGGACCACAGTTTTAGAATTGAGTAAGTTAAAATAACTTTGAAATTGTGGTGCAAGTAAACAACAGAAAACTAATTTTTAATGTATTTAATTTTTACAGTAAAAACGAAGAAGGAGCATCCAAATTATACCTGTAGAACGTGTCGAAGAGATGCAAACGTAGGGGACACGATTATGTGTGACTGCTGCCTGCAGTGGGTGCATTTTTTTGCCAGAAAATTAATAAAACACCTACTAGCAGGGCTTTTTTTTGCAACCACTGTCGTAGCAGTTACAAAATGTTTTGATTTGTTTTATTATTATTATTATTGTTGTTACACACTTTTCTGTTTGTCTTTTAGATTTGCGAATCAGGTTTACTTTAAATAAAAGTTTCTTTTGAAAAACTCGTTTTCTCCTTTACTTGTTTCATATCAATTGGTTTTGTGCCAGACTAGTAATAAAAAGTGTACTCATGCAATCAGTTGTGATTTTTTTATTCTTGTTAAAATTATTTACACTATAATAAAAAAAAATTGTCTAAACCTGTAGCACGAGCACACCATAATGCCTGGTCGATGTACAGTTACGTCACTATGACCGACGAAATCACCAAAGCAGTTTTTTCAAGCCCGAAAGCGTAACGGGGAAGGGCAAACAGATATTTGCAGGCGCTAGTTAATGTCGCAAAAAACTTATACTATTCCAGAAGCGTCGACGCAAGCTCACTAAAGCTTCTATTTTCCTAACAAGTGGCGTAGTTGGTTCACCTTTATTTTTTTGCATACCACACTATCTCTAACTTCTTAACATCTCTATTTGAGAAGCCTGTTCTCATAAGTTATTCTAGTCCTAGTCGCTGATTTTGGTTGTCCTAAAAAATATTCATTAGAAAATAATTAAAAAAAAACCCGCCGTGGTTCTGCAAATTATTCATAAAAAATTATTATAAAAAAACCGCTGTGGTCCTGCAAAATAATCAGAAAAAAAATTATTACAAAAATGACCGCCGAAATACATTTGATGCCGGCACAATTTTACCGATTATTGCCACGGCGACACGGCGGTGCTGCCGGCTCAGTAGCAATTTTACCGATTATTGCCACGGCGGCACGCGGTACTGCCGGCACATTAGCAATTTTACCGGCGGTACTGCCGCCGGCTCAGTAGCAATTTTACCTATTATTTCACCGGCGAGAATGCCGGCTCAGTAGCAATTTCACCGGCGGTACTGCCGCCGGCTCAGTAGCAATTTTACCGATTATTTCCACGGCAAAACCGCCGAGGCAATAGCAACGACCTATCGGGACGGCCATGGACCGTTCCGCCGAGAAACCGTCAAGCCTTGAGCTAGGTATTTTGCTATGATGGATTTATAAATAATTTATATATTTGTTAAATATTAGTTTGAGTTGAAGTTGCTCGTATTTCGGTCGCGAAGATCGGTTGTTTAACTTGGTTTTGCACATATTTTTCAGAACTCTACTTTCTGTTAGTGATAGCTAAGTTTCTGACCGCCGGACCGTGCCAAAATGCCTACAAAGTATGATTTTTTGCTATTTTCTTCTTAGACATCAGCAATTAAAGCTATTTTCGAACCCAATGTCACTTTATTTTCAGGTTTTACGGGAAGAAATGGAGAAAAACAAGGTGAGTTTGTTCGAGGTTTTTGTGTCCCTAGGCGTCCAAAGTCGGTTTTTTTGGTTCAGTTTCGAGTTTAGATGATAATAGTTACCTTCTAGTTTGAGAATTAACGAATTTTAAGCAACGATCGAGACTCCAATATGGCTTTTCTCTTGTTTTGAGCGCAATTCCGCGATTGTCACTTTTTCAGCTTTTGCCGAAAAGAATTGATTGGAATGGTCAGGAGCACTTCAGGACCTTCGAGAACCTGGTTGGTGACAAAATTTTTCGACTTTTTTGTCAATTTTTGAAAACAAATATTTTTAGAATTTTAGAACAAAATTGGGCTCATTCGATTCAGTTTTTATTCCTCTTTCAGAAAATCTAAGCGGCGTGTCCAAAAGTTTGAAAAAAACTTCGCAAAACTAGAAAGCGAAAAATACAGTTTTTACTACTTAGCATAAATCATTAATAAATTCATACTATTCGTGCCAGCCGCGAGCCTGTCTTGGCTGTTGTTTTAAATTCGCCCAATCCGCATCGTTTATTATAATTAGGTATGCTGGCGCCTGCTTTGTTTACACTTTTCTCGATCATGAATTGCGAGTCTTATTAAAACACAACTTAGTAATAAATAAATAAAAAAAATTGAAAATTGTTTAAAATAACGTTTTATTTGTGTTTTATTTCAACTAAGAAAAGGTCAGTGAGCGTGTGTTGATATAGCTCATTATAATATTATAATTAATAGTGCGTATGTTTTTTCAAAGCGTGGGTTTTTGTGAGGTTCAACGCTCGTGTTGATTAACAGGAGAGACTTAGAGTTAAATGTGGAAATGACTGAGCAGATTTAAATAGTACTTCTGAAAACCCCATTCATTTATTTTTTTTGAATGTCCTGAAGATCCAGATTTACAATTAATAGTAGTCAAGGTTATTAGCAAGCATCAAAATGTCAGGAGCTTTAATAAAATAATGTAATAGATATAGATATGAGTTTTCAGCTATTTCCTTAATGAGCTTTTGAATTACAAAAAATTAAAATCTGTTGAAAGTTAAAATCTGACATTGGGAAGGCATACTTTTTTGCATTATCAAGGTTGAGAACTGCATGTGAGGTTTTTCATCAAAAGAATTGCCTTGTTGACAGTGCTGCTTTCAATCACTTATATTTAAATAACTGATCTAAAATGGCATGTAATATTTTCAAAATTACTCCATTTATTTATCTTGTCTTCTTTTTCATCCATCCCATAGGTCTCCATTAACAGACACATATCATCAAATTACCTGATCGATGTATCGAAACGGCTTCTTTCATTGGTCGACCAGAATGCAGGTCCTGCTCAGAAGGGCATCAAATCTCTTCTCGGAGCAGGACAGTTTTCCGTACTGAGAACAGAACAAAGTAACTTACATGTTGATTATTTTTATTTTCTATTTTGCAAACATTATTTCATTATTTATTTGTTGTGGTTTATTATTATTTCATCAAGACTCATTTTTATTTATAGCTATAAAACACACGACATGGAAAACATCTTCATTCCTTGCCTTACGACACGGCCACCTGGCCAAAGCACCTCACAACCTCCTACATATACCAGCCCTAAGTCAGTATTAAAATATATTTATATTTATTTTAATTTTCTCTTTTTTTCAGCTTATTGAAATTGAAACTCAGGATTTATTAAGTGTTTAAAGAAAATGGTGCATTAAAGTATCTTTGACTATTTTTTGAATATCTGTTTATTCCTGGATGAGCTCGCATTTTATGTTTTTATGTATTGACTTTCAAACCTGTGATTGTCATTCATTTAGACTTTAGAGTAAATTTATATCCGAATTTCTTATTCATGCCTACTTCAAGTCATCTTTTTCTTGTATGCATGGATGTAACAGATTGTTCCTAAATGCATAACTATATTTTAAAAAATTAATGAAATTACCTGATAATTTGTAATTAATAATTATTACCTTCATCATTTTTAAAAGTTTTCTTGTATGGATTTAATGCTTTTTACTCACAGCTACCCTCCTGTCATGCCGAGAAGCATCAGGCTCGGCTCGAATGGAACTGCTGATGACCGGGGGTCAACTTTACTCAAAGATGAACCTTCTTTTCAGGTCTCTAGGCCACCTGTCGTCCGTCTATTGTGTTCTTTTTGACAGGACCGGACACTACGTATTCACGGTGAGTCTGAGCGGTACAAAGAATCCCTACTAAATGGTTGCTTGTTAGCAGATTGTTATTCTAAGATGCTTCTACTGCTACTTAGATTTGAGTAACTTTGTTCAAAGCTAGTGGCAGAGATGGTTAAAGTTAAAAAAAAAATAGATGTTGATGCTGCAAGCTTTGTTAAAACTTATTAGTTGCTTTATTAGAAGAAGTCTTGGTCAGCTTAACTACATTTAAAGCCAAATCATAGTACAAACTTCTAAACACATTTTGAATTACAGGGGTACTATAAGTCCACATCATCATAATATCTTCTGAGGTGTATGTACAGTAAATGCACACTTTAAAATTCATCTTTCTGTTTATAAATGAATGATAGGATAGCAGTAGGTGGTCTTAATGTTGGACATTACTAATTATGCATGACTTTATTGCTATTTCATTATTAGTTATTATTACTTTCTTACTTCTCTTCAAAAGGGCTCAGACGATAACCTGGTCAAGGTGTGGAGTGTAACGACAGGTAGGCTGCTGTGCACCTTTCGAGGCCACGCGGCCGAGATCAACGACATGGCGGTCAGCTTCAACAACCGGCTGCTTGCCGTTGGTAGCTGCGACAAGCTGATCAGGATCTGGTGCCTCAAGACCTCAGCACCTGTTGCCATACTGCACGGTCACACGCACATGATCACTTCGTTAAGGGTTTGCGTCACTAGATTTTTTGTTACTACTTTTTTATGTTTTCATATAGTTTAGTTTATTTAATATCAATAAGTTTTAATTTAGCATGGATTAAATTCAATTCGACTATGAAATGCCATGCTACTATTGAAAATGAGGATTTAAAATTATAACATAAAATTCCATCTTATCTTTACCATCCTCCATTTCAGTTTTCATCTTACGAGAAAGGAACGGTGCAGTACTTAGCATCAACTGGAGGTGATGGCTGCCTGTGCATCTGGGAGTACAATTCTGCCAAGAATTCATTCAAGTTCGTTCTACTTTATTGTTCATTATGTGCATATTAATTAGCTGAGTCACGTGTACAATAAACTGTTTGGCATATTATTTCATAACATTTTATCTATATTATCAGTGATATAATTTAGTTATAAATTTTCAGTGTTTGAGATTTTTTTGTAATGTTAATTTTATCATCACTTTCACATATTCATTTTGATGTACTTGCCTTTCAGCTCCAAACCCATAAAGTTTGTGGAAAAGTCAAGAGCAGGAGCCCAGATGCTCTGCTTGTCTTTCAGTGCTGGTGAGTCTTCGTTTGTCTTGTTTGTGTTTCTTCTATCTGTATGTAGGCGTGTTGTTTTGTTGCATTTAATGTCTTATGTGTTTGTACAGTTCGTACTGTACCGAAGCTAAAATCATTGTCAATGCTAGATTAGAATTTATTTTTTTGACGTTCACCAGGTGGCGGCTTTCTGGCAACTGGCAGTTCCGATCATGTTGTGAGGGTGTACAGTTTACTTGGAAGAGTACCTGAAAAAATTTGTGAACTGGAGTCTCACATGGTTGGTTTGGTTTTCATTGATCTCAATTGATGATCGGTGATTCTGTCCTCTTTGGTTGATCAACTAACACAATGAATGAAGTCACAAATTATTCTTTTGATTCATGCAAATGTTATTTAATTAATTGTCGACACCCTTGTGCTGAATTCATATATTCATTGGTTTTTATGAATTTTCAGGACAGAATTGACAGCGTCCAGTACTCCAACAGCGACTCGAGATTTGTGACAGGAAGTCGAGACGGGTACGCAAGGATCTGGAGATACGAGAGACAAGAGTGGAAGGCGGTCGTACTCAACTGATGTTGAGTGAGTAATTGCTTCTGTAAATGAGTTAATAAATAAGTTAGTCATTGTGTCGAGGTTGGATAATTGAATGAATAAGATGTATGGATGAATTGCTGAATTAGTTAATTAATTCAAAGACATGATTAAACCGTGACATTTTAATTTAAAAATTAGTACAATAAAGTGATTTTTTGGAATTGCTTAACATCAACACATCCCTAAAAACTTACTTTGCAATCTTACACATGAGTGCTGGCATGCTTAAAGTCAAAAATTGTTCCTGTTTCTTTCACTGTTATTTCACTTTTACTCGGTCAGGAGTGCCGCATCAAAGATTGATGACTCCGGTGATTGGTCACTGCCCCAGAGGAAGGTCACAATGGTTTGCTGGACGACAGATGATGCCTACGTCATCACCGCAGTGTCCGATTTCACTATTAAAGTTTGGAATTCGTCAACAGGACAGCTGTGTCACACGCTCAAGGTGAGTCGTAGTTGTCCTCGAGGCTGTTGGGGTCGAAGGTCATCTCTGTTTTGACTGATGGTCGAAGTTTTTGTCGAATCTTTTACTGTTAGGTCAATTTCTCGTTTATGACTTTGTCTTTAATAAGTTCTTTTTCAAATACATGTTTTCAGTTGTCATAATTTATCCCAATGTTTCTAATATGTCATCATCATCATGTACCTTATTTTTTGCATATAACGCGCATCTATGAAGGCCTGGAGAGACTAATAAAAAGATGTGGATTTATAAATAAACACACTTTGATTAGTAAAATGTATTATAAATATTATTGAGAATACATTTTATGTATTTATATTTTTTGATTAATATAGCAACATTCTTTTTTATGACCTTTCCAGGCACGTCAGAGTGCACGTTACATGAGTAAAAATATGGTATTCAAATGAACTAGAAATTTTTTTTTAAACTTTTCCAGTTATTTTGGACTATGAAAATATTGATTCAAACTAAAGAGACCTTGATTATATGAAAGTTACTAAATGACTTCTGATTTATTTTTTATGTTACCTTGGATTGGTTTTGTCTTATGACGGAGGGACTTAAGTTAACTGGGGACTATGTTAAGTGGGATAAATTTTTTTTATAAGGTAGACTGTACAAAATATTGGTACTGAGTTTTTCTGTGTGTATATGATTTTTTTCTGAAGTAAAGAGGTTGACTTAAATTATATATATAAGTATAATTGAATAATTTGTTAAGGGTCATGCCGATGAGGTGTTTGTTCTTGAACCGAACCCCGTTGATCGGAGGATCCTGCTGAGTGCAGGTCACGATGGAAACATTTTCTTCTGGGACGTCACAACTGGTCAGAAAATTCGCACTTTCAAAAATACAGTGAGTAGTATTTCATGTTAGACTGAGATAGAATGCATTGAAGGGCATCGATTGCAGATGATTGAGTGGAATATCCGAGTACTGATGAATGAATAAAAAGTTTTAAGAAATAAATTTATGAATAGTCATTTTAATAATATTATTTTATTCATTAGCATAAACATTGAATATCTTAATAACAGATTGAAGGTCAAGGACACGGAGCAGTGTTTGATTGTAAATGGTCTCCGGATGGTCAGAGCTTTGCAGCTACCGACTCGCATGGATATCTGCTTTATTTTGGCTTCGGATCCAGCGATAGATACAAAAGAGTAAGCACATATTCTTCTTTGCAATCTATTTTTAGACTTGTTTTTTTTATTCCTCAATCCATGGTGATATGTGATGGAAATGATACCTGACAATATCTCTGATAAAAGTCATGCTTATGATTACCTATATAGTACCAAGCCTGGATAAAGGAGGAGGGACAGTTAAAAAGATCAAATATGATCCACGACAGGAAGTACTTAGGTGCTTCCTAAATACAGCCATTTCAGTCTTAAAACACCTGGTGTAAAGAACTATAAAAAATAATTTTAAAAAAATAATACTTATATTGTTGATTGTAGTTTAAAAATATTGACAATAATCCTGTGTTTCATCTTCACTACACAGCTCCCGGAGGAGATCTACTTTCACACGGACTACCGGCCGCTGATGCGCGACAGCTACAACAACGTCCTGGACGAGCAGACGCAAGTGCCGCCGCACGTGCTCCCCCGCCGTTTCTTGTGGACATCGATGGCAATCCGCATCCACCCCGCTACCAGAGGCTGGTCCCCGGCAGGGAAGATTGTAATGACATGCAACTCGTACCCTTAGTGGTAGTTGCCCCCAATGGTGAGCACTTGGTGGTGGTGATGGTCTCAATAATTGCTTGCAGTTAAATTAGTTTAACTAGTAGTCAAAGAATGTGGCAAGCCGTTTTTTAAGTTTTAAGAACTTTTGACATGCATGAGGATTGCATTAATGGCTAACAATGATGGTGTGTCTGTCAATCAATCATTCACATTTTTATGGCACCTGAAGCTCAAAGATGCTCTTAGAAAGCTAAATATTAACACCAGTCTTCATTATTCTCCAGGAAATCGAGAAGTCGTTGATGATCTGACAGGTGAATTGAGGGGAGGCTCTGGCTTAGAAGAGGACCTGGTGGTGCCGGGAGCTGTCGTGGAAGAGCCTCCTCCCGGTCCCCCTGAGGAGCGTCAAATCATAGACGAGATGATCGCTCGCATGCAGCAGGAGCAGGACCAGCAGCTGGGTAGAGATGGCAGCAGCTCTTCTGCTCAGCCGTCGACATCTCCGGCTGCCAATCGGGGTTGGTTTATTTGGATTTAATTAAAATTATTCATGATTTGGCCAATCAACAATAATAGGTATAAACTCTTTCTTAATAAATTAATTAAAATAAAAACAGACAGGTCATTATCAGTTATAATCTTGTTTTGCCTTTTTTAGTGTCGACAAGATCTCAATCAGCTTCGAGCACCAGAATAGCCCAGTCCAGTAGTAGTTGGCAGCCCGAGACATCTTCTTCGTCATCGACCGTGGGTGCTGGACCCTCAAATTCTCAGGCGAACATTTCTCCATCTCCTCCGGCTCAACCGGCTTACCCGGGCTCCCCCGATTATGATGATCACCCCCACGTACCGACTAACATGTGCATTTGGACGCAGAGAGATCTCGTCAGGCAAATGGACGAAGCGGCCGTCAGGTGGTTTCTCTTTTAGATAACTAGATTAATATCTCATTGATATTGATAATGTTTGAAATAAGCTATATTTTTAGCTTTTCAATAATTTATGAAAAAATTGCCGATAAATTTTGTTCTGTTGGTTATTATACTTGAAACATAGGAGCTTCTTTGCATCAAAGTCAGTTCAAGCAGAAGAAGAGCGAGTAAAGTTTGTCGCCGAAAGGAAAAAGAAACCGATTCTTGCCATTATTGTGAGTTCATCGATGCTCATTAAGTAATTAATTAATCTTAATTTACGATTTTCATTTTTTTACTCAGCAACATCTAGAAGATTCGAACGACTTGAACAGCTTTGCAAAAACGCGCACGATGAAACAGAAGCGTGCCAAGATGCTTTCCATGGAGAGGAACGAGGAGAGAGGTCGAAACAGGCTGGAGAGGCGGGCCCTCTGTGACACAGACGAATCAGAACAGGCATGTCGTAGAATTGTCTCATAATTGACATATGTATCAAATTTACGGAAGATTTTTTTCACAACAATTATAAGATGTTTAATGTTATAAGATGGAAGATTTTTGTTAATTAATTTGTTTTACTTTTTTCAGGAGGGCTCAGTGAACTTTGAAGAAGATGGCGAAGAAGAAATAAGCAAAGATTGTTCATTCATAAATACATCAAAAGAACATTTAGACTCTGATGACAGGTAATTTTTAATTAAAAAAAAAAGATTTGTCTTTTTAATGATGACAACATTCATTTAGTTCATTAGGATTGTGCACTTTTTATTTTAATTAGTTTGTATTGCTTTTTATAGTTTTATTCTATATAATATAAATTTAATTAAAATATATATAAATTTAATTATAAAAGTAGTCGTAATGCATCATGTTTATGAGATAATTTTGACATCACAGTCAATCCACCGTCTACTCTGATTGGTCTCCCGATGGACGTACTCTACAGCCGCCCACTCGCCAATCTCAGCTTTCCAAAAAGACTTGCAACTCCTGGAAAAAGTTCCTAGAAAACTCGGATACCGAAGAAGATAACGACGATGAAAACACGGAGGTCGAAGATGATGCTGTAACCTCTGATGTCAAAGGAAAATCTCTGAAGAAAGGAAAGATTAATGGGATATTGAAAAACACTACCAAGGTCAGAGCCAGCTCAAGGAGCATACATAGAAAGAAGAATGCTGGAAGCAGTGAGGATGATAACTCCGACGTTGATGTGGAAAATGAAGAAGACGACGATGACGACGATGGCAAAGTTCCGCAGGGTCCTGTTAAGAGTAAGAAGGGCAAGACCCCCCAGCGAAAGAAAAATGCATTTAAACACAAACAGGTATTAGTTAAAGCTTATTTTCTTACTTCTTGAGTTTAGTGCATCAACTGCTTAAAGTAGGTTGGTGCTTAAAGTAGGTTGGTTTTTGATGTTTATTGGCTTTACATGGTTCTGCTTTTAGTATGCCACACTTACTTTTTGTATCTAACTATTTTTTGACATCAACTTTTCATTGCAACCTCTGCTACACAGGGCAAACACAACAACCACCATCTCCAACGATACGGCGACATCCGCGAGGTCCCGACGGAGTTTCGACCGCCTGAGTGGTTGACCAGTTCTATGCCCCACAAAACCCCTTACTTTCCTCAGATGGGCGATGAGGTCATCTACTTCCTTCAAGGTCACCAGCAGTACATCGAAGCAGTCAAATCTACCGGTGCTTACAGGCTCGATGCCACCCGGACCGTCCTGCCGTGGCTGAAATTACAGAATCTGAGGGTCAGTGTCTTTCTGGGGGGGGGGGAGGGATATAAAAAGAGGAATTGGGTTGAATGGACTTGGTTTTAAATTATTATTGTTATAATGAGGAATTTTTATAGCCAATGCTATGAGAATTCCAGGCTTGTCTGTTTGAAGTTGACATTTCTTGATGGATGTTTGAATGGACGTGTTTTTATATATGTGTGAGAGTGTGTGTGTGTGTTTACTCAGTTAACATTTCATTGCATTAACACACAGGAACAAGAATTGATGAAAGTGGTAGGCATCAAGTACGAAATCAGGCCACCCAGGCTTGTCTGTCTCAAGTTGGCATTTATTGATCCGGAAACCAGTAAGCTAACTGGTGGAAGCTTCACCATCAAGTGAGTATCAGTGATAATAATGATGATGATGCTCTAAGATTCTCTCTTCAAATTGATTGAATTCAATGTTAACTTATATGTTCCAATGTTCTGAACAGCTGAGCCAGATTGTCTTGACAGAGAATAATAATAATGTTATTTATACGTCCAACCCTAGCCTAGCGTGGAATAGGGACGTTTAAAAAATAAATGATGATGATGATGAAATGATTGTTGATTGATGTGATTTCCCGACAGGTATCATGACATGGTAGGAGTCATCGATTTTGTGGTTCTGAGGCATACTTATAATGTTGCAATGAGTAGAAACTGGAGTCCAGGTGAATTAATTTCATTCCACATTTTCTCTCTCTTTCTGTTATATTTAAAATCATCTTTTACGATTTTCTTCACCTGTATTATTTTTGAACAGGTGACAACTTCAGGTGCTTGATCGATGATGCCTGGTGGCATGGCGGCATACTGAGACACGAACCCTTTCAAGAGGAGTATCCTGACAGCATGTTCCAATGCTACTCTGTGCAGTTAGTCAGCTTTTCATGGCTGCTTTAAAAATTTGATTATAAGAAATAGCTGTATTAAAGGGTTTTGAGGTTGGATTATATTTAATTATTTTAATTTAATATTAATATTATAAATTATAAACATCGTTTTAAAGGTGGGACAACGGAGAGCAAGAGAGACTAAGCCCGTGGGACTTGGAACCGGTTGATACAAACAGTGAGATTATAACATTGATCTTTAATTAAGAAATATTAAATGCAATGATTTTTAGTGATGAAATAGAGAAATAGTAGTCTGCTTTTAAAATATAGTTTATGTCATCTCAAGGAGGCAGAAAATTAAATATCTCTGGTGAAAGTAGTATAAATATAAATGATATTTCTAACTGCCTCATTTAGTCATCACTTATTTCTTTCCAGGACTTCCCGAAACTCCGGGCGGTAACGTGCCCGTAACCCGTGAAGAACTCGTGCTTATGAGGTACCCGCCAGACTGCAAGCCCCACGAATGGCCTGCCATTGGCTGTGAGGCTGAGTGTGATCGGATCATTTGTGGTCTGGAAAGGATTATGGATCTCAGTGTCGCAGAGCCATTCCTGGTCCCAGTTGATCTCAATGCCTTTCCTGCATATGCACTGGTTGGTGTTGATATTGCAGTTTTTAAATTAATCAATTTAAAAAATTTTTTATTTGCAAACTGAATAAACTCAAAAGTTATATATTAATATTTATTTTGTCATACAGGTAATAGAGTACCCTAAATTTATATTTATTTTGTCATACAGGTAATAGAGTACCCTAAATTTATATTTATTTTGTCATACAGGTAATAGAGTACCCTATAGACTTGAGTCTCATCAAGGAGCGGCTCTTGAACCGATTTTATAGACGTCTGGCAGCCATCCAGTATGATGTCCGACACATCGAGGCCAATGCTAGGTCGTTCAACGAGCCATCCAGCCAGATTGTTAGGAATGCCAAAATTGTCTCCGATCTGTGTTTGGCTTTTGTCGGGTTAGTTCTTGGGAGTGAGAGTTTTGATTGATTGTTATGTCTTGTAGACGATAGTTGGGCTTTTGCTGGTCAAATTAGATGGGGAAAATAAGAAGATTGGATGTTAACATGAATTAAATAATAATGTTTTATTCAACTTTTGCCATGGTATTGTATGTGAAGTTGTGACAAATGAAAAGTAGATGTTATAAATAGGTGACATTAATGTTTTTCTATTCAGCGATCCAACTTGTTATGACCCGATGCCATTGTACAACAAAATGACTCCAAAGTCAAAGTTCAGTCTCGATTCAAGTCCGAGTGGAGGGGTTGATGACAGTAGATGGGGTGGAGAGGATGACGATGACAATGGTGGAAGGAGAAGAGATGACGGGACTGGTGAGGGGATGTCCACGTCAACCAGAAGAATGGTATGTTTAACACTTAATGACTGTCACTTAATTTTTCTTTTTCTTTTGTCTATGACATATTTTTGTATTATCAATGTCTCACTGTTTTATTTTTTATATTTTCATTTGACCGTGAAGAAAAAATCTAAAAAATCAAACCCGCAGACTAGACACGCCAGAATATCCGAACGACTGTGGCTGAGCAACAACAACGCCGGCAGCAACAAGAACAACTGGCGCGAGCAGTGCCTCAAACTTCTCGACATCATTATCAGGAGTCCTGACTCGCTTCCTTTCCAGCATCCAGTGGATATCTCTGAGTTTCCTGTAAGTTTGTGATAATTTATAGTCATGTTGATAGTTATATGATTTGCCATGGTGACGATTATCATTAGATAAGTGATTAGTTATGGTGATGTTTAGATGATATTTGTTCCAACAAGTGGTTTCTAGTGAGTGCATTAATCTTGTGTTTTCCTCATTATTCATCCACCATTAATCTTGTGTTTTCCTTATTATTCATCGACCACAGGACTACCTCCATGTTGTCCACCAACCGATGGATCTTGCAACGATCAGGTCCAACTTGGAGACGGATGTGTACGACAGCCCGAATGAATTCTGTAGGGATGTGAGGCTCATCTTTCTCAATTCAAGATCATATAACACCAACAAGAGATCAAAAGTTAGTCGGTTAAAACATTTATGGTTATGTTTTCTGTTAATAATTGTAACAGTGATAGATATGTCATGTAGGTGTAAATGGTCCAAGACAGTTTAATAAAGTCAGTCAATAATGAGCTCAGTTGATTGAATGCCACGTAAACTCCAAGTCGATGCACTATTTTTAGACTATGCAGCAGAATTTTATCGAGTGTCACTTTGCAGATATACGTCATGACCTTGAGATTGTCGGCCATGTTCGAGGATCAGCTGAAAACGACGCTGAAAGGCATCAAGGAGAACAAGAAGGAATCATCCGGCAAAACTGCTCATCACCTCAAGACTTTCAGCACGTGAGTTCTTCTGTGACAATTTAAGGCAGTCGGGGTCATCCATATATTACGTACGCACCAAGCCACCGTGAGTATGTATGCATAGGGGGAGGGGGTCTGAAAATGTACAAGGTGCAACAGGGGGAGGGGGGATGTCAAAATCTGTAGTTTATTGCGTACGTAATATATGGATGGCCCCTTCTTATGTTAAAAAATGTTTCAGAATATAGCAGAAAAGAATAATGTGATTTGTAGGTTAGATGGGAATTTAAATATTTATATTTTTAAATCTTATTTATTCTATTTTCTATATAATCACAAAAGTTAAAGCGTTGTTTAAAATTGAACTAATGTCATGGTATTGTCCTGCTCAGAGAAATACTTATAAATTAAGTTAAATCAAGGAAATGATTAGCACCGGCTTATGAAAAACTATTCTCGTTAGCTATATACTGCTGTAGTCGTCGTACCTTCTCTCAGATTGCTGTATCATTTTGTTAAAAATGAATACGAAGCAAAATGTATTTATTTTTAAAGGTTCAAGAAATCGGGTCATCCTGCTGGGGCGGGAGGCTCTCGACAGGGCAACAACGGGGCTGACACTGGGGCTCACCTGGACACCAGCGGAAACAGTAATAATCCCAATGAAGGTCGCGCTGCAGGCAGTTCAGGTCCCAATAAAAACAGTGAGTTTATCTTGTTTTCGTTTTTTTGTTTTGATCATTTGCCATCTTGGCACCTGGTCACGAATGAAAACTTAATTTATTATTATTATTGCAGCTTTTACTGTTTTTCAGTTTTCTTAAGAGAAACTTTAAACAGTAAAATGAAGATTTTATTAATATTTATTGCTGAACTGATTTCTTATGATTATATTTGAATACATAGCTTAAGCTCAGCTGATTTTTTATGATTATATTTGAATACACAGCTAAGCGAAGAAGAATTGAATCTGACGACTACGATGATGATGAAAGGGATGGAAATGATGATGACGACGACGACGATGAAGACAACAGTCAAGGCTTTGATGATCGGTCTCTTGCTACTGGTCACAGGGAGCGAACTCTGCGTAGCAACGCACGGTCGACCGTAACCAATGGCGACAGACGTCCAAGGAAGCTCTTGAGAGTTGAAGTAGAGCGTTACAGTTCCAACAAGTACGGCGAGACATCGACGTGAAAAGCGAACTCCGCTTCTAAAATCTCCAAGTCGGCGAAGAAAAAAGAAAGGAGGGAGGAGGATGATGATGGTCTGTTCTACAAGGATGATTTTGAAGATGATGACGAACTTCTCGAAGATGGAGGTGACGGAAGCAGCGGAGATCAGTCGTCCGATGCGGACTTCAGCCTGTCTCGATACCACCGGAGAAAAGAGGGCGGATCGTCCGGCGGCGGAAGGAGACGTGGCAGTAGGAAGACTAAGTATAAAAAGAAGACTAAAAAGAACAAAAGTAAGAAACAAAAAAGGAGTAAGTATTATGAGGATGATGATGATGATGACGAAGAAGAGGAGGAAGTAGAAGAAGAGGTGGAAGATGGTGGTGATGATTATAATGAAGAAGTTGTTGTTAAAAGAAAGAAAGATAAGAAAGGTAGTTTTTTATTGTTGCAATCATTTCAGATATTGAATGAAAAGTGTCTTTGTTTCACAGTTTTTCTTTATGCATAAGTTAAGTAACAATTGATCAGCAAATGTTTTAAATTAATCTATTTCTTAAGCTTCAGGAAGCAGTAGCACAAAAAAAAGAAAGGGACAGAAGAGACGTCATTCATCTCCGATTCAGCAATCAGAGTCGCGTGGCGATCGCTACGGAACTCGCTGTGCTACCGGAAGTATCAAGAGAAGGCGGTACGACCACGAGCTGGAGGACGAGGGAGATCTGAACGTTACCATCAATTACCGCGCAGATCAACTGCAGCAACCCGTCTCAGATAATTTAGGTAGCGGCGAAGTCAAGCGTTCGCTTAGAAGCCGTCAAAACGGTCATCGGCAAGGCAAAAGCAGCCGGCTCATCGGTAACGAACAACGTCCGACTAGCTCTACAGCACGGTCGACAAATTTTACTACTGCCGACTCAACCAACAGGACCCTAACGCTCCGGCTGCCTCGTCACGGAATCGAAGGAAGTTCATCTTCCGCCACTAATCGACGAGCCGATCGCACGGTTGGCAGATTGTCAGCTGACGATGATGAAAATTCCCGAACGTCAACGACGACTAGCAGCTCTAAGTCGAGCCATCGAAACTCGGCGACCGAGACGAGTAGCAACTCTAATCATCGAGCTCGTAGAAAACAACCGAGGGCTGCCGCTGCTTCAGATTCCTCTACGGAAAAGAATCGAAATGATGATGATGATGACGACGAAACAGAAAACGATGACGAAGATGATGGAGATGACGAAACCGACGGCTCTGATACTGAAACTTATTCGAACAGGTCCGGACCTTCTCGAGGCAGGTTACGGTCAGCCGGTCGGGTTGTTTCGCGCGGCTCTGGCAGCGGGGTCGTTAAGTCCCGCCGTACTAGAGGCTCACCGAAAACTAGGACTGGTTACAAAACACGAAATCAGGGTCGAAGAACAATTGTCTACAACGAACAGGATGACGACGAGGATGAGAATGCCACCGAGCGAGCTGCTGTTGGGGTCAGCAGCCGGGGTCGTGTCCAGCGACCGAACATTCGACTAACTTCTATGGTCAGACACTAGTCGGTTTTTATAGCTTGAAATTGAAAAAAATGTTTTATTTAATTTTATATTCTAATCGATTCCTATTTCTTTTGCATGCATGTTTGTGTGTCTGATAGATTGGTGTTATGAAGTATTTAAAATGTCACTCTACCTAGAGTTTAGCTAACGTAATAGCTTCAATCACTGATGAGGGTAATAATGAATTCACTTGTGTTAGGGATGGTGGAAATGGTGAAAGGTGAAACCTGGACTACTTGACTCATCAATAATGTAAATTTTGACTGTTTCTAATTGTCGTGCACTTTTTTCAATTTTTTTTTAGTTTTGACTGTTAAAATATGCATTAGCATTTAAATAAATTCACACTAAAGATTGGACATTGTGAAAAAGTGCCCAAACAACTTTACAACTTTTGTGGTGTTGTCTTGGATAGCTAGATGTGAGTGGTAGCCGGAGGCATTGCTAGGGGGTCCCCCGGCGCCGAATTGCTATTTGAAGGGTGCCAAAAAGTTTTGCAACAAAGTACATACAACTACGGCCACTTTGGTTATCACATATTTACAGATACAATTTGTAGCTGTTTCCAAATTGGAGGCGAGACCGGATAGAGATGGTTCATTCTGAGTGTCAGCTGTTGTCGCCAAATCTTCCAAATGTTTGTCAGTCAAAGGGTTTCGTTATGTATTTATCTCTTGTTAGTTTCAATAACCACATCCATTGGCTGATCCAGGGCGCCTAACCGGGCCGTAGTCCCCTCCTTTGTCAAATTGCAGGGGGCCAATTTAATTCAGCAAGTTGAAGAAGTAAGGACGCTAAAAACTATTCTGCCACATTAAGAAAATGAAAGAGATGAGGTTGTCAGAGAAGACTCGCTGACCCTAATGTGCATTAACATAACTTAAGTGCCGCCTTAATGTCCATTTCGGCCTATGCGTTCTGTCAAAGGCTTAAACAAATAGTGCCTAAAGAAACTGCATGACCCTATGGATGCTCTAATGCAGTGGTTTCCAACCTATGGGTCGCGAGCCAAGGGATGGCCCCTCAAAAGATTTTCCAATAAAATTATAAAAAAAATAGCTACATAATTTGTGGAGTTTTTGATAACGTAACTGTGACTACCCCCTCCCGACTATCAGCGTTTTAAGAAAAAAGGTATGAGTTTTTGGAATTGTTTTTTATTATAGAAAAGTAGCTATCAAGGCTGGATAAAAGATTTTGGGAACCAGGGAAAGTGCCATTGATTAGCAAATAGGTAGTGTACAATACATTGTATAATGTATTGATTTAATTTAAAACATTTGTAAATATTTGTACACTGTGTTTTGCCATTTCATCATCAGTGCAGCCCAAAAAAATTGTACCCACAAAGTTGGTACCAGACTTCGAAACGGGACTTCATCTCAGTGGCGTAGCAAAGGGGGGCTGGGAGGTGCATCTATCCCCGGGCGCCAGGCTTTGGGGGCGCCAAAAAGCAAAAGGAAAGGCAACAATTTCACCAAAGTTTAGTCATTTTTGAACATGTAAAATTAAAAAATTGTATTTTTGTGCTATTTCACGCAAGTTATTTCTAAAATTTTCTTGGGGAGGGGGCTCACCGAGCCCCATATATAGCTCGGGCGCTTTTGGTCTAATTGGGATGACAGTTGATGATGGGGGCGCATTTTTTATCTCTTGCCCCAGGGCGCCAGATACCCTCGCTACGCCACTGCTTTATCTTAAGGGACAAGGCTATTGTGCCGAGTTGTGGACTTTTGTGCTTGTAAAAACGGACCGGACCGGAACTGGGATTTTGTATAACGTGCGTGCCTCACTAAAATGGCCCGTGAAGGGCTTTGCCAGTTAAGCTCAATAAATGAACTCAGCCGGTAAGGTTTCTTAAAACAATAATAACAGGAGTTTAATGGAATATGTCAAGACCACTCAGTAACCATACAAAACATTTAAAGAAATAAATAAAATACATGTAACTGCTCTTATTTAATTTTGATAATTTTCAACGTGGCATAATTGTTAATTCAATAAAACACAGACTCTCACTCTGCCCTAAAGCCGAGGGGTTGTCCATAGACCCCTCAGCCGCCTTAGTAACCGTTTCGGCCGGCGGCGGCTTAATTCTCGGCTTATATGTAAATTTGCCACTTGTCAATCAGAAGTTTCAAAACGCAAAATTGTGAAAATTTGAGATGCTCTGAAAAAACTTTAAATCACTATTTTTGCTAAATTGTTTCAATATCACCCATCATTAGTAGTGAATTCAACTCCATAAAATTATAAATCACAATATTTTTTTCAAAAATTTGTCCAACTAATGCCAACTGGCAAATATCAATTCTAAATAAGATATACTCATGTCCATAAATCATATATACTCATGTCCATAAATCATATATACTCATGTCCATAAATCATATATACTCATGTCTATAAATCATATATACTCATGTCCATAAATCATATATACTCATGTCCATAAATCATATATAGTCATGTCCATAAATCATATATAGGTATACCCAAAAAAATTTCAATTGATACTCTGATGGGGGATGCATTTCCCCATCCCTCTTGCTTGTACCTACGTATTTATATAAATGTAAAAGGTAATGTGTGTGTGAGAGCATTCGTTTATCACATCCAAGCCGCAAGAGCACTTTTAACAACATTTGGCATGCAGGTAACTGGATTGATGAGAAAATTTTGAAAAATTAAAAAAAAAATCTTTTATTTCTTTGACGTTTCGTTGGCAAAAACGAAAAAAAAGCTAAGCACAAAAACCCCGGACAACACCGGGTAACCCTGTCAGTAAGCTATATAATGGCGGGAAATTTTTGCCCCCCCTGGAAAATGCTGAATTTACGTCCCTGTTTCTCACTCCTGGTCGCATTTCTGCTCACGGTCGTTTTTCCGGCCCCGGTCTCTTTTACTTTTCCCGATCCCGGTTGCTTTTACGCTTTACCGCTCCAGCTTGCTCTTCTTTTCGCTCTTCTGTTCCTCCATTAAATTTTAGAGCCTTCCCAATGTGGCTTAGATGGGCTGTAGCGGAATGCTGTGCACAGTCATCAAAATTGATCTGTTCTCTCGTTAACACTTTGTTGTTTGGTTTGCTCGTTTAGTTACGTCTGAACTTCCTCAATTTTAATTAGTGTTCTTTTGATTGACTGAAGCTGAAAAAAAAGAATTTATTAGTTAACGGCTGCAATAATGTTAAAATCCGCTCATATATCTCAACAGGTTATATTTATTTTAAATACTTGTAAGATTATAAATGCTTACAATAGATTTATCACACACTGTTCAACAGCTGCTTTTCGAAAAATCGCTAGTCTTAGTTTTTGAGTTGTTCTTAGTTTTTAAGTGTCATGTCTACAGAAAGCATATAACGCTACATGTGGCATGTTAATAAATGTTGACCCGTGGCTTTGAAAAATGTGATATAAAACACAGATTGAAATAAAACATGAAGTAATAATAATATTAAAAACCTTCAAAGCATTAACTTAATGAATTTTCCGAGAGTTTTCTGAGATCATCAATTTGGAACAATCGAAGAGTACCACTTTTATTTAGCAAATGATGCAATTATAAATTGAACAAAACAGCAGCAGATTGATAGGCTGGCTTGAGAACTTTGTTCATGATTTTGTTGAAACACAAAAATACTGCACTTGCTTTCATTTCTTTCAAATTTTATGGACCTCATATATCAGTGAAACTTTTACAATAAATTGGTATTGCATGTAAGATTTTCTTTAAAATGTAATTTTCTAATTTCCTCTGAAAAGTAAAAAATAAAATAAGACCGATAAATTAATTCATAATCTTATAGTCATAACTACTCGTCAATAATAAATTAATTCCAAATCGGCTAATGCCATCACATAAAAAAAACATATCAGTGAAACTTTTACAATAAATTGGTGTTGCATGCAAGATTTTCTTTAAAATGTAATTTTCTAATTTCCTCTGAAAAGTAAAAAATAAAATAAGACCGATAAATTAATTAATAATCTTATAGTCATAACTACTCGTCAATAATAAATTAATACCAAATCGGCTAATGCCATCACATAAAAAACACTTACCTGCCCAAAAAAATTTCTCATTTACCGATAGGCTGATAGCAAGCTCGTCAGATTAGGAAACCATGATGAACAATATTAGATAAGGAACAATTGAAGTCAGAAGCCTTGAACGATAAATATGAACAATGAATTTAAATTTATTTTTCCAATCTGCAACTCCTTTTTGTTAAACACAAAATGTTAGATCATAATGATAATCTTATAATAATTAATAATAATATAACGTAATTAATCACGTGCAATGCAACAAACGAAACAAATTGAAAGATACACAGTAAATCATGATTTTAAAAACTAAAAACAAATTACCAAAGCTTTGCCACTTACTTAAGTTCGAAAGAGAGTGAGCTCTATGAAATCAAAACAAAGGTCGTATCCGGCGGCACCATAGATATCTATGGGCGGCACTAAACAACACACATATTTATTTAATTTAATATTTATATTTAAAACCTTAAAAACTTAAAAAAAAAACTAAAAATATTTTGTATAATTTAACTATAAATTAATTTATTTTTATTTTGTAGAAAAAAAATTTACTCCAACTTACTACCGCTGACCAAAACGTTTTTTGTCCATAAAACATCAACGGAGGAACCAATTTATTTAAAATTTTACAGGAACCACCGCTTGAATAAGATACATAAGTGTGCCAAATTTC
>OZ022238.1:10673088-10720229 GCA_963978895.1 Erpobdella octoculata | reverse complement strand
GATGATCTTCCAGACTGCAAATTTTTTTTTTCATGCTGCGTACACGTTAGGATTTTATTATGATAATTCTTTTTTAAGAGCTACTCCCACACATTCTACCAAAAGTTCAATGGTAAAGTCGCCAATGCCATCGGGCCATTTTGCCACCTGATGTTCGTAGCGAAGATCGAATGCATCTGTTCTCAAAAGGTTATTAAAAGGAGTTCAATTCAAACACTATGACACGAGATTTTTATATATAGATATAGTCGACATAATTCTAGGCCCTGAAAAATCTTGTTGTCACAAAGTCTAAAGATTTGATGAAATATTTAATTAATTTTCTGTTCAACTTGCAGGAAGCTGGAAGTCCTCTGACCGTCTGTGATGTTTGTCGTCAGGCGATGGTTAGCTCAACTATTTTTTTTCACTTAAACTTTTTTTTATTTGTTTTCCTGCATTTTACACGATTTTTTAATTGAACAAATACTTGTAGTAATTTAAACTAATATGCATAGATATATATTTTTTTCCATCCACTCACAGGACGAAACTACTGATTCAATAATAACGGTTCTATGTAATCATTCATTCCATGCTAAGTGCATTGTCCGGCATCTTCCTATTTCTTGGTTTTTTTTCAATTTAATTATTTTAAAAAAGTTTTAAATTTGCTTTCTTTGAATTTTTTTAGAATAATATTCGGTTTATGTTAATGTTATCATTAATATTAGCATAACTTATTCCGGCAAACAGGTGCCCGGTCTGCAGGTACACTCTGGCGCCGATGCCAGTGGCTGGATCTAAAAGCTATCAAATTTCAATGCATCAGGTAGCTTGTTTGAATATTAATATTTTTTCATTAATTTATTAAGAAAAAACTGATGTTAGAACTCCAGATAATTAAATTATCACTGTTTTTAATTGTATGTTTTTTTTACCAGGCAGAGGTTGTCTTGTCTTGTCTTGAAGAATTCCAGTCGGATGAGTTTCCACGAACACTTCCCTTGTTTTCCTTTTTAAAAAATGGACCTGCTGGTAAGGATTTTTTTTCTGTTTATTACAAACTTTTATTTAGGTTACAATCTCTGTCTGTATGTGCTGAAATTTTCAGCAGTGCTTTATATTGGATGACGATATATTGTTATGGTTCAAGATAACTGTTTCTACAGTTATTTCGTGTGATAGTTAAAAAACCAGTCTTTTGGGTGCAGGCCAACCGGGGTACCGCCACTGGTACATTTCTGGCAAACAAAAATTCGTTTTCTATTTGCAAACCTCACTTTTTTGTTTGTCGATGTAAAGTGGCAGATGATCCAGACGATCTAAACGTACATCACTTGAGACCCTGCAATCAGGCTTGCGGAGCCGCCATTTTTTACCACGGCTCGGCTCCGGCTCCCAAAAATTTGACCGCTCCGGCTCGGCTCCCGGCTCCGGCTCCCTATAAAGGGAGTGTCACACGAGACAAACTTGCGCAAATTTTTCACTGAAACATTTTTAACTGTTTATACTTGCACTTTATTAGTTTATCTACTCTACATATATGACAATTGTTAAATATTAAAACCGACCATTTTGTTTTTAGTCGATTTTAAATGTATACGAAAGGGTACACTTTGTTTTTTGGCGCAGCAAAAATTTAATTTTAAATGCTTGATAAAATTATTCAGAGTTAAAATATTTTTACTATAAAGTTAACAAAATAATATGCAATTAAAAAATTGTTATTATTTTATAAGAATATAAACACTCATCAAACGAAAGCAAATCTTGAAGCGCATCTCGAGTGTGTATTTGGAACATAATTGTATTAATTTTTAATGCAGTTTTAAAAATTTTGAATAAAATAAAAAAAAGTCCAAAAATAACAATGTAACCAATAACAGAATTTGGCAGGTAAACAAACTAAAACGAAACGAAAACAATTCATTAAAGATTTCTTGTGTTGATGTGCGCGCGCTATCATTTGATTGAAGGCTGTTGCTGTTGTGACGTTTGTAAAATATTAAAACATTTCAAATTTGAGGGAGATAAACAATCAAATAATTTTAGAATTTCAAAGCTTTTCATCTTGAAAAAATTCTGCTCATATAAAAAAATTTTGAGAGCCGGAGCCGCCAGATATTTTCGGCTCTGGGTACGGCTCTGGCTCCGGCTCCGGCTCCCACAAAATTAGCGGCTCCACGGCTCCGGCTCGGCTCCGCAAGCCTGCCTGCAATTGCATCTTTTTCATACAACCAATTATTTCCCGTGCACGAGCAATAGACAAGCTGACTAAGAACACTTTTAAGTAACATACAAATTAAAAAATACTGTTTTCAAGAAAAAGAAAAATTTTATGGACCAACCTTTTTCCTGATTCCATAATAAAAAATTGAACTTCAAAACGTATCTAAATTCCATCCAAAATGAAAAATATAAATAAACAAAATATACATATGGTTTTCCATAGATATCCTTTAATTGATTTTTATTGAAACATTGATATTAAATTAAAAATTAAAAGAAGAGCTTTGATTTTTCAGATGTCAAATCAGTCATGCAACGATTAAATCGAATGGCAAGACTTTCAACCAGTCCAAAATCAAAGGTTCTCATCTGCATCCTAGGTGATATTCCACATCAATACTAAATGCAATGCAGTAGGTGGTATTATTTTAGAATCTATATGAAATATTTATATTTTTAGGGGGGCTCGAAGCTGTTGCAAGATTACTTATGGAATTTGGAGGAAAATTGTTGGATCAAGAAAAGAAGGACTTAATTATTGATGCCGGCTACCTGTTATTAAATTTAACTGAAGATCAACCAACAAATATAGACATTCTAGTTGAAATAGATGGATTTCTTTTACATGTCATTAGTACACTTTTGTCCAAAAAATCAGAAGTGATGTTAATTTATGGACGCATATTTGACAACCTGACTGTAAAATTTAATGAAGAAACAAAAGTTATCCTTAAAGAAGTAGAGTTTTTAACTTTTTTATTTAATCTAATTGATTTTAATTTTAAATTATTAATTGATTTTATTATTTTTAATATAATTGATTAAATTAATTACTTTTATTGTAATAAAAAAAATGAAAGTGTCTAAATCTTCTGTTACATTTTATAATATATTAAATTTATTTTTTATAAGGCCCAAGTGGTTAGTAAATTTATGTGCAAAGCAATGTCTACAACTAAGGTAAAGGATTATAACCATTTGGAAATCATACTGGATGCTTTGTGGAATGTTTCCCAGTTTTTTCCGGAGGACATCTGCAATTACCGAAAGGGGTTATGGTTAATAGTTCATCTTTTGTCGACCATGTATGATGCCATCAAGGAGAAGAGCAGCAGAATCTTGTTGAGAATTTCCAGCTATATTGCTGTTTCAGTAAGTACAGAAACAGTAAGTAGTCTTCAGTGTGTTTCATCTTTCTGTTTTTAAAGCTTCAACATATTCTATTAAATTTTAAAAATTTTGTGGGAAAAAATGAATTTTACTTTTTTATTTAAAAAAATATTGACGGTTTTTAAGGAATTAAAAAGAATCTTATTTTTTATTCTTTTGTTTACTTGTACTTTTTTACAGTTAGACGAGTTGCACGTCTTCAATATCCTGCTGGAACAGCTGAAATCGCAGGATGTTGATATTGTAGATAATATATGTCAGACGATATTTAACTTGGCAATGTCAGAATCTACAAAGAAGTTGCTCCGCAGCCTTGGGGCTCCAGCATTGCTGGGGAATCTCATTAGCTGTACCAACAACAAAATCGCATCGTCGAGTTCAGCTGCAATAAGTAGACTACTTGTAGGCTCAACCTTTCAAGAATCCTTTGAGGACAGTATGTACATATCGACTAATTTTGTAAATAGCCACCATAATGTGTCAAAAACTTCGACGTCTTTGGATACATCAGTTCATTTGAAAGATAAAGGAAGTGTTGACACAGTTCCTAAAAGCAATCTAAAAAGTTACCATTCCTCGCCTAACATCGCGAAAATTTTGGAAGACAGCGCTAAACAGCCACAAGCCGCCTTCACTCCTGATTACATTGTTCAACCCCCCAGAGTTGATGGGTCCGTAAAGCAAATGAAGTGAGTTAGTTTTTGATTTGCTCAATTTTTACGAAGCTTGCAGTTAATTTAATTGGCTATCCTATTTTGGAAGTAAATTTCCTTTATAAAATATTTTTCATTCTGTCAAAACAGTCCTATCAAGAATTTGTTAGAGGCAAAAGTTCGAAATTTTCAACCTCTGTGGGGCAATACGGTTTGTTTTTTAAGTTACCAATTTAATTTTTTCTATTGGTTTATATTTTGCTTTTAAAAACAAATTAGATATCTTTATATTTTAGAATTTGAATATTTACCTGTTGACTTCCTATTGGTCAGTGAATGAAATTTGCGTATTTTAGCTTCCTGGTCTTACTGGTTTGAAGAATTTAGGCAATACATGTTATATGAACTCAATCATCCAATGCCTGAGCAACTGTTACGTCTTCTGCAATTACTTCATCAGTGACCACTATGGCAAAGACCTCAACTGGTGAGACAAGGAATGTTGTTTTTTTTTATTGTGCTTTATTTAGCTAACTATGTATGTGTCCTGGGTTTCGTCAAGGCATATTTACTCAATTTTGAATGCTTTCCTGTTATGCAATTTTCACCAAATTTTGCACACAAGTTCAGTTTCCATGACACGATCCAAGATAAAAATTTTGAAGTTCTAGCATGCTTATATGTAATTTGATTAAAGTTTTTTGAGAAATGTGTCTCCACTAATGCAATTTAAATATCTCAAAAGGTGTCTTGGATAACTCTCCAAAGCAACTGTTTCAATTTGAGAAATTTTAAACAAAGCACTGATTTTAACAACTGTTTTAATGCATCACTAGTTTTCAGCTCAGATTTAATTTTTATCTCAGCATTTCAGTTTTTAATTTTAATTCAATTAAGTCGAATTTTCGATAAAGCATATTTTTCTTAACGAATCATCTTTTTGTCTTTCATTAAGGACGAACAGAGACGGTCAGGGAGGAGAAGTTGCAGTCGAATTTGCAATCCTCGTCAAACATCTCTGGAGCGGTCAGTACAAATCCATTTCTCCGTACGACTTCAGGGTCAGTTTTTCTCTTATGAAACAAACTATGAGGGTAATAAATAATTTGATATCGTGGTGATGATAATAAGGGGTGGATGATTAGAGATAGACCTGTCGGGCCCGAAGCGAGATTGACTGGATTTTCTTCAGGTACTTGGATGAGTACAGTAGTAGTTGTGGACCATGTGACATGGTGTGGGTGGAGTTTGAATGACAATACATTAAACGACCATACTCTGGTCATTAAGGGGCACCTGGGTACTGCCCAAAAGTGGTAGCTCTAGTTATGGATAATAATAATAATAATATGGTTGATGTTAATAAGAAAATTGATCCAATTTTGTTACTTCAGCGTGTTGTGGCAATAAAACGACTTCGTTTTGATTTTTTCAGGTTGTTATTTCTAGGCTTGGAGCAATGTTTTCCAGCAGTCAGCACCAAGATGCTCAAGAGCTGCTTGATTTTTTAATGAACGGGCTCAATGAAGACCTTAATAGGGTATCAAATTAGTTCTCATTATTTTTGGTCTTTTTCAGGTTTCAACAAAAAATTCATCTTATGGTGTTTTTATGCTTCTAGGTAAAAACTAAGCCACAGTTGCAACCTCAAGACAACAGCAAGCTAGACGATGAAATAGCTTCGGTCAATGCCTGGCGAGAATCACTTTTGATTGACAACTCTATAACCGTTGACCTATTTAGGGTGAGTTCAGCAAGGTGTATATATTATGCTACACAGTTTTTGTGCTTTGTATTTTCAATGATGTGAGTGGAATCTCATCAGACTCGGAAATCAAATATCACTTATATAAGTTATGTAAAAAACCATATATGCCAATGTGTTTTGATTTATTATCTATCTCTAAATAATTAGTATGACATATTTTTGCACCACTGGTACATGCAACACAAGTCAAAAATCGCTTTTCTAAATTTTTATATGCAGCTGTTTTTTTTTTTTTGCTCAAGTAATTTTCAACTTCTTTATCACTTTAGGGTCAATACAAGTCAAGGGTCATGTGTTCCTACTGTGAGACAAAATCCACCGTCTTTGAGCCATTCATGAGTCTGACGCTTCAAATACCTGAAAATCAGAGCAAGTGCTCCCTGTCTGTGAGTTGATACGAATATTATGATTGGTTCAATTGAATCAATTTATTTGTCCGAATAATCGCTAAAATAACGTTAACTTTCAAGACGGTTAATTAAAATTTTAAAGGACTGCCTACTTCACTTTTCCAACGAGGAAAAAATGACTGGTGATTGCAAATGGCTGTGTCCTCAGTGCAAGCAAAAAAGAGAGGCTACAAAGCAAATTGTCGTCTGGAGACTGCCACAGATACTCGTTGTTCACCTGAAGAGGTGAGTCATCTGAACTATGAGCTATACGAGTTCTCCAGGTGTGACAATCGATTTGATTCATTATTATTAAGTTGTAATTGTTTTCTTCTTCTTCTTGTCATAAGATTCCACTACCAGGGCATATGGAGAGACAAGATTAGCACCAATGTCAGCTTCCCTGTAACAGGTCTCGATATGGCCAGGTACCTTTCTGGTCCGAGAAACATTGATGCCAATTACAATACCGTCTATAACCTCTTCGCAGTCTGTGTTAGTATTTGACCGTTTTGATCTTTGACCTTTTATAGTGTGTGTGTTAATATTTTACCTTAAGTCTTTAAGCTTTTAACGCAAGTTGTGCTTGTGCTGTGTGTGTGACTGAGAATTTGCAAAACTGCTCAAATGACTGTTGAAGGATATTTTTTTAATAATTGCAGAATCATTACGGTATCCTAGATGGAGGACACTGTAAGTGAAATTAAAAAGTGTTTTATTTAAAGATGAAAAAACTTGAAAGTTAAATATTTTTTTATAATAGTTGAGAAAACATAAGCTATCATTTATATTTACTCATTTAATGTGAGTTTATTTGCTTTCATTAAATCAATAATTGTATATTGTATTGTTAGAATCTTTATTGGATGTTATTATCATCATCATCATTAAAAAGTGTTTTATTTAAAGATGAAAAAACTTGAAAGTTAAATATTTTTTTATAATAGTTGAGAAAACATAAGCTATCATTTATATTTACTCATTTAATGTGAGTTTATTTGCTTTCATTAAATCAATAATTGTATATTGTATTGTTAGAATCTTTATTGGATGTTATTATCATCATCATCATCGCAATTTATTTTATAAACCCCTTTTCCACGTTAATATAAGGTTGTACGTTTTCTCCATTACATGTACCTCCGTAAGTCAAGATTCGGAGCAGACCTCAGTATTTTGTTATATCAATCAATCAATCAATCGGTTGAATTTTTATAGCGCTATTTCCTATCGTTCAATAGCGCTCGGACACGAACTTTTTAAATAAATAAGTTTTAAGTCTCCGACGGAAAACTGTGAGAGAAGTAGATTTAGTAAGAGAAGTATGAAGAGAGTTGCAGAGAAAAGGACCAGAGTAGGAAAAAGATCGTTTAGCAAGAGAATGCTTAACAAAAAAGATATGATAGTGGTTAAAAGAGGAAGATCGAAGACCAGACTTAGGATGGATTTTTATTAAGTGTGGTATTTTTATTATAGTTCCAATTAAGGCTATGCAATTTTGTAATTGTGACATTGATACTAGTGATGATGATAATGCGGATAACATTGTCTGTTTTCATTTGTATATTTATGATATGATGAGTTGAGTTGAGTTATAGTATTAATGCTGCTTTTGTTAGAACAATATTATTATTTATTTTGTGTTTCACTTGTTAAAAAATTCCATACATAGACACAGCATTCTGCAAGAATCCTTCCACCGACAACTGGTTCCAGTTTGACGACAGTGATGTTTCTCAAATATCTACTTCTTCCATTCAGGTTATATCATGCCTTTCTAATTTTTTTAAGTGGGGATCTCTCATCTCAGGCTCTAACAGACACGAGTAGTGTTTTTAGATGTCAAGATATTTTCTGTTTCTGGTTTACCGTTTCAATACGGCTATGTTTATTATCACTATGGCAATTTCAACAAGTGAATAACACTATCACTACTTGCAAATCAATATTTCTCTCTTGTCTTGTTCACCCAGATGCTAAAATAATGGCTGCCACTTTGAGCACAAGCATATCACTTATTCGCCTTTTCTATATAAGTAAAAAAAATTAAATTAGTTTATTAATTAAACTTTTATTTTTGCAGTCATCGGCAGCGTATCTTCTGTTTTATGAGAAGGTTTGGAGAACTTATTGATGGATGCAGCAAAACAAAAAGGAGAAGAAAAGAATCCGAATTTCATTTCACGATCCATTTTCAATCTGATTTTCATCATTCAATTGACTTATTTGTGTTAATTTTGTTTCTTAACTGCGCAGTCAAAACTGCTAAATCCAGCTTTTTGTTTTGATGCGGTGGACACCGGTATAGTAGGAACTATAAATGTTTTGTTTTGCTAATCAAAATGAATCATCATGATCCATTTTCATTCAATTGCTTTATTCGTGTTAATTTTGTTTCTTAACTGCGCAGTCAAAACTGCTAAATCCAGCTTTTTGTTTTGATGCGGTGGACACCGGTATAGTAGGAACTATAAATGTTTTGTTAATTTTGTTTCTTAACTGCGCAGTCAAAACTGCTAAATCCAGCTTTTTGTTTTGATGCGGTGGACACCGGTATAGTAGGAACTATAAATGATGTTGTTTGTTTTGTTTTGCTAATTTATTGAGCGCCTTTTCCGCTTTGTTCAAAGGCGCTGTTCTTTTACATGCCCCACGGAGAGAACGATTTTACCCGCTAAGTTTTCCGTTGACATGGGCTACTAGGCAGCGAGTAGGAGTCGAACCGTGAAGCTCTCACATTCAAGGCTAACGCTCTACCAACTCAGCTAACCTAGCACCTGATGCATCTATTGTATCAATAATTGTATTTAATACCTATTTAATGTATCTATCGAAATCAAATCTAAACACCTCAAGTGATTTTATTGAAATTTTGTACACTTGAAGGGGTATGGTCAGGAGTTTGTTTGTGTCTACTTTGCAAAAAAGAATCAACCAGATGGTAGACGTACTATAACAAAAAAAGGTCAATGTCTTATATCTAAGCTAACATTGTATAGATGTAGGTCCGTAGATGCTTTTTTGCCGATTTTTACCCACCTTTTCACATGCCGTCACAAAAAGACCCCTCAGATATGACGTCACAAGATTTGTACCTGTCTCCATAATATATATATATATACTTCTAAAAATGAAAATTTTCTGATTCTATTGCCACTGCGGCTCTCGTAATGAAAAAAAAAAACAAAATTAAAAACAGTTAACCTAGTTATGGTTCGGTAGTATTGAACTCATAGAGGCAGACCCCAAGACAGATATTGGTTTCCAGCATCAACTTTCTTTCTCTGATGCTCAACAGTGCAATGGGGCTCAGTCACTAAAATATATTGAAAAGTTTAAAGTCAGTGCTTATGTTGTTGTGACGTCACATATCATAAACTCCCCTCGTCATCCATAGTCACAAATGTGTGACCCCCTCTTTACTTAAACGGACGGTCCCTAATTATTAGGGCTTAATACTGTATTTAAAAGTCGGCTAAACACGAAGACACAGCCTCTGCATCTACTGTTCCTTATTAATTTTACGTATTGTCGTATATCAAAATCCAGTGCCTGTCACCATGTGCTATGGTCGCTTTGGTTTTTGAATTATATGATCTTCATCAATAAGCGATGTACCGACCAACAGGGCTCTAAACTTTAGATAAATGTCACCAGCTACCACTTCTGAATTAAGTAAGAATCACACCATAAGAAACTGTTCACCGTTGGTCTTTTCTATTCGTAAATTTTACTAAAAGTTGATTGAATGCCATGGTGGGAAATTATCTGGGAAACAGGGTTGTGGAGTCATTCGAGATCCACTTAAGAGGTAGTAACAAATACATTTCTTAACTTATTTCAAGCTAAATAGTTTAAAATAGTGTTTAGTATTAAGCGATTCAATAAAACGACAGCGGGATTATATTCTAGCGCGGAACAAACGAAATCCAAGCAAAACGAAAACACAGTGCTGGCGAGAAGCGGCTTTCTCACATGCTCTGCCCGTCTCTACGCTTATATTATGAATATGCAAATAGACCGCCAACCTCATATTTCTACTGTGCCTGTATATCGCCGAGCACCGACTCCTTACTATATGCATATACATATGAGTCACGACTAAATGCTAAAAAATTGATTATTTTACTCATTTAATTAATTTAAATTTTAAAGATGACCGATTAAATACTTTGTTGCTTACATTGTTAATGCTTCTGTGTGAACGTTGTGTCGACGCGGGCACCTATGTGCGTGTGTGTGCGTGCGTGTGGCGTATCTTTGTTGGTGATAGTAATGCTACCGAAAAGCCACAAAGCTCACGTCTATGGATAACAACATTCAGAATATCGGGACGGCCATGGACCGTTCCGCCGAGAAACCGTCAAGCCTTGAGCTAGGTATTTTGCTATGAAGGAATTATAAATAATTTATATATTTGTTAAATATTAGTTTGAGTTGAAGTTGCTCGTATTTCGGTCGCGAAGATCGGTTGTTTAACTTGGTTTTGCACATATTTTTCAGAACTCTACTTTCTGATAGCGAAGTTTCTGTCCGCCGGACCGTGCCAAAATGCCTACAAAGTATGATTTTTTTGCTGTTTTCTTCTTAGATATCAGCAATTAAAGCTATTTTCGAACCCAATGTCACTTTATTTTCAGGTTTTACGGGAAGAAATGGAGAAAAACAAGGTGAGTTTGTTCGAGGTTTTTGTGTCCCTAGGCGTCCAAAGTCGGTTTTTTTGGTTCAGTTTCGAGTTTAGATGATAATAGTTACCTTCTAGTTTGAGAATTAACGAATTTTAAGCAACGATCGAGACTCCAATATGGCTTTTCTCTTGTTTTGAGCGCAATTCCGCGATTGTCACTTTTTCAGCTTTTGCCGAAAAGAATTGATTGGAATGGTCAGGAGCACTTCAGGACCTTCGAGAACCTGGTTGGTGACAAAATTTTTCGACTTTTTTGTCAATTTTTGAAAACAAATATTTTTAGAATTTTAGAACAAAATTGGGCTCATTCGATTCAGTTTTTAGTCCTCTTTCAGAAAATCTAAGCGGCGTGTCCAAAAGTTTGAAAAAAACTTCGCAAAACTAGAAAGCGAAAAATACAGTTTTTACTACTTAACATAAATCATTAATAAATTCATACTATTCGTGCCAACCGCGAGCCTGTCTTGGCTGCTGTTTTAAATTCGCCCAATCCGCATCGTTTATTATAATTAGGTATGCTGGCGCCTGCTTTGTTTACACTTTTCTCGATCACGAATTGCGAGTCTTATTAAAACACAACTTAGTAATAAATAAATAAAAAAATTGAAAATTGTTCAAAATAGCGTTTAAAGGCGTTTTATTTGTGTTTTATTTCAACTAAGAAAAGGTCAGTGAGCCGTGTGTTGATATAGCTCATTATAATATTATAATTAATAGTGCGTTTTTTTCAAAGCGTGGGTTTTTGTGAGGTTCAACGCTCGTGGAGAGATTTAGAGTTAAATGTGGAAATGACTGAGCAGATTTAAATAGTACTTCTGAAAACCCCATTCATTGATTTTTTTGAATGTCCTGAAGATCCAGATTTACAATTAATAGTAGTCAAGGTTATTAGTGAGCAACAAAATGTCAGGAGCTTTAATAAAATAATGTAATAGATATAGATATGAGTTTTCAGCTGCTTCATTAATGAGCTTTTGAATTACAAAAAATTAAAATCTGTTGAAAGTTAAAATCTGACATTGGGAAGGCATACTTTTTTTTGCATTATCAAGGTTGAGAACTGCATGTGAGGTTTTTCTTCAAAAGAATTGCCTTGTTGACAGTGCTGCTTTCAATCACTTATATTTAAATAACTGATCTAAAATGGCATGTAATATTTTCAAAATTACTCCATTTATTTATCTTGTCTTCTTTTTCATCCATCCCATAGGTCTCCATTAACAGACACATATCATCAAATTACCTGATCGATGTATCGAAACGGCTTCTTTCATTGGTCGACCAGAGTGCAGGTCCTGCTCAGAAGGGCATCAAATCTCTTCTCGGAGCAGGACAGTTTTCCGTACTGAGAACAGAACAAAGTAACTTACGTGTTGATTATTTTTATTTTCTATTTTGCAAACATTATTTCATTAAGTTATGGGTTTGCTTATTTATTTGTTGTGGTTTATTATTATTATTTCATCAAGACTCATTTTTATTTATAGCTATAAAACACACGACATGGAAAACATCTTCATTCCTTGCCTTACGACATGGCCACCTGGCCAAAGCACCTCACAACCTCCTACATATACCAGCCCTAAGTCAGTATAAAAATATATTTATTTTAATTTTCTTTTTTTTCAGCTTATTGAAATTGAAACTCAGGATTGATTAAGTGTTTAAAGAAAATGGTGCATTAAATTATCTTTGACTATTTTTTTAATATCTGTTTATTCCTGGATGAGCTCGCATTTTATGTTTTTTCTGTATTGACTTTCAAACCTGTGATTGTCATTCATTTAGACTTTATAGTAAATTTATATCCGAATTTCTTATTCATGCCTACTTCAAGTCATCTTTTTCTTGCATGCATGGATGTGACAGATTGTCCTAAATGCATAACTATATTTTAAAAAATTAATGAAATTACCTGATAATTTGTAATTAATAATTATTACCTTCATCATTTATAAAAGTTTTCTTGTATGGATTTAATGCTTTTTACTCACAGCTACCCTCCTGTCATGCCGAGAAGCATCGGGCTCGACTCGAATGGAACTGCTGATGGCCGGGGGTCAACTTTACTCAAAGATGAACCTTCTTTTCAGGTCTCTAGGCCACCTGTCGTCCGTCTATTGTGTTCTTTTTGACAGGACCGGACACTACGTATTCACGGTGAGTCTGAGCGGTACAAAGAATCCCTACTAAATGCTTGCTTGTTAGCAGATTGTTATTCTAAGATGCTTCTACTGCTACTTAGATTTGAGTAACTTTGTTCAGAGCTAGTGGCAGAGATGGTTTAAGTTAAAAAAAAATAGATGTTGGTATAAATTTTTGGAGTTGAGGCTGCAAGTTTTGTTAAAACTTATTAGTTGCTTTATTAGAAGAAGTCTTGGTCAGCTTAACTACATTTAAAGCCAAATCATAGTAGTCAAACTTCTAAACACATTGTGAATTACAGGGGTACTATAAGTCCACATCATCATAATATCTTCTGAGGTTTATGTACAGTAAAAGCACACTTTTAAAAGTCATCTTTCTGTTTATAAATGAATGATAGAATAGCAGTAGGTGGTCTTAATGTTGGACATTACTAATTATGCATGACTTTATTTATTTTGCTATTTCATTATTAGTTATTATTACTTTCTTACTTCTCTTCAAAAGGGCTCAGACGATAACCTGGTCAAAGTGTGGAGTGTAACAACAGGTAGGCTGCTGTGCACCTTTCGAGGCCACGCGGCCGAGATCAACGACATGGCGGTCAGCTTCAACAACCGGCTGCTTGCCGTTGGTAGCTGCGACAAGCTGATCAGGATCTGGTGCCTCAAGACCTCAGCACCTGTTGCCATACTGCATGGTCACACGCACATGATCACTTCGTTAAGGGTTTGCGTCACTAGACTTATTGTTACTACTTTTTTATGTTTTCATATAATTTAGTTTATTTAATATCAATAAGTTTTAATTTAGCATGGATTAAATTCAATTCGACTATAAAATGCCATGCTACTATTGAAAATGAGGATTTAAAATTATAACATAAAATTCCATCTTATCTTTACCATCCTCCATTTCAGTTTTCATCGTACGAGAAAGGAACGATGCAGTACTTAGCATCAACTGGTGGTGATGGCTGCCTGTGCATCTGGGAGTACAATTCTGCCAAGAATTCATTCAAGTTCGTTCTACTTTATTGTTCATTATGTGCATATTAGCTGAGTCACGTGTACAATAAATTGTTCGGCATATTATTTCATAACATTTTATCTATATTATCTGTGATATAATTTAGTTGTAAATTGTCAGTGTGTGAGATTTTTTTGTAATGTTAATTTTATCATCACTTTCACATATTCATTTTGATGTACTTGCCTTTCAGCTCCAAGCCCATAAAGTTTGTGGAAAAGTCAAGAGCAGGAGCACAGATGCTCTGCTTGTCTTTCAGTGCTGGTGAGTCTTCGTTTGTCTTGTTTGTGTTTCTTCTGTCTGTATGTAGGCGTGTTGTTATGTTGCATTTAATGTCTTATGTGTTTGTACAGTTCGTACTGTACCGAAGCTAAAATCATTGTCAATGCTAGATTAGGATTTATTTTTTTGACGTTCACCAGGTGGCGGCTTTCTGGCAACTGGCAGTTCCGATCATGTTGTGAGAGTGTACAGTTTACTTGGAAGAGTACCTGAAAAAATTTGTGAACTGGAGTCTCACATGGTTGGTTTGGTTTTCATTGATCTCAATTGATGATTGGTGATTCTGTCCTCTTTGGTTGATCAACTAACACAATAGTCACAAATTAATTAATTGTCTACACCCTTGTGCTGAATTCATATATTTATTGGTTTTTATGAATTTTCAGGACAGAATTGACAGCGTCCAGTACTCCAACAGCGACTCGAGATTTGTGACAGGAAGTCGAGACGGGTACGCAAGGATTTGGAGATACGAGAGACAAGAGTGGAAGGCGGTCGTACTCAACATGGCCGATGTTGAGTGAGTAATTGCTTCTGTAAATGAGTTAATAAATAAGTTAGTCATTGTGTCGAGGTTGGATAATTGAATGAATAAGATATATGGATGAATTGCTGAATTAGTTAATTAATTAAAAGACATGATTAAACCGTGACATTTTAATTTAAAAATAAGTACAATAAAGTGATTTTTTGGAATTGCTAAACATCAACACATCCCTAAAAACTTACTATGCAATCTTACACGTGAGTGCTGGCATGCTTATAGTCAAAAATTGTTCCTGTTTCTTTCATTGTTATTTCACTTTTACTCGGTCAGGAGTGCCGCATCAAAGATTGACGACTCCGGTGATTGGTCACTGCCCCAGAGGAAGGTCACAATGGTTTGCTGGACGACAGATGATGCCTACGTCATCACCGCTGTGTCCGATTTCACTATTAAGGTTTGGAATTCGTCAACAGGACAGCTGTGTCACACGCTCAAGGTGAGTCGTAGTTGTCATCGGGGCGGTTGGGGTCGAAGGTCGTCTCTATTTTGACTGATGGTCAAAGTTTTTGTCAAATCTTTTGCTGTCAGGTCAATTTCTTGTTTATGACTTTGTCTTTAATAAATTTTTTTTTCAAATACATATTTTCAGTTATCATAATCTATCCCAATGTTTCCAATATGTCATCATCATCATGTACCTTATTTTTTTGTATATAATGCACATCTATGAAGGCCTGGAGAGATGCTAATAAAAAGATGTGGCTTTATAAATAAACACATTATGATTAGTAAGCTTCTGCGTCCCGTTATTTTTTTGGAACGATACGATCCGATACGATTCCTGAAATTTGCCCCGAATTAAACGATACGATACGAGACGCTTCGAACAATAACGATACGATATCGATACGATACGATACGATTTCGGGATCTCGACTGAAGCGGAAATTTTGCCTAGAGATAACATAGAATGATGAACTATACGAGACAGACAATATTAATAACTACATTAAAGAAATTCATTGAAAAAAAATATATAAATATTAAAAAATTTCAAAATTTATAAAAATTTACCAAATTTAATTTTTTTTTACAACTTGAAATAAATTTCATTTGTTTAGTTTCGGTACATCTATTTGTCTAAATTTAGACTCTAAATAAAATGCTACCGCCGATAGAAAGTATTTATTTACTTTATTTAGTGACGCGGCATGATAATGATGACAAACACGAGAAAGTGCCTCTATGCAAGAATTAAAAAAGTGAAAAAACCCAGCGTGTTTATTTATAGGCGATGGCGAATGCGGTTAGCAATAGCAAGAAAGAAGCTGAGAAAGTTTCGAATTCCAGCTGCAGACGATACTGGCTACGGCACTGTCGTGCACACTACAGGTGGCACACACATACTCACACACAACCAAGAATATCATCAAGATTATAAATATATATCTTAGATGAACTACTATTACGGTCAATTACGGATATCGAAACACTAAAATAATCATTCCAATTCTATGTAACAAATTTGAAAAAATAAGTTTATGAAACAGACTAAACCAAAACATAAACATAGAATGATCATTACTATTACATTACTCATTATTCTCATTAATAATAATAGTCAGCGAGTACGATTGCCTTGTAGGGCTTGTAGTATCAGTAGTATGCGCAGAGCTCGACTAGCAGCCTAAGAGGAGCGTGGCTTTTTTGCTGCTGGTTCCCAGACTAAAAATAGTAAATAATGGGGCTACAGGCTGTCTGGAAAACCGAATTTAAAGTGGGGATGATAATAGTTGTTGAATCAATTGCAAATATTCACAGTTGTGACAATCGTTAATTAAATATGTATGACTTTATTTATTGGAAAATATTTGTTAAAAATCTCGATATTTTCGAGATTTAAATCGGGAATGAAATTTTAAGTATCGCTAATTATATAGATACGGGATTTCTTCCGCAGGCTGTATCGGTTCAATGGCGATACGGGATCTCCCGTATCGTTTTGAAATCTCGATTGAATTCGAGATAACGATATCGGGACGCAGATGCTTAATGATTAGTAAAATGTATTATAAATATTATTGAGAATACATTTTATGTATTTATATTTTCTAATTGATAGAGCAACATTCTTTTTTATGACCTTTCTAGGCACGTCAGAGTGCATGTTACATGCGTAAAAATATGGTATTCAAATGAACTAGAAATTTTTTTTAAAACTTTTCCAGTTATTTTGGACAATGAAAATATTGATTCAAACTAAAGAGACCTTGATTATATGAAAGTTACTAAATAACTCCTGATTTATTTTTTATGTTACCTTGGATTGGTTTTGTCTTATGACAGAGGGAGACTTAAGTTAACTGGGGACTTAAGTTAAGTGGGATAATTTTTTTTTTATAAGGGTAGACTGTACAAAATATTGGTACTGAGTTTTTCTATGTGTATATGATTTTTTTCTGAAGTAAAGAGGTTGACTTGAATTATATATAAGTATAATGTATAATTTGTTAAGGGTCATGCCGATGAGGTGTTTGTTCTCGAACCGAACCCCGTAGATCGGAGGATCCTGCTGAGTGCGGGTCACGATGGAAACATTTTCTTCTGGGACGTCACAACTGGTCAGAAAATTCGCACTTTCAAAAATACGGTGAGTAATATTTCATGTTAGACTGAGATAGAATGCATGGAAGGGCATCGATTGCAGATGATTGAGTGGAATATCCGAGTACGGATGAATGAATAAAAAGTTTTAAGAAATAAATGTATGAATAGTCATCTTAATAATATTATTTTATTCATTAGCATAAACATTGAATATCATAATAACAGATTGAAGGTCAAGGACACGGAGCAGTGTTCGATTGTAAATGGTCTCCCGATGGTCAGAGCTTTGCAGCCACCGACTCGCATGGATATCTGCTTTATTTTGGCTTCGGATCCAGCGATAGATATAAAAGAGTAAGCACATATTCTTCTTTGCAATCTATTTTTAGACTTTTTTTTTATTCCTCAATCCATGGTGATATGTGATGGAAATGATACCTGACAATATCTCTGATAAAAGTCATGCTTATGATTACCTATATAGTACCAAGCCTGGATAAAGTAGGACGGACAGTTAAAAAGATCAAATATGATCCACGACAGGAAGTACTTAGGTGCTTCCTAAATACAGCCATTTCAGTCTTAAAACACCTGCTGTAAAGAACTATAAAAAAAAATAATACTTATATAGTTGATTGTAGTTTAAAAATATTGACAATAATCCTGTGTTTCATCTTCACTACACAGCTCCCGGAGGAGATCTACTTTCACACGGATTACCGACCGCTGATGCGCGACAGCTACAACAACGTCCTGGACGAGCAGACGCAAGTGCCGCCGCACATGCTCCCCCCGCCGTTTCTTGTGGACATCGATGGCAATCCGCATCCACCCCGCTACCAGAGGCTGGTCCCCGGCAGGGAAGATTGTAATGACATGCAACTCGTACCCTTAGTGGTAGTTGCCCCAAATGGTGAGCACTTGGTGGTGGTGATGGTCTCAATAATTGCTTGCAGTTAAATTAGTTCAACTAGTAGTCAAAGAATGTGGCGAGCTGTAGCTTAAGTTTTAAGAACTTTTGACATGCATGAGGATTGCATCAATGGCTAACAATGATGGTGTGTCTGTCAATCAATCATTCACTTTTTTATGGCACCTGAAGCTCAAAGATGCTCTTAGAAAACTAAATATTAACACTAGTCTTCATTTTCTCCAGGAAATCGAGAAGTCGTTGACGATCTGACAGGTGAATTGAGGGGAGGCTCTGGCTTAGAAGAAGACCTGGTGGTGCCGGGAGCTGTCGTGGAAGAGCCTCCTCCCGGTCCCCCTGAGGAGCGTCAAATCATAGACGAGATGATCGCTCGCATGCAGCAGGAGCAGGACCAGCAGCTGGGTAGAGATAGCAGCAGCTCTTCTGCTCAGCCGTCGACATCTTCGGCTGCCAATCGTGGTTGGTTTATTTGGATTTAATTTAAATTATTCATGATCTGGCCAATCAACAATAATAGGTATAAACTTTTTCTTAATAAATTAAGTAAAATAAAAACAGAGACGGGTTATTATCAGTTATAATCTTGTTTTGCCTTTTTTAGTGTCAACAAGATCTCAATCAGCTTCGAGCACCAGAATAGCCCAGTCCAGTGGTAGTCAGCAGCCCGAGACATCTTCTTCGTCATCGACCGTGGGTGCTGGACCCTCAAATTCTCAGGCGAACATTTCTCCATCTCCTCCGGCTCAACCGGCTTACACGGGCTCCCCCGGTTACGACGATCAGCCCCACGTACCGACTAACATGTGCATTTGGACGCAGAGAGATCTTGTCAGGCAAATGGACGAAGCGACCATCAGGTGGTTTTTCTTTTAGATAATTAGATTAATATCTCATTGATATTGATAATGTTTGAAATAAGCTATATTTTTATCTTTTCAATAATTTATGAAAAAATTGCCGATAAATTTTGTTCTGATTGTTATTATACTTGAAACATAGGAGCTTCTTTGCATCAAAGTCAGTTCAAGCAGAAGAAGAGCGAGTAAAGTTTGTCGCCGAAAGGAAAAAGAAACCGATTCTTGCCATTATTGTGAGTTCATCGATGCTCATTAATTAATTAATTAATCTTAATTTACGATTTTCATTTTTTTTTACTCAGCAACATCTAGAAGATTCGAACGACTTGAATAGCTTTGCAAAAACGCGTACGATGAAACAGAAGCGCGCCAAGATGCTTTCCATGGAGAGGAACGAGGAGAGAGGTCGGAACAGGCTGGAGAGGCGGGCCCTCTATGACACCGACGAATCAGAACAGGCACGTCGTATTGACATCTGTATCAAATTTACGAAAGCTTTTTCACAACAATTATAAGATGTTTAATGTTATAAGATGGAAGATTTTTGTTAATGAATTTGTTTTAATTTTTTTCAGGAGGGCTCAGTGAACTTTGAAGAAGATGGCGAAGAAGAAATAAGCAAAGATGGTTCATTCATAAATACATCAAAAGAACATTTAGACTCTGATGACAGGTAATCTTTAATTAAAAAAAACAAGATTTGTCTTTTTAATGACGGCAGCATTCATTTAGTTCATTAGGATTGTGCACTTTTTATTTTAATTAGTTGTATTACTTTTTATAGTTTTATTCTATATAATATAAATTTAATTAAAATATATATAAATTTAATTAAAATATATATAAATTTAATTATAAAAGTAGTCGTAATGCATCATGTTTATGAGATAATTTTAACATCACAGTCAATCCACCGTCTACTCTGATTGGTCTCCCGATGGACGTACTCTACAGCCGCCCACTCGCCAATCTCAGCGTTCCAAAAAGACTCGCAACTCCTGGAAAAAGTTCCTAGAAAACTCGGATACCGAAGAAGACGACGATGAAAACACGGAGGTCGAAGATGATGCTGTAACCTCTGATGTCAAAGGAAAATCTCTGAAGAAAGGAAAGATTAATGGGATATTGAAAAACACTACCAAGGTCAGAGCCAGCTCAAGGAGCATACATAGAAAGAAGAATGCTGGAAGCAGTGAGGATGATAACTCCGACGTTGATGTGGAAAATGAAGACGATGATGATGATGATGGCAAAGTTCCGCAGGGTCCTGTTAAGAGTAAAAAGGGCAAGACCCCCCAGCGAAAGAAAAATTCATTTAAACACAAACAGGTATTGGTTAAAGCTTATTTTCTTACTTCTTGAGTTTAGTGCATCAACTTCTTAAAGTAGGTTGGTGCTTAAAGTAGGTTGGTTTTTTATGTTTATTGGCTTTACATGGTTCTGCTTTTAGTATGTATGCCACACTTACTTTTTGTATCTAACTATTTTTCGACCAACTTTTCATTGCAACCTCTGCTACACAGGGCAAACACAACAACCACCATCTCCAACGATACGGTGACATCCGCGAGGTCCCGACGGAGTTTCGACCGCCTGAGTGGTTGACCAGTTCTATGCCCCACAAAACCCCTTACTTTCCTCAGATGGGCGATGAGGTCATCTACTTCCTTCAAGGTCACCAGCAGTACATCGAAGCAGTCAAATCTACCGGTGCTTACAGGCTCGATGCCACCCGGACCGTCCTGCCGTGGCAGAAATTACAGAATCTGAGGGTCAGTGTCTTTCTGGGGGGGGGGAGGGATTTAAAAAGAGGAATTGGGTTGAATGGACTTGGTTTTAAATTATTATTGTTATAATGAGGAATTTTTATAGCCAGTGCTACAAGAGTTCCAGGCTTGTCTGTTTGAAATTGGCATTTCTTGATGGATGTTTGAATGGACGTGTTTTTATATATGTGTGTGTGTTTACTCAGTTGACATTTCATTGCATTAACACATAGGAACAAGAATTGATGAAAGTGGTAGGCATCAAGTACGAAATCAGGCCACCCAGGCTTGTCTGCCTCAAGTTGGCATTTATTGATCCGGAAACCAGTAAGCAAACTGGTGGAAGCTTCACCATCAAGTGAGTATCAGTGATAATGATGATGATGATGATGCTCTAAGATTCTCTCTTCAAATTAATTGAATTTAATGTTAACTTATATGTTCCAATGTTCTGAACAGCTGAGCCAGATTCTCTTGACAGAGAATAATAATAATGTTATTTATATGTCCAACCCTAGCCTAGCGTGGAATAGGGACGTTTAAAAAATAAATGATGATGATGATGATGATGAAATGATTGTTGATTGATGTGATTTCCCGACAGGTATCATGACATGGTAGGAGTCATCGATTTTGTGGTTCTGAGGCATACTTATAATGTTGCAATGAGTAGAAACTGGAGTCCAGGTGAATTAATTTCATTCCACATTTTCTCTCTCTTTCTGTTTTATTTAACATCATCTTTTACGATTTTCTTCACCTTTATTACTTTTGAACAGGTGACAACTTCAGGTGCTTGATCGATGATGCCTGGTGGCATGGCAGCATACTGAGACACGAACCCTTCCAAGAGGAGTATCCTGACAGCATGTTCCAATGCTACTCTGTGCAGTAAGTCAGCTGTTCATGGCTGCTTTAAAAATTTGATTATAAGAAATAGCTGTATTGAAGGGTTTTGTGATAGGATTATATTTAATTATTTTAATTTAATATTATAAACATCGTTTTAAAGGTGGGACAACGGAGAGCAAGAGAGACTAAGCCCGTGGGACTTGGAACCGGTTGATACAAACAGTGAGATTACAACATTGATCTTTAATTAAGAAGTATTAAATGCAATGATTTTCATTGATGAAATAGTGAAATAGTAGTAGTCTGCTTTTAAAATATAGTTTGTCATCTCAAGGAGGCAGAAAATTAAATATCTCTGGTGAAAGTAGTATAAATATAAATGATATTTCTAACTGCCTCATTTAGTCATCACTTTTTTCTCCCCAGGACTTCCCGAAACTCCGGGCGGTAACGTGCCCGTAACCCGTGAAGAACTCGTGCTTATGAGGTACCCGCCAGACTGCAAGCCCCACGAATGGCCTGCCATTGGCTGTGAGGCTGAGTGTGATCGGATCATTTGTGGTCTGGAAAGGATTATGGATCTCAGTGTCGCAGAGCCATTCCTGGTCCCAGTTGATCTCAATGCCTTTCCTGCATATGCACTGGTTGGTGTTGATATTGCAGTTTTTAAATTAATCAATTTAAAAAATTTTATTTGCAAACTGAATAAACTCAAAAGTTATTGTTTTACTTTAGATAACTAATTGAGTTATATTTATATTTATTCGAGGGTATTATCGCATATATGTGCTTATATTTGTCATTTGCCATACAGGTAATAGAGATGGAGTACCCTATATTAATATTTATTTTGTCATACAGGTAATAGAGTACCCTATATTTATATTTATTTTGTCATACAGGTAATAGAGTACCCTATATTTATATTTATTTTGTCATACAGGTAATAGAGTACCCTATATTTATATTTATTTTGTCATACAGGTAATAGAGTACCCTATATTTATATTTATTTTGTCATACAGGTAATAGAGTACCATATAATTTATATTTTTTTTGTCATACAGGTGATAGAGTACCCTATAGACTTGAGTCTCATCAAGGAGCGGCTCTTGAACCGATTTTATAGACGTCTGGCAGCCATCCAGTACGATGTCCGACACATTGAGGCCAATGCTAGGTCGTTCAACGAGCCATCCAGCCAGATTGTTAGGAATGCCAAAATTGTCTCCGATCTGTGTTTGGCTTTTGTCGGGTTAGTTCTTGGGAGTGAGAGTTTTTATTGATTGTTATGTCTTGTAGACGATAGTTGGGCTTTTGCTGGTCAAATTAGATGGGGAAATTAAGAAGATTGGATGTTAACATGAATTAAATAAAAATGTTTTATTCAACTTTTGCCATGGTATTGTATGTGAAGTTGTGACAAATGAAAAGTAGAATGGCAATGTTATAAATAGGTGACATTAATGTTTTTCTATTCAGCGATCCAACTTGTTATGACCCGATGCCATTGTACAACAAAATGACTCCAAAGTCAAAGTTCAGTCTCGATTCAAGTCCGAGTGGAGGGGTTGATGACAGTAGATGGGGTGGAGAGGATGATGATGGAAGGAGAAGAGATGACGGGACTGGTGAGGGGATGTCAACGTCAACCAGAAGAATGGTATGTTTAACACTTAATGACTGTCACTTAATTTTTCTTTTTCTCTTGTCTATGACATATTTTTGTTTTATCAATGTCTCACTGTTTTATTTTTTAATATTTTCATTTGACCGTGAAGAAAAAATCTAACAAATCAAACCCGCAGACTAGACACGCCAGAATATCCGAGCGACTGCGACTGAGCAACAACAACGCCGGCAGCAACAAGAACAACTGGCGCGAGCAGTGCCTCAAACTTCTCGACATCATTATCAGGAGTCCTGACTCGCTTCCTTTCCAGCATCCAGTGGATATCTCTGAGTTTCCTGTAAGTTTGTGATAATTTATAGTCATGTTGATAGTTATATGATTTGCCATGGTGACTATTATCGTTAGATAAGTGATTAGTTATGGTGGTTTTGGTGATGTATAGATGATATTTGTTCCAACAAGTGGTTTCTAGTGAGTGCATTAATCTTGTGTTTTCCTTATTATTCATCCACCACAGGACTACCTCCATGTTGTCCACCAACCGATGGATCTTGCAACGATCAGGTCCAACTTGGAGACGGATGTGTACGACAGCCCGAATGAATTCTGTAGGGATGTGAGGCTCATCTTTCTCAATTCAAGATCATATAACACCAACAAGAGATCAAAAGTTAGTCGGTTGAAACATTTATGGTTATGTTTTCTGTTAATAATTGTAAAAGTGATAGATATGTCATGTAGGTGTAAATGGTCCAAGACGGTTTAACAAAGTCAGTCATTAATGATCTCAGTTGATTGAATGCCACTTAAACTCCAACTCGATGCACTATTTATAGACTATGCAGCAGAATTTTATCGAGTGTCATTTTGCAGATATACGTCATGACCTTGAGATTGTCGGCCATGTTTGAGGATCAGCTGAAAACGACGCTGAAAGGCATCAAGGAGAACAAGAAGGAATCATCCGGCAAAACCGCTCATCACCTCAAGACTTTCAGCACGTGAGTTCTTCTGTGACGATTTAAGGCAGTTGGGGTCATCCATATATTACGTACGGACCAAACCACCAATCTGTATGTATGCATAGGGGGAGGGGGTCTGAAAATGTACAAGGTGCAACAAGTGGAGGGGGATGTCAAAATCTGTAGTTTATTGCGTACATAATATATGGATGGCCCCTTCTTATGTTAAAAAATGTTTCCGAATATAGCAGAAAAGAATAATGTGATTTGTAGGTTAGATGTGAATTTTCAGTTACAAATTATCTCGGAATTTAAATATATATATTTTTAAATCTTATTTATTCTATTTTCTATATAATCACAAAAGTTAAAGTGTTGTTTAAAATTGAACTAATGTCATGGTATTGTCCTGCTCAGAGAAATACTTATAAATTAAGTTAAATCAAGGAAATGATTAGTACTGGCTTATGAAAAACTAGTTTCTATTCTTGTCAGCTATAATACTGCTGTAGTCGTACCTTCTCTCAGATTGCTGTATTATTTTGCTAAAAATGAATACGAGGCAAAATATATTTATTTTTAAAGGTTCAAGAAATCGGGTCATCCTGCTGGGGCGGGGGGCTCTCGACAGGGCAACAACGGGGCTGACACTGGGGCTCACCTGGACACCAGCGGAAATAGTAATAATCCCAACGAAGGTCGCGCTGCTGGCAGTTCAGGTCCCAATAAAAACGGTGAGTTTATCTTGTTTTCGTTTTTTTTTTTTTGATCATTTGCCATCTTGGCACCTGGTCACGAATGAAAACTTAATTTATTATTATTATTGCAGCTTTTACTGTTTTTCAGTTTTCTTAAGAGAAACTTTAAACAGTAAAATGAAGATTTTATTAATATTTATTGCTGAACTGATTTCTTATGATTATATTTGAATATATAGCTTAAGCTCAGCTGATTTTTCATGATTATATTTGAATACACAGCTAAGCGAAGAAGAATTGAATCTGACGACTACGATGATGATGATAGGGATGGAAATGATGATGATGACGACGACGATGAAGACAACAGTCAAGGCTTCGATGATCAGTCTCTCGCTGCTGGTCACAGGGAGCGTACTCTGCGTAGCAACGCACGGGCGACCGTAACCAATGGCGACAGACGTCCAAGGAAGCTCTTGAGAGTTGAAGTAGAGCGTTACAGTTCCAACAAGTACGGCGAGACATCGACGCGAAAAGCGAACTCCGCTTCTAAAATCTCCAAATCGGCGAAGAAAAAGGAAAGGAGGGAGGAGGATGATGGTCTGTTCTACAAGGATGATTTTGAAGATGATGACGAACTTCTCGAAGATGGAGGTGACGGAAGCAGCGGAGATCAGTCGTCCGATGCAGACTTCAGCCTGTCTCGATACCACCGGAGAAAAGAGGGCGGATCGTCCGGCGGCGGAAGGAGACGTGGCAGTAGGAAGACTAAGTATAAAAAGAAGACTAAAAAGAACAAAAGTAAGAAACAAAAAAGGAGTAAGTATTATGAGGATGATGAAGATGATGATGAGGAAGAAGAGGAGGAAGTAGAAGAAGAGGTGGAAGATGGTGGTGATGATTATAATGAAGAAGTTGTTGTTAAAAGAAAGAAAGATAAGAAAGGTAGTTTTTTATTGTTGCAATCATTTCAGATATTGAATGAAATGTGTCTTTGTTTCACAGTTTTTTTTATGCATAAGTTAAGTAACAATGGATCAGCAAATGTTTTAAATTAATCTATTTCTTAAGCTTCAGGAAGCAGTAGCACAAAAAAAAGAAAGGGACAGAAGAGACGTCATTCATCTCCGACTCAGCAATCGGAGTCGCGTGGCGATCGCTACGGAACTCGCTGTGCTACCGGAAGTATCAAGAGAAGGCGGTACGACCACGAGCTGGAGGACGAGGGAGATCTGAACGTTACCATCAATTACCGCGCAGATCAACGGCATCAACCTGTCTCGGATGATTTAGGTAGCGGCGAAGTCAAGCGTTCGCTTAGAAGCCGTCAAAACGGTCATCGGCAAGGCACGAGCAGCCGGCTCGTCGGTAACGAACAACGTCCAACTAGCTCCACAGCACGGTCGACAAATTTTACTACTGCCGACTCAACCAACAGGACCCTAACACTCCGGCTGGCTCGTCACGGAATCGAAGGAAGTTCATCTACCGCCACTAATCGACGTGCCGATCGCACGGCTGGCAGATTGTCAGCCGACGATGATGAAAATTCCCGAACTTCAACAACGACTAGCAGCTCTAAGTCGAGCCACCGAAACTCGGCGACCGAGACGAGTAGCAACTCTAATCGAGCTCGTAGAAAACAACCGAGGGCTGCCGCTGCTTCAGATTCCTCTACGGAAAAGAATCGAAACGACGACGATGACGACGATGATGATGATGACGACGAAACAGAAAACGATGAAGAAGATGATGGAGATGACGAAACCGACGGCTCTGATACTGAAACTTATTCGAACAGATCCGGGCCTTCACGATGCAGGTTAAGGTCAGCCGGTCGGGTTGTTTCGCGCGGCTCTGGCAGCGGGGTCGTTAAGCCCCGCCGTACTAGGGGCTCACCGAAAACTAGAACTGGTTACAAAACACGAAATCAGGGTCGAAGAACAATTGTCTACAACGAACAGGATGACGACGAGGATGAAAATGCCACCGAGCGAGCTGCTGTTGGGGTCAGCAGCCGCGGTCGTGTCCAGCGACCGAACATTCGACTAACTTCTATGGTCAGACACTAGTCGGTTTTTATAGCTTGAAATTGAAAAAAATGTTTTATTGAATTTTATATTCTAATCGATTCCTATTTTTTTTGCATGCATGTTTGTGTGTGTGATAGATTGGTGTTATGAAGTATTTAAAATGTCACTCTACATAGAGTTTAGCTAACCATAATAGCTTCAATCACTGATGAGGGTAATAATGAATTCACTTGTGTTAGGGATGGTGAAAGGTGAAACTTGGACTACTTGACTCATCAATAATGTAAATTTTGACTGTTTCTAATTGTCGTGCACTTTTTTCAATTTTTTTTAGTTTTGACTGTTAAAATATGCATCAGCATTTAAATAAATTCACACTAAAGATTGGACATTGTGAAAAAGCGCCCAAAGTGACTTTACAACTTTTGTGGTGTTGTCTTGGATAGCTAGAATTGCTATTTGAAGGGTGCCAAAAAATTTTGTAACAAAGTACATACAACTACGGCCATCTTGGTTATCACATATTTACAGATACAATTTGTAGCTGTTTCCAAATTGGAGGCGAGACCGGATAGAGATGGAGATGGTTCATTCTGAGTGTCGGCTGTTCTCGCCAAATCTTCCAAATGTTTGTCAGTCAAAGGGTTTCGTTATGTATTTATCTCTTGTTAGTTACAATAACCAAATTCACTGGCGGATCCAGGGGGCCCAACCGGACCGTAGTCCCCTCCTTTTGTCAAATTGCAGGGGGCCAATTTAATTCAGCAAGTTGAGAGAAAACGATGCTAAAAAAGTAAGGACGCTAAAAACTAATCTGCCACATTAAGAAAATGAAAGAGATGAGGTTGTCAGAGAAGACTCGATGACCCTAATGTGCATTAACATAACTTAAGTGCCGCCTTAATGTCCATTTCGGCCTATGCGTTCTGTCAAAGGCTTAAACAAATAGTGCCTAAAGAAACTGCATGACCTTATGAATGCTCTAATGCAGTGGTTTCCAACCTATGGGTCGCGATCCCGAAGGCGAGCCAAGGGATGGCCCCTCAAAGGATTTTCAAAAAAAAAAAAACCATTTTTGGAATGTTTGATAACGTAACTGTGACTACCCCTTCCGATTATCAGCGTTTTAAGAAAAAAAGTATGAATTTTTGGAATTGTTTTTTATTATAGAAAATCAGCTATCAAGGCGCATCTATCCCCGGGCGCCAGACTTTGGGGGCGCCAAAAAGCAAAAGGAAAGGCAACAATTTCACCAAAGTTTAGTCATTTTTGAACATGTAAAACTAAAAAATTGTATTTTTGCACTATTTCACACAAGTGATTTCTTAAATTTTCTTTGGGATTTTGTGTAACGTGCGTGCCTCACAAAAATGGCACGTGAAGGGCTTTGCCAGTTAAGGTTAGGTTAGATGAGTTGGTAGAGCGTTAGCCTTGAATGTGAGAGCTTCACGGTTCGACTCCCACTCACTGCCTAGTAGCCCATGTCAACGGAAAACTTAGCGGGTAAAATCGTTCTCTCCGTGGGGCATGTAAAAGAACAGCGCCTTTGAACAAAGCGGAAAAGGTGTTCAATAAATTATCAAACATTACATTACATTACATTACATTACATTACATTACATTACATTACATTACATTACATTACATTACATTACATTACATTACATTACATTACATTACATTACATTACATTACATTACATTACATTACATTACATTACATTACATTAAGCTCAATAAATGAACTCAGCCGGCAAGGTTGCTTAAAACAATAATAACAGGAATTTAATGGAATATGTCAAGGCCACTCAGTAACCATACAAACAAACATAAACATAAACGAAATGATGGGCGCAAACTACATGTCTCTATGCCCATATCTAGAATTATATAAAATATTGTTCATATATATGTTCTATAAATAAATGTATGTATATATTATTAAAAATCCTTTTTATAGTTGTACATAATGTCGCTTATTCCGAAATGACAGTCGATTAATCTTTTAAATTCGTTAACGTGTTCGGCTTCTATGATTTTCGAAGGGAGGTTGTTCCAAATTGCAGTCGATCTGGTCAGGAAGAAATATTTTCTGCAGTTGCCGTTGAATCTTTGTGTTTCCAGTTTGAACTTGTGACCTCTTGTTCTTCTTTCTTCTGATATCTTTATATTAGGAAAACACAAACGTCCTTCTTTGTCTTGAATAAAATTGTAGAGCATGATCAGGTCCCCTCTCAGTCTTCTGTACTTTAAACAAGGAAGCTTCAAAATTCTCAACCTGTCTTCATATTTCAATCCCTTGCATGCCTTGACCATTTTTGTTGCTCTCTTCTGGACTCTTTCAATGGCTTCTATGTCTTTTTTCTTCCATGGTGACCACACACTGACTGCATACTCCAATCTGGATCTAACCAAAGCTTTATAAATCAATATAAAAGAATCTTTTGTCAAATCTTTAAAATTTCGTGAAATTATACCTAACAGTGAAAAACATTTTTTAATTATTTCATAAATGTGATCTACAAATGTTAGTGAACTCTGGAATGTAACACCTAAATCTTTTATTTTGTCAAGAAAATTAAGTTCCACTCCTTCTATATTATATAGCCGACGATCATACAAAACATTTAAAGAAATAAATAAAATACATGTAACTGCTCTAATTTAATTTTGATAATTTTCAACGTGGCATAATTGTATAATAAATATATCAATAAAACACAGACTCTCACTCTGCCCTAAAGCCGAGGGGTTGTCCACTCAAAAAATTTCTCGTGCACCCTTGGAATTTACGCAAAAATTCCAAAAAATGCAAAAACTGCAAAAAATCCAAAAAACGCAAAAATTCCCAAAAAATCCTAAAGAATTTTTTGGAGTTTTTGCTTCGTACACCCAAAAATCCCAAAAATTCAAAAAATTCCAGAAAATTAAAAAAAATTATAAAAAATTCCGAAAAGTTTAAAAATTCAAAATTACGCAAAAATTCAAAAAATTCCAAAATACGCAAAAATTCCTAAGAAATGTTTTGGAATTTTTGCTTCGTAAACCCAAATATTCCAAAAAATTCCAAAAAATTCCAAAAAAACCCAAAAAACGCAAAAGTTCTAAAAATATTCCAAAATACGCAAAAATTCCAAGAAAATCCTAAAGAGCGTTTTGGAATTTTTGCTTCGTACACCCATTTGGAAAGTGGTCAACCCCTCGCCTAAAGCAGCTCCACTGTCATAGCTGGTAATTTTTACTTCAAGAAGGAAAGAAATATACTCAAAAAATCAATTCCACAGACGCAAAGTACGCAAGTAATCTATATATATAAAAGAACATGTCCTGACTGACTGACTGATAATCAACGCCGAGCTCAAACCCTCATCCTAGGAACGTGAAATTCGGAACTTATACCTATTACTTTTATAGCACAAGCACCCACTAAGAAAGGATTTTTGAAAATTTTGCTTCTAAGAGGATGAAACTGGAAAACAAACTTTTTTCTAGAACAATTTATATCTCGAAAACCAGAAATGAGGAGATTTTGAAATTTGGTACATAAATTTTTCCTAAAAAATGAGAAAATACATGTTTCACCATTTTCTGAAAATTTGGTTTCCAGGACTTCAAATGTGGGGTGGGAAATAGGGTTATTTGTTTTTTAAAATAACAGCTACTTAAAAACTGTAAATGCTACAGATGTAAAAATTAATATTTAGTATCTACTTAAAAAATAATGATATACGTTTTTCATTATTTTTTGAAAATTTGGTTTCTAGGACCTCAAATGTGGGGTGGAAAAAAGGGTTATTTGTTTTTTTAAAATAACTGCTACTCACAAACTGTAAATGCAAAAAATGTAAAATTAGTATTCAATATCTACGAAAAAAATAATAATGATATACGTGTTTTACCATTTTTTGAAAATTTGGTTTTCAAGGACCTCAAATGTGGGGTGGAAAATAGGGTTATTTGTTTTTTTTATATTACTGCTACTCAAAAACTGTAAGTGCTATAGATGTAAAAATTAGTATTTGGTATCCACTCAATAAATAAAGATAGACGTGTTTCACCATTTTTGAAAATTTGGTTTCCGGGACCTCAAATGTGAGATGGAAAATAAGGTTATTTGTTTTTTAGAATAACTGCTACTTAAAAACTGTAATTGCTACTGATGTAAAATTAGTATTTAGTATTTACTCGAAAAATAAAGATATACGTGTTTTACCAATTTTTGAATATTTGGTTTTCAGGACCTCAAATGTGGGGTAAAAAAACTCACATTGAACATGTTACATCTAAGGTTGCAAAAAATTGTGGAGTGCTATCTCGTATACATCAGTTTGTTGATGCCAATATTTCTATGATGTTATACTATGCACTTATCTTTCCGTACTTATCATACTGCAATATTGTCTGGGCCTCAAATTATTCAACTCGTTTAAAGCCTGTTCATATTTTGCAAAAGCGAATTATTCGAATTATTTTTCACATGCCTCCCGATGTCTTGTAAAATTCAAATGGCTAACAACAACATTCTTAATATTTATCAGATTAATTTCTTCCAAACTGGCATTTTCATGTATAAATATGATAATTTTATATTACCCTCATCATTCGATAACATGTTTGTAAAATTATTTGATGTTCATTCCCATGATCTGCGCCCCGGTCGCTGTTTTCGGACGGATTTTGCTCGGACAACTCTTAAAACATTCTCTTTTAAATGCTCTGGCCCTCGTATTTATTCAACCATTCCAATATCTGTCTCCTCCTTGAAACGTATTTCGTTATTTAAGCAAGCTATGAAATCTTACTTATTATTGTCACACTCATAACTGCTCAATACCTATTACCTTAGCATACCAATTTCAGTCTCTTCCTTGATAAGTTTATTGAACTAATATTTGTAATGTCTTAACTCAACCCACTCATTTTGGTTCTTTTTGTAAAGGTTGTTTATTAAGCGGGAAGGAATACCCTTCGGATGAACCTTTTGGGCACCTTATTCCTTTTTCAACTGATCGATTTTCTTTTTAAATTTTGGTACTATATTTTTTTTGTCGTTTTGGTTATTTTCTTTTGTTTAAGTTTAATACTTATGTTAATGCTAAATAAAACAAAACAAACAAAAAACAAACAAACAAAAAAAACAATTTTTTTCTAAAACCAAAAATGAGAAAAGTTTGAAATTTGGTATCTAAATTCTTCTTAAAAATAAAAAAAACACGTGTTTCATCATTTTTAAATATTTTGTTTTCAGGACCTCATACGTGGGGTGGAAAATAAGGTTATTTGTTTTTTAGAATAACTGCTACTAAAAAACTGTAAGTGCTACACATGTAAAAATTAGTATTTAGAAGATAAAGTTACAAATGTTTTACCTTTTTTTGTTCTGGCTTCCAGGACTACAAATGTAAAACGGAGAAAAGGATTATATTTGCTTGAAAACTCAATAACAGAAAATGTAAAAACATTAAAATTCAGTATTAAGGTTTTTTTTACAAAATTATAATATACGTGTTTCATTATTTTTTCGAAAAATTAGTTTCCAAGTAACGATTTTGTGCCCGTTAAAACTAGTTGAGTGTTGACTTTTGTGCTTATGCAACGGACGGGGCAGTTCGGGCCTAAATTACATGCCAGGCCTGAAATTTTCTGTTTATGAAATAAGCCGGACAAGGTCTAAAAAATCCGTGTAGGGCACTGTGGATTAGAGTGCTGCACGGACCGGGACAGGCCGTGATTTTAGGGTCTTCAGACCGGATGAGACAAACCTGAAGTCAGGTATATAGAACTTTTAGGCCTGTAAAAACAGGCCAGGCCCTAATTAGACTGGCCATGCCGGGCCTGAAATTGTGGCTTATAAAGCGGGCCGGGCCAAGTTGTCGACGGACCGGACCGAGTCGGGCCGTAAAATATCGCCCCGTGCAGTATGTTACTGTGGATGCGTATTCTCCTTTTCAAGCGTGCGAAGCCGCGACGGGAATGCTAGTTCAATATATACCGAAACACTTTGCGTATTCGGACTCGATTCCATTTACGAGTAAATGAAAGTGCAAACTTACAGACCATTTTACTTGATTTTACTATACTTATCCGAAATTGAAAAAAACCGCCATCTTTGAACGCCCATAAATCCATATCCGGAATAAAAATTCAAAAAATTATTTCCCCATCAGATGGTCCCATTCAGGGGCGTCTTCTCATGTAGAGTGCAGCTCTGTTTCGCCCGATGGGGTGGCTGTAGCGTTGGACAAAAAATAGTGCCGTATCCGGGTTACCCATTTCGAACGCTCATAACTCCGGAACCGAAAGTCAAGTAATCTTACGATTTAAACTTGAGTTAGGGCTCATAGACTTCTATGTTCCTTTTGAATTTGGTTTTTTCAAAGTCACGTGGTTCTGGAAATATTCGACGTCGAATCCGCAAGCGTTTATAACCCAAAAGCGGAAGTGGGAGTAATCGCACAGACTTTCGGTCGGCATTTAAAGTAGGTCTCATTGACCCCCTGTACCTGTAAAATTTCAGGTCGCTGACTATTACCGTTTCTGAGAAATCGCGATTTCAGTGCTTGGATTCCTATCCCTCCCGGCTTAGGTATCGGGTTCAACTATAGCGGACTTGCCCGCGCATCGCACCTGAAGTCCTTTACATTCTCATGCATTCCTGTGAGTTTTTTTTGGAGATTTTGAGCAATAAAATAGTGCACAAGAAAAATGAAACCATTATTGTGGTTAAAATGTCTGTCATTTACCATTTTGTCAAAAAAAATCCAAAAATGAACAAAGATAACCCTCCTATAGGATTTATAAGATGTTGTGTTTACAACTTATTTTCACTCAATCAATGTCAACATTTTAAAAGCGCATTTCATAAAGCTTTTTGAAGCTGTCTACTTTGTGGAATTGCTAATTTTTCATCAGCAACTGCATTTATTGTTACTGCAAATTTTTGAACAGTGTAAAATTCATTTCCTGAATTTTGTCAATTTTCTCTGAATCAAGAAAATTTCTTTGTAAGCTGTACTACCTTTGTTTACACACACACACACACACACACACACACACACACACACACACACACACACACACACACACACACACACACACACACACACACACACACACACACACACACACACACACAGATATATATATATATATATATATATATATATATATATATATATATATATATATATATATATATATATATATATATATATATATATATATATTTTCTTTAAGACAAGCTCGATTAAAAATAAGTCTCCATTTAGCCGCTATGAGTTTTATAGATACTTTCTCAATATTTCGGAACAACGTTTTTTGTTTACTGCAACACGTATTAAGAAAAGTATTAACATTTAAAACTTTCTTTATTTCAGACTTACGGGCCGTTTCGGCTTTCGCCATCTTCAGAGTTTGTAAATACGATCGCGTAAAAGGAGGCAAAAGATAAGAAAACATGTAATAACTAAATATACAAATAAACTAATATCCTCAAGAAATTATCTCAATAGAAGGATATTAATAAAAATAATCAAATTTAGAAAATGTAATTAAATTAACGTACATTTAATGTATTCGACAGCATTTTGAAACAATACATCATCGAAAACTCACACGTGAAGTTCTTGTTGCAAATTCGAATATTGTTGTTAAAGAACCCGATCCTCATCAACTTAAAATAAAAGAAGCTCTTTATATTCAGAAACTCTGCCCTTCAATTAACAAACAATTTGAAAAGTTTTCTACAACTCTTAGATTATTTGGATTCACTGAGGACATTGCTTCACGACCGAATTTTGAAAAAAGTAACAATGTTTTGACTGCCTCTGACAATGTTGACACTTCGATTAACGGAAATAGCATGGGTCCTGTTGATCTTTCAAATAGTCATCTTCTCGATACCTGTTCTAACGCGACTCTTGATGTTTCCATTGTTAATGAATTCCACGGTAACTGCTGCTCTGTTGATCTCGTTCAATCACTTGATAATTTTCTTGAGACTGATTCACCGGATGAGTTTCAGCCTAATCATAAGTGTGATATGTATAAAACAAACAGTCCTGACGTTTTGGACGAATGCTCTTTTTCGCAATATTTCGATACTACGCAAGATCCGTCATCTAAAGATACTTTAGAAAATATCCTCACAGAAAGTCCTTGTTCTTACACGACCGTTGTTGATGACTTGGATCAACCTGTTAGTCCTGATGATACCGCGCGCACCTGTGTCGAAGAAGAATGTCCGATTGATGACAATTGTTCGTACTCATCCAGCTCCTTCCTCCATTTACTTTCAAACGAGAACATCACTGTTCGACGAAAGCGGAGATATTCTTGATTTTATTTATTTAAATATCTTTTGTAATTTCGACTTAATTTAATCATTTATTATCATAATACTTGCTTTTATTATTATTATTACTGCTACTATTATTTTATCCTTTAATTAAACGTTTTTAATTATACTTATTTTATCCTCATAACTCCAGTTTATTTTATGTACGTTAATTTAATTACATTTTCTAAATTTGATTATTTTTATTAATATCCTTCTATTGAGATAATTTCTTGAGGATATTAGTTTATTTGTATATTTAGTTATTACATGTTTTCTTATCTTTTGCCTCCTTTTACGCGATCGTATTTACAGACTCTGAAGATGGCGAAAGCCGAAACGGCCCGTAAGTCTGAAATAAAGAAAGTTTTAAATGTTAATACTTTTCTTAATACGTGTTGCAGTAAACAAAAAACGTTGTTCCGAAATATTGAGAAAGTATTTATAAAACTCATAGCGGCTAAATGGAGACTTATTTTTAATCGAGCTTGTCTTAAAGAAAATCTCATGCCATCTTACATTATATATATATATATATATATATATATATATATATATATATATATATATATATATATATATATATATATATATATATATATATATATATATATATATATATATATATATATATATATATATATATATATATATATATATATATATATATATATATATCTGTTTTGCCATATAAAATATTTTAGATTTGTATTAAAAGTTTAATGTACAAAATTATGACAATTTAAAAAAAATCAATATTGATCTCAAAGAGCAATTGAGTGTACAATGCCCGGGGTTTTTGGAAGTTTTTCTATCGTTTTATCTTGCACCCGTTTCCTTTTCCGCTTGGCTCTCCCGTCCCCGCTTGCTCTTCCGTTCCGCTTGCTCTCCTGTTTCCGGTCGCCCACCCGGTCATTATTACCAATGCTTTTATTAACTCGTCGGCTCTGTTTCTCTGTCTGTTTCTCTGTCTGTTTCAAATCTTGCAATCAATTTTTGAGTCACTTCCTGATGATAGGTTTTTTTCAAATTTTGCATACATGCTCAAGATAGAAGACAATGCAATATTCAATTATTAGTTTTACAATAAGTCAATTAATTTAGTTAATTTTCTTGAGGATTTTATCGAGGGGTTTCTTGAGGGTTTTCTTGAGGGTTTTCTTGAGGGTTTTCTTGATGGTTTTCTTGAGGGTTTTCTTGAGGGTTTTCTTGACCACAAAACGCTAACCGACTGGCAGACTATTTTACCAAGTTAACACGAACCACACTCACTGACCGCGATTCTCAAGCGTGTACGAAATTTTCATGAAAATAGTTGAGATATTTAAATTCGATGCTTTTTGATGATATTTTTATTATTATTACCAATGCTTTTATTAACTCGTCGTCTCTGTTTCTCTGTCTGTCTGTTTGTTTCTCTGTCTGTTTCAAATCTTGCAATCAATTTTTGAGTCACTTCCTGATGATAGATTTTTTCAAATTTTGCATACATGCTTAAAATAGAAGACAATGCAATATTCAATTATTAGTTTTACAATAAGCCAATTAATTTAGATAATTTTAATTAATTTCGATATTTCGATATAATTAAGATATTTCGACTTTAACATAAAATAAAAGAGTAATATAAGAAAAATTGATTGCAAAATTTGTGTTTTAATTACATATAAGAGCATTGGTTTTAAAAATTTGTTTTTAATTTACTTGTTTTTTTAAACTTAAAACGTGGGGAGCTTCTTATTCAAACCAGCCATCTGCTTTTTTTTTCAAATAAAATAGAACTTTTTTTTTTAATATAAATATAAAGGTGCCCACGTTTTAAGTTTTAAACAAGTAAAAGAAAAAACGAGTTTTTTAACACAAAAATACACTCGATTTAGAAATAAAAAAGAGGTTCAAATTAAGTTTTGCTTTTTTTTTTAATTGAATCATGTATTGTCATCCAATATAAAGATATGCTGAAAGTTTCAGCTTCCTAGCTAGTCAAAATGCTAGTTAAATTTTACTTGCAAGATTTGCGTACAGAGAAAGCCACACACACATACACACACAAAGATTGTAACCTAAATAAAAGTTTGTAAAAATAATGGCTTGTTTGTTATAAGAATGTCCACAATTCTACACAGCCCAGCGAAAAATTACTGTCTTCTTTTTAGTTTACAAACAAAAAATGTTACTGCTCTTTGAATAAAAATGAAAAATTAAAATAAAATTTGTTTCCAAAGTCCAATTCAGGCACATATTATTGTTACGAGTCAAAGGAAATGTTTGTAGATTCATCGAAAGTAATTATTAGGCACATTCATTTAAAGATAAAACTCCGAAACAAATAATTAATGCTTGTACAATTCAAAGAACGGTGGATGAAAAATATCAGCTTGTCAGCTTAAAATGCAATTTCTCATTAAAAGGAGTTCTTAACAAGAAGCTTTGGATCGATAGCAAATGTTCCTTCAATGAGCATTTTACAAATATAAAATTGTTTCATACCTTCGTTAAGAGTATTTGATGTTCTCAAACGCACTGTTTACTTAATTATTAAAATGTACAAATTAAAATTAATTAATTTTATATGTGTGACATTCTTTCTCTGTTACTGCCGTCCTGATAAGTGTTTTCGTGGAATTTTGCCAACAAGTTCAAGAAGGACTCAATGCTTTCAAGTTACTTGTGCCTCGGCAACAAATTCATCTTATGTAGCCTTTTCTCTAAACAACTTACAAACGCCTAATATAATCGATATAACATTATTGAAACGTTTGACTACATTAAAATGTGCTTGGTTTTGTCGTAATATCGGATCATGCTTTGGATTTAATATTTTTGTGACCCGTATTTTGTCATATTTCAACCTTTCATGTGTAGTTTTTCCTGATCAACCAGCATTGTTGGTTTTTAATGAAAATTGTTCCTTTTTTGCGGTTAGTTCATTTTAAGAAGTTCATTTGTCTAGTTTTTTATTGTTAAAGAATTAATGTTTCTTTATTATTTAAGGTAGCAAATAAGAATCATACTATAGAAAACACAAGTATGTCATATACTCATATATATATATATATATTATACGTATATATATATATATATATATATATATATATATATATATATATATATATATATATATATATATATATATATATACGTATAATATATATATATATATATATATATATATATATATATATATATATATATATATATATATATATATATATATATATATTGGAAAAAATGAACTTAATTCAAAGCAATCACGTCACAACTTTCAACCAAGAAATGTGGAGCATATTTACAAAACGACTCATGGATTGTAAGATGATTATGTTTCGTTAATAACCATTTTTTTAATTTTTTTGTAATAAGTTTAGTTCTAAAGAAATTTAGTTCTAAATAAATTTTGATCAAAAATGATAAATTATTAAAAATAATGTAAGACTTCATAACATGGCTTTTTCAGACGTTAAATTTAATACATTTTTTTCTAGACGATTTTGTAACGCTTCTAATTGTTGTTGGATATTTAAAAATTTACTCAAAAAGATGATGTTAGGTAGTGATACTTTGATTGCTTTTATGGTTGGCACTAGGTCATTCAAAGACGAAAAGATGGGTCAGAAAATTTTTATCGGAATTGGACAGATTACGAAGCTGGATTTGGATCGTCAGATGGCGAAATGTGGATTGGTAATGAATTGTAAATTATATTACAAGCTTTTAACCAGCTTTTATTTGTTGTTAGTTTAGATTTTTCAAACTATCTAAAACCAAATTATCAAACCAGCTTAAAAAATGTCGGTCAGCTTTTAAGCAAATTTGACTTACATTTAGCTGCGCTACAACATATGGGTCGGTGGCGGTTCAATCAAAATTTGGCTCGACTGATGGCTTAAGTTTGGGTCAGCGCAAGAGTAACACACGACAAATTAATTGTAGATCACGACATTAAATTGCTTGCCGGACTTTTAAATAGATCTTTTTTTAAATTGAGCTTGTTTTTAATACATTTTTTTAATTTTCTTGTTTTATATCTGTTTTGGCTTTATAGTTTAAAAACCAGTCGAAGTATCATTAATAATTACAAATTAAATATAAATAAAATAAACAATTGCAGGAAACAAAAACTACACAACATCACGTCCAGTGGACATTACAAATTATTGATCATATTGGAGGATTTTGAAGGACAAATTAAATGTGCTGCATATTCTTCACTTGCTGTTGGACCACCTGAAGATAAATATAGACTGCATGTGTCTGGTTACTCAGGAGATGCCGGTTAGCAATAAAAATTGTCTGAGGGCCGGTCAAATCACAAAAAAGATTTTTCTCGAAATATTAAATATGTGTAAATTTAGATTTTTTTCTCTTGAAACAATAGAAGGTAAGACTTTTAAAAATAAAATAATTAAATTTTGTAACACATGGTTTTGGTATAAAATGACCACAACAATGACAAAAATTCAAAACAATAAAAAGCAAGAAAAGTTTTTACAAATAAAAATTGTTATTGATTGCGGAGAAATGTTTTCCATAAAAACACATGGCTTGGTATATTTGTTAGTTTGCATGATACAATTTCATCAATAGCAATAAAAAAACAGCAAAGAAGGCCCATACATTTTTAGTTCAGAACAAGTGAAGCAAAAACAAAGTTTTTTAAAAACACACTTTTATATTTTTACTACATAAACAACAAGCATATTAGCATAGACAATAAATAGTTCGAAGAAAATATCACAAATAATTATTTAATTTAATTTTGTCCAATCGATTCGGAAATTTATATCTATATATATACTAGCAGTGCCCGTAGCGGCTTCGCTCGCATGAAATTAGAGAATTTGAACCGTGCATACATAGTAGAGTACTGCACGCATTAATTTTTTAGGTCTCGGCTCGGCCCGTCGACAACTTGGCCCAGCCTGTTTCAAAAACCGAATTTCTTGGCCCGGCACGGCCCGTCTAATATGGGCCCGGCCCGTTTTTACAGTCCTAGAAGTTCTATATACTTGATGAAAAACTTCGGCCCGTCCCACCTTGACTTTAGGCTTAGCCCGGCCGTCTGAACACCCTAAAATCACTAAAATGTCTATATACTTGGTTAAAAATCTCGGCCCGTCCCACCTTGATTTAAGGTTTAGGCAGGGCCGTATGAAGACCCTAAAATAACGGCTTGGCCCGTCCGTCCGGTGATAAACTGAACTCATCTACTTTTAACCGGCACAAAACCTCAAAATACTAATTTTCACATCTGTAACACTTACAGTTTTTGAGTAGCAGTTATTTTAAAATCAATAAACCCTTTTTCCACTTCACATTTGAGGTCCTGGAAACCAAATTTTCAAAAAATGGTGAAACACGTATATCATTATTTTTAGAGTAGAAACTAAATAAAAATTTTACTTTTGTAGCATTTACAGTTTTTGAGTAGCAGTTACTTTAAAAACCAAGTAACCCTATTTTCCACCCCATTTTTGAAGTCCTGGAAACCAAATTTTCAAAAAATGGTAAAACACGTATATCATTATTTCTGGAGTAGAAACCAAATACTAATTTTTACTCCTGTACCATCTACAGTTTTCGAGTAGCAGTTACATTAAAAACCAAATAACCTTATTTTCCACCCCACATTTGAGGTCCTGGAAATCAAATTTTTAAAAAATGGTAAAACACGTATATCTTTATTTTAAGAATAAAAACTAAATACTAATTTTTACATCTGTGGTATTTACAGTTTTTGAGTAGCAGTTACTTTAAAAAACAAATAACCCTATTTTCCACCCCACATTTGAAGCCCTGGAAACCAAATTTTCAAAAAATGCTAAAACACGTATTTAATTATTTTAGGAGTAGAAACTAAATACTAATTTTTACTTCTATAGCATTAACAGTTTTTGAGTAGCAGCTACTTTAAAAACCAAATAACCCAATTTTCCAACCCACATTTGAGGTCCGGGAAACCGAATTTTCAAAAATGGTGAAACACGTATTTTTTTCTTTTTCAAGAAGAATCCATATACCAAATTTCAAAATCTCCTCATTTTTGGTTTTCGAGATATACATTTTTTTTAGAAAAAAGTTTGTTTTCCAGTTTCTTCTCCTTAGTGGATGCTTACGCAATAAAAGTAATATAAGTTCCAAATTTCACGTTCCTAGGATGAGGCGTTTGAGCTCGGCGTTGATTATCAGTCAGTCAGTCAGTCAGTCAGTCAGTCAGTCAGTCAGTCAGTCAGTCAGTCAGTCAGTCAGTCAGTCAGTCAGTCAGTCAGTCAGTCAGTCAGTCAGTCAGTCAGTCAGTGGGGCAGTGAGTCAGTCAGTCAGTCAGTCAGTCAGTCAGTCAGTCAGTCAGTCAGTCAGTCAGTCAGTCAGTCAGTCAGTCAGTCAGTCAGTCAGTCAGTCAGTCAGTCAGTCAGTCAGTCAGTCAGTCAGTCAGTCAGTCAGTCAGTCAGGACATGTTCCTTTATATATATAGATATATAAAGCTCGTGACGGTGTTTGTGTCCACACACCTCCGAAACGGCCAAACCGATTTTTATGAAATTTGTTGTGTACGTTTGGGAAATCCGAGGATAGGTACACGTAAAATTTTATAGAAATCGGTTCAGCCATTTCGGAGGAGTTTATATATAATATGTAGGCCAAAATCAGACAGACAGATTCATATATATATATATATATATACGTATATATATATATATATATATATATATATATATATATATATATATATATATATATACATATATATATATATATATATATATATATATATATATATATATATATATATATATATATATATATATATATATATATACGTATATATAATATATATATATATATATTAATTTGAATCTTTGAATCATGTTATTTTATTTAATTAACTAGAACGTTTTTTGACTTATTTTCAATTCATAATTAATAGAAGGAACAATTTTTTAGACAAAAAATGTTTTAAATGACTGAAATAATCATTAAATGTGACGATGTAGCACCTTTTTTTTATTAACAGAAGGTTGTTAATTCCTCAATGGTCTACATCTTGTTTGTTTTTCATCATCACACCAAATTGAGCTTGCGCCAATATTTTTCTTCGTTCATTATACGCGTTTTAATGGTTGAATTAAATGTTTCATTGAAATTAAGTCAGAATCTTTTAAACAGCAAAATCAAAGTCTGCTAGTATCCTATATATACGAGGTTACTTGATAGGAAATTTGACGACAGACAGACAGATAGACAGACAGACAAATAGACAGACAGACAGACAGACAGAGAAGTCAAGTTAATTAAAAGTGTGTAAAAACAATAAAAACCCATAGCAATTTGGATATACGAAACAGAAAATAAACCAATGATATATGAAACAGCTGTCACGAATCGTAATTTGGCTCATATTTAAGCACATTCTTATGGTTTGCTTAAAGCTTTTTATTTTTCTCAGATTAATCTATGCACTTGTTCTAAGTTCTGGTCAAAACTGTTTTATACATATCTATTATTGATTATATACGTGTATGAACTGTGTTAACTAGAACTCAAAACTCGGGTTATTGCAAAATTCTGTCCAATTTCAAACTTTGCTGAAACTTTTTGGCACATATACCTGCTAGAAATGTTTTATCAATCATATCTTGTACTATTTTTTGTGCACATTAAGAAACGTAAGGTTTTGAGAAGTTTTTTTTAACTTGTTTTATTTTAATAAAACTATTTTTTAACACTTCTATAAATCTGATTTAAATGTATTAAAATACTCTTCGAAAACATTTTTATTAAAATTCTTAATAACATTTTTATTCATAGGTGATTCTCTGCTTGTTCATAACGGTTTACAATTCAGTACTTACGATGCAGACAACGATTGGTTTGTCGCTAATTGTGCGATTTCGTACAAGGGAGCATGGTGGTACGTTGGTTGTCACGTTTCCAACTTGAACGGTTTATATTTGAGTGGAGAGCATACTTCTTTTGGCGACGGAGTGAACTGGTTTACCTTCAAAGGGTTTTATTACTCGCTGAAGTTTTGTGAGATGAAAATTACACTGCTTTAATTTTCATCTAATTTTATTTCTCTGCATATATTTAAAAACATGTTATCAGTTTTTTATTTTAAACAAAATATATTTGTAGACGTTTTGAATTTTCTCTGCCTTTTATTGAACAAATTTTAGCTTCCAACACATGAAAAATTGAAAGGTTTTCGTGATTGTCAGATTGTGTTAAATTTATAATATCCAGCAGTTCAACGAAACAGATTTTAAGAAAAGAGAAAATTAGTCATTTTGCAGATAATTCAAAATTAGCTTGTTTTAAAATAGCTTAAATAAAACAATTGTATAACTGTTTGAATAAAACTCTGCTAAATTATTACGTTTTCATTTAAAGTCTTATCATTGATAAGTCTATGGTGCCATACTTAGGGGCAATTAAGGCACACTTTGCAGCTAAAACGGTCATACGGGAAAAAACCGCGTTGACGTATATCAATCCATCAATCAATCAATCAATCAATCAATCAATCAATCAATCAATCAATCAATCAATCAATCAATCAATCAATCAATCAATCAATCAATCAATCAATCAATCAATCAATCAATCAATCAATCAATCAATCAATCAATCAATCAATCAATCAATCAATCAATCAATCAATCAATCAATCAATCAATCAATCAATCAATCAATCAATCAATCAATCAATCAATCAATCAATCAATCAATCAATCAATCAATCAATCAATCAATCAATCAATCAATCAATCAATCAATCAATCAATCAATCAATCAATCAATCAATCAATCAATCAATCAATCAATCAATCAATCAATCAAAAGTTGAGATAGAGAAGACCTAACAAACTAAAACCATCCAAAAAGTTTTATATCTATATATATAAAAATCTCGTGTCATTGTGTTTGAAATTGAACTCCTCCGAAACGGCTGAAACGATTTTTATGAAATTTGTGTGTACATTTGGTAGGTCTGAGGATAGGTCCTAGGCTATTTAGAATATTTATTTAAAATTATTTAAAAAAGTTATTTTGGAAAAACAAAGAGGTGTAATTATGTCTTTTTTATATGAAAATGCAACAAATAGACATATATATATATATATATATATATATATATATATATATATATATATATATATATATATATATATATATATATAAAAGTGGGAAAGCGACCGGGAGCGTGAGAGAAAAACGATAGAAAAACCTCTAAAAAGCCCGGGCCACGCCGGGCACCCCGCTAGTATTTATTTAAAAATTTGAATAAATACACTTGCGGATTAAAGAGTTTGTTTGAGTCTATATGTTATTTATGTTATTGTCTCAATAAAACAATTTCTTTCAGTTTTCAGGTAACGAGGTCAACAAACCAGAAAATTCGAGTAAACACCTTCGACTAGTGCAGCGCTGTAGCTTAAAAATAAGCTTAAAGTTGTTGCAGTGTGCAGAGTTCTCAGTTCTCATTTGTATCCAGTGTTGGGTAATATTTCAAATACATTATATTTGAAATTCGTATTCAAAATGTTTTTAAGTATTTTTGTATTTTGATTTGAAATACTTTTAGAAAATTTATTTAGTATTTTTATTTTAAATAATTTTGAAAAGTAATTTGAATATTTTGAACAAAAAATAAAATACAAAATATTGAAATTTTCAAAAATATAAAGATCGGGAAACTTTAAAATTAATAAATAAGTGTTATGTTTATGTTATGTTTTTATCATGGTTTTATACCATAATCGATGTTTACTTCCTTTTGTTTCGATAGCTTAGCGCGAGGTTGGTTTTTAGAGTTTGTAGTAAAAATAGGTCGTTGTCGTTAGAATTAAAGTTTAAAGTTTTTTAATACTAAGATGGCAGAAAATTCAGGCAGTGGTGGTCGAATCCCGGCCATATTAGATGGCGAATTCTTCGAAATTGTTTGCAAGCAAAGACTTTGAAACAACGAATGATATTGACAGTAACATTGACAGCGAAAGTGAGTATGAAGAAAAACAATTTGATGGTGATTTTGAAGTAGTCGAAGTGTCCGGTGTGTTGGATGCAGAAAATGAAGAACCCGGAATATTTCTCCCTCCTCACTACAGATGTGCTGCACACACTTTAAACTTAGTGGCCAATCATGATGCAATTGAGTCGTTGAAAGCCAATCAGACATACAGGAGATTGTACAACTCTGCCATGGAAAAATGTAGCGCATTATGGAATGCTTCTGGCCGTCCAAAAGCTGCTGAGATTGTCAAAAATATTTGTGGGAAGCAATTGCTTCAGCCATGTGCAACTAGATGGAACTCACTCTACAACTCTGTGCAGCGTGTAATTGAAGTTAAAGACAATCTAAAAGTTGTATTTTCGAGTTTGAAGATACCAAATTTGAACATTGTTGAATTAGATTTTTTGGATGAATTTATACTTCTTATGAAACCATTGGCCACAGCTTTAGAAAAGCTCCAAGGTGAAAAGGAATCTTCTTTGGCTTATATGATGCCGTCTGTCTTGCGTGTTGAGCAGTCTATTGTAAATATTTCATCAACACTCCGACATGTACAACCACTTGCGAAATCGATTTTGAAAGGCTTACGAGCGCGATATGCTAAACATTTGCAGTTTGACTCTGAAGTTAACAATTTCCTTTTAGCATCAGTTACACACCCATTCTTCAAAATGAGATGGGTTCCAGAAAACCACAGAAGTCGTGTTCACAAACTGTTTATGGACACATTTCAAACTTTTATTCCTAAAACAGATGTGGTGATAGATTCCCATTCAAAGAAACATGATGAAGAAGACGATTTTTTCTCCTTTGAATCAGCTACATCCGTGACAGTCAATAATTCAGGGGCCACAGCATTTTTGGAAAACATGTGTAAAAACTTGAACACATTAAAATTATACCCTGTGGTTTTAAACATGTTTAAGCGGTACAACACTGTCATCCCATCTTCGGCTCCAGTGGAACGCCTGTTCAGCACCGGGGGGAAATAATGACCTCTCACCGCAATCGTTTAACTGATGAAACTTTTGAACAATTAATAATTTTAAAAGCAAATTCTCATTTTAAAAGTTGACTCTGTTTATTTTATTACAATAAAAGATTTACCCTGTTGACTTGTTTTTGTTAAAAATGTTTGAGATGCGTGTTGATGATGGTGAGGTATCGGCATCAAGTGTTATACAACGTATTTTAGTATTTTGCAGTAAAATACTCTAATGCATTTTGTATTTCCTATTTGAAATATTTTCAAAAAAACTATTTGTATTTTGTACTGAAAATACTTCTTAACAAAGTATTTGTATTTTGTATTCAAATTACATTTGGACAGTATTTTACCCAACACTGCTTGTATCCTATTCTCAGCGATTGTTATGGGTTCAAAACCAAAAAACACTTTTAAAGAAGATGACATGAAACTGATCCAGAAAATATCTCTATGTAATAAATAACGGTATCAAAAAAATTAAAAACACGCTTTTATAAAATGCTCTTAAAATTACCATATAATCAATTATAAACATTAAAGCGTGAGGCGCAAGCGTTGCGATCGTATATGTGTTTGTAAGTTATTTTGTAATTTTCAGTAAAAAAAATGCTCAAATGAAATGGTCAATTTATAAAAAAAAAAGAACT
>OZ022238.1:10500588-10668088 GCA_963978895.1 Erpobdella octoculata | reverse complement strand
TGATGATGATGATGATGATGATGATGATGATGATGATGATGATGATGATGATGATGATGATGATGATGATGATGATGATGATGATGATGATGATGATGATGATGATGATGATGATGATGATGATGATGATGATGATGATGATGACGACAATGATGATGACGACGATGATGATTATCATAACTAATTGTGACAACCACCGGCAGCAATAACCCGACAAAATTGACGGATTTTTTTAATATCAACAAATGTTTTGCCAGATATTACACAATCGTTTTAGCTCAATCACAAAAGCAACTATTTTTAAAGTAACTTTTAATTAATTTATGCTATTTTTGAATATTTAAACTTTTTCTCATTTAACCACAATTTAACTTTTTAACCAATTCACTACAAGTTTAGCGATTGAAGCATCACATAGCAGTTTTCTAGAATTTAAATCATACAAAATTATTGTGTTGACAGAAATGTGTTAAATAAACAAAATATAGACAATTTTAAATAAAACTGAAACTTATTTATATCAAAGTTATTTTTAAACTAAATAAATTCGGTGTGAATGGTAAAACTGTGGAATTTGTTGCAGATTGTTTACTTTTACGAAACAACTTATGAAGTCTGCGGTCAATATTTCAAAATCGCCAACAGCGTTATGCGGAATTGGATACATACATACATACATACATACATACATACATACATACATACATACATACATACATACATACATACATACATACATACATACATACATACATACATACATACATACATACATACCAGGATGCATCGAACATTCGTCAGTGATCTGGGAAGCATTGAAAAGAGCTAAAGATGATCGTCTCAGTTTGCACATTGTCTGGTTAGACTTTGCCAATGCTTATGGAGCTGTTCGTCACCAAATGTTGTGGAAAACTCTCAGATCGCATCATGTTCCAAATTTTGTGATAGAAATGTTGCAACAGTATTTCGGACATTTCAAATTGAGGTTGTCAACGTCTTCATGTTCAACTGAATGGTTCCAGTTAGAAATTGGTATAGCAATGGGTTGCTCAATTTCACCCATTCTCTTCGTATTAGCGATGCAGCTGCTTCTGAATGCAGTGGGTTCTCGCGTGGAGGAAGCTTATGTTGGCAAGGTATCTTGATGCCCTCGGTGAAGGCCTTCATGGATGATACAACTTTGGTTCTGAACAAATGTATCTCAATGCGACGAGCTCTTGATGCATTCAGCGGGCTGCTATCATGGTGCGGCATGAGTTTCAAGGCAACCAAGTCAAGAAGCTTATCTCTGCGACGAGGCAAGATCGATGACAACGTGACGTTTTCAGTTGCTGGCAACAGGATCCCAACATTGAGAGAAGAACCGGTTAAGAGCCTGGGAAGGTGGTATGACGATTCGCTTAACGACACTGGACGGTGTTCTGAAGTTCTCCGATCGGCATTTGAAGATATGAAGAAAATTGATGCGGCCCCACTCCAGAGCAGGTTCAAATTGTGGTTGCTTCAGTTTGTTCTATTACCGAGATTGCTGTGGCCTCTATCAATGTATGAGATGAGCTTACCATTGGTGGAAAAGCTAGAAAGGAGGATGAATAAATTTACAAGGAAATGGTTGGGTCTGCCTCCAGGATTTACTTCGGTGGCTTTGTACAGCAAGACTGCCAAACTGAGGTTGCCACTGAAGTCTTTGGTTGAAGAGTTTAAGATAAACAAGATCCGTACGCAACTATTGCTGGATAACTCTTCGGATCAAAGAATTGTGGAGATGGGACCTCTTGTAAAGTCCGGAAAGAAATGGGTAGCCAGAAAGGAAATCGCAGAAGCTGAAGCCTCTTTACGTTGGACAGAAAGAGTTGGGGCAGTTCAACAGGACAAACGGGGTCTCGGGTCAACCCATCGAATTTGGTGGTCAAAAGCCAGCACCAGTGAACGAACAAGTCTGGTCATTCAGGAAAGAAAGAAAGCTATTGAGTCCCAGAGAATGATTAAGTTTGTTCAGTTATCTCAACAAGGAGATTGGTCGACATGGGAAAATGCTGTTCAGCGTTCACTTTCTTGGAAAGACATTTGGCAATACACACCACTACGTTTGTCTTTTTTGATTAGATCTGTTTATGATCAACTGCCGTCATCCAGCAATCTTCGAAGATGGAAGTTGAAAGACGATGATTCGTGCATGTTATGTGGGCAATCGGAGACTCTCATTCACGTTCTTTCCTGTTGTTCGTTTTCACTTTCACACGGGAGGTACACTTGGCGCCATAACCAAGTACTCCGAAAATTGCTTGACTTCGTCAAAGAAGCGTGTAAGAAAGCAAAAACAAGAGGAATACAGCAGAAAAGGAAAATCTACTTTTTGAGAGAAGGCAATCTGAAGTTCCACAGGTTCAGATCTACAAGAGACTTTGAATGTGTGATGGGTGCTGCCGACGATTGGTCGGTTTCGGCTGATTTGGATGGCGAAAGAAAATTTCCAGAAGCTGTGAGATCTAGCGGTTTAAAGCCGGATATAATTATATATTCTGACTTGGCCAAGACAATGCTCCTGATTGAACTCTCTGTGCCATGGGAAAGTAACATGGAATCTAGCAATATTTTCAAAGAGGAGAGATATAGGGATTTAGCATGTGATTTGAATGCCAAAGGGTTCAGGACTGAAATTTTTGCAGTCGAGGTTGGCGTTCGAGGGTTGGTTAGCAGCTCAATGTTAAAACTGCTGAAAGCTCTTGGTTTTTCAAACCGAGAAAAAACTCGAGCCATCAAGGAGATCTCCCAGACAGCTGAAGCTGCATCTTTTTGGATTTTCGCTAATAGAAAAAAGAAAGCGCTACAAGATGCACACGAAATGGTTTAGCCTTGTTTACGTTGAGCGATAATCGTTCCGGCGATTTCAAGTTTTGTTTCGAACAGTTTTCTGCTGAACTTTGAATTTTCGTGTTTCAAGTTAGGAATTTGGAAATTTTTCTCGCCGAAGGGCGTCCGCCTGATCAACGGACGTGGGCCCACCTCTCTTAAAAGCGTCAAGAAGTTTAAGGGCCGAAACGCTAAAGATGAGAGGTTCTTCTTCTGAAGACCTTCGGCGACGAAAGCTCGCAAAGAGTTACAACACATTTATGAGGCATTAAGCCATTTGGCAACCGGGAAAGACCGGTGACAACTGGGAAAGACCGTTGGCAACTGGGAAAGACCGTTGACACTTGGAAAGACAAGTGACCTCTCGGAAAGACGAGAACTTCACGGGTATCAGGCCTGGCTTAGCCGAAGTACAATCCGTTCAAATGCCGCTTCATCTTATACTACAAAATGCCCCCAGAGTTCCAACCGAAAGGAGGGGGAGAATGATGAACTCACATTCGGACCTTTGGACAACGAACCTGCTTCTTCAACGGACCCTAATGGGGGTATGCTTCACGAGTGTGTTTGCGGTAGGAGTTTCAAGACGATCCGTGGAATGAAAGTCCACAGAACGAAAATGGGCTGCTTAACCGAATTCCGTCAACGTCCTGCATCAGATATTAATGCAGGTAAAACGTCGAACATTGCCGGGCCGGAGGCCAACCACAGCCCCGACGCAGTTCAAGATGTGAATCCGGAAGTAGAAATCAGTCAACCTAGGCCAAGAATTGATTTTCCTGCAGCAGGAGATACAATTGCATGGAAAAAGTTGGACGAAACACTCTCAAAACTTCTCAAAACACGTTCAAGAAATTCATCAAATTTCAGTATGAAAGATTTCACTGATGTTATTTACGAAAAAAGCATTGAATTGTTTGGTGTGAAACAAAAACGTCGGGTTCGAAACAATGATGGCATGATTTCTAGACGACAAAGGGAAATCAATCAGCTTAAGAGAGAAAAGAAATTGTTACGAAAGCGGTGGAAAAGAGCCCAGGAAAATGAAAAAGCTGGTCTCGCAGAGCTGCGGCAGAGTTTGGGGCGTCGTTTGTCTGCCCTAATGAAGGCCGAGCGTTTTCGGATAAAGAAAAGAGATCAGAGAAATGCCAGGTTTCAGTTCATCAAAGATCCATTCAAATATGGAAGAAATTTACTGGACCCACCCAAGTCAGGAACGCTTCAAGCAGACAAAGCAACGCTCGATGAATATTTTCGGTCCGCATTCCGTGACCCGCGTGGAGATCAGCAGTTAGAAGAAAGAACCGATCTTCCAGAAATCCCACTTCCAAACTTTTCTTTCAGAGAAGGCATGATTTCGTTACTTGAAGTTACTCAATTTCTCTGCAGAACAAGAAACAGATCTGCTCCTGGACCAAATGGGGTGCCATATCTCGTCTACAAAAAATGCCCAGAAGTATTGAGATTATTGCATTCTTTACTCATGGGCTCTTGGGAAAGAAGAAGAATTGAAAGCGAATGGCAAAGAGCAGAAGGTATCTTTATTCCGAAAGAAAAAGACTCGAAGGCGATACATCAGTTTCGCCCAATTTCATTGTTAAACGTCGAGGGAAAGATATTTTTTGCTGTCCTTGCTCGGAGACTGACAAGCTATGTAATTCAAAACAATTACATCGACAGGTCTGTTCAGAAGGGAGGAGTGCCAGGAGTACCAGGATGCATCGAACATTCGTCAGTGATCTGGGAAGCATTGAAAAGAGCTAAAGATGATCGTCTCAGTTTGCACATTGTCTGGTTAGACTTTGCCAATGCTTATGGAGCTGTTCGTCACCAAATGTTGTGGAAAACTCTCAGATCGCATCATGTTCCAAATTTTGTGATAGAAATGTTGCAACAGTATTTCGGACATTTCAAATTGAGGTTGTCAACGTCTTCATGTTCAACTGAATGGTTCCAGTTAGAAATTGGTATAGCAATGGGTTGCTCAATTTCACCCATTCTCTTCGTATTAGCGATGCAGCTGCTTCTGAATGCAGTGGGTTCTCGCGTGGAGGAAGCTTATGTTGGCAAAGGTATCTTGATGCCCTCGGTGAAGGCCTTCATGGATGATACAACTTTGGTTCTGAACAAATGTATCTCAATGCGACGAGCTCTTGATGCATTCAGCGGGCTGCTATCATGGTGCGGCATGAGTTTCAAGGCAACCAAGTCAAGAAGCTTATCTCTGCGACGAGGCAAGATCGATGACAACGTGACGTTTTCAGTTGCTGGCAACAGGATCCCAACATTGAGAGAAGAACCGGTTAAGAGCCTGGGAAGGTGGTATGACGATTCGCTTAACGACACTGGACGGTGTTCTGAAGTTCTCCGATCGGCATTTGAAGATATGAAGAAAATTGATGCGGCCCCACTCCAGAGCAGGTTCAAATTGTGGTTGCTTCAGTTTGTTCTATTACCGAGATTGCTGTGGCCTCTATCAATGTATGAGATGAGCTTACCATTGGTGGAAAAGCTAGAAAGGAGGATGAATAAATTTACAAGGAAATGGTTGGGTCTGCCTCCAGGATTTACTTCGGTGGCTTTGTACAGCAAGACTGCCAAACTGAGGTTGCCACTGAAGTCTTTGGTTGAAGAGTTTAAGATAAACAAGATCCGTACGCAACTATTGCTGGATAACTCTTCGGATCAAAGAATTGTGGAGATGGGACCTCTTGTAAAGTCCGGAAAGAAATGGGTAGCCAGAAAGGAAATCGCAGAAGCTGAAGCCTCTTTACGTTGGACAGAAAGAGTTGGGGCAGTTCAACAGGACAAACGGGGTCTCGGGTCAACCCATCGAATTTGGTGGTCAAAAGCCAGCACCAGTGAACGAACAAGTCTGGTCATTCAGGAAAGAAAGAAAGCTATTGAGTCCCAGAGAATGATTAAGTTTGTTCAGTTATCTCAACAAGGAGATTGGTCGACATGGGAAAATGCTGTTCAGCGTTCACTTTCTTGGAAAGACATTTGGCAATACACACCACTACGTTTGTCTTTTTTGATTAGATCTGTTTATGATCAACTGCCGTCATCCAGCAATCTTCGAAGATGGAAGTTGAAAGACGATGATTCGTGCATGTTATGTGGGCAATCGGAGACTCTCATTCACGTTCTTTCCTGTTGTTCGTTTTCACTTTCACACGGGAGGTACACTTGGCGCCATAACCAAGTACTCCGAAAATTGCTTGACTTCGTCAAAGAAGCGTGTAAGAAAGCAAAAACAAGAGGAATACAGCAGAAAAGGAAAATCTACTTTTTGAGAGAAGGCAATCTGAAGTTCCACAGGTTCAGATCTACAAGAGACTTTGAATGTGTGATGGGTGCTGCCGACGATTGGTCGGTTTCGGCTGATTTGGATGGCGAAAGAAAATTTCCAGAAGCTGTGAGATCTAGCGGTTTAAAGCCGGATATAATTATATATTCTGACTTGGCCAAGACAATGCTCCTGATTGAACTCTCTGTGCCATGGGAAAGTAACATGGAATCTAGCAATATTTTCAAAGAGGAGAGATATAGGGATTTAGCATGTGATTTGAATGCCAAAGGGTTCAGGACTGAAATTTTTGCAGTCGAGGTTGGCGTTCGAGGGTTGGTTAGCAGCTCAATGTTAAAACTGCTGAAAGCTCTTGGTTTTTCAAACCGAGAAAAAACTCGAGCCATCAAGGAGATCTCCCAGACAGCTGAAGCTGCATCTTTTTGGATTTTCGCTAATAGAAAAAAGAAAGCGCTACAAGATGCACACGAAATGGTTTAGCCTTGTTTACGTTGAGCGATAATCGTTCCGGCGATTTCAAGTTTTGTTTCGAACAGTTTTCTGCTGAACTTTGAATTTTCGTGTTTCAAGTTAGGAATTTGGAAATTTTTCTCGCCGAAGGGCGTCCGCCTGATCAACGGACGTGGGCCCACCTCTCTTAAAAGCGTCAAGAAGTTTAAGGGCCGAAACGCTAAAGATGAGAGGTTCTTCTTCTGAAGACCTTCGGCGACGAAAGCTCGCAAAGAGTTACAACACATTTATGAGGCATTAAGCCATTTGGCAACCGGGAAAGACCGGTGACAACTGGGAAAGACCGTTGGCAACTGGGAAAGACCGTTGACACTTGGAAAGACAAGTGACCTCTCGGAAAGACGAGAACTTCACGGGTATCAGGCCTGGCTTAGCCGAAGTACAATCCGTTCAAATGCCGCTTCATCTTATACTACAAAATGCCCCCAGAGTTCCAACCGAAAGGAGGGGGAGAATGATGAACTCACATTCGGACCTTTGGACAACGAACCTGCTTCTTCAACGGACCCTAATGGGGGTATGCTTCACGAGTGTGTTTGCGGTAGGAGTTTCAAGACGATCCGTGGAATGAAAGTCCACAGAACGAAAATGGGCTGCTTAACCGAATTCCGTCAACGTCCTGCATCAGATATTAATGCAGGTAAAACGTCGAACATTGCCGGGCCGGAGGCCAACCACAGCCCCGACGCAGTTCAAGATGTGAATCCGGAAGTAGAAATCAGTCAACCTAGGCCAAGAATTGATTTTCCTGCAGCAGGAGATACAATTGCATGGAAAAAGTTGGACGAAACACTCTCAAAACTTCTCAAAACACGTTCAAGAAATTCATCAAATTTCAGTATGAAAGATTTCACTGATGTTATTTACGAAAAAAGCATTGAATTGTTTGGTGTGAAACAAAAACGTCGGGTTCGAAACAATGATGGCATGATTTCTAGACGACAAAGGGAAATCAATCAGCTTAAGAGAGAAAAGAAATTGTTACGAAAGCGGTGGAAAAGAGCCCAGGAAAATGAAAAAGCTGGTCTCGCAGAGCTGCGGCAGAGTTTGGGGCGTCGTTTGTCTGCCCTAATGAAGGCCGAGCGTTTTCGGATAAAGAAAAGAGATCAGAGAAATGCCAGGTTTCAGTTCATCAAAGATCCATTCAAATATGGAAGAAATTTACTGGACCCACCCAAGTCAGGAACGCTTCAAGCAGACAAAGCAACGCTCGATGAATATTTTCGGTCCGCATTCCGTGACCCGCGTGGAGATCAGCAGTTAGAAGAAAGAACCGATCTTCCAGAAATCCCACTTCCAAACTTTTCTTTCAGAGAAGGCATGATTTCGTTACTTGAAGTTACTCAATTTCTCTGCAGAACAAGAAACAGATCTGCTCCTGGACCAAATGGGGTGCCATATCTCGTCTACAAAAAATGCCCAGAAGTATTGAGATTATTGCATTCTTTACTCATGGGCTCTTGGGAAAGAAGAAGAATTGAAAGCGAATGGCAAAGAGCAGAAGGTATCTTTATTCCGAAAGAAAAAGACTCGAAGGCGATACATCAGTTTCGCCCAATTTCATTGTTAAACGTCGAGGGAAAGATATTTTTTGCTGTCCTTGCTCGGAGACTGACAAGCTATGTAATTCAAAACAATTACATCGACAGGTCTGTTCAGAAGGGAGGAGTGCCAGGAGTACCAGGATGCATCGAACATTCGTCAGTGATCTGGGAAGCATTGAAAAGAGCTAAAGATGATCGTCTCAGTTTGCACATTGTCTGGTTAGACTTTGCCAATGCTTATGGAGCTGTTCGTCACCAAATGTTGTGGAAAACTCTCAGATCGCATCATGTTCCAAATTTTGTGATAGAAATGTTGCAACAGTATTTCGGACATTTCAAATTGAGGTTGTCAACGTCTTCATGTTCAACTGAATGGTTCCAGTTAGAAATTGGTATAGCAATGGGTTGCTCAATTTCACCCATTCTCTTCGTATTAGCGATGCAGCTGCTTCTGAATGCAGTGGGTTCTCGCGTGGAGGAAGCTTATGTTGGCAAAGGTATCTTGATGCCCTCGGTGAAGGCCTTCATGGATGATACAACTTTGGTTCTGAACAAATGTATCTCAATGCGACGAGCTCTTGATGCATTCAGCGGGCTGCTATCATGGTGCGGCATGAGTTTCAAGGCAACCAAGTCAAGAAGCTTATCTCTGCGACGAGGCAAGATCGATGACAACGTGACGTTTTCAGTTGCTGGCAACAGGATCCCAACATTGAGAGAAGAACCGGTTAAGAGCCTGGGAAGGTGGTATGACGATTCGCTTAACGACACTGGACGGTGTTCTGAAGTTCTCCGATCGGCATTTGAAGATATGAAGAAAATTGATGCGGCCCCACTCCAGAGCAGGTTCAAATTGTGGTTGCTTCAGTTTGTTCTATTACCGAGATTGCTGTGGCCTCTATCAATGTATGAGATGAGCTTACCATTGGTGGAAAAGCTAGAAAGGAGGATGAATAAATTTACAAGGAAATGGTTGGGTCTGCCTCCAGGATTTACTTCGGTGGCTTTGTACAGCAAGACTGCCAAACTGAGGTTGCCACTGAAGTCTTTGGTTGAAGAGTTTAAGATAAACAAGATCCGTACGCAACTATTGCTGGATAACTCTTCGGATCAAAGAATTGTGGAGATGGGACCTCTTGTAAAGTCCGGAAAGAAATGGGTAGCCAGAAAGGAAATCGCAGAAGCTGAAGCCTCTTTACGTTGGACAGAAAGAGTTGGGGCAGTTCAACAGGACAAACGGGGTCTCGGGTCAACCCATCGAATTTGGTGGTCAAAAGCCAGCACCAGTGAACGAACAAGTCTGGTCATTCAGGAAAGAAAGAAAGCTATTGAGTCCCAGAGAATGATTAAGTTTGTTCAGTTATCTCAACAAGGAGATTGGTCGACATGGGAAAATGCTGTTCAGCGTTCACTTTCTTGGAAAGACATTTGGCAATACACACCACTACGTTTGTCTTTTTTGATTAGATCTGTTTATGATCAACTGCCGTCATCCAGCAATCTTCGAAGATGGAAGTTGAAAGACGATGATTCGTGCATGTTATGTGGGCAATCGGAGACTCTCATTCACGTTCTTTCCTGTTGTTCGTTTTCACTTTCACACGGGAGGTACACTTGGCGCCATAACCAAGTACTCCGAAAATTGCTTGACTTCGTCAAAGAAGCGTGTAAGAAAGCAAAAACAAGAGGAATACAGCAGAAAAGGAAAATCTACTTTTTGAGAGAAGGCAATCTGAAGTTCCACAGGTTCAGATCTACAAGAGACTTTGAATGTGTGATGGGTGCTGCCGACGATTGGTCGGTTTCGGCTGATTTGGATGGCGAAAGAAAATTTCCAGAAGCTGTGAGATCTAGCGGTTTAAAGCCGGATATAATTATATATTCTGACTTGGCCAAGACAATGCTCCTGATTGAACTCTCTGTGCCATGGGAAAGTAACATGGAATCTAGCAATATTTTCAAAGAGGAGAGATATAGGGATTTAGCATGTGATTTGAATGCCAAAGGGTTCAGGACTGAAATTTTTGCAGTCGAGGTTGGCGTTCGAGGGTTGGTTAGCAGCTCAATGTTAAAACTGCTGAAAGCTCTTGGTTTTTCAAACCGAGAAAAAACTCGAGCCATCAAGGAGATCTCCCAGACAGCTGAAGCTGCATCTTTTTGGATTTTCGCTAATAGAAAAAAGAAAGCGCTACAAGATGCACACGAAATGGTTTAGCCTTGTTTACGTTGAGCGATAATCGTTCCGGCGATTTCAAGTTTTGTTTCGAACAGTTTTCTGCTGAACTTTGAATTTTCGTGTTTCAAGTTAGGAATTTGGAAATTTTTCTCGCCGAAGGGCGTCCGCCTGATCAACGGACGTGGGCCCACCTCTCTTAAAAGCGTCAAGAAGTTTAAGGGCCGAAACGCTAAAGATGAGAGGTTCTTCTTCTGAAGACCTTCGGCGACGAAAGCTCGCAAAGAGTTACAACACATTTATGAGGCATTAAGCCATTTGGCAACCGGGAAAGACCGGTGACAACTGGGAAAGACCGTTGGCAACTGGGAAAGACCGTTGACACTTGGAAAGACAAGTGACCTCTCGGAAAGACGAGAACTTCACGGGTATCAGGCCTGGCTTAGCCGAAGTACAATCCGTTCAAATGCCGCTTCATCTTATACTACAAAATGCCCCCAGAGTTCCAACCGAAAGGAGGGGGAGAATGATGAACTCACATTCGGACCTTTGGACAACGAACCTGCTTCTTCAACGGACCCTAATGGGGGTATGCTTCACGAGTGTGTTTGCGGTAGGAGTTTCAAGACGATCCGTGGAATGAAAGTCCACAGAACGAAAATGGGCTGCTTAACCGAATTCCGTCAACGTCCTGCATCAGATATTAATGCAGGTAAAACGTCGAACATTGCCGGGCCGGAGGCCAACCACAGCCCCGACGCAGTTCAAGATGTGAATCCGGAAGTAGAAATCAGTCAACCTAGGCCAAGAATTGATTTTCCTGCAGCAGGAGATACAATTGCATGGAAAAAGTTGGACGAAACACTCTCAAAACTTCTCAAAACACGTTCAAGAAATTCATCAAATTTCAGTATGAAAGATTTCACTGATGTTATTTACGAAAAAAGCATTGAATTGTTTGGTGTGAAACAAAAACGTCGGGTTCGAAACAATGATGGCATGATTTCTAGACGACAAAGGGAAATCAATCAGCTTAAGAGAGAAAAGAAATTGTTACGAAAGCGGTGGAAAAGAGCCCAGGAAAATGAAAAAGCTGGTCTCGCAGAGCTGCGGCAGAGTTTGGGGCGTCGTTTGTCTGCCCTAATGAAGGCCGAGCGTTTTCGGATAAAGAAAAGAGATCAGAGAAATGCCAGGTTTCAGTTCATCAAAGATCCATTCAAATATGGAAGAAATTTACTGGACCCACCCAAGTCAGGAACGCTTCAAGCAGACAAAGCAACGCTCGATGAATATTTTCGGTCCGCATTCCGTGACCCGCGTGGAGATCAGCAGTTAGAAGAAAGAACCGATCTTCCAGAAATCCCACTTCCAAACTTTTCTTTCAGAGAAGGCATGATTTCGTTACTTGAAGTTACTCAATTTCTCTGCAGAACAAGAAACAGATCTGCTCCTGGACCAAATGGGGTGCCATATCTCGTCTACAAAAAATGCCCAGAAGTATTGAGATTATTGCATTCTTTACTCATGGGCTCTTGGGAAAGAAGAAGAATTGAAAGCGAATGGCAAAGAGCAGAAGGTATCTTTATTCCGAAAGAAAAAGACTCGAAGGCGATACATCAGTTTCGCCCAATTTCATTGTTAAACGTCGAGGGAAAGATATTTTTTGCTGTCCTTGCTCGGAGACTGACAAGCTATGTAATTCAAAACAATTACATCGACAGGTCTGTTCAGAAGGGAGGAGTGCCAGGAGTACCAGGATGCATCGAACATTCGTCAGTGATCTGGGAAGCATTGAAAAGAGCTAAAGATGATCGTCTCAGTTTGCACATTGTCTGGTTAGACTTTGCCAATGCTTATGGAGCTGTTCGTCACCAAATGTTGTGGAAAACTCTCAGATCGCATCATGTTCCAAATTTTGTGATAGAAATGTTGCAACAGTATTTCGGACATTTCAAATTGAGGTTGTCAACGTCTTCATGTTCAACTGAATGGTTCCAGTTAGAAATTGGTATAGCAATGGGTTGCTCAATTTCACCCATTCTCTTCGTATTAGCGATGCAGCTGCTTCTGAATGCAGTGGGTTCTCGCGTGGAGGAAGCTTATGTTGGCAAAGGTATCTTGATGCCCTCGGTGAAGGCCTTCATGGATGATACAACTTTGGTTCTGAACAAATGTATCTCAATGCGACGAGCTCTTGATGCATTCAGCGGGCTGCTATCATGGTGCGGCATGAGTTTCAAGGCAACCAAGTCAAGAAGCTTATCTCTGCGACGAGGCAAGATCGATGACAACGTGACGTTTTCAGTTGCTGGCAACAGGATCCCAACATTGAGAGAAGAACCGGTTAAGAGCCTGGGAAGGTGGTATGACGATTCGCTTAACGACACTGGACGGTGTTCTGAAGTTCTCCGATCGGCATTTGAAGATATGAAGAAAATTGATGCGGCCCCACTCCAGAGCAGGTTCAAATTGTGGTTGCTTCAGTTTGTTCTATTACCGAGATTGCTGTGGCCTCTATCAATGTATGAGATGAGCTTACCATTGGTGGAAAAGCTAGAAAGGAGGATGAATAAATTTACAAGGAAATGGTTGGGTCTGCCTCCAGGATTTACTTCGGTGGCTTTGTACAGCAAGACTGCCAAACTGAGGTTGCCACTGAAGTCTTTGGTTGAAGAGTTTAAGATAAACAAGATCCGTACGCAACTATTGCTGGATAACTCTTCGGATCAAAGAATTGTGGAGATGGGACCTCTTGTAAAGTCCGGAAAGAAATGGGTAGCCAGAAAGGAAATCGCAGAAGCTGAAGCCTCTTTACGTTGGACAGAAAGAGTTGGGGCAGTTCAACAGGACAAACGGGGTCTCGGGTCAACCCATCGAATTTGGTGGTCAAAAGCCAGCACCAGTGAACGAACAAGTCTGGTCATTCAGGAAAGAAAGAAAGCTATTGAGTCCCAGAGAATGATTAAGTTTGTTCAGTTATCTCAACAAGGAGATTGGTCGACATGGGAAAATGCTGTTCAGCGTTCACTTTCTTGGAAAGACATTTGGCAATACACACCACTACGTTTGTCTTTTTTGATTAGATCTGTTTATGATCAACTGCCGTCATCCAGCAATCTTCGAAGATGGAAGTTGAAAGACGATGATTCGTGCATGTTATGTGGGCAATCGGAGACTCTCATTCACGTTCTTTCCTGTTGTTCGTTTTCACTTTCACACGGGAGGTACACTTGGCGCCATAACCAAGTACTCCGAAAATTGCTTGACTTCGTCAAAGAAGCGTGTAAGAAAGCAAAAACAAGAGGAATACAGCAGAAAAGGAAAATCTACTTTTTGAGAGAAGGCAATCTGAAGTTCCACAGGTTCAGATCTACAAGAGACTTTGAATGTGTGATGGGTGCTGCCGACGATTGGTCGGTTTCGGCTGATTTGGATGGCGAAAGAAAATTTCCAGAAGCTGTGAGATCTAGCGGTTTAAAGCCGGATATAATTATATATTCTGACTTGGCCAAGACAATGCTCCTGATTGAACTCTCTGTGCCATGGGAAAGTAACATGGAATCTAGCAATATTTTCAAAGAGGAGAGATATAGGGATTTAGCATGTGATTTGAATGCCAAAGGGTTCAGGACTGAAATTTTTGCAGTCGAGGTTGGCGTTCGAGGGTTGGTTAGCAGCTCAATGTTAAAACTGCTGAAAGCTCTTGGTTTTTCAAACCGAGAAAAAACTCGAGCCATCAAGGAGATCTCCCAGACAGCTGAAGCTGCATCTTTTTGGATTTTCGCTAATAGAAAAAAGAAAGCGCTACAAGATGCACACGAAATGGTTTAGCCTTGTTTACGTTGAGCGATAATCGTTCCGGCGATTTCAAGTTTTGTTTCGAACAGTTTTCTGCTGAACTTTGAATTTTCGTGTTTCAAGTTAGGAATTTGGAAATTTTTCTCGCCGAAGGGCGTCCGCCTGATCAACGGACGTGGGCCCACCTCTCTTAAAAGCGTCAAGAAGTTTAAGGGCCGAAACGCTAAAGATGAGAGGTTCTTCTTCTGAAGACCTTCGGCGACGAAAGCTCGCAAAGAGTTACAACACATACATACATACATACATACATACATACATACATACATACATACATACATACATACATACATACATACATACATACATACATACATACATACATACATACATACATACATACATACATACTACTTTGACCTTGACAGCTTGACCCTTCCAATAGGGGTGTCGTCATCCGGGAGGACATATGCACCTACCTTGATAGCCAATTCAAGTTGAATGACAGCCTCCGTCAATGTCGCACTACTCCTGTGAAGGGCTTACCCAAGATCGTGAATATATTTCAAAACAGGGTAAAGAATGTTGCTAAATGACTTAATAATAGAGTTTTCATGCATGAAATGTAGCTGTACACACTTTTTTCACAATCAGAGAGAAATTACTGTAAAGACGATGATGACGAAAAATCCAAATAGACTGTTGACGTTCAGTCTGGTGAGTCATCACTATCACCACCACCTCCGTCACCAATATTATTATTAACATAACATCTTTCTGACAACCCAGAAAGGCGTCACCTGTTCCTGGAATCCCAGAACTCTCAAACTGGACAAGCAGATGTCTATATTGTCACCCTTCGATTTCAGCACCACATCTGGCACTCCAAGCAGCTTCCATTCAACCAAAACGAACAGTAACTCTCAGCCATCGGGAAGTTTCAATGTCTGGGTTACCGATGCCGTTGTTATGGAGGACTGTCGTAAAATGGCGGTAACTTCGAGTTGTAGGGATGTGCGATTTTTTGACTTATCGACGACTCTCAACAGCTGTGAAAAGGCCAATTTGGAAGAATATTGTCTATTTGGTTATTTATTTTATGATATTTTCTATTCGATTTTAGTTATTTTGTTTAAAAATAAAATCGTGGTAAATTATCGCATCAACATTTACATTCCCAAGTGCATAAACAAAATGAGTTCAACATAATTTAATTACACTTCCATATTACAGGCCTTCCAAACTGGATAACATCGGTTGAATACGTTAATAGCGTTAGTAATAAACAACTTTTCACACTGTCTAAAAAGTTTAATTTATGCTATTTAAGTGAATTGATTACGTGTTCTTATTTCTATTCAGACTCTAACGTCTTCTTCGTCAACCCTCCTTGTTGCCGATGACAAGGGCTGCATCAACTGCTTCGAATTCATTAAACCGACTTTCAGACTTTTCCCCACAGCCCGGAAAAGTGGCGACCCCCCTGTGAAGATTTACTTCGATGTTAGAATGATGAAACTTATTCGATCACAAGATCCTTAACTGTTTTCATTCTTACTGAATTTTTGAGATATTAATGTGAACATCTGATTAATACTGATTATATTATCATTATCACTAGAAAATGCAAGAACTTCTTACTATAAGCATATATGTATATGCTTATAATAATGAATCCATAGAGAAGGACGCATAGTTTTATAATGTTTTTAAAAAATTTTATTTTTTATTTAAAACAGGAAATGGCGTCGTCCAACAGGCCTCCATTTTGGGATGAATATGTAAAGCACCGACAGTTAAACTTGTGGGACAATGAAAGCTGCTCCATCCTACGCTTGAAATACAACAAGGAACAAGAACGGCTGATCATCGCCACAAACTCTTCTGTCGGCTCTATTATTATAACGGATCTTTGGTGCAAGAACCGGATGTACCGTTTCGATGTCAGGAAGGTAAATGTTTATGTTTACGCAACAGTTAAAAACCCGAATGTACAGCTTTTGTAAAGAATTTCGTTCCACTACTATAGGGTATCACGTGCTTTGACTACAGCCAATCAGCAAGGATTCTGGTGGCCGGAAGCAATGACCGGTTTGTTTACATTTGGGACGGCTTCGTGACCGAGCGACCTTTGGTCGTCCTTCAAGGTCATCGTGTTGGCATCGTCGACGTCAAGCTGGCAGAAAACTCAAAATTACTTTTCAGTCTTTCAAGAGATGGCGTGAGTGATCTTGAATAACTAAAAGATTTTTAAATTTTTTGTTAGTCGCTTGAGCAACTTTGTCTGAAGCATTTTCTTCATTAGCTTGAACCTTTAAGTAAATCAATCTCTCAAGTTCAAACTATTATAGAGGTTTTTAAGACAGATCATCCGCTCCGGAGTTTTCAGCGGGTCTACTTTATAGTTGACTCGGCCCGACCGCCACAAAACGTTGATACGACCAGTAGCGTCGCTAAAGGGTGAGGGTGGTGTGACACCACCACATGGAGGGGGACACAAAAACGCAAATATTACTGTATTTGAATCCATGCCACTATGAAATCAATCTTATGCGTTGTTTTCCCGGTCATCAACTGTTTTATGAGAAAAAGTTGACTGGCGTTTATCACCCCGTCCGTCATCGGCTTTTTTAGAGGTCCATGAGATAAATCTTGATTGGGTGACATCATGAGTTACCTCACTTGGTGACATCATGAGTTACCTCACTTGGTGACACCACGAGTTACCTCACTTGGTGACTGGTGACACCAACCTTGTGACGCCACTAGATCCGACCAAATCTTTTCTGAGAAAATGTTGCGAGTGATTCGTACAAGTTTAAAAAACATATCGTTACAACTTACAACTACAACAACACGGATTATTTTGTACATTTAAACATTATAGTACACGACTAAAATCAATTTATATGTAAAAACCTGACGCGAAGGGGATCCAAAAACCCGTACGCAACTCCAGAGGCTTAGTGAGGGGGCAGGGAGACAGTTGCACTGGGCGCAGGACTGGGGGTGCATTTTTAGTGAATGAAAGTCCAATTTTAACCCAAGCACCCGTTCAAACCCCACAGACGTTCTTCGAGGCACCATTGAAAAAAATTGCCTTGTATTGAATATTTTTTAGTGACTGTTTAAGTTGGAGACCCTACAGAAAAACCATCGCGACCCTCTTCGGGGACCCCGTGATTCTAAATGATTAACTTTTAATCGTTGACACTTGACACAATTTGTCAAAAATTCTGCTCACGACAGAAAACGGTCTTTTGACAATTGCAGCTCCTAGAAGGCTCGGTAGTCGGTAAGCAAGAGACAAGATGCAGCTAAAATATGCTAGGAGGCTATAGGAAATGGAAAATGTGTCACACAAATCTTCTGTCGCAAAAGAAAGCTAAACATCTTTGATAGACATTTAAATTATCTTTTTGGTGTTGTAAAGATGCTTTGAATAATCTCTTATTTACCAACTGTAACTAGATTATCTTTATATAGTTTAAATTTGTTTTGTTTTTTGGCTTTGGTTAAATAAATTAAAAGTTTTTCTACTTCAATTTAAACTCCACTCATAAAATATCTGACGACTGGTTTAAAAGTAATTTTAAAAAAATATAGGAAAAAATCCGTTTTAAGTAAGACTTTTGGATGAAACAATTCTTTCATGGTCACTTCATACAATCGGTTTAAAAAAATAATATTTATTTTCATTCGACAGGCGCTCCGAATCTGGGACTCTGTCGAATATAAATGTCTTCAGATATGTTTCTTAAAGTTCACCAAAAAGATCGATCCAATCGCCAGTGACGGCAACACAAGAGTAAACAATAAACAAATTATTGTAAAGAATCTTAACGGTAAACATAGCAGCAGTAATAGTAGTAGTAGTGGGAATCACCTGTGTGGTGACAGACACCTGGTCTTTTCAGCCTTCCCGATGCTGCTTGATAGCGATAGGAAGTGAGACTTTTATTATATTTTATTTGTAAATATTTATCAATATTTGTTTTTAATTTTTATTATTTTAATGTTTTATTTTTAATTCGATTGATCACATTTGTATCTCTCAATCTAATTACGATTAATAATAGTAATGATTATTATCATGATCAGAACCATAACTACTAAATACTAAATACAACTATAACCACCACCAACACCATTTTACAAGCACAATGTTATTATTCTTATCGCACAACAAGTGGACCAACACGCAGCAAACAAGCGCGTCCTATTTTTAGTTAAATCTAGACCAAATTTCATCGGTCACGTGTCTACGATCACCCATTTACCTCATTTCATGTCTTAAATCGAACACCTTTCGTCCTCCTTTCACGAGATGTCGATTGCGGAATTCGCCCAGCAGGCGAAACTGGGCCGAGCTAGTCCCGTTTTCTTTTCAATCTAGGTCACTGCGGCCTGCTTTCGTACTGATTCAGGTCAGGTGGTCTGAATTTGCACGTCGAACGTCCACGTGACCAGCTCAACTGGGTCACGTGGCCTCGTTCCTTCTTGTTGTCGGATAGTTTTTCACCGCCTTCGCTCTCTCATCTCTCTCTCTCTCTCTCTCTCTCTCTCTCCCTCTCTCTCATCTCTCTCATCTCTCTCATCTCTCGCTTTATTTTACCGGGTGTCACGTGACGATTGACGCAGCCGATTGAAGACCAGACGTCGGAACCTAATCATATTAATAAAAACAATAATAAAAACATTTTAACTATAATAATAATAGTAGTAATAAATTATTATTATTATTAATATTTTCGTTGTTGTTGTGCTATTAGGAAGTTCTTGATTGCTGAAATATGCTAATACGTTTTAATACATGGTCAAGTAGTACCAACTTTTCATATTTGGCTATGAAACATTGTTTTCTAATATTTTCATCATCATCGTCGTCATCATCTTTGCAACTGTGATAAAGTCTAGAATATTATTACTTGCGCCACCAGTACCAACATTACCAGCATGTTTGTAAGCATTTTACATAAAACTTATTATGTGGTTTATACAATCCGCGTCATCATCATCAATGTCATCGTCGTTTTCGTCCCTTTCCAGACAACTGTTTGTGTCTTGCGGCAGTCAGCTGGCTTGTCTCAATCTCAATTGGAACAGCTTCGCCAACGTAGGATTGGTGGATAAAAATAGAAGATGTCATGACGACATAGACGATCTTCCGATGGCCTCCTTCTCGGTGAGTCTTGAGTGGTCTTTTTATTTAAAAAGCAAAATATGTTGTCATTTGTTTTTCTCCTAATTATAGATCCTCGTCTCGAATCAATACCACAACTTAAACATATGATCAAAAATGTTGGCTTTTAACATTATTATTGAAAGTTCTATTTTAATATAAATATAATAATATTAATAATATTATTGAATAATATTTTTATTGAATAATATTATTATTATAAGGACGGTGACATGACTGATGACGACGAAAGATTTCAAACTTCTCCCGACAAAGCGGAAGACGAACGCGTCTCGAATGATAACGGCTCACGTCCAAACTCACCAATCAGAAGAAAGAAAGCACACGTGACCAACGACAACACAAACACAATCGAGGTTGTTTTGAAGCGAAAAACTAATAAAATTCTTTTTCGAATAAACATGGCTCAGAATGATTATTAGTTGTACCATTTATGTTTTCAGAAAGTTAATTTTTATAATTAGTAATAATAATAATTTTGTTATTATTATTTTTCAGCACAGACCAGAAAGATTTAAATATTTCATAGCAAAGTTAGAAGATGGCGACGAAGGAAAGAAGATAGCAGGCAAGAAAATGGCCGACGACGTGAACACGGCCATCTTGAAAAGAGATCACAAACAATTTTCAGCTTTCAGTGCCGTAAAACTGCCGGTATGTACCTACTCGATTTTGTACTTGCAAGTTTAAATTTTTTTTTTCAAAGTACTAGAACCCCCCCCCCCTTACATCTTATTGTCTCCACACGTTATTATACTTCGTCAAAAAACACATTCCTATGAATTTCCATTATTTTCCACCACCGCTCTCATCGTCACGTCATAACAGTTAGTTACAGACTAGAGATATGCCGTCAAAAATGACGGATTTTTTTTAACTTCATTATTTATTATTTTACTATTGTAGTGCCGCCTTTTTTTATCTTTCGGACAGTGTGCAATTGCTAAATAACTTTTAACATTAAATACATTATTATTGAAAAACATTTACTTACTTAAATTATATAAAAAAAATTGTATACAATTATTTATTAATGTTATATATATATTAATTTACCATAGATAGCAGATCGTCACACAAAAACGTCTTACACAGACATGGGCTATTATAAATATTAATTAATGTATTTTTGTTAATTCAACTAATGTTATGCTTTCAAGGAGCTACGACTAAGCGACGTCGAACTGAAAGAACGACAACTCCAACAGCTTATCTTTCAAAAGACCAAAAACAACGTTCTGAGATTTGCAAGCGAAAGCGAGTCTCCGGTTCCTGATTTTCCATTGGTGGGATAAAAACGGATGTGCATGAATGCTTTTAATAAATCACAAGTTGAACTTTGAATGAATGAATGAATGAATGAATGAATGAATGAATGAATGAATGAATGAATGAATGAATGAATGAATGAATGAATGAATGAATGAATGAATGAATGAATGAATGAATGAATGAATGAATGAATGAATGAATGAATGAATGAATGAATGAATGAATGAATGAATGAATGAATGAATGAATGAATGAATGAATGATATATTTGGAGCTTCCTTTTTATAATCTGTCATTTATTTTTAATTATTTTTTTAACAAAATAGGCGATTGAAAAAAAAGTTAGCAAAATCTTTTGGTAGTAAACAGAGTAAACATGGACTTAATTATCTGATCAGAGTTTTTCAAGATTTAAAGTTTAAAATTGGTTTAATTTATGATTATTTTAAAAAATTTGTTTATGTTCAATGTTTAATGTTCCAACAAGATTGAGCAAAAAAGCTAGTTATGTCTCAAAAGCAATCTATAATGTACAAATATACAATCACACAGCAAGAACAAATCAAGAAAAATAAATTGAAAATAATGAAACTAAAGACTAAACACCACAAATGAAAAATAAGTGACTTCGAAAAAATTCAGGCTACAATATATAGAACAATTATTTTTTTTCTACCGTGGTTTCACCTTCATCATTTCAAAAAAATCAAGTGAATAAGTCAATAAGTGTTTCATTTATTAAAAACTTAAATGCCAACATTTTAAGTTTTCGAGAAACAACAATGCTTAAAACAAATAAACGCATTTTTACATTCCACATTTTCATCTCCCAATTTAAATTTTTAAAAATTGTGAAACACGTCTTATTTTATTTCCCAGGATGCCAGCAACTGGTTAGTAGATTTTTTTTGCAAAGTGGACACAAACCCTGGCAATGCTCGCCAGATGTACCAAATTTCAATCAAATCGATTCTGGTTTTTTAATTTGAAATCACAAATAACTGCCTGTTCCACCGTTCCACGCTAAATTTCCGGTTGCTCTAGCTGAATTAAAAAAAATTTTAAACACATTTTTAAAAGATGATCTAGAATTTGTTTATATCTGTAAATTGCTAGGTTGTTGAGAGAAAGCATTTACTAAAAAAAAAATAACCCTATTTTTCAAACACTTCCGATTTCTAAACTGATTTTTCAGTAAAATTTTTAAAATCAATTAAACTGATTTTTCAGTAAAACGCCTGTATTTGATAAAAATCTATCTAGATACTAAATTTCAAAATATAGATACTAAATTTTAAAATATAGATACTAAATTTTAAAATATAGATACTAAATTTTAAAATTTTGATACTAACTGACTAACTTTCAAAATACAGATTGTAAATTTCAAAATATAGATACTAAATTTCAAAATTTAGATACTAACTTTCAAAATATAGATACTACATTTCAAAATATAGATACTAAATTTCAAAATTTTAAATTTTCGGTTTTTGAGATACACGCATTTTTTTTAAAACTTTTACACTCCGTTTCACACAACAACCCAAAAGTATTTAAAAGATTTGTATTCATAGTTTACGTATACGCTTTAAAACAATTTATAGGTTACAAATGTCAAGTTTTCTATTCAGTTATATTTTTCAAAGTTTGCTTTTTTGCTCAGGAAAATACCTATATTTTTAGTTTTGCATATTTCCAAGTACGTACTATTAGGTAGAACATTTTTAATTTTTTGAACCATGCAATATAGAAAACAGATCAGGATCAAAATCAATCAATCAAATATCAAGGAGAAATAGGTCAATTAATCAATCAATCAATCAATCAATCAATCAATCAATCAATCAATCAATCAATCAATCAATCAATCAATCAATCAATCAATCAATCAATCAATCAATCAATCAATCAATCAATCAATCAATCAATCAATCAATCAATCAATCAATCAACCAACCAATCAATAAAATATCGAAGGCACATTAATTAATTAAGGGCAAGGTCAAAGCCTTAAAAAAGATTTCAATCGCTGAAGTCGTATATCCTATTTATAACTAGGTACTATTAGTTTTTTAGTTTTTTTTATGCTCAATTCTGTTCTTTTCACGTCAATTACACTACTAATAATTTTTACATAATAAAAATACATTTTTAAAAACAACGTTTTTCTTGTACCCTAAGAAGTATAAAATAATATTCCTATAATTCATATACAAAGAAAAACGTTGCGGGCGCATTATTTTTTTATAATTATTTGTTTTATTAAAGTTGTTGATGTTGTAGCCATAGCCTATAATATGCCCGCAACGTTATTATTATTATACTTTTAGGGCGCAAGAAAAACGTTGTTTTTTTTTAAAATATATTTATTAGGCAAAAATTATTTTCTACTTTTTCGTTTTTGATGGATGAAATTTAAGAATTTGAGCTTTTAGAATAAATGTATTCAAATGACTGGTTAATCACAGGGAGTGCCACGTGAAGGCTGACTCATATTCCCCAACCTAATATACAAACATAACTAGCAATCTACGCAACTACGTACGCTCTCTCTGCTGGAACGACGTCGGACTTTTATAAGAATTTGAGTTAATATGATCATATATTAACTAACAAATAAATAGTTATAAAATAAATTTTTAGAAAGCCCCATAGTATCAGATGATGAGAGAGAATGAGAGAGCGAGAGGCATTAACTCTGTCAAAACTGTGACTATGAAAGTTCATTCATATTCATGATTATTCGTTCAGCATGCATGTGACCCATACCAGCATCTCTGCTGGATCGATGCTCATGAGTTGATGCAGGAGTGCGAGAGAGAGTGAGGGAGCGAGAGGTAGTTAGTTATGATTTTACATAATAAAACTATGAATAACTTCTCTCAGAGTGTTCTTACATTAGGATTTTTGGATATTTTTTAAGAATGGTTTGCCAAAGATTTCAAACACACAAACAACTTTGTGACCTAATAAAAACGTTTTAAAAAAAATAAGTGCGTTCCTTTTAACTCTCACTTTTAAAACTACAATCAATAATATTCTTTAAATATTAAAGAAAAACTTACTAAGTTTTGGTCGGCAATAACGGCAAATCAGTGGCGTCGCCAGCTTTTTAATCCAGGGGGAGCAGCAATGTAGCAAATTAAAAATATGCAATCAATGTACCAGATTTCGGGAAAATTTTAGACAATACCCGTGTAATCGGTTACAAAATTATTTAGAATTTCTGTGATTAATTGATTTACACAGTGATACAGTAGAATATATGTTTTGAAGTGTTCACAGTGTTTTGAATTAATGAATATTGAATTTATTTCAGACAAATTTCGCACATATTGATTGATTAAGGTTGTTGATATTACTATGAATGTGATGATTGGTGATATTGATATAACGTTACTAGCCTGCTACTAGTCTGTTGATTTTTGAACTGTTCACTGACACTGACACACTGTTGTACTAACTTGAACAATGTCAATGAAAACAAAACATTGAAAATTAAATCAAACGAATACGTCGATTTTCAGCGTGCGCGAATCTGTCAACGATATTGTCCAGTGATGCCTGTTTCAGAACATCCTGTTCTACACTGCACAATACTAAATACTGAAGACGATCTTGCGCCATGGTTGAACGCAGTTTATTTTTGATTAAAGCCAGCTTACTAAAAACACGTTCGCATCCAGCACTTGTTACAGGAACTGCGATCAAAATGGAATACAAACGTCGAAGTTCTTCCATGCATGGCGGACTACGTAAGTACTATAAAAAGACGCTATCCTTTATATATTTACCAACTCCGCCTTGCATTTGCAAGCCAGTCCCAAGCCTGGAGAAAGGAGGAGGGAAAAGTTAAAAAGAACAAATTATGATCCACGACAGGAAGTACTTAGGTGCTTCCTACATACAGCCATTTCAGTCTTAAAACACCTGGTGTAAAGGACTATAAACTATTATAAAAAAAAAATATATATATATATTTACCGCGTTGTCCGCACTGCGGACTCCGCAGGACCGCAGAAGCAATTAATCAGCTTCGAAATTACGACAATTTAATTTTTCAGGGGGAGCACGTGCTCCAAGTGCTCCCATGTGGCGACGCCATTGACGGCAATGCTTTTTCAACATCTAATATGTCGTGGTATAAGTCTGCAGGCGAACACATACAACATCATGGCAGTATACGTGTCTGCAAGTAAGCACAAATTTTTGGAAAAAGTACCTACGAATACCCCTCCCCCCACGGTCATTGAAAATGTTTCAAAACATCATGCACTTTTGTCTTCAACAACAGCTGATACTGGAGGGGGTAGTCATAGGTACTTTTTCTCCATATTTTGGCGCCCTTTCCACTGTTGGTAAAGTGAACACTTTAATTTCAACGCATAACGCTTACTTTTTTTTGTAAATACATGGCGCCCTGTGTTGAGGTATACGGGGCCCCTGAGAGCCAGACGGTAGTGCCTAAAAAAAGGTAAATGTTCTTGTCCATTCACTGATTATTGGCACCTGGCGGTGAATTTTTCATAAATTTTATAAAAACTGTTAATTGATAATGGATTTTTTAAATAATGTATGTATTACGTATTGAAATTCTAAAACCTAATAAACAAAGCCGAATACATGGGAAGGGTGGTAAAACTTAATAAACATAGCATTCGTTGGAACCCCCTTTCTCTCCATCATTGAGACATAACCCCTACCCTATCCAGTTGTTGCTTGTTGAGCAAAATACCATAATATTATATGGACTGCCTCTAAATATAAATTACTATTTTTGTCGGCCCAATCCAGCAAAAACGTTCCTTCGCTACAACATGCTTAGTGCTTATTCAAGCCTGCTGACAGTGATAATTTGGAATATAAATAAAAAAGGCAAACAAATCCATTAGACAATAAACGATAACGAAATAAAAAGTCCAAAGTTTGCATGCACTACCGAGGGTTAAATATTAATAAAATAAATGAGAAATTATTATGCTTATTATTTATTTACAAACGAGTATAACTAATAGATTTAGATTTCACTTCAAATCCTAGAAAGAATGAAAAGAGAAACTTCACAGAAGCGAAAGTGATCCAATAACATTAACCACACTCTTATTCTTAAATTTTTTTATCTAATTTTTAGTGCTCGTTATGTTATCAATAGATTAATCATCGGTCAGACATTTAATATAAACAAAGTTAACATTTGAACACAGTTAAAGAGTGAGCAAATCATCGAAAGGGTCCTCTTTACCTTCGCCCCATAGAGAAGGCAAGGTGGGGTTAGACTTGACAAACGAGTATAACTAATAGATTTAGATTTCACTTCAAATCCTAGAAAGAATGAAAAGAGAAACTTCACAGAAGCGAAAGTGATCCAATAACATTAACCACACTCTTATTCTTAAATTTTTTTATCTAATTTTTAGTGCTCGTTATGTTATCAATAGATTAATCATCGGTCAGACATTTAATATAAACAAAGTTAACATTTGAACACAGTTAAAGAGTGAGCAAATCATCGAAAGGGTCCTCTTTACCTTCGCCCCATAGAGAAGGCAAGGTGGGGTTAGACTTGAGCCCGGTCGAGGTTGAAGGTCCGATATTTTTCCGAGTCAAGCCCGGCTTCGAAAGAGCATTTTTTGAGGTCACAGGGGCAACGAACTTTTGACTTCCCCCCAACCCGTCATAACCTTTTCTGCAGATCATGGCCAATGATGAGGAGGAATTTTGTGGCTGTGATGATGAAGCCCTGGACACTGCAGCCGTCATAAAAGAAGACTTTGACGTGACATCTGTCAGCTTTCTACGGAACATTTGCATAGTGTTAAGGGCACTCTTGGCATCGTCAAGAAAATCGGACGAACTCGCTGTCCTTGCCAAGCACTTTGATAAGTTGTTTTTCGATTTGATTAATTTTTTAACACAAACTGATTTGTTGTTCTCATCTAAACCGGGGTTATTGCTTGAAGCCGCAACTCTCTTGGCAGCGAAAGTGGCAATGTTACTGTCTGTATTATCACTGTTTGCAGCTTTTCGCTTTCTATTAAAGGCCAGAGAAGGCATGTTATCCAAGTCTTCTAATATAACATTCATATCTTTACCATTACTAATTTGTGGCCTCTTAAGCTCAGGCAACGTTTCTGAGGAACTAAGATTCAAAATCGGTGGTGGTTCATTTTTGTTCATCTTTACTCTCATTGTTGGAGCAGGAGAAGGTAGGGTAAGATTGAGTGGTGCGGGGCTTTCGTGCATCAATCTGTGAACAAGACTGACTGCCGTGTTGCGAGGTGACGCAATAGCTGCCTACAATTTGAAAAATTACTTTAAAGTGATTAATTTTTTTAGTCAGAAAATAAATTCAGAAAATAGAAGGAATAAATAAATTACGAATATAAATGAAAAATTATTATTATTTTTTTTTTAAATTCTGGGATAGAAACAAAAATGGAGAATCATAAAAGACCAACCTGCAATGCATCGATCTTTTTCTTGAGACTTTTTATCTCTTCCGACTTGCTGAAGTTTTTCTCTTCCAACTGCTTTAGCAGTTCTTGCGTTTTGACCAGCTCGAGTCGATGCGTCTCGCTCTCCCTCTTGAGGCGCCTCTGCGTGTCCGAGACTAACCGGAGATCGATCTTCTTCCTGTCTAATTCTCGTTTGTAAACGATGCACCAAGTAGCCAGTTGTTCTATGTCAGTACAGTCCTTGACCATCTTGTTGATGTCTGTTTCACAGCCTTTTGTAATTAATAATTTAATTGATTTTTTAACCTGCTTTACGATGCAAAAGTAAAAAAGGCACCCAGTTAGTACAATAATAATAATATACCGTATGTTTATAAAAATTGATTTTGTTTACTACAATAGCTAAATGTACAAAATTTGGGTAACATCTTTTCAGAACAAAACTTTAATTTCTTATTAAGCACAGGTCAGGTAAAAATCACGAGGCAGGTTGTAAAATTGCATTAACCGCTTTAAGCAGCATTGAAAAAATATTTATGCTATTTATTCAGCACGATTTAAATCAGAAACAAATAAATATGTGGAATTATTAATAGAAATCATAAAAAAATCATAAAACATAATTGAAACCAAATTCAATAGAAACAAAAATGAAAATTAATTATGAAAAAATACCATCGACAACAAGCTGAATGTTGCTGAGAGTTTCTATTTTCTTTTTGAGCATCTCGTTTTCACGGCGACTCATCTCCAGGTCCTTCTGTAATGCCTGGTAGCCTTTAAGCTCGTACTTGAGGAGTTTGCTCTTTACTTCTTCCTCTTTTAAGGTCATTTTTGTGTTGCTAAAACCAATCATTTCAAAATGTCAATTATTGGTCAATCAGTTATCTATAAATCAGAAAAATTGCCAATTAAATCAACAAGAAAATAACATAAAAAAGTAATGCAAAAGTTATCAAACAAAATAAAAAGCAATGATAAAGTAATGTTTTGATTATTAATTCTTCTTCAACCTAATATTTACGAGCCTAGAAAAACACTTTTTTGCATCTATACCTGTCGCTTTCCCGCTCATTCTTTCGCTCTCAGTTGACCCCCCCCCCTAGATCCGATTCTACATACATACATACATACATACCAACATAGATGCATACACACACATACATACTTTGAATGAGCAATTAGTGCCGAAATATTGTAAAAAACACATACATACATACATAAACACACACAGACACACATACATTGCAAAATATTCAACTGAAGGAACCCATTTTTAAGCTTGTTTTAGCCTAAAATTCTACAGTAAAAGTATCAATCACATTAATAACATATTATTATGTTAAAGCAATAGATTACAAGGAAAAGTTCATAACATAACTATTGCTTATGAATATTCAGTCACAGAATGAATATTCAGTCACAGAAATAATCTTATTATGATTGTTTCTCATTATAATAAGGTTTATTTTAGTTAAAAATGCTATCCATGTTCCCTTTGTCCAGAAACTCATTTTCATAGAACTTGTTATGCAACAATGTTATAGAAACTGAACAAGTGAAGCAAAAACAAAGTTTTTTAAAAACACACTTTTATATAATCGATTGTGTAGGCCACATTCTGTTACATAAACGAGTATATTAGCATAGACAATAAATAGTTTGACGAAAATATCACAAATAATTACTTAATTAAATTTTGTCCAATCGATCCGAAAATTTGATAAAATGCATTATTAATTAGTTCGGAGGTATGTTTAAATTTTTAAGTCTCTAGCTCATCGGAAAGTTAGTTCAAAATCGATTGCAAAATTTGACGACAGACAGAGAAGTCAAGTTAAGTAAAAGTGTGTAAAAAGAAGGCCCAATAGACAAGAGTGTGATTGAAAATTAACAAAAGTATGAGATAAGAAGTTTGCAGCAGGCATCTAAATCCACAACAGAAAACCATTAAAAAAAATTATGATCATTCTGAATCTAAATATAATTTAAAATAAACTAAAACCCTTGCAAAAATTAAGATTTTAAATTAGGCTGTTGACCAATTTTTCTATCAATAGAACATCCAAACGCTGGAACAATTTGAATGAAAGTTCATGTGGAGGTAGTTTTTATTGAGGAGAATGTTTCGAGCCATTTAAAAAACTAGGTTATTATTTTGTTTTATCGTCAAGAAAAGGAAAACCCCCTAAAAAGTTGGGCAATGCTGAGTAGCCTTGTTGGTATAAAATAAATAGAACCAAGTTATAACTTCATTATGTTTTCATAAAAATAAGCCTGAAAATGTAACAATTATTTTAATATTTACAAAAAAGTTGCACCTGAGTTCTTTTTCCATATTCTTCAATCGTTCTTCTGCTCTCTTCTTCTCTTCTGTCATTAGTGTGTTTTCTTTTTTGACTTGCTTCAGACTCTGTAAAGCTTCCTCAAGGGCATTTTCAATCTGTTTAGTGTTTTTGGACGACTCCTTCTGAGGACTGAAGAGCTGAGATCTGTTGAGATCATGCTGGACGAAGTAGAGCTTAAAAACCTTTCTCTTGGTGGTAGAAGCCCGACATTGGGGACAAGTCGAACTGGTATCCAGCCATTTGAAGAGGCAATCGTGGTGGAAAACATGGCCGCACTGGACAACCCACGCATCGTCCGATTCTAGAATCGAATCGGTGCAGATAGAACAGTGTATTTGCATCTGTTACTAATTAAACTTAGTCTCTTCTAACTAATCTAACTGTTCCGTCAGCAGACATACGCGGATTTAAAACAAAATTGCTTAAAAAGTATCAATTGCAAAAACTCCTGATATTTATCTAGTTTAATTATTTTTGAACTGATCTGTTTTAGCTTAGCTGTTTAAAAATCAGTTTAAACTACTTTAAACGGTTACGAGAAAAAATATCAGCCATAGCCAGAGGTAAACATAACAGGAGAGTTTAAAATTCCTACATTATGCTAATTAATAATTCAACCAAAACAACAAAGACTCTGAATATTGTATAGTGTAAGAAACATAAATTACGTATTAATTTAACAAATTGAACAACTTAGCATATAATTGTTATTTAATAAGCATTTTGTTTATTATTTATTTGTTCCAAAATAAAAGCCGTTGTCACATTATAGGTATATACATAGTTATATGGGTTATATGTATTTTTCTATGTTAAAGATCGTCAAAATTAAATGAAATGAAGCTAAATTTTACCACTATATACCCTACCGTTAAACTCCAAATACAGAAAAAATGGTCCAGAAACAATGGAGATATAAGGTCCAGAGAGATAGATAGGTTGGGATATTGAAAGTGGTTCAGAAGACTAAACAGCCTGTATGAGAACCACTACTAGTTAAAAACCAATTTGTCCAAGCATCATTTTAAAGTGTTTAATTGATTTTACAGAAACTTCTTCTTCACTCAGCCGGTTCCAGACATTGATGACTCTGCTGCTGAAGAATCTTTGCTTGAAGTTTCCTTCCGATTGTTTAAAGATTTTGTATTTGTGGCCCTGTAATCCTATTCTATTTGCTGTCTAGAAATATTTTGATGCTGGAATATATTCATTGTTTTTCATCAGCTTGAATGTTTCAATGAGATCTCCTCTACTTCTTCTTATTTCCAACGTTGTTAAGCCACACTTGGACAACCTATCCGCGTACTTTAATGCTTGAAATCCCTTAATTATTTTTGTTGCTCTTTGCTGAACTTTTTCTAGAATTTCAGAATTTCTTTGTCTTTTTTCAAGTGCGGATTCCATGCATGGACACAGTATTCTAGATGAGGCCGAACTAGAGTTTTGAACAGGTTCAAGATAATGTTTTTTTCTCTGCTTACCACAGTTCTTTTGATAAATCTTAGCATTCTGTTTGCCTTAGCCGCAGCTGTCTGACATTGTCTTGATGGTTTTATGTCTTGGTGGATGATGATTCTTAGGTCACTTTCTTCTTCTGTTGATCTCAGTTGTTTTTTTCCAAGTTGGTAGTCAAACTTCTTATTTCTTGCTCCTATGTGTATTACTGCACATTTATTAATGTTGAAGAGCATTTGCCAGTCTGTAGACCATTGGAATAATTTTGCTATATCACTTTCTAATATTTTCGCTTCTTTCTTGTTGTTGACTTTTCCACATAGTTTTGTGTCATCTGCAAACTTTGAAATTTTTGAAGCTATTCCATTGTCAATGGAATTCTGAGAACAGGAGGGCGCCATGTATGTTCACAAAGTAAATCTTCACTTCACCAACATTTTATTCAGAGGCGTAGTTAGGGGGCAACAAGAACACGTGTCCGGGCGCTATTTGGAAGGAGCACCAAAATAACTTTGGAATGGACACCAAAGTTTTTGAAAAAAAGTACCTAAGACTACACCCAAGTTATCAGCCAATGTTGAAAACAAAAGTGTATGATGTTTTGAAAAATGTTTGGTAAAAGTATTTGCGGCTTTAGAAGAAACATATACAGTGGGAATTTGTAAGAGCGCAGTTTTTAGACCTTGTCCCCGGGTGCCGAAAACCCTAGCACAAAAGGTATGAACCACTAATTGGGGAAATGTTTTGCCTTATAAATTATTTTAGTTTTTTTTATTAAAAGTTTAATGTACAAATTATGTCAATTTAAAAATATCAATCTCGAAGAGCAATCGAGTGTACAATGTTTTTGTCAGTATATCTTTAGCCAACACAAACAAACTGGATGGTTTGCCCTCGCGAGAACATGTCACGTATAATTGTCCGTGAGAAAAACATGGCGTGCCCAAATCTAAGCCACAAACAGACATCGTTTGGCCTTGCGACTTATTAATTGTCTGCGAATGCCAATCTAATTGGAAATTGAATTCATTTGAATTCAATATGCACTTCTGTGGAAATCATTGGGATCCGTGGCAGCAAAACACTTTCGCCTCAGAACTTGCCATTCAAAATGCTGGCTTCGACAATGTTTTTCATCAATTTTTTAATTACTAATCGCGTGCCATTGCACAGCCGCGGTGGGTTCAAATTCCGAAGTAGAATAACCGGAGATCCAACTTTAAGTTGTAGATGATGCGGTGACATGCCTGGCAAATCCAATGAGTTGAAAAAATCTGTTGGATAATTTACGGCTTCGCTGGCATCGCAAACTGTATCAATCGATTTGTATGACACCAATTTGCCTGGCAACAACTGCTGTATCTTGAAATTTAAATCATTGACATCCACATTTTTTTTTGCTCATCACTTCGCCTTGCATTTGCAAGACAGTCCCAAGCCTGGAGAAAGGAGGAGGGAAAAGTTAAAAAGAACAAATTATGATCCACGACAGGAAGTACTTAGGTGCTTCCTACATACAGCCATTTCAGTCTTAAAACACCTGGTGTAAAGGATTATAAACTATTATAAAAAAAACAAAAAAAAAACATTTTTTGCTGCCAAAATGACTCTTTCTGCCAGCCACTCATGGTTCAGCACTGGGGCCATGGATGATTGCTCTTTTATGTTGCACATTGCTTAAGTGCTGAATGAGCTGTTCTGCCTCCATCCAATAAAGTTGCTGCAATGCCAGACGATGCAACGGCCAAAGCAATGCCATTATTTGATCGTATTTTGGCGAGAATTAGAGAAATGAAAAATGTTTTCCCAGTTCCACCTGGTGCATCAAAAAAAAAAAAAAGAATCCACCTTGTCCTTCCAAAACTGCCAGTATAATGTGGTCGTAAATCATTCTTTGTTCATCAGTCATTAGTGGAACATAGGGAGTAACAATCGCTGCCATTTCTACAGTATTGTACCGCAGTTCACCTGAAAGGAATCTGCCATGTTTTTGACCTCAAAATGCAAGAAGATAAACATTTTCAATCTCAGACAGTTAAAGATACTCTTTTATAGGAAACAGTATAAATGTAAATCATTGATCAAACTTTATATATATATATAGCCATATAAAAACGTGTGTAAAATAGATCGATCTACTGATTGTGGGCCTGCTTGGTATAAATCAAAACACTGTATTTTATTACTTTGATAAGTTTCTTTTATTAAAAAATTAAAACAAAGTAAAACAAAGTAAACATACCAAGAAAACATGTTGTGTAAAAACCATTCTTTGACGCATTAATATTTTTTTAAACAGAATGTTTATTATTTCTTTGACATGTCCTAATACAAAAAGATCACAAACTCAAAGTCATAATACGTATTAAAGTAACAAAGTTATTATTTTGCAGGGTTGACGGAGGAGCGTCCAAGAGTTAGGCAGTGAATCGTAAGAAAGCAAGACAGAATTGCGAGTTCTTACTTTCAGCTGAGACCAGAGTTCATGTAAATCTCTTCGCCATCTGACTCTCTGTAACGCTGGGCCACGTTTTTTGGGACATATTCGTTGTTTTTACTTGTTTCCGGAAAGCCTATGGATCCTCTGTTGACGTTTTCTAGAGGAATATGTAAGCCGTTGTCGTAGGCAAGTCGATTAGAAACAGCGGCGCAGTTACATCTTACAGAATCTGGCGGTGGTAATACACATGGAGTGGAGGAAGTCGTTCGCAGTCGAATAATCCATACGAGTAGAAAAATAATAACCAAAATGGATACGAAGAGGAGTACAGCCAAAGCGATAACTGCTGGTAGATAGTCTGGTGGATGACTTGAAGGCGTTGTGTGATAGCTTGCGGTAGTCACCTCCGCTATCGACGGCGTTGGTGTGGTAAAGGCTAGTGTAGAGAAGCTTGTGGAGCCCGTCGTTGAGTTGTGTTCTGTTGTTGAAGAATCGCCGTTGGAAGAAGACAGATATATGAGTACCAAAACCGCAATAATTTTGTTTGAACAAAGCATAGTTAATAATTAAAAAGACACCATGTAGAATTTCATATTATCTCCTACTTTCTTAATTTAAAACCGGTTAATTCTTAACAAACTACAGCTACCTCTCCTCAAGCACTCTAGCTACATAACAGGCTCATGCTATTGTTCGATTGTTCAAGCCGGGACTAATTTTTTTTTCAACTTAAAAATGTTGAGCACCGCTAAGAGTTGGAATTTACGTCTTTTTTATATTAATTAGCATTTTTTATTATTAACTCACTTTCAGCCAAATTTCTACATTTGGCGAAGTTGTTTGACTACGAATTTACGTATATTCTTTGTCATTCTCAATTACACACACACACACACACACACACACACACACACACACACACACACACACACACACACACACACACACACACACACACACACACACACACACACACACACACACAAACACACACACACACATACATATACACACACACATACATACATACATACATACATACATACATACATACATACATACATACATACATACATACATACATACATACATACATACATACATACATACATACATACATACATACATACATACATACATACATACATACATACATACATACATACATACATACATACATACATACATACATACATACATACATACATACATACATACATACATACATATATATATATATATATATATATATATATATATATATATATATATATATATATATATATATATATATATTATCATTATCAAATAAATTCAGGAAGTGAATTGTACTAGACCAGACTAGAATTTTAGGTTTCAACTTTCATTGAATTCGTATTATCAGAGGCTATTGAAATTAGCCAACTAGGTTTTAAAATCAAGTATGCTTTTACTTAATAAAGGAAGTTATATCTGATTATTGAAAACTTGTTCATACAAAGGTGCGTAATACACACACTGTGTATACGCACGTTAAGCACACTTCAATGAATAACGAAGTTTTGTGCATACGAAGGCATGAGCACGCTTATAGAGCTTTTTGACGTTATTTCAAAAAACAAAAAGAAAAAACTTTTTTACCATGGGCGTGTACAGACTAACATTTTTGAGGGGGGCTGCAGTCCTAAGTATTTTTTAATGAATTATTGGTCACCAAAGTTTACTATTATAAATCCTGTATATGAAAAATAAATTCATGCTTTTTTTTGAATGAACATGAAACTGATGGTTTTATTTTTCTGACAAAATCAGTAATTTTTTGTTAATTTCAATTTATTGTTTTTATCTTTCATTCAACTTTTTTTCAAATCCATCTGAAAATTTAACACGATGCAATGTCATCAGCAATAATTCATAACATTAAATTTTTAGCGTCACAACATTCCAACGCATCCCCTCAAGCAAGCAAGCAAACATGTTGAAGTTAATATAAAAGTCTTAAACAGCCTGTCGTGATTCTATACCACTGGCTGCTTACATAGGCGTACGATCAGAGAGGATGGGAGTTCCCAGATATAGACAAAAATATTTCAGAAATACGATAAATTAGATGGAAATTTAGATAAGGCTATCCAGAAATTTTAGATAAAATAAGCAGAACATTTAAAAAAAGTCTTTAAAATTTTAGTAATGTTGAGAACGATTCGTTTTAAAAATTCATTAGAAAAAAATCTATCGCGTAAAAGAAGCTTTTCTCTTGGATTAACGAGGGAGACCGAACTTATTTGTTATCAGGTGCATTATCCAAAAACGTATACAGACAGTACAATCAGGGGCGCAACTAGCAGAAAATGCTGGGGACCCCCACCCAAAAAAAACTAATCGAATTTGGAAAAATTGCAGGGCCCTCCGATTTGGCCTGGGGGGCTTGGTCCCCCTTAGTTGCGCCCTGAGTACAGTACAGCTTTGATCAGTGGCGTCGCCAGCTTTTTAATCCAGGGGGAGCAGCAATGTAGCAAATTAAAAATAAGCAATCATAGTACCAGATTTCGGGAAAATTTTAGACAATACCCGTGTAATCGGTTACAAAATTATTTAGAATTTCTGTGATTAATTGATTTACACAGTGATACAGTAGAATATATGTTTTGAAGTGTTCACAGTGTTTTGAATTAATGAATATTGAATTTATTTCAGACAAATTTGAATTTCTATTTAATAATCAAATAATTACACAGCACATATTGATTGATTATTGATTGTTGATATTACTATGAATATGATGATTGGTGATATTGATATAACGTTACTAGCCTGCTACTAGTCTGTTGATTTTTGAACTGTTCACTGACACTGACACAATGTTGTACTAACTTGAACAATGTCAATGAAAACAAAACATTGAAAATTAAATCAAACGAATACGTCGATTTTCAGCGTGCGCGAATCTGTCAACGATATTGTCCAGTGATGCCTGTTTCAGAACATCCCGTTCTACACTGCACAATACTAAATACTGAAGACGATCTTGCGCCATGGTTGAACGCAGTTTATTTTTGATTAAAGCCAGCTTACTAAAAACACGTTCGCATCCAGCACTTGTTACAGGAACTGCGATCAAAATGGAATACAAACGTCGAAGTTCTTCCATGCATGGCGGACAAGCTTTAGCACGATCCTGCAAAGAGGTGGCAGTTAGCCATGCTGATGTTTTACGGACTAAGTCATACTGTGCTACAACTACATCCGCATCAATTAGGTCTGGATACAAATTCGTCACATGAGCATGCAATTGATCTTTGTCAGCATCTGACTGCATAAGAGCACCAACTAACAGATACAACTCACTTGCATCATCCATGAAGCGAGATTTCAGTTCATTTAAACTTATGTCAACAATTTCCAACACCTGTCGCTTCAATTCATCCAGTGCGGATAAACTGACTTCATGTTCACCGCTATCGATACGACGGGATACTTTGCGTCTTCTGTGGTCTTTTGGTTCGGTTGAGATGTCGTTCGCCACAGCTAGTTCTCTCGCACTTGCGATAACTGCATCCAAATCAGCTCTGAGTTCTTGCAACGATTTCATGGCAGCTTCAGTTAGGATAACAACTGAATGCAACGTTGAATCTGGACCTTGTAACGCTTTCGTTAACACATCTAGTGGCGACAACAAACGCGCAAAGAATTCAACACCCCCTGCGGACGCTGATGACGCGGTGAGATTCGAACCGCCGACCTTTAGGCCAACAGGCGAACGCTTTACCTTTACCACATGACCACCAGCACCTACTGCCAGGGTAATAGTTATAACGTCGATAACTTGCCGGCAAGTTTGTTTATATTTGCTTATTTACAGTGATCACGTGAGAGGGGTGACTTTGCCGCGCTGGAGACGGTCCCAACTATAGAGTTATATAGGGACTTGCCAGTCTAGGTATATATATCCTAAGTCTATGGGCTGGCCAGTGTGAGTCAGCATTACGCACGGCATTACGGAACGGTATAAATAAATTCAAGATATTTGGGAAATTTGCTGTCGCAATGTTTTCTGTAGTATTTACTTGAAAACAACGTAACTACGTAAGTACTATAAAAAGACGCTATCCTTTATATATTTACCGCGTTGTCCGCACTGCGGACTCCGCAGGACCGCAGAAGCAATTAATCAGCTTCGAAATTACGACAATTTAATTTTTCAGGGGGAGCACGTGCTCCAAGTGCTCCCATGTGGCGACGCCATTGGCTTTGATGGATGCAATATGTAAATTTCACTTTTTATTTGAGGTAGTTTTCATGAAAACAATACTATTAAACACAAGTGTAGTCTCAGCAAATACTTGCAAAAATAAAGACGACGTGTTAATAGCCAGAAAAACAGCTACCTCAGTCAAGGACACAAAATAAAAAACTAACCCATAAAAACAAAGTTTTTATTATAAATCCTTTATATAAGATCCTAGATTTTTATTTTATTTGAATTTTTGAAAAAATTTTTGAATTTTTTGAATTTTTTTTTTGAATTTTTGAATTTTTTGAAAAACTTAATTATACAATATCCGATCAAACTGAAATTTTGATAGATTCAATTGTCTCGCAGCCCAAGTCGATGTGCCAAATTTCAACTCGATCGGATAACGGGAAGTGAGTTAATTTTGAGACTCAAAGTTTGTGACCGACAGGAAGACAGACGGGAAGACAATCGAAAATAATATAAAGGATTTAAAAATAAATCACCCAGGACACAAGATTTTTGCTCATTGAGGCAAGATTTAAGAAAAACAATCTTTTCATTGATGGCAAACTCTAGTTGGCAGGAAAACAACAACAGTCGTTCTACTTGATCAAACTGCTAAATATTTTTGTAAAACTGAAGTCTGGATAAGATCGTTGGTCAAATTGGATTTCCTATTTAGTGGTAATGATCAAGACATGTTTTGCTTTGAACACTAAGACCTATTATCCTCTCCACTGATGCGTCAGACGAGGACCATACAAAGTTAAGGTGTTGATCACGATTTTCTAAAAGTAGAAAAAGCAATTCTACTCAGTTATTTACTGACCGCACGTCAATAACATGTTCACAAGCAACAGCAATGTCAGGGCCAACCCGCTAAAGTTTGTTTGCTGTATGAAGGTATTTCCCGTTTGCTTCTAAAAATGGTGAGTAGCGGTTGGTGGTCCGTGAGCAAAATAAAATTCCGTCCACAACTGTAGCGGTGGAATTTGCGAACTGCGAAGACAAGATCCAGTCTTCAACCAAGTTGCTAATATTTTAGCCACAAATCTGTCTCAAGTATTCTCCCAGGTTTCTTAACTAGTGGGGAAAAGAGTTCTGGCTCCTTTTCCAAGAACCCCATTCCTCGCCATTGTATCCATCTATCAGCCATTCGGGCAAGGCTTATTTCAGCCAGGAGCGTCATTTCAGTAAAACCTTTTTTAAAAAGATTATTAAACCCTCAGATTCAAAAATTTGACCTCTGCTATGCTATACTTTTCTTTTCAAAATAGAAAACAGCTGATAGTCGGGAGAGGGGGTAGTCGTAGAAACGTTGACAAAAAATATACTTTTTTTCTCAAAAACCTCATGACCGGAAAAGGTAAGTTGTAGCCAGTGGCGGATTTAGGGGGACCAACGTCGTGCACCCTCCTCTCAAAAGATTTTTTGTATTAACTTATTATTGCTTTTCGAACTGTCAAATTTTGAATTTGGGTCTTGCCAACATGAAACTGACTGAAATTAAACACTTATTTGATTCCATCATTTCCTTGTAAATGTAAATGTATTGAACATTAGGGCGCTACTTCGTATTGATAATACCACAGCAGCGCCGGGAACTGCTAGTGCATATGGGATCACACAGTGTTACCTGCCACCCGCACGTGTCTCTGAAATCGGAATGTGCCGAACCCTATTACATCCCAGTCATGAAACTGGTATTCATTTATCGACCAGTGAAGGATGAAAGGCTACGTTGGCCTGAGAAGTGTGAGTGAATTCCTTGCTCAACGGAATTACGCCTCGCCGTGACTGAGATTTGAACCCACGACGGCAGGATGCTAGCATAACAGCTTTCACCACTGTGCTACGGCGCCTCATGCACTGATCAATGTGACACTTCCTCAAAACGTGAAGATAACTCCCCCTTTTTATTAAAATCATTAGTTAATAAACATCTATAGTGTGTCAAAAACTCAATAAAATTTTAATCTGTTTTGCTGGCAGAAAGATATCATCAAATATTTAAGAAAACATTAAACTTCTAAATAATGGGGGATTATAAATTTTTTGAACAGAAGAAGCTAGTAATAGCACAAGTATGCACACGAATTGTAACTTTGCACAAGACATTAGAGATTGGGAAAAGATTGGAAAACAAAATCAAGTAATTGTCAGTAAGCTGATCATATGAAGCCAGAGAATCATAGAATTTAAGGCAACTAAACTGGATCAAATCATTCAGTGAAATTCTAATTCTTCAAGAAATATAAACAACAATGCACTTTAATTAAATTAAACTTAATTTTTAAACTGTAACACTGTCGATAGAACATAAAACAAAACAAATGAAAAAAATTAAGAGACAGCATTAACAAAGCATTGAAGTTATCTTGACAAAAAAGATATTAATTGCAATTTAGACAGAATATAATTAGTCCTGTAGCATTAAAAAAAGTGAAATTGAAATAAAAGAGCTCAAATAAAACAACATTACTCCAGAGTTGTAAAAAGAAATATCATCAATGAAAAAGGCAGAATGTAACAAGCTGCAAGGAAAGACCTGAAAATTGGCACCAAGAAAAAAACTAGTACTAGTGCCTGCTAGTAAAGGCCCATCACAATTCCATCAATCATGGTGGCTGTGTTCTTTATGTTCATCACTGACACCATCTTTTTTGACGCTAGAGCTGAGACTGTCGCTTTTGGATGTAGGGGTACTTCCGTTAGGTTGGGTGTTCCCGAGGGGCTGCTCATTTTCATGATGGTGATGATGATCATCTTGTGACTCAGCATGGCCATCCATTGGAACATGGTGGGATTTGTCGTCATTGACAGCTTTTACACCTTGGAGGATAGGTGATATGATGAAGAAACAGAGAACCACTAAAGCAAAGAGAAAGACAATTAGCGGTACAACGAGAGATACAATGTAGTACTTATAAGATTCAGGGCGTCTGGCCGCATCTTCAGGATCATAATCAAAAACCTTTTTTCTCTTCTGCTGCAATTCATTCATTTTCTGCTGTTGGCGATGTAACTTCTGGCGAAATTTGTCGGCAGAATAGTTTTGTTCGACTAAAGGCACTTCATGAGCTGCCGGCTCAGTTAAAGACGCTCCGACCTGAGCGTGGTCGACATCACCGTTTTGATCGAAGAAGCGCTCATCGGGCAAGTGAGCGTCCGTTTGTAAAAGTGGTGTGAAAAGTTCCCCATTATTGTCATTCTTCGATTTAAACATTTTGATGAAACCACGAATTTTACTTCAAGTTAAGGTACAAATTTATCAGGTGAAAGTTGAAACCGATCTACATTGATCGCCGCTGAGCTGCGCAGTGAAACGACATAAATTCGAGTACCTTTGTTTACCAGGTGAACGGATTTTATGCATATATTAAAATGCTACTGGTATATAAACAAGTTTTTTGAATTTAATTTTTGAAAAGTTATAATTATAACATTCATAAAAAAATTGTTAGTTTAATTTTAACAAATAACAATTAATATTAAACTATTTTAAAATAAACGGTTATAATAAATATAATTTTAATTAATTAAATATTAAAATTGTTTAATAATATAATGAATTCTCAATTTATCGAGTTCGGTGTTGTTTATGTTCTTGTGCTCTGTTGTTGCATGTTAAAATTGTATTCGTGTTGTTTCTCGAGCTTGACTTATTAATTAATTAATATAAAGTTACACTCATGGCATCAAGAAAATTGAAAACGTTTTTTAATAAATATTCAGAAATTTTAATAACTCTCAGAGATCAAGTTTCAAGTTAGTGTTTTTCATGACTTTCCTGCATTCAATAATAATTGAATTTCAATTTCTTCAATAATTAATAATTCAATAAATTGAATAAATAAATCAATTAATAATTCAATTATGGCAAAGCAAACCCAAGTAAGATAATGTAGTAATGTACTAGTATAACTAGTGTGAATTTATTTATATTATGTGTCACCATTAAATATCTATTACTTACTAAGAAGTGCTGCAAGTTACGATACAGCAAAATGTGCTCAAAAGAAGAGGATGAAATTTGTTTGTGTTAATAAGTGTAGTGTGATAAATTTGTATTCTGGTTTTTTGGAATAGCAATATAAAAAGTATGGGCAGACTTTTCAGTTTGTATGCATGATTCTCACAATAGTTATTGATCTAATCCTAATCACAAAGAAAGAGGCAGTAGTTGCTAATGCATTCATATTTTGTGCGTCAATGTCTTAATTGTGATTTTACATTAGAAGATTTACTGTTTTACAAGAAACTAATGGAATGTTTTTTGAAGTGGTAAAGCTGACCGTGATACAGTGGTTTGCACACTTCATTTGCAAGAGAGTTTTGTGTGCGCTACAAGCAGTTGAATTTTTATTTGAAATCTTGTATTATTAAAAATTAAAATGTCTCTTTACTTTATCAGGGAATAAAGTTATATAATAGTAATTCTATAACATTGTTTTTTGAAATTTAATCTAGTTTTATTTGTTTCTATTGTATATTTTAGAATGCTGCAATGATGACTCCGGAAAACCTGAAGAAGATATGAACGCATTCTGGGGACACATTGGTTTGGCCAAACAATATTATTTATTTACTAGTAACTAGAGATAGCCCATCAAAAATGACTGATTTTTTAGAATCAACATATATAATTTTCGTTGTTTTGCAATTGCAGAATAAAAACTCTTGAGTGTGTATTGCTAACTTTGATTGCAATAAATTAATCATTAGAATCAAATAAAGTTTTAATATAATAGGTTTTATTGTTTATATTTCATAGAGCTCTGTATGAAATGCTTGTCACAAGAAACCACGAAGCTGAGCTTGGCCTGCTCAGAACCTCCTCTGCCTTCTTGTGAGGTTGGTTTTGTAACTCATGTTCTTCTTGTCTGCACTTTTAGCTTATTTTGCATTAATTTTTATTTTTATTTATTTAGTTTGCATCATTGGTGACAATAATAAATATTTTACACAAAAGTTTTTTTTATATATTTTAAAGTTCAGTCTACAAATTTTTCCAAGACAACTAATATTTGAATAATTTTTTGTTATAGTTTAATCAATCTTTTTGGGATTATATTATATTGAGGAGGATTTTATATAAAATATATAAATTTTGTTGATTATTAATGATTGATATTATTTAATTTCTTAGACTTTTTTAACATTTTTTTTAAATTATTTTTTTTGGAAAAATGTTTTTAACATGAGCTACAAAACCAGGCTAATTATAAACATTCAAGATTGAAATCTAATAAATATTAATGAGCTGAATTTTCATGAATATTTATATTTCTACCATTCAGGACCTGCTGCAGGTTATGCAGTCTATTGAAAAAGCTTCTGTCACCCTGGCATCTGCCTGCTTGGGGTTTTCTGGTCGATGTCATGGCATGAATTTGAAGGCAACCTTGGCTGATAATGTCAAGGACATTCTCGATGGTCTCATTGAACTTTTAAATAACCTTTCAGATGATTCAACTAAGAAGTGAGTTCTTGTAAAGTTTTGTGAAATTCTTTTATTGTTTTTAAATTAATATTTTTACTTTGCTTGTGAACCTGGTGTTTGTATGTGTAGTAACAATCTTGTGATCAATTTTCTGACTACTTCCCATTGATCTTTTGACTTCAAATTTTTCATATAAAATCTTGAAGACAATACACGGATGCAGATGTGCTATATGGGGGGCAGGGGGACTTTGCCTCCCATGGAGGAAGTTTTAGAAAATTTTTGAAAAAAGTACTTACAACTACCCCCATTTATCAGCTATTTTGGGAGGCAAAAGTTCAATAGAGTGTGGTTTATAAAAAAAGTATATTTTACATAGAGCTTGTTTTAATAGCTTTAAAAACATCACTTAGATGTATTTAAACCTCGAGAATGTTTTTATATTTTAGTCGAAAGAAATACTTACAGTCAACAGGCACTGTTTGGAATGTATCTGACAAGTTTTCTTCAATGCCAAAAGGTAATCCATATATATATCATATAAAATTATAAACATTTTTTATTCTTTACATTATTTTGCAAAGGCTGCTAGTGTTTAATATTTAAAAAATTATTGGTTTTTTGACTCGGTAATAATAATATAACTGTCATATTTATTCCTATCAACAGAAAAATAATAATTTATTAGTAATTAATTATTATTATTTCAGACAACAAAGAGGCAGTACTACATAAGATGAAACAAATGCTTTCTTTATTGAAAGATGCCTGTGATGAGTTTAATGAGGTCTGTTATTACATTAATTTGTTTCATAGGACAGTAGTTTCTATATATATTTATAAGAATGATTGTTTGCAGTGATGTTAAGATTGGTATTAGCCGAATACCAATACACTATTGGTAATAACTTTTCGTTATTGGGAATGGTTTTGTCAATACTTTTACTGAGAAGAATTGGTTTAGTATCGCTGATACATTTAAAGCAAAAATTAGCCAATACCCAATACCAATATTTTTTAATATTAAAATTTGAATTTTGTCAAAATATTCAAACTTAGAAAACTTATTTTTGTATATTTTGACATTTGTTTTGTTAAATTATTTTTTCCGTTTGATTGAGCTCCACTGATCTCAATATATAACTGGATCCAGGGCTCGAAATGTACCGGAACGGACCGGAACGCCGTTCCGGTCCGTGAAATTTTTTTTTCAATCGTTCCATTTCGTCAAATTTTCTAGGAACGCAACGGAACGCCGTTCCGGTTCGTTCTTTAAATAAAAAATAAATTCAAAAAATAAAGTTATTATGTTTTAATTTTGCAACTTCGGTTTTAATTCTGGCCTAATTATGATTTTAATAAATCGACTAATGTAAATTTTTTGGATAATATATAAATTTATTGATATTTTTAGTCTTTGGACTTATGCTCATTTTTAAACATAACCATATTCTTGCGTCTTCGAAAAATAAATGTCTCGATTTTGTTAAAATCTTAAAAAAGTATAAATAAGTTGATTCAAATTAAATAAATAATATTGCATAAGTTATAAATTAATAATGAGTTTAATAAATTGGTTAAAAAAAAGACCAAACTCCAATGGCCTTGAACATGAACCAACTTTGTAGAAAAGAAAAACTGATTTGCAAGACAATTCCTATGGCCACTGTTCAACACAAATACGCGATGTTATTTGCGAACCTCCTGAAAAAAATGAAGATGAAAATGAATATGTTTTTGAAACATCGTCCACTATATTGACGTCCGTCGATGACAATGGTGATGACTTTCCAACTTGCTGGAACAAGAATCAGTGTGACACTTTCAGAAAAAATAATAGTTGGCTAATTGTAAAAAAATAAAGCTTTAGGCTGTTCACTATGCAAAAAAATTAATGTTAGTATATTTGGTGGAAAAAACTTAAGAGTATGTAAATCATGGTCTGAGTGTACCATTGTACCTAATGGTACTACTAAAGAAGCTCAGCAGTCAAGTTTAAGGAAGAAAATATTTGAACACAAAAAAAGTGATGCTCATCATAAAGCATTTGAAATTTCAGAAGAATATGAGAAAAAACAAATTGACACAGGAATCGACAACATGAATAAGAACAATTGTATGACGACTGAAAGGGTTTTCAGAACTGTTTATAATATCGCAAAAAACCAGAGGCCATTTACGGATTTACCACGTGAGATTGAACTTCAAATTTTGAATGGAATTTCCATGGGACGAGTTCTTCATTCTGATAAAACATGTGCTAAGATAGTTGCCCATATAGTGTCAGAAATGAAAAAAACTATATGCAAGAAAATTATTTCTTTAAAGAATAAAATATCTATATTAATTGATGAAAGCACGACACTGAACAAGAAAACGATGTTAGTAGTTGTTATTCGAACGTTTTTCGGAATTTTTCCTGGCGAAGCTTATGTGTTTAATCTAGATTTAATTGAACTTTCAAGCACTACAGCTGAGAATATCACCAGAGAATTATTAAATAATTTAAATGCACATGGATTTAACAAGACCTATCTAGATGAATGTTTTATTGCTTTTGCATGTGACGGAGCATCTGCAATGATTGGTAAAGATTCAGGAGTGGCAACACGTTTAAAAAGTATTTTTCCCAATTTAATAATATGGCATTGTGCTAATAACAGATTAGAGTTAGCAGTAAGTGATGTGGTAGAGGAAGTTTCTGGAATAAATCACTTCAAGATTTTTATGGATAAGCTTTATGTTTTGTATCACCAATCACCAAAAAATCAATCCCAAAAAAGTTTAAATAAAAAAATAATATAAAATGGCATATTAATTTATTGAAGCATATAAAATTTCCACCGTTAATTTTCTTTTTTAATCAGCGTTCCGGTTCGTGAAATTTTCCATTTCGAGCACTGACTGGATCGCACTTAGTCTATTAAATGAATTATAATTTTTCTAGCCTCTCGTTGCCGCCATTTTAGCACCCCATTTCACATTTCATCCTTGCGAACTTATAATTTGAGTAAAAACGAATCTTTAAACTTATCAACTATGCTTTTCAAATAATAAAATTTCATAATAGGTATTGAAGCTCACATTAAATTATTTAGGCTGATAGGCATGTTAGGTCGTTAGCCGTTGGTTAAGAGGGTGTTTACATTGTAGCTCAGGTGACGAATAAAACTTGTCAAAAAATTCCAATAATTGAGTACAAACAAATGAAATGACTGTTGTGCTCCCTTATATTGTTGATTTGAGCAATTATTAGCTGCGCATGTCGGCCATTTTGCACTTTTAAAGATTTTCCGTAGATAGCATAAGGGGTGTCAAAATGGCTAACGGGGGTATATCCAGACAGCGCTAGGTGTGACCCAGTTATATATAGAAATCAGTGGTGTGCTCTCGATCAGTTTGTTTTGTAAAGTTTTGTAATATCTGAATCAACAACTTTTGGTGATCGGTGGTAACAATTTTCCTGGAGTTATTTTGCCACTTTGCTTTTAATTTTGTACTTCTCTTTAATTTTATTTGTTTGTCATTTTTGTGCACTGTATGACTTTAAATTTGTGTGCTAATAATGAAATGCTCGAGAAAACAAGTTTTTTTAAGTATTAGTGTTTGGTATTTGCTGTTGGCATCAATATGTTTTTATTTGAGTATTGATATTGGTGTGGTCAATACTTTTTCAAGTGCCTATTGGGATTGGTATTGCCAATACAATTTCTGGCTATTGTTAACAACCTCTAGACCATTTTGAACAAAATTTGGCATGGAGTTAGTTCTCAAAGATGAGAAATGTATAGAGAGGTTTCAAGAAAAATTTGCTCCTTATGGCGAAATAACTTATCCCAGGCCAACAGTGCATATGTACAAACATGGAGCGTTATTGCATAGCAAAATTCAAATTTAATTCACGTATCAAAGTTTAAAGAGTTTTAAGCCATTTTAACAAATCTGCTATTTACTAGAGGTTTGCCTGTCCCAAGGACAAATGTTTTAACATTATAATGAACATATATTGAATTAACTCAAGTTATTTAAATATTTTTTAAATTTGTTTATTTATATAACTTTTTTATATAATTAATTATTAAATTAATTTGCCATAGATACCAAAGCTTCTTGCACAAAATGCTTATAAAATTGATAATATATATATATATAATAAATTAAAAAAACATGCTTTTATAAAATGCTATAAAAACTACAAAATAAATTATAATCGCAACGATTAAGTTCATCATATATTTTACATTTTATCTGCAGTAGACTGAGATGAATAGGAGCATTTTGAGCTGCAAACAAGTTTTTTTTATTTCATTTTGTAATTTCCAGGTCTTTAAGGAGAATGCAGTGGATGGAAATGGACATGACTGCGATGACATGGAAGATGACTTTTTAATGAAGTGGAGGTCATGTGACCTTGAAATGGTGATTTAATTTAATGATTCATCTATTGTATTATTACTGATATTTGTTATGATCTATATAGTTTTAGTTTTTGTTAATGAAATAAATTTAATGAATTTAATAAATAATAATTCTAAAAAATTAGGTAATATCAGCTTTCGGCCTTGTCAAAACATCAAAAGCATGTCTTGCTAAAGTTTTAAAAAGTATCGAGATCAATGGAAATACCAAAGAATCCTTGGAGTTGTCCCTCAACAGACTCTCATTAGACGGGGCATCCCAGTTAGACGAGCTCGGATCAAATATCGGCAACGATCAGGTTCAGCAGCTGGATGCAGTTTGTCTTGCTGCATCTAAAATCAGTCCCGCAGTCGATGATCTTGTTTCGTGTCTCTATCCTCCTATAACGGAAACAGAGACGATTGAAAATTATGTAAGAAGTTTTTATTTGTTGTGTTTGGTTAAATTTGCTTGTGATTAACAGGTTTGTGTGCAAAATATTTGTATTCAGGTAAAACGACTAAGCGATGTTCTCGAAAATTTCATAAACACTGCCAGGTAGGCCACAATTGAAATTTTTTAAATTTTATTTAGCTATTTAGAGTTTTTGGCTGTATTCAATTTTACTTTACCATAAATTACTAACAATTTATTAACAAATTTAACAAATTTGAAATTAACAAATAAAAAAATTTGTTAACAGATTGAGTCACTTTTTATATTTTGTTTCCTATCAGATCGAGTCACTTTATATTAGCGGCGGATGTTTCTTGGGTGGAATTTCTGTTAAAGGCCATTCATCATGATGCTGAAAAATTCAGAAATTCTCTACAACAACAAACTAGAATTTAAATAGCAAATATATTTACAATAGAAGTTTTTGAAAAAATTGAATAAAGAAATATTTTTGTTGTCATCCAGTTTACTTTTTTGCTGAAAGTTTCGGACTTCTAGCTAGCTGGGAAGTTGGTTAAAAATTGATTGAAAGATTTTGCATGAATAGACAATAAAAGTGAATTAAAAGCATGTAAAAAAACGGGTTCAACAGTTGACAACATAACACGACTGGCTTAATGCGGGACAGTCGTAAGCATAGATAAAGCAGGAGAAAAATATCTTGACATTTCATACTCCTGCTTAAAACCTTTAAGTACAGAGGTTTACAAACTATTTAAAAAAAGAAAACCAAAGAGACAAGTGAGAAATTGTCAGTTCATTTAGTAAACAGTTTTACTTACAACCAAAAAGAATTAAAACAAATAGCCATCCTCTGACCAAAATTTATTTTCACTTTTGTTTTTATGTGTGATTGTCATCTTTTTGTCTAATTCTAAACATAAAACAAAAGACAGTGTCTGAGCCTATTGAATATGTGAAAGAACAGAACAATCACATTGATTGCCATCGATCATATTTGATCTTTTTTACTTCCCTCGTCTCTTATCCAGGCTTTTAAAACTGGGCAGCATTTGGTGAGGCAGAGATTTTCATCTTTTTGGTGCAGTCATTCTTATTTTAGGATAAAATAGGACGACATAAACATAGGCTAAAATGGAATGTTATATTTATTAAATTAAAAGATGGCAATAACAACCCAAATGAAGATCAACAAACATCGCTTGGTATGTTGTAGAAAAAAATTCGAACAAAACTAGAGACTCGTAGTAGCAAAATTTGAAAAGAATTCCTTTTGAGCACGAGCGTTTCTAAAAAATAAACATAATGACAGCAGCTCATTTAGCCATCTTGCAAGAATAATTTAACCGCAATATTTTATCACGTTTCAATCTAACAAAGTTATCCAGTCAGTTGATTGATTGCTGCTTGGAGATCACTTATAATTACTGGTCGATATTTCTTTTCTAATGACTGCATGAGGTTGAGATGATGCTCCAGATTGAAATTCGTGATTGGCTCTTCCTATTGTAAATTATTAATGAAGGCAATAATATTTTATGTTTAATTACACATATAATTTATTAATTAAAATTAAGTAAACTACATACTTTGAAAAAAGCCAAAAGGTTCCTATCAAGCATTTGTTGTTTGACCTTGACCTCTGACTGTTGGAATAGGGCAGAGCAGAAGTAGACAGGGTAGTCAGGTCCGAGACAAATGCAACAGATGAGATACTGCTGAATATGTGGCCAGTCCAAATAGTTGAGTAGACACTGCCTTATCCAGTGCTGATGAACCTGCAGACATATATAATTTGAAGTTGTGTAGATAAGAGGCAAAAATAATACTTTTTTATTTATTTTTTTGGAGGGAGAGGAAGAAAGAAAGGGAGAGGAAGAGCAAGCGGGATCAAGAAAGCGAGTGGGAATGGGAGAGCATGCAGGAAAGAAAGAGAATGCGGGAGACCGAGCGGTAGAGCAAGCAGGGATGGAAACGGGAACAAGTGGGGATGGAAACGGGAGCAAGCAGGGATGGAAACGGGAGCGAGCGAAGATTTAAACGGGAAGAAGCGGGGATGGAAAGAGTAGCGAGAGAGAAAAAAAGATAGACAAATCTCTAAAAACTCCGGGTAACCCCGCCTATAGATATATATACAATAATATAATTATATATATATATATATATATATATATATATATATATATATATATATATATATCAGATGCCACTTGTAAAGGATGTACGTTGCTACCGACAGTAGTTGATAATTCAATCAAACCTTTCCAGGAGTAAGGCCCGACATCTTAAATGCTGAAAAAACTTGAGGAAGTTCCTTCTGTAGGACTGCTTCAAGATTGTGGTTCATTGCACATGTTATATAGCTGAGATTCTGGTCTGTCAACTCGCGACTGCTAGACGTGGCCTAATAATTCGGAGCAAGAAAAGTGAGATTTTTTGTGAGAGATTGCAACATGCCAAAAGATTTTTTACCAATTCATGAGTTCAAAAATATAAAAAAAAATCAAATTTTTTTAAACAATAAAGTTTAATGGCCAAATAGACTAAAGTATACAGCCTACACATACTAGAGCCTGCATGTGCTGAGCCCAGTAAGAAGAGGTTAGTGACAGTGATGACAGTTTGGTCAGAAGTTTCAAGCACCTGTTGACATTGCCACCAGACAAGAGAAAAATGGTTGCCACAAACCAATCAAATCCCAAACTGTCAGGTTCTGGTTGGGCAAGATTTCTTCCTGAATTATATATTAAAATATTTTTGAAATCAGTATAAAAGAGTAATCAGAGTAACTGTGAACGAATAATCACCATCTTGTTGTTTGCATTTATTTCTCAACACCAAAGACATTTTAGCCAAGACAGTCTTGAGTCTGTCAAGAGATTCTTTGGCAGAGAGGTTAAGTAGTTTAAGGTGTCTGCCATACCTGAGCAAATTTTTTATTTCATTACTATTTAACTAAAAAGTAAACCTTATAATACTGACTAATGATGTCATTCACAATTGTGCACAGTGTAAAAATAATTCAGGAAATGAAATGAAAAAATGACAATCAGGAACATCACATCTACCAACTCAGTGATTAATTCAGTTACGCCCTCACTTGCCTAACAATCATGTTCATCCCTTCAAGTTGAACTTTGGAAAAATTGTATTTTTTCACCAGGGAGTTTGGTATAGCTGTTAAAAACAATGAAAAATAGAAGAAACCGTTAAACTGTTTAGTATAACAACCAACGATGATAATGAAATCCTTTTCAGAGTGCAGAAGCCATACAGCAATGAAATGAAAACAAAATTACCCAAAAAACTCACCGTTGGCTGAATTGTTGGAAGGTGTTTCACCTTTACAAGCACACCAATGCTCTACTGCATGCTCCATCATAGTCATGGCAACTGAAACATAGATAATTAATAATCACAACTGTTGTATCATCATCATTGCCACCACTACAACCACAACACAATCATCATTTATTTTAGAAACTACCATTTAATCCCTGCACAAAAAACTTACAGTCATCTTTCAAGCCGTGTTGACATCTGAGTAGAAGGTCAAGGACAGCTTTCTTGAAGTCCTTCCAGCCGTTTTGATTTTTGACGGTGGGAATAGGTGACGTAATGGCATCTTCATGTTGATGAGGATGTGTCAGGAAAAACAGAGAAATTAAATATTGAGTGTTGTAAAATTTAAATGCTATAAAAAAGATTTAATTGTCAATAACTTTATAGGATATTTGAACAATGCATAAATTAATAAAAAAAAATAAATAAGCTAGGAACCATATCTCCTGATTATCTTGGGTAGGTAGCAGTCTGGCACAGGATAGTCCCAAAACAACTTTATTGCCTGTTAATAAATAACATTACATTTTAATCTTTTATAAAGATGTCAAGCTAGTAATGAATAAATACCAAGTTCATTAACATAATTATAAGCCATCATTGAATTAAGCATTTTTCTTCATAGATCGGTTCTGGTTAATTAAAATAATTAAAGACCTTAAAATTATTATTTGACTCCAGGTCTTTTGGGGGCGTGGTTCTTTCAGAAGGTCCACCAATCAGATAACATCTTACCAGAATGTTGTTCCTAGCCAGAGACAAAGCATCTATAATGATCCTATTGGGAGAGGAATGTCAAAAATAGAAAAATTTATTATGCTAATTACGTGTTTATAAGATTAATAATCAGCACAAAATAAACAAACTCTTTCGACGAATCATAAGCAACATCTTCCCTCTGGCAACTGAGAAGCATCTTCAGCAAATCATATTGAGCCTGCAGCAGCAGCATAGTATCTAAGCAGCTGATTAGTAGACTCAGCAATCTATAAATAATAAAAACAAATTATTAATATGTCTTTGCAAGAGGATTTAAGCTTGAAAGCAGCTGGGAATTCTGCAGCAAAGATGACTTTCATAATTACAAGAAAAGCTATAGCAAAAAATTAAAATAATCTCACCTCAAACCACAGAGATGTGAATGTTCATAGTTATAGAGTGACCTTATTTTGAAATCTGTGTTGACAAAGACAAGTCGATCTATCAGCTCCTGATTGGTTTGAAACATAAAATATTTTGTACAGTCAAGAACATAAATTATTTTGTACAGTGAAGACATAAATTATTTTGTACAATCAGAAACAAAAATAATTTTGTACAATCAGGAATATAAATTATTTTGTACAATCAAGAGCATAAACAATTTTGTACAATCAGGAAAACAAATTAATTTCATAATCACTACAACATTTTCCACTTCCAGCCACACTGATGCATCATCTCACCGTAACATTCTTTGGAGGTTGCAAGATTTTTTTGTCACTCACTGTCCCCCTGACCCCGCTTGCAGTAGCCACTCTCGATTGCAGCTGGCAATCACTGACCACTCTTGAAAACGACAAATACGAGGAAAGAGTATTAGCTAGACTGGTGAATGGTTTTATAGTGAATTTGTCCAGAGGAATCATAGGCCAGTGCCTTGGGTGGGGCGCTTGATTAAAGTATGGGGCAACTGATGTTGAAGAAAGAGAAGAAGATTGAGATGAGATGTCAGTGCTTGTTTCCAAAGAAGACCACAATGATTGGATGAGTATGGTAAGAAACCCTTGAAGAATGAACATAATTTAAATCAATTGGCCAACTACGAATCAGCAATCAAATCAATCAATTACCAACCAGTCTCAGAGAGGGCAACCATTCCAACAGGTGTTGATGAAATTTGAGAAGTCATGAACCCATAACCAAACTTTTCCCTCTTGCATGCCTGTAATAATATCATTCAAGTGTACAAAAAATTGTTTGTACAATCTTTGTCGATGACTACCTGGGCCGCTTCCTGATGATGACTAAGCTTAACTAAGCTAATAAACATATAAGCTACTTGCCTGCAGTTTCCTACTGTACTTGGAGCACATGTGAGCCACACAATCATTGATTAGACCACTTTCCAAAACAAGATATAGCCCTCTTGGTGTGGCTGTCAAGTTTAGCAGACTGTCAATCAAAGTGGCTTCCCACTCGTGTCTATTATTAATTATAAAAAAAATTTTATAACAAATTTATTTGAATAAATTAATCAAATACATAAGCAAATAGAAATACAAACAATAACTGTTTAGGATTAAATAAAGCAGTTATTTCATTGGCGCCTTCAGTACTTGGAGTTGGAGTATCCAAATTTTCTATCTCCCGAGCAACCTGTATTTATAAAATATTCGTCTATGTTGACGAAATCTTATTCAAGAGCATAAGCTTACAAATAAATTTTGAGTATCATAAAGCTCACAGAAAGGTAAGAAGCCTTCATAGATTGATGAAGATCAAACTTGGAAAGAGCATTCAACCCGTCACAGCATCCAACTAGCTTCCTGAAAATGGCCATCGCCTGACCCATGACAATTCTCAGGCTTATACCCTGACCTCTGAATTCTTGGACTAAATCCAATTTAAGTGCTTTTTGTACAAAACTGGCTAAAACGTTGACCGGTTGAAAAGACCTGGATCAGGAAATGCCAAAAATGTTTGTCATTCAACATCTTCCCCCGTTTGTTTGTGTATTTTAATCCCTTTTGCTGCTTATCTCATTAACATAAATAGCTACAAAATATAAGATTATCATAACTTACTCGTTGACCTCGTTACCATCGTAGCCACAATCGCTGCTACTCTCCAGCAGCCAGCTACGACCTATTTCTGTCGAGGCCAGGGATGCTATGACCTCACATGACCTTGAAAGTGGGAGGAGTCCATAGTCCTAAAAAAGTGTTTCATGAAATCATCTCTGATATCGATCATAATTTTCAGCACATTTTGAATTATCATCATATAATGATTTAATATCATCATCTTAAATCTTCTTTTCTCTGCATATCAACTTCACAACACACACACACATACAGTTAAACACCACGTACAACTAACTTTTTCACCACAAGAACAACTTCCTTCTTCAGCTAAAGTCCCATTTATCCAGCTTTCGAAAGGCTTTAAAAGAGCACGGACAACCTCTCTGTGGCACATGCATTCCTTGCTTGCTCTCTCCATCTCACAAAGTTGTTTCAAGCTTTCCAAAGCTACTGAACAGGTACTGATGATGATGTTAGATGATGACGATGCAGCTGTTGATGGTGACAATAACGATGAGAGAGATGATGAAAGATTTAGAGAGGCATTGACAGATACATTGTTGGTTGAGGTGAACCTTTGGTTGGAGTTTCTTGCGGGAGCTTTCAGTTCTGGATAGTGATACAATTATAATCAATACGACTATTAAAATAATGGTTTTTTATGTGCATTTATAATAATCTTGTTGTTTAAAAACTGCACACTTTCTAAATAACCACTTTCACCTTTTACACCATTACCACATTGTCATCATTATCATGATCACTAGTTTCTAATAACAACATCACTGTGATAAGAATTATTAAAAAAACAAAAAAATGTTTAATCACTCATGCAGGTTTCATCCGACTGGATAATGTCAACAAGGGCGACCACAACTTCTGGAATGAGTACTGAAAAAAATAGTTAATTAATATCATCATAACCGTTCAAATTTTATAACCGGAATCAAGGACGTCATTTCAGCAAAACATTAGGGTCGCAAGATGTTTTAGGGGCCCACACAGGGGCATAGCTAGGGTCTTTTTCCCTTGAGGTAAACACCAAATCTGCACTCCCTGCATAACATTTTTTGCTTCTTTCTCCCAAAAAACCTGGTGACCGGGGGGGGGGGGGGTAGGGGTAGTTAGAGCCACTTTTCATAAAATTTTTCGAAACCCTCGTTTACCTAAGTGCGGGAGACCACTCAAGGGCGGGGAGCCCACTTAAGTGCGGGGGCCATTTTAGTGGCGGGAAACCCACTGAAAAGTCCGGAAAGGGCCACTTAAAGGTCAGGAGTGGCCCACTTAGGTGCCGGGGGCCCATTTAAGTGCATGGGCCCATTTAAGAGCGGGAGCCCACTTAAGTGCGTGGGGCCCACTTCAGTGCCGGGGGCCCCCCTCAAATGCGTAGGACCCACTTCAGTGCCGGGAGCCCCCTTAAGTGCGTGGGGCCCACTTTAGTGCCAAGTGCTTTCTTTAACTGCGTTGGACCCACTTTAGCGCCGGGGGCCCACTGAAAAGTCAGGGGGGGATCCCCCTGCCCCCCCCTAATTGACGTCCCTGACTGGAATACCATAGTCATTTTACAGTTCACTCAGTCACTCACGGACTCACCTGGACCGCTTCCTGACGACCTGCGGACAGGAAAGAGGTTGCGACCTTTCGAAGACCTCAGTATGCCTGCTACTATTGTTATGCTGTTAATGACCGAGAAGAAATCCAATTGGGTGCTAACATCTGGAGCAGTAGAGCGAGGCGTATGGTCGGGCGAGTTATTCTTATCTCTCCGGGTAATATTAACGACCAATGACGAAGCATACTGGAGACACTGATTGACACATCTGGTATGCTTTGGTGATATGATTTAAATATTTAAAATAGTTATTCAATAACAACAATGATTTCTGAATAAAAATTATAACAATAATGATGATGATGACATACAATGCTATCAAACTGATGGAGTAGCTGAAACATCAAATTTCTTGTGTTGCATCCATGCTAAATAAAGAATAAATAAATATAATTGTTATTATTATAAATAATTTTAGTCAATTTACTCACTTTAAATTAAAAATATGAAATCAAGTGATTAACAGAAATGAAGAGCAAAACTCAAACCATAGCCTTTGTGAACCAGAGAGCTGCAGGGCTGACGAGTGATAGAAAGAAAAATGGGGTCAGTGGCCTTGAACCTGACCCAGTTTTAGACAGTAAGATCATCAGACTCTTCAAGGCATCTGAGGTGTTTCTTATAAAAAAAAACAAAAGAAAACAATTATTTTGAATAATTGAAAATGAATTAATATAGTTATGTATATATATATAGTTATTTATATATAGTTATTCTAAAAATTTAAACTTGTCTTGTAACTCTTTTAAACTAGGAACTTATCTCCCTACTTTTCAGATGAGTGCTTCTGTGATAGTTGCTGAAGATATTGACCAAGCAATCTAAACTTTTAATTTATTAACCAAATATATTTCTTTGAACACAATATTAGTGACTAAAAATTGTCAACATTAAACCACTTACCAATCTAATAAAATAAGTGAACAAAATAAATTAGCCCAACCAATCAAATCAAGGGAAGCAAAAAATAACTACGACTAACTAACGCATCTCAGAAGCTTGTCATAAAAGATGTCACTGAAATCGAATGAAACTGAATAACGGTCGCTTTCTTTAATGTCAAGGTCGTTGTCATCAAACTGGGCGGCAAGGATTTCAACTGCTCATATTTAATTCTATCGTTTAACAATTAGATTTTTTTATTTGAAAATGATAAAAATCTGTACGACCTAAAATCTGGAACATCTCCTTGGCACAAGACGTGGATGAGGCGGACAGACCTCTTGCAATTATCTTTAAAGTTTGCATCTGGTTGGTGTTGATAACGATTATCAAACTCCAATTACTAGAATTGTTTACTCATTCATTCCCATATCCACACACCTATATATCATTCATCTGTACAACATCCATGAAGATGTCTACCCATCCATCCATCCCTCCCTACCTCTATCCATCCATCCCTCCCTACCTCCATCCATCCATTCATCCATCCATCCATCCATCCATCCATCCATCCATCCATCCATCCATCCATCCATCCACCCATTCTTTCATTTCTATACCCATACATCTAGGCACCGAAATAAACCTCAATTATTCAGTTTACCCACCCACAAAACATTCTTGAAGTTAAGTAAGATGTCCATGAGCTCCTCTCTTATGGGGGGCCAGACTGCGTGAGGAAGGTCAAGGACACTCATGTTGATAAGCAGGCTCTTCAGTGCTAATTGTCTTGTCTGTTGTATATTGATTTTATGATAGTGTAAGTGATGTTCAATAAAATTATGATGTTCATGACGTTGTTTATGGTATTCGTGAGAATTATTTGAATGTTTAGCAGACAGACACATACCTCAAAATTGTTTTTCTTATTCAAATTGTTGGCAATTTCAACCAAGGAATCATTGGTCAGAAACATGGCTGTGTCCTGAATTGATAATTACATTATTGACAGTACCAATGCTGATGATTATCAAACAAATATCAACATAGCGATATCGATTATGATAATGATTTCAGTAATTATGTAAAAAAACGAAAACACAAAATAAGCAATTGGGAGGCATCAGTCAAATAAATAGATAACATCTACTTCCAAAACAATCGAGTCACTGACATGACTTGAAGAGCAATCATCAATGGGCGAATCACAGCAGGCGCTGTATAGAATCTCCGCCTTCCTACTGCCTCTTCTCTCCATCATTAATGGTGTCCTGTTGTAACCTTGACCTACTGTGCCACTATCGTTAAGGTAACCGTCTCCGAATTCAGCATCAAAGTTTTGCTGAAGATCATCGCTTGCTTCTTGAACTGTTGACGTGAACTGGTCAATTAACTGCTTGTATCTGCAGTTAAAAGAAATTATTTTAAGATACAAAACTTAAAAATAATTATTATGAAAATAATTACAGAAGCCAATTGATGGCAAAACCACAACTTGAATTACATTTTTCACCATGAGTTCTCTTTTAATCATTCCATCCCCTTACAAATTTCTCAACCTATTTTAAGAATATCTGTATACAATATTCATCACACTTGCTTTTGACTTCGAACAATTTTTTCTACAACTTCTTCCATGTAGAGAGACTGACTGCCACCAATATCATCATCCATGCCACGAGAACCTTCTGTTTCCTTCATCCTCCACAGTTGCTCCACTTCCTTGTCGATGTCCCGACCTAAATTCTCTTCAAGGCATGACCTTATAATTTTTATCAGATTGTACCTGATTGGTGGGAAGAAAGTAACGTTTAATTAAAAACTATAAAGAAATAAATTTAATACAATTTGGATTTTTACAGATTGCTTACAAACCTTAACAGGAACAAACCCTAGGCACACCGACTACAGACTCCACCATCATAAGTGGTTTTGGAAAGAAGACCATGATGGCATTATAGAAAATTTCTAAGATTGCAAACACAAAAACATGATGAAATGACTCACTTGTGAAAATTTTCATCAATCTCTTCAGCATGAAGAAGACCATCTTCAATTTCCTTCTGACTTGTAAGATCTTGCATGGAATTACTGAAGCCTTGAATCAACTCTTTTAGAGAAGTTCTTATGTCATTTTTTTCAAATCTCTCCATGATTACAATCTTTTCAAACGATAGCTGTATGTAGTATATAAATAAGTATTAAAAAAAACTCAGTAATTGCTTGCACACAAGCACATAGCCAGCAGGGGTGACATGTATGAATTTTCCAAGTCACAAACCATTGTTTCTCTTTTTGTCAGCTAATATCCCCCCCCCCCTCGATTATTCGAAGTAGCACAACCTTGTCATGATTTTTTATTTTATCACTATTAAAACATTTTCTGATTTGCAAACACATTGTCAGAGACTTTAGACCTCATCACAGTTTGCCAAAAAGTCTGATCTTGTTTGTTTCATTTGTGAGACAGAGACAGTTAGTATAGTGACTTTGAATATATGGCATAATTAACACTGTGCTGCAAGTTTAGACAAATAATATTTGAGAAATGGTTTATTACTGCTTAGCATCCTCTTACAGCATATTTTCCAATATTTTGGCAAGTCGAACAAATCTGAGTTGACATGAAAGCAAATGCTGGCTTGAAACATATGAAAAAAAAAGTTTTAATCATAAATGAACATTTACAAAACTTAATCCGGTGAGATTTGGGTATCAAAATGCATCTTAATTATTAAAAACGTTTAGGAATCTGAGTCCCATTTTACAGAAAGTTGTTCTTCGTACGTCGTACACCTGTCTGCTTTGCCAGTAAATGTAACCTCTGTCATAAATTTCTGGCTATATTGGCTATGGAGCTGTCTGTAACCTCAGATAATAAATTATACTTGACACAATTTACAAATTATACCTTAAACACACACTACAGTACATTGTAGTCACCTGTAGTGTGGTCAGGTCACTACACTACTACACTACATTCTACAAGTGACTACAACTCAAACTACTAAACCGAAGTTTACAAACAGCAAAAAATTCAAATAACAATTTTAAAAAATACAAATAAACGTTATAAATTACTTATAATATATACAGCAATCTCCATTGTATTCTTATCATACGGGCAGATTTGACCACATATCACCCTCATTTATTTAGTAAACAAGCACGGCTCTTATGGGCAACGAGATTGCAGGGCTGTGCTCTTTATTGATGAAAAGACAGAATTTTTTAAGAATACTATTTAATTATTTAAATATAATTAAAATGCAAACATTTGAAAATTGTTTGTAACATATAAGATGTATGAGAAATATCACAAAGTTTTCCAGTAAAGGTATCATTGTCATTCATTGTGTAGGACTGTGGTAATAAAGCGCCGATTTTGAAACAAGGCCCAGAGTTGCCCCGCGCGCGCACAGGACAATTAAGAATTAAGGACACCTTGGTGGCATGAGTTCTGTTTTATGCACCGAACCTGATTCTTCCCTGTTGGTATCCGTTTGATTACCGCAAATAAATAAAAGGCTGAGTTGATCCGAGTCATATGAGTGAACTACTGTGCCCATAAAGCGGTTTTCTACCTCAATTTAGAGCAAATTCATTTATAGTAAGGAAGCTGCATAATTCAGTGTTCCGCATTTTTCTTGTTAAATAGAGTTTAATACGAGCATTTGTTGGAAGTCACAAGCCTATTACTGTAGTATTGCTTAGTGGTAGATGAATTAAATTTATTAATTTCAGTAAAATCAGAAGTCATTTTTATTCTGAAGAGTTGTATATACTTCTAATTGGGTTTTGCACATATGCAGCAGCTTTTTACTTCTTCATTCTTTTTTTAAACCAATTTCAAACCACAAAATATTTGAGATAGAGACATAAAAGACACTGTAGAATATGGAGATAAATAATTGTAATTCATTAGAATTAGCGCTTGTGTCTAGGCAAGCATAAAGGACGGTTGATGAAGCTTTTTATGTTTAACCAATGAGGACTTTATAACTAAGTTTTAGAGTTTTTGAAATATGTATATTATATTGCAATATCATATTAAATTCACAGCAAAAGTAAAAAAACCAAAAAGAATGACCCCAGTGAGCAAAAAATAATTAGATCTAAATTATCAAACTACTGACCATTCCCAAACATAATTCACACAATCAAAATCGTAATAATATTACAAAGCTCTCCCATGGCAAATGTGCTCTTGGAAAATAACTTAAGTAATTGACACGTCAACGAAACGAGAAAAATTAAAACGTGCAATAATTATTATTAATAATGACTTTTTATTTCATTATTAATACAACAATTATTAACTACTAATAAACACAAACAACACATTTAATCGATTTTCTTTAAGACCGTCCGTTTTCCATCCGACACTTTCTTATCGGAACCGATTCTTTCTCCGTAGAAAATGGCAACCAAGATGATAAAATGACAAAAATGGAGGGCCATGCTGCTCTCGTTTGTAGATGGATATGTGTTCCAGGCAAGTTCAATGAGACCGAGGAGAAGAATTCTGTATTGAAATATGATAAATAAGAATATGTTTAAAATTTATTTATAATGATAATGAATCTGAGTTTTATTAAAGTGGCGTATGTTCTTCAAAAGAACTTCAAGTCTATAATTAAATAGTTGACTGTTGGGAAAATTACTGCTACTGAAAGTCTGTTATCAAATTATTCAAGATGAGAAATAATATTTCATCTAGTCAGTCATAATCAGCACCAGTCATTAAACATCATCATCATCACCACAACAGATGTCAACATCATTATCATTGCTAGAAGAACCTGAAGACAGCAGGAATTCCAGTGGAACAAAGAATGTAGTGAATAGTGTGGAAGTACCACGCATAGAACTGATAATGAAGAGATCTACTGAAACACATTCCGATGAAGTTGCACGTGAACAGTGGCAGGATTATATCTGAAAATAAATTAATTGCAATAAACATTACTTAATGACAAAAGATGTTTGTGGCACTTTATAAACTAATTACTTAAATATTTAAGACTGAATAATAATAATAATAATAATAATAACGACATCAATTGAAGCAAATTAAAAGTGAACCCATACCATTTGAGTCAAGTCGATTTTTTAATTCACTGGTGTTCGACAAAACCGCCCACAGGCCTCCAAACTTTCTGCAAAGTCAACATAGTTAAAAGTGAATTCCATTTGAAAAAAAAATAGTAAAAAAATGAAAATGATAAGTACGAGCCTTAAATGGTATAAATGTTAGCACTGAACACTTTATATGAAACATTTAGTTCAGCTACTTAAAAGAGAAATAACCAAAATTTAATTCAATCTTTCCCAAATTTTGCGCACAAGTTCAGTTTCCATGACATGATCCAGGAAAAATTTTGAAATTCTAACATGCTTACTTCTTAAATTAAAAAGTAATTTTTTTAAATTCAATAGAATGCACCATCACAAGAAGTGAGTCTATATTTGATTGGAAGACGAGAAGTTGGTTAATTTTCACTTCCAAGATTTCTCCACAAGCAAGCAAAACCGGCGATGAACTTATTATAAGAGATTTGACAAGCGAAGCATTTAAAAACATTGCTTAATTTAAAATTTCTCAAATTTAAACCGTTGCAAGGCACTTTTGGATTTAAATTGCCTTAGTGGAGCAGATTTCTGAAAAACTTTAATTAAATTAATAAGTGAGCATGTTAGAATGTCAACATTTTTCCTGGATCCTGTCATGGAAACTGAACTTGTGTGCAAAATTTTGGAAAGATTGAATTATTGGTAGAGTTTCAAGATTGAGTAAATATGTCTTGACAATACATATGTATAAGAGCTAAATAAAGCAGTGTAAAAAATGAATTCAACAAGATAATAATATTTAAACACAAACAGAAATCAACCTAGTCCAGAGAGTTGCAGCGAGATATAAAAGACAGAGAACATGAAAAACAAGAAGAAGCATGTGAAATCTTCTATCAAGAAAAATTTCCTCTGGCAAAAATCTCCAGTTGACTGTCCACTGGTGTAGAAACTGACGACTGAACTCGAACGAACGACTCACATAGGCCACCGGGTCGACCAATAAGAAAGGAGCTGCTAAGGCGAGCTGGTTGTAAGTGAAAAATTAAATGTATCATGACACAATAAAAAAATTGCTACATAAAATTAATGTAGACCAGTAAGGTAAGAATTAATTAACCTGAATTAAATTAATTTACCTGTACGAAGGCACAGATGGCCAGGTGGAGGAAGGTCTTGAAGATTCCGAGACGAATCATCAGTAGAAGAAAGAGAGCGGGAGAGAAAAGAAGGACATTCATTTTAACCGAAACTGCCAAGCTGTTAAATAAGATTAAATAAGTAAATGCAAATAATTAAATATTATGCTGCTATTAATATTGTAGTGTTCATAATTATAAATAATTATAAACTCAACATCTAACAAATGATGACACAAGTAATCTATAAAAAGTTGTTTTGGTGTTTTCTCATTGGTTAAATTTAAATAATTTTCTCTATACTTTATTATTCAATCAAAATTATAACTTTTCAAAGATATATTGATTGTGACAAGTTTACAGATATAAAGTGTAATAAATATTAAATCTTCAAAAATGGTCTTAAAATAAAAAGCTTATGTAAAACATTTTTCTATAAAACTTCAACTGTTTCGGTTTTGTATTTAATTTTTCTAACAATGAAAACGGAATGTCAAAAAAAGCTGTTTTAAAGTTGGCTTGCTAGCTTCACTCATGCTTTTTTAAAGGTGGACTGGATGAGAAAACTTAGATAAGCTCGTGTAAGATGTATAAAAATGTCTAAAGACTAAAATTACTGAAATAAAAATAAATAAAATAATTTAAAAAACACATTTACTTTGAAAAGCATTACAAAGAAAATAATTTCTTTTCTTTTATCTGAAAATATGTCTTGAATAGTTTGATAAAATAAAAAAGTGTGGGATGTTCATTTTATGTTTCTATGATTGACAGAGTTTATATAAAATAAACTATCAACACTTTTATATTTCGTCAAACTAATTAAGCTTTATTTTCTAATAACAGAAAAAAATTATTTCTTTAGTTTTTTTTTTAGTTCATTTTAAAGTAAAAGTTTTTTTTATTCATTTTTATTATGAATGTATAATATATGCACAATGTTATTTTCAAGTGAAACAAAACAATGAGTGTTTAAAAAAATCTAAGTTATATCACACAACAGTACCAATTTTGGTTGCAGTATATTATAAAAACTGATTATAATCAATTTTAATGTATTGCTAAGGGCGAAGGACTATCCCATTATTATCATCCAGAAATAACAACAAACAATAACAATCCATAAAGTTTAACCATCCAATAAAAACTAACCTATAGAGAAGGCAGGCGATGCCCCACCTATCCACCAGCATGGCACAGATGGCGGCATAGAGTATCGTCATGGCAATCGGGTCATTGAAGAGTCTGAGCACGTAGATGGAGTGAATGCGATAAGAGGCACAACACATGAAGAAAAACATATAAGGAGGCACCTATTGAGTTGCACCATTTAGGTCGAGTCAGTTGATAAAGTTAGAAGATAACAGATGGTTTACAAGTTTATAATATCACAGTTTTTCTTAAGATTTTTTTCAGCTAAAGTGTTTTAAATTTGATCAATTTTGTGCAAATATGATTAATTTAATAGAAATTAAACACAGATGAAGTTTAAAAATTCTCGTTTCATTCAGGACAACAAGACACGCCAACATGCACTAACCTTTCTTGTCTTTTGATAGATGAAAAATACAAACAGCAACGTCAGTTGATAAACGAAGGCAAACACATATTGTCCTAGTCGTACGTTTACACCACCGGACGTAAGATAGTAAAGCCCTGAGAATATGTAAACAAATCCCGCTGGGTAGCTAAAGGAGAAATAAAAAATTCTATTTTGGTTTACATATAAAAATTTGAATTGTAAAAACATGTCAGATAACACACGAGAATTATTTAAACAATTTTATTATGTTAAAACAATAGATTAACCTGATTTCCCCCTTATTTCTATAAAAAATAATTTGTTATCTTGAAAGAAAAGATTATCTTAAAACACTTAAAAGATATTTAAAATATATTTTTAAACAAAATTAATTCAATTAAACAAATTCCAACACTAGTGGACCAGTATCTCCCTTAAGTTCAGTGTAGTTGAACGTCCCATTGTTAATGATGCCCCCCACTTCTTGCATGTAGGCGACCCAGTCTATTTCTGTGTCTTAAAAATAAACAAAATATAGTTTAGTTACTAATACTAGTATATCAGACGGTATAAATAAGTCACTATAACTATATAGATTTTTTTGTGGCAAGTCTCACTGTCCAGTGTACAAATACAGTCAGGGCCTAAAAAAACTTGCCCCCAGGCTCGTTCCTGTCATTTCAAAATCTGTAATTCCCAAATTATGAATCTGTGTTTTTTAAAATGGTTGCGCCAGCCAAATTTATTTTCAGCGAAGTAAAATTTTTTGGAATTACCCACCCCTTGGTATCAGGTATTTTTAGGAGGAAAATTGTGTATAAGATTTACGGTTGAAATAATTGATCTGTAAATTTGTGAGTCATAATCGAGCTATAAGAAGTTCAGGCAGCCGAAATTTGAGCCGTAATTTTGCTCCAGCTAGCCTAGCCGACATCCACAAAAAAAATCGGCACCCGGGTCTACCCTGATTAAGTACAGAAACATTCACGCTTAACTTTAGCACCACATTCAATAAAAATCATAAAAACGTTGAATGCAAAACATAAAAACGTTGAATGCAAAACATAAAAACGTTGAATGCAAAACATAAAAACGTTGAATGCAAAACATAAAAACGCAAATGCAAATGCAAATGAAAACCTACATTTGATGTTCCATATGACTAAAAGATTGACGCATATTTCAATAAAGAAAAACAAAAACATTGTGTAAATAGCATTGTTCGCGTTGAATAAAATATCATAAATCCTGCTCATAGCAGAAACTCGAGATGTAGTGGATGTAGAAGTAGATGCCTTCATCCTTGTGCTTTTTTCGGCAGCAGCAAAACAAAAACACGCCGTTAACAGACGATCTGTAGGAAAAGTGCGAGCTGCAACTTGGCGAGGAATAGAAGAAAAGTGCGAGAACTATAGAAATATGCGAAAACAGTCTAAAAGTCTAAATTTACTACTTTTTTAGTTATCAACATAAATAATTACTACTGTATAAAAGTCAAAAATTATAATATCTATGGTAAAAACAATCATTTTCTAAGATTCGATTAGCAATTTTAAATCAAATCAAAGAATCATTTGATTAGGCTCTCCCTTATCGACAAAGTCCATTACGGGAGCGCCATGTGAGTCACGTAAAGCAGTAATAATTTTTGATTTATTAAATTCAGGATTTTTATTACTAATTATCTCGCAAATAATCTCAAATTTAAAGCGCTTTTAAGTTTTTTGTGATATCTTCCAATGGCGGATCCAAGAATTTGGCAAAGAAGGGGAGCAATTTTTTCTTAGTTTATTTTTTAAATTTGTATTTCTGTCATTATTTAACCCGTTGTAAGATATCTTGAATTTCTATTATTCTGTAAAACCACACATAAGAAATAGTAATTAAACTTTTTATTTACCTAAGCAACTGGATTACCGGATTACCTTTTCTTACTCCGTTTTTTTAATTTTTTTTCTTTCCGCTTCCTTTTTTCTCCCTCACCTTTTTTGTATGAATTTCAACACAATTTAATACATATCGATCTTTCCCGCCTGGCTGCGACTGCTGCAGTGTTAGGTCATCAAATTCTGTTTTTTGCAAATCCTTAGAGTTGTTTTGCCAGTTTTTTATGTTAATTGATGCGGCTTATACCCTAACCCTTATCACTCGTGCTATTTCAGGATATTTGGAGAAAGTATAGAGAGTTTTGTTACACAACTGTTGTTTTTTGTCAACGTTTAAATTATTTACAAAAAAGTTTTGCAGATTCCACAATTTTCCGCATCGAAGACTCGCTTGGAAGTTCAGGTCAAACTAACAGTCCACAGTCTATCTCCCGTTCGGGCTCAGGGAATATAGACTAGCGATTTCGACCGTGAACGTTTTGTTCACGCTCATTTCGAAAACGTTTTGTCTGCGTTCATTTCGTCTGTGAACGTTTTGTCGTGTATTCGACGTTAGTACAGGTGCTCCACCTTGTTGTTACAAGTAGGGCTCTGAACCAAAGTAATAAAATGTTCTGTTCGTTCTTGGTCGGTTCTGGTCTCTCCCACCATCAGAAAACTATTGTAAAATTCTTTAAATACGCTCAAGTCATAACTGAAGGACACCCAACAGACACACGATACAAATCCCCCAGTAAGAAAAAACTGAAAAAGACTGAACTACCATTATATGTATATACTTTCCTCATCAACATCATCATTTCGGTGATTAACTGATCAACAATAACAATTCTTTTTCTTCTATAAAGCGGGAAGTACCGATTAGAATAATCAATCTGGTGCACAAACATTCTCTCTCGTCGGCGCTACAGACAGATAGAGCTAAAAAACAAACGCATGGATGGCTGCAATATTCACAGATGAATACAATATGACAAATATGATGATGACAGTTCGCATATATATATATATATATAAACGGCGAGAATTTTATTTCTGAAAATGAATAAAAGGACGTATGCGAAACAAAAATTAACATTTTAATTGATAGATAATTAAACTCAATCAATAAATAGGTGATGGATAAATTGATAAATCAAAAAGTAGATGGACGAATCGACCGGTCAAAACATCATAGACGCCATCATAATTTTACAAATTGTGGTTATCATAGTTTAAACGATTTCTGTAAACGGTTGGTTTAGCAAAATTTTTCAAAAACTGCAATGTTGACCTTTAACTGAAAAACTAACACATCATCAAATGGCGCACCTGGTTGACACAAGATACAGAAAATGAAAAGAAAGGTATGAATATTCTCGTCACACCTATTTCTCTATTTGACATATTTGAGCACTGCAACCAGGGACAGAAACGGAAGTAAGCGGGAGAAATAGTTGAAACGCAAAAACGAGTAGGAACAAAGAAAAACAAAATTCGGATAAAGTTCAAATGATTCAAAGAAACAGACTGAACCTCTGGGCGGTTCTCTTAAAATTATGACTCAAATCACAACCATCGCTTCTTCTAAAACAATCTGAAATATTCACCGCCACCACCACTAATTGCTCACCATCGCTTCATAAGTTCATTATCACAAGCTGGTTAAAACTATCAGAAAGCAACTTTTATCATCATCATCATCATCACGACCATATCTTTCTATAAAATAAGTCAGCAGTCGAGATGCATAAAAATCCACAAATCCCTTGATTTGCCGTTGTAAAATAAATGAATATTAATGAGAAGAAAATGATCGACTCTTCGATGGATGCATTGTGAATCACTCGAACGGTCGGTCAATTCTTTCAGAACATCCGAACTGCTTCTTCGCTGAGGTTTAAAACTGACGGAAACAAAGAAAAGTTGAATTGCACTATTCAATTGAAGTGATGATAAAATCATACTTATTACATCCTATGATATCATCTCCTATATGCATAAACGTTTATAAGCATTTATTATGAAATACATAACAGCAACCAATCAGATGTAAGCTATCCAACTACTTAAAGTGATTGGTGGACAGGAAAAAGATATTTTCTTGAGCACCGGTCGCTAATTCCGGAATAAAGAATCAATTTTATTCAATTTGAGAAAAATCACGTAAATCTAAAAGTTGTTCAACTCGCACAAGTAAGTCATCGAATCGCTTGAAAATAACAAAAATGAAGGCATTTATTAAATGACACAGAGAAGAATATTATTTATTAGGCGAAGATAATTTTATTAATTTTCGTTTTTTCGTAAATTAAGTATTAACGATTAAATTATTAAACGTAAGATAAGCCGAAAAAAAATAAATCAACAGATCGCCAGCCACGATCTATAAACGTATGCATACATTTATATAAATTATATACACACGTACCTACAGAAGTGAAGTAGTGGAGGTGAATGCAATCATGTGACCATTTATTATATACAAGCAGGGAGAAATAGGGATTGGACATGGGCAATATTCAATCAAAGCCATTGAACAATTATCTAGTAGAAATTACTCACACTGGTATGACGCGCACTCACAAAAAATGAAACGAAAAGAAAAAGAAAGATGTTTAGAGAGATAGGAGGAGAAAGAGAGAGGTCAGACGAATTTTTTTTAGACACGAAAACGTTTACCAAAGGAAAAGGTGAGCAAGAAGTACCACTACTATCATCATCATCATCATCACGGAAGACATCACAGTCCTTAATAAACTGAATGATGATATTGATAAACAATTGGTTGATTCTGAAAGCGAAGCAAATCCACGAATTAGTCAAAGGGGAGGCAGACAGGGCAAGTAATACTACATTTCCACCTAACCTCTCACAAAAAGTAAAAAGCAAAGTATAATAAGGAAAAAGGTCTGTCATAAAACAGCGTGAAAGCAGTTGAAGTTGCTTAACTTCAAACGAATATTAAACAACCAGATCACACTAAGAATTAAATATAACACAATTCGTACAGATTAAAACACACTACTGTGTACACACTACACATAACGAGAAACAAAAAAGAAAACCAAACTAAAAAAACAACAAAATTCCAAGTAAATCTATTCAATACAATAGTAAATTTATTTTCAAGTGAAACCAATGAAAAGAAAGAGAGAGAGAGAAAGAGAAAAAGAAAGGCAACAGAAATGAGTGCAAAGGCATACTGAACGACCCCAAAAACGCCCTAGTGATCAGTGCCACTGAAGAACAGCAGCGACTGCCATCACAACTGACAAACCACACACTTCCTCCCCATCACTATCATTACCAGTGTTTATATATATATATCATCATACCTAGCTACTTTCTTTAACTGCTGGTTCTTTCAGAGTAGTAAAGGAGCAGAGAGATTTGAGCATAAATAATGTAGATCAAATAACAATGGTAGAAAACGGCTTTCTTCTCCTTCAAATTATTGACAGTATACCAAACATAATAATAATAATAATAATAATAATAATATGAGACTTGAAAGAATGATAACCACTTTTCTAAAAACTCCCCATCGTGAACTTCATGCCGAAACGGAAAGTTCAAATTCAACATCGCTAACAAAAAGCAGCTAACCAACCAACGGAGAATAAAATTCCACTTAATCAGAAATTAGTTTTTAAATCGTACAAGATGAAAGAAAGAATTGAAAAATTTAGGGGATAAATTTATAAAAGTCAGAATGCTCGAGGGAACTAAAAAATAAAGGAAAGGATTAATGAAAATATATTAAAAATTTAAAATGTTGAGAAGATTTATTGCAAAAATTAAGTCAATAAGCACTCATGAATTAATCTTCTTTCGGTAAGGTGGAAAACCTCCCTACAGCCACCCTCCCTACTGATCGACATAATTGGCGACCACTGCCGTCACGATCAACGAAAATCCACCTTTAAGATCTTGATTGAACGGATCAGAGACCAATCAAAATCTATTCACAACGATCTTTTTCCTCTTCAATGAGCCAGTTGTAGAAGCGACTGACAGAAGACAAGGCCACACCTTTTCCCGCCGTCCTCGTGTTATCCTCTTTCCACTGATGGAATGCACTTTCGTTTAAAACCTCAGCGTCAAATAAGAGTTCGAAGAGCCTGTGCAAGAGATCTGCGTGAGAAATGTAAACAAATTAAAAAAAAATATTTTGAAATTTTAATTCAAGTTGTAACAAATTAATTTGAAACATATATAAATTTAACACAGTACAGAATTATTTAACTAATTTTTCTCAATAATAAAAAAAAAATTAAAAAAACCTGGTGGGTGAGACAATCGGTGAATGAGTTCTTGTAAACCGAAAAGTATCTCCAGCTGACGTTCCTGTCTCTCATTCGTTAAGCTTTTGATAACATAAAGGTACTTCCTCATTCTTTCTTCGTCCAAATTGTATTCATTTAGCGTAGAGTTCGGTCGTTCTAATTGGTTGAAAAAATATTACTAGATATCTCCAAATTTCTAATTGGTTGAAAAAATATTACTTCATATCTACTTATATAATCTCCCAGCCTCTAATTGGTAGAACAAATATTTCTTGCTATCTGATTATATAATCTCATCGAAAAAATATTACTTGATATCTACTTATATAATCTTCCAACCACTAATTGGTTGAACAAATATTACTTGATATCTATCTACTAATAAAATCTCGCAAATTCTAATTGGTTGAAAAAATATTACTTGATATCTACTTATATAATCTCCCAGCCTCATTCGCTCAATTCAATCACAATCACTCACATGGATTAACAAGATTAAACATCATTAAGCATCATATCCAAAAGCGTACATCCATACACACATATATAAACAAGCAGCCTAGAAACATCGTTTTCGACATCTAAAATATTTAATCAATGGTGCGTGGCATATAACCTTTGTTATTTGTTATTTACGTTGCCTAAGTGTCTATTTCAATTCAATTCATGTGGCAGTATTATTTAAAATATTAATGTTCCTTTTTCTCATCTACAATTATCAAATTTATTTAAGAATGTTAAACATGTTTTAATAGGCTAATTATCCCATTGCTATTGAAATGTTGTGTGTGCATTTATGCATGTGGGTGCCCACATTCATACTTCTATCAGTATGTTCTGTGTGTGTGCCTTAATGAGTGATTGTGCAAATGGTACCATCATTTTGTTGTGTGTGCTCACTTACAGACTTATACCGTGGAATTCTATAACATAAAAACATAACTCAATTATCCACATAAATCATTTATAATTAATTATACAGACATTTAAAAAGCATAGGCACCAACCTAGTTTCAAATAACCAGCCTGAATGGGCTTATAAATAAATAATTGTTATATATGCGAAGCAGCAGCCAACGTCATATCAGTCAAATTAAACCACAACCCTCAAGTGATTAATTAAATTTTGGAGATTAGAGATCTAATAATCAATAAGAATAATCTTACTTGAAAGGCAACTCATGCAGAGGGCTGTACAACAATCAGATACTGATTTAAGATCAGCTGGATTGCCTGTGTCTTGAAGAGTTAGATGCATGTTTTCCTATATTAAAAAAACCAACAGAAAATTCAATGAATTAATAAAATAAAATTAACTAATTAATCAATAATATGAAAATCAACTGACATAAATCCAGTCATGAATTTGCTCGATTGTGGTGCCCTGTTTGGCGAAGAGTCCTATAAGTTCGTTCTTGTTCTCGTTGACAGACATAAGTCTTTGCCTCCTTGGCGGTTGTTGGTGCTGACCCTCCGATGATGCACCAACCGTGTATTCGAGTTTCTAAGGGCAAACATTGATAGATATGCGGTGTTACAAAAAGAAAAGTAGAGAAATGAAGAGAGAGACATATAAAAATAGATGAGCAAAAAGAAAGCTAATAAAATAAATGAAGCCCCCAGATGTAAGAAGACAAGCACTAAATTTTCTCATATCAAATTTCAAAATCAATTTTCTCCACAAAATATTAAAAACAATAAAATGTAGTGGTATATCTCATGATTGGTTTGCATGTAACTCCACATATTTAATAGTATATCTCATGAGTTGTTTATATATATAGCTCTAAATATTTACTAGTATATCTCATGAGTTGTATGTATATATAGCTCCAAATATTTAATAGTATATCTCATGAGTTGTATGTATATATAGCTCCAAATATTTAATAGTATATCTCTTGAGTTGTGCATATATATAACTCCAAATATTTAATAGTATATCTCAAGAGTTGTATATATATAGCTCAAAATATTTAATAGTATATCTCATGAGTTGTATGCTCCAAATATTTAATATGAAATAATACAATGGATTCTATCCACTGCACAGAAACTAAAATCCAGACTGAGACATACATTCAAGTGTAAACTGGAACCTACAGATAATCAAGCTTATATTGAGACATACAGATTCTGAAGTGAAAACCTACAGATATACAGATATTCACTGTAGACCAAGACATATAGATATTTTTAACCTGTAGACCAAGACATATAGATATTTTTAACCTGTAGACCAAGACATAGAAATGAAAAATACACTACTACAAATAATTCATTTATTGAAACAAGATAAATATATACATACATACATACATGCTCAGTTATTAAAGTTTAATCATAAAAACAAATATAATGCAACAAACATTGACATTGAAAAATACACCACATGCCACCATAAGCATATATATTTACAAGCAAGCAATAGGAGATGTAGTATTTAATTATATTTATATACAACTACATCAACAGCATGAGTCAAGTCAGTTAAAAATTTACAAATTTTCTGATGAAATCCTCCAGTGGCTGCTTTTTAACCAGATCACCCCATTGCAGGTTCGATTTCTCCCAAAGTTCATTAGCCTGGTGGCGACCCTGGAGATAGAAAATAAGATCACTTGATTATTCACTATTTTTTAAATAAATTAAAATCATAAACATTATTGAGATAAACATGATTGTAACAACACAGTCCCAGAAGAATGACTTTTGATCAATTAGACAGCTCATAGATACTACTAAGTAGAGTTATTTGCAGGTTTTTATCTTGTGACCCTATGGTGAGTCGGGTAGTTATTTTATTTAATTAAAAAATCAATAAACAACAAACCAATTTCTGTGATACAGCATGAAGGACAACAGCCATTACTCTGGCAATATCATCAGCATCTTCTGCATCGCCCTGTTCCACATCTGAATCTTCCCCTCCCTGGGGAACTTCTTGAGAAGGAACGAGGATGTCGAGCTTGAAGTCCGACCCATCGAGGAAGAGGGGGGAGACGATTTCCCCAACGTATTCCCAGACGTGAGGAGCATCAATTACAAGGTCATCAGCATACCTGTACGTTACATACAATGACTCATGTAGTCGTATCTAATTCATATTTATTTACCTTGATACAACATCATAATCAATTGCTTATCATAAATTCTTTATGAAAATTAACTATTATAATTATGTTTATTCTCTAAAACATTTCAAAATGATGCCTTGAATAGAATTTTTTTTTACAAAAGCAAATGAAAAAAACATGTTGATACTACATATTCATTCTACTACACAATCTCCTATCACCACCCCAGACCTTATATGCCCACCCGCCCGCTTACAAACCTTGCCAGTTTCTGAATGGCGACTGTGTAGCAATTGATTGAGGTGACAAGTCCTTTCTTGAGGATGTTTCTATGCAAGGAGCCGACTTGATTTCTGATTATGCCCGAACGTTCAAGGGCATGCGTGAGCGAATGATAAAAGAATCTGACTGCATTCGAGAAGTTCACGTCGACGTCAATTTCTTTGACGCACTCCAGTGCTTCCTGTACGACATATGAATGAATCTTTTTTAAAACCACAGTGTGTGTTCAAGATTAATTTATACAAACTAACTATGTATGACGCAACATAAAATAATAACAATATTTGCATTACCTTTATTCTTTAACTAACTAAGTCAAATTTATCTGTTTGTACTGATCAACAATCATTTTGAGATCAACGAACAAACAAAGGACTAGCAAAAAATATTAAAAAAGCAAACAACAACAAACCTTCATGTCATTTAATTGAAGGAATTCATCGATGAGTGACTTGCTCTTCCTCTCCACAACCTCCTTCGCCATTGGAGGCTTCACGATTTCGGCTGTCGGCGGGACTGGTTTTTGAACTGGTTGTTGTTGCCTGATTGGCTGCGAGGATTGAGACATCGCAGGGAGACGAGGACCTTCTTGTGATTGTTGTCTGCAAGATGAGCAAAAGGATTGCAAGATGAGTAGAAGGATTGCAAGATAAGCAAAAGGATTGCAAGATAAGCAAAAAGATGGCATGCTTAATTAAACACTTAATACAATAATAAAACCACTTCCATAACTAAATATTGGCATCGCATAATTTATCAAAGCAATTAAAAATAATTTTATATATATATAAAATCTGATTTCCTAAATAAAACAAAAGCCAGGCAGCAATTTTTTACACCATTTTAAAGCAAAGCATATAAATATGAAATCACCTGTTAGCATATCCACCTCCATATTCATTTCCCCTCCTATTTCCTCCCTGAGGTTCAGAGTGACGACCCCTATAAGAATCCCTTTCCGAAGATGCAGAACTGAGCATTGAAGAATTCACTCCAAAGACTCTCGCTCCATCATCCATCGATGAAGACAACAGCGAGTACCGATTGGCTGGAACAACAAGCTGTGGCTGCTGCTCTTGAGACTTAGCTGCGGTAGCTGAGCTGCCTCCTCCCATGCTTCCACGGTTCCAGGCGAAGCCAAAGCCGCGTCCACCCGGTCCGAGCTGAATCGTCTCATCGACGTTTGTCTTGGTGATTTTCATCTTTGAAATATCGAACGGTTGATTGCGAGGAGCTCGAGATACGTTCATCCATCCATCCTCGGATATGTTACCAGCAGCTGAAGGCAGGCCACCTTGACGATTGTCTGTAATGAAAATTAATTTCGGTATTGCTAATTTACTGAAGCATTCCTTAAAACACCACAGACATCGACCACTATTATTATGACTTGTGCTCACTCCAAAAACATAAAACTTTCATTCACCTTGTCTTCTACCACCTCGCGGATGAGGCTGGTGAGGGAGCATGGCGATTTCTTGCTGTTTTTCTAATCTTTCCTGCTCTGCTTCCTGGTGAATCTGCTGAATGGTTTTTGGATTCAAACCCTTCTTTGGCTTCCATCCGCTCTGAATAATGAAGAATTTCAACATTTACTTGATACAATGTAATCCAATTAAATGAAATTAATTAACTATGAAATATATGAAAACAATAAATTATTATATAGGTATTCCATTTAAGATAGAAAATGCAGAGCTTTATTTATTTATGATTATAATAGCTCTTTTATAACGTTTGCTCTGCTTTCTTTCCAATAAGACCATTTGCATATATTTAAAGCTGCCATTTTTACATCAACACACACATAGGACTTAAATCAATAAACTTTCACCTAACAGTTACTACATCTCATTATCACTCTGTCATCAGCTGATTCGAATACAAATGTTACATAAATCTTAACAAACCTTTCTCAGGTCGATGACATCAAGGATCATAAACCTGATCCTGGTTGAGACTTTCTTGTTTACAGAAAGATTTTTCAAGTCATTGAAGTAGGCCTCCACCTGTGTCTGATGGGAAAATTAATTTTAAAACATAAATAGAAACCAGTATTTTAGTGACAGGAAAAACAATCAGATTTCCTCACCACTTTCTCACCATGTGTGGTCAATACTGAATTTAACTTTGAATTTTTGAAAATAATAATACGAGATGAACAAGCTATATAGTCAAACAAATTGAAGGTTCAAATCAGACACATAATGACCAGAAGTCAACAAACTAGAATTAAAGCATCTCATAAATACATAAATGCTACCTAATAAATTTTAATAATTTTAATAAAATCAAACTATATAACACGCTATCAAAAATCAGTACATATTTCTCAAAACCCAGACAACTAGATAACATGACATATCACAATCATGGCTGCCAACACTTACCTTTGACTTTTCAATGTCAAGATCCTTTCCGATAGTGGTCAGCAATTGGCAGAGGCACTCCAGGCTGTCTTCATCGGAAGAAGCATTCAGAAGTCTCCTCACACACTCGTGCATGATCTTGTCTGTTAGCATCTTCAACTTGAAGAGTTCTCCAATGAATCTGTATATATATGTACATGAAGGACACATGTTTAAGTATTATTGAGCCTGTTTAGATGTTTGTTCTTCCTGATGATCATTATATGATGTCATTACAATTACTCACCTTATGTTACCCAGAGATCTTCTTTTAGCTTTGCTGATTGCATAATCAATTTCCTCTTTCATCTGTTTCTTCTCTTCTTCCTAATTTTTAATTAATAAAATCATAAATGATTGGCAATTTGTCAAAGTGGATTTTTATATTTCAATAAGTTAAAACAGTCTATTGCTATAATCATGATCAACATAACAATTGCCTGACTGATTGCTTATATATGATGCATATATATATATATATATATATATATATATATATATATATATATATATATATATATATATATATATACAGTTAATACTAATACTCCACCTATTAGCTGTAACTGGCAGATATTCACGTAGCATCACTAAATCTATGCTAATAATTTATTTATACTATTATAATCTATGTCCTGTTATATGATTTTCTGTCTATTGATAACCCTAAATGGGCTTGTAGAGAATAGTACAGAGAGAAAATTTACATAAAAGTCTCCATTTATTATTATTAATAAATTATACAAACCAAATATGGTATTGATATCAAAACAACTATTTCAATTGAAGAGAAAATAAATCAAAGTATTGGCTCAAAAAATGTGCCTGTTCATAATTATCATCAATTATAGTATTGGCATTAACAAACCACTCCATCCCTTATTATAATTAAAGCTATAGTAAAAAGATGTAAATATATGGCAAAATATGGTTATGAATGGAAGGTCAATCCTTAGTTGACCAATATATTTATAGACTTGTACAATATTTGTATAAAACCCACTTTGTAATAACTACTGACCTATTGGTATCAATTATTGTATTGACATAAAGACGCATAATGTTACAAACTGCATCCTGAAAAAACTTTCTTAGTATATCAAATGTAATACTATCAGAAAAGACTAATAGTTTAATGACCAGCATATCTTTTATATTAACATTATCATTTCCACAAAAATCGCCTGACACAGACAACCACAACTCACCGTCTTAGAATCATTCATCTTGGCTTGAAGTTCAAAAATTTCTTTTTCTTCCTCCTTGTCCTTCTCAAACTCCATCTGACATTTGGTCAACAAGACTTTACGGAAGGTTAACGTCTGGCTAGGATCGCTGTCCAGTGGGACGGTTATCTGTTCAGGGTAAAGAATATTTTATATCACTGTAGGACATGTTTGTTGAAAAATTGTCGTGAAGCTAAAAATATCAACTTACCGTGAGTAGGCATTTGGCCATGTTGGCATAAGCTATCGAGTAGCCAGGTTCACTGATAGCCTGCAAAGATCATCATAAATAGGATAAAGATTACAATAAGTTTTCAACTAACATAAATTCAACTGTAATTGAACAAACTCAACATTTATTTTTTTATTTTTCAAGAATTATATGGAGAACAACATCCTTCAAAACACCACAAACAGGTATTACTATTTATAACCTCAACGCAGCTCAACAGTTTAACAACCAAAAACCTCTACTCTAAACTGTTGCATCATCTACCCCTCCGTATTTGGAAATCACTCTGTTAACTTCGTTCACTGACCTTTTCGAAGAGAATGTCAATACAGCCACTGAGTCTTTCTTCTGAATCGATGGGAAGAGACTTCATCTGAGAGAGGAGAACATCAAACTTCTGAGGAGTCAGCTTGTTCAATATGGACTTGATGTTGCTTAGAATTATCTGAAAGTATATATAAACATATGTATTTTATATATCAGATACTACTTATAAGTGAGCCATAAAAATTAGGTTTATTTCACAAATCACATATATTTCAGGATTTGTGAAGTTACAAGGGATTTAATAAATAATAAAGTCTATTCATAATGAACTGTTTAATTTCAATAGCTATTTTGATTTCAAAAAAGCTTGTGTTCAGTATTTTGTAGTAGTGAAGTTGTAATGTCAAGTAGTACAGGTATAACTACAACTATTTAAGGTTATATATATGCATTGCAATTTGAGAGCACAACAATCCTTGTTGGTACTTTCCAATGCATTCTTAGCAACATCGAACGAGACCGATCTTACCTCCGTATCGGACAGCTTTGTTTTCACAACAGGCTTCCAGGCTGCCTCAGCCTTGTGCAGAGACACATCACTTTGGAGTTTCAACTCAATCTTCCTCTGCTCGTGACCTTGACCTCTATTCTGACCCTGACCTTGACCTCTCTTGTTTCCACCATAATTTCTGCCCGAATTGGACTGAGAGGAGCGGATGTAGCCGACGAAGTCGACTGGTGGAGTCAGATCGCTGTGCCCACTGTGGTTGGATAGTTGTGAGTCCTGAAATAAACAAGCACGATAGTTTATACAAGTTTTCTTTCCCAGACTGAGTGAAACACGGCAAGCCAGATAACAAGAAGATTGAATAATCCAACAACTGAGCTAACCTGTCGAGAAAGGAGAGGCTCGTTTAAGACAATATCGAGATTGGGAAGATCGGGCTTGACGTGCGTTGCGGAACGTTGAATCTGGAGCAGGAAGCTCCTGTCGTAACGTTTCTTACCTTCCGGATTGAGAGGTGACCACTGGTCTGTTGGATAATTAATTGAAAGAATTATATCACAACACAGATGAGAAAGTGATAGAACAGTCATCTCCACAAAAGTAAAGCATTCATCATTTTATCAAATGAACAGAAGCTAATCTCATGATTATCATGTACATTAGAAACTATGCATTTAGTAATTTAATGACTTCTTAATTTCCACCGCACCAATACATAAACTTAAAAAAAACCTTCTGTGTAGGAATACTTCAGAGCAGGTACATCAATCACTTTCTGATCAGAATCATCTTCTATTTCCTCCTCCTCTTCAGTTGCTGATTCTTCCTTGACCATTTGTTCCTCAATTGCTTCTGAGACTTCACTTTTACTTTCGATAACTTTCTCTTCAAATTCTTCTTCTTGTGGTTGCAACTCCGATTCAACTGCAACTTCATCATCAGACTTTTCACTCTTCTCTGTAGCTTCTTCTTCCTCTGCCTCCTTAGCTTGACTGACATTTTCTTCTATCACTAATTCCTGTTTCAATAAATCATCTGCAATCCCATCTTCCTTATCTGCTACTATTAATTCTGGCTCGGGATCAACAGATGACTCCATTGGAACAATAACAGGCTCGCATTCCACAACAACCTTCTCTTCTTTTGCAACTTCAACGACTTCGACCGCAGCCTCTGTAGATTCAACTTTAGGAATATTCTCTCTTGCAACCTCGATTGGATTCTTTTCTTCACTTTGTGAAACCTTGATCTCTTCAATTACGGTTTCAGTTTCTTTTGCAACTTCCTTCACCTGTTCATGAGTCAACTCAGCATTTTGAGTAACTGCTTCTTTTTTCAATAAAACTACCTCATCCTTTTTGGTTACGGTTAGATCATTTTCTTGGCTGGCTACAGTTTCTACTTTTTTAGTGGTTTCGACCTGTTGTTTATTTTTCACTACTGTGGCAATTGTTTCTGGCTTCTTGGGCCATACGACAACAGGATGGTCTTCTTTCTGTGACGGTTGAGCTTTAACCTCTGCTCTCTCCACGGTTGGCTCTGGAGAAGCAGGCTTGCCAGCAGCAGGTACGACGGCTGGTTCAGCAGAAGCCCTTTGTGGTTCTTTTCTTTTATTTTTTTCTTTAGACCTTCTCTTTCCACCGGCTGCCTTGAAACCATCTTCAGCTTGGTGTTGTTGCTGCTGGTTCTGCTTGGGGGCATTGAACTGCTGTTGAGGTGGCTTGATGGGTTGCTTGCCATGTGGCTGTTGCTTAGCAGCAGTTTGGTGTTGTTGTTGCTGTGATGGTGGCTGGGGTGGTTTGGAAGCTTGGACAACAGGTGCTGGCTGTGGCTGTTGAGCAGGTATGAGGTTGGATTTAATTATGGGCCACACGGGCACTGGCTTGGCTGGTGCAGCTGACTGTTTAGGCAATTCAGGTACTGATTCTACAGCTGCTTGAGCAGGTTGAGAAACAGCGGGTGGTTGCGTGGTTGTTTGTACTTGAGGTACTTGCTGTTGCTTTTGTTGATTCTGAGAGCTTTTTACAGGGGGCTGTTGTGTGGGCGGTTTCGACTGCACCTGTTGCTGATTGTTGTAGGCACGTTGGTTTTGCTGAAGGTAAACAACATCATAAATACAAAATTTTCATAAAAAACAAACAAATGATTTTAAAATGTTGTGATTTGAACCTTCTTGGGCTCTTGTTCCACGGGCATGTCTTTAGCATTTTTCTTCTTTTTCTTATTCCTTTTTGTTTCTTTCCCTATGAAAAGCACAGAAACTTCATAACAGTTTGACAAATCAATTTATTATCTACACAAAATTAGCGACTTAACGTGTCCTTAAATTAATAATCAACATTATGACTCAATCTCATTCTCAACAACATTTAATTTAATAACAATTAAACCACAGTAAGCAACAATCAAGTGCCTAAAAAGCTTCATCACTTACATCCTGCTTCATCTCCAGCAGCAGCAGCTACATCATTATCTGTATCTAAAACAGCTGTGGGAATTGAAGCAGCTACGGCAACAACAGCAACCTCTGGAACAGCTGGCGTTTTTTCAACAACAGCTGGTATTTTTTCAGCAACAACAGGGATTTCATGAGGTTCTGCTATAATAACAACTTTGGAAACAGGAGCATTTTCTACAATAGAATAATTGACTTCTACATCCAGGACTTTCGTTGGCTCTGTAGCAACGGGCACTGAAGAACTAGAATCCTCAGAAACTTGTTTGTCAACTGAGATATCAACTTGTTCATCTACATTGGCCTGTGCTTCTTCAGGTGTTAATTCTTCTTCTTCTTCTTCTTCTTCTTCTGGAGCAGTGGTAGCTATAGACTGTGCCTCTTCTTTAGCTGGTATTAATATATCTTCTTCAACCTCCAATTTTTTAACTTCTGACGAAAAAACGTGTGACGGTTCTAAAGAGCCTACATGCTCATCGACGGTGGCAAACACGACAGATGCGATGCGATCGTGTTCGGCTTCCTCTGCTTCTGATGTTGCAACTGTCATGCTTCCAAACTGTAATGCTTCTTTAGATGAGTTATGAGAAATTGGGGCTGCAACTGCAGCAACTTTGGAGGCGAATTGAGCTCTAATCTGTTGAGAAGAGTCGTTAGACTGATTGGACTTTGTGGATTGTGGAGCAACACTTGACAGGTCAATCTTTTGACCTGTTTTTGGGTCAACAATGTCGAGAACTTTCCTGGCAGGAGGGTGAGGGGCAACAGCCATCGGTAACATTCCAGATGCCTGCGGTGCGTAAGCTGGAAAAAAAAACTTTGAATTACTTCACGTCAAAACGAACGGTTAGCTCTCTTTATATTACATTTCTTAGAACTAAACCTAGATTGAAAAACGGAAAACATAAAATCATGGTTAAAAACTGAAACAATGAACAGCTAAACGGCATACAATAACATAGAAATGCTGCAATTAAACTAGTGTTAAATGAAAAATGTATCATTCAGCCTTATGTATTAAGGTGATAGAATACTATGAGATGAATTCTACAAACAAGGTGAGAAAATTTTAATTACTAGATGTCTGCATAGGTTGATATCCCCAGATTCCATATGTACCAGGCACGGCAGGAGGGAATTGAGACATCCTCGAGCCGACGACAGGCTGTTGCTGAGGGACGTGAATTACTTGGCCATTCTACAAAAAAATAATTTCGTTAAGATAAAGTTAAGTTTTTGCAATTATACATTTTTAATTGATAAATAAGGATTAAATTAAATTAATCTAGGTATATCAAACTGGCTGACTAAACAGAAACATAAAATAAAAAAATGAAAAAAGTAAAAAAAAACACGAGAAAGTTAATTCAACTTTCGCTGAATCGAAAAGCTTACAATTTTAAAATTGCATTAATTTTTTAGAGATCAGAAACTTTTATATTGTTTTATGATTTTAAGGATCGATCGACAAATGCTAAATCTTTCAAAAAGTCATTATTAATTGTAACAGATAAATGTTCAGCATATATTTAAATTCGTCAGTAAATTTCTATTTTCACATCTTCACAACCTTTAATTTTAAAAGCAGAGCATTTACTAGCATGGTTAATGATCTTACTTATTAAGATCTTTTTATAAATGCAAACTCCAGATGCAAATTAACTGATAGATCTCCATTAATATAGCTACATTCCATTTTGCTTTGGTGTTTTAAAAATAAAAACAAACTTTCAATAAAATAAAGCGAATTATTTATTTTATGAATAAACCGTCAAAATTATATAAGTCGATTCTCATTCATTTCAGTTGGTGAAACAGCACACTTTTTAATATTTATATAGACTATAGAGAGATAAGTATACATGTTTTGACAAAAATTGTAATATTGATGGTTTTTTGTAATAGAATTTCAAAGTTCAATCTAAAAATTTAATTTCCTCACTTGATATATTTGTAATTAATAACACACCACTTACATTACAAACATTTTCCTAAGCCCCCTCTTTCACTTTTTATCGAAAATATAGGCATATATTCAAGTTAAATTATAGTAAAATAATCTAAACAAATTAAATATAATCTCAAGTAAATAGTTTTAAACATTTACACCATAACAATCTTATTTACTAACCATATGTCAATCAAATAATAGATGCCTGTCAGTCAAAAACACAGCCCATTATTAATCATTTTGTATATATTTATATACTCACATTGAATCCATAAGTTTCTGCTTGGTATGTGGGAGCAAAAACTGCAGCCCTGGGAGGTTGATAATATGGCTGGTAACTTAATGGTACATTCTGTCTTTGCATGATTCTTCCTAAAAAAATCCATGGCAACATTTACTTTCTAATAATCAATAATTATCTTATTTAATTAAAGAGATGAGGTAGTATAACTTAATATTTATCATGCTCGCCATTACGCAGTGTAACATACCGTTGATTTAAAGAAATACCGCTAAAAATTACGTCAACTCACTCTTCTAAATATTCGGTTCCAGTGTTAAGTATTACAAAGACCTATTCCGTTAAGAACCACGTTGTTCCGAATAATCGTCAAATGTTGGGTGAAAATACGCGGCCTTGAGACCGATCCAAAGATATAAAACTAATAATTCTTTAATTGGGAACGCGTCGGTGTCGTAGCTTTCTGGCCCTCCATATGTTGCGCAACCTTTAATACGCCATTGATAAAAAAACCGCATTAGACAATTTATCATCTGCAGCCATCGAGCCGTAACATTTTAATGAAAAATATGATACTCAATGCGGAAAAATGATAAAATCATGAAAATCCCGAAAACGACTTCACCTTCAGTGATAACACGATGTGACGACTATTAGTATTGCTAAAAGCACGGTCCCAACGTTGAACTTCGCTCTTCACGAATCATCAGAACGAAATAAAACTTATTTCAGATTAAAACAAAAGTATATTACTAAAATATCTTAGTTTATATCATAAAACTCAGCCTACTGCAACGATGCCAACGGATTTATTTGCGGACACAAACCAATTTTATCACCACCTCGCTCTCACTGCTGAACCGCCATCTACAAAAACTAACTAAAAACTTTCCACAAACTTACCTAAAACAAAACTAAAATTTTGTAAAAAAAAGTTGTCTGATTTATTATGTAATAATTTTTGTAATGATGATTCACTGTTGCATTAAGCTAAAATGAGTTTTATTGTTGTAAAAAACAAATTTAATAAATTTTAAAAAATATCATTTTTACTCAACATTTCTAGTGTGAAAATATAATTTTTTAATCAACCAATACACGGGATTCAGTTTGAAAGCTTTTGTTGTAGAATTACAAAATTTAATACATTGTGCCATTATAAAAAATGCAGTAATTTTTAGTATTCGTTTATTTATAGCTGGTTATTCATTATAAATTATCTCTAGATGTGTTGTTGACCGGTTTCTAGGCTAGGTTGCCGTTGCCATAATACTAATACCTATTAATTTTTTTAATTAGTGTCTTTCGGGGCCTTAGCAATGTCTGATGCGTCGCTAATTTTGCAAGGATTTAAATTGTAAGTGTTTAATCGTGTGTGCATTTTGTGTAATTGAAAAGCACCAAATATGTTTGTTCGAATGAATCATTCACTGGGTACAGTGTTGTACACTATTTATTTATGAACTGTCATATCACTACTGACTAACGACTAACTGAACTGACTGACTATCACAGATTATTCTATTCTATATACTACAATCATTATTATAAGTATGCGTTATTGTTATTGTTATATTATATTTATAGTATAACTAATCTGTTATTGTATACAAAAAATCAACAAAAAGAACAAAATCAACTTGATGTTGTCACGATTATGCTCTAAAATTCCTTAATTTAAATACTTTCACTTCAAGGAACTGGATGAATTTACGTGATGCTGATTCTGGGAAAATATTGTGGCAAAGTGCAGATGATTTGTGAGATTTTAATTAGAAATATAAAAAAATTGTTAAGCATTTTCTTAAAATTAATGTTAAAATGTTAAAATTTAAAGTATATTATTTAATTTTGAATATTTTGCTAACAATTCTGTGATAAAATAACTTTTTTATTTATAGTTAATAAGTTATAATGCCTGCACTATTTTGTTCAACAGGTCTGCTCCAGACGTTGAACATGAAGGTGAGGGAATTAGGAAGCATATAATGCAAACCTTAAATGATTAAATACTTTTAAATATTATTTTTAAATTAAGATTAAAAGAGTATGTGTGTATATTTTATATATGTAAAAAAATAAAGAAAGAAGTATATTTCAGCCAGAGTGCCAAAAAAGATTCTGAAATGTCGAGCTATTTCTAGAGAGATGAATTTTTCTTCAGTTGAACAGCTGACCAAGTTTCGTCTTGAACAGAGAGTTCTTTTCAAAGGACAATGCATTGAAGGTGATTTTATTATAAGCAATAGGGAAAGAATATAATATGTACGTACACATTACACAAGGAAAACACTAACTAGGTAATTTACCTTTTAACTGTTTTAGAATGGTTTTTTGACTTTGGCTTTGTTATACCCTGCTCCACCAACACTTGGCAGTCTGTCATAGAAGCTGCCCCTGAAAATCAAATGATGCCTGCCAATGTTTTAAGGTTAATTAATTATTCTTAGTTTTGTTTTAGAGATTTATGTTGTTATTATTGTAGAATTTATATATGCAGGCAGTTGGCTTGTTTATTTTTAATGTTAATACTCATGTGGTGCAAGATTTAATTAATAATTTGATTATCCAATTATTTTATGCAATAATTTTTTACAAATTACAGTGGCCACGTTGTCATAGAAACAAAGTTTTTTGATGACGACCTTCTAGTCAGTACTTCAAGAGTCCGTGTTTTTTACGTGTGATGGTTTTGAAACTAAATTGTTGTCTATCAAAAATTATCTTGTTGTTTTTTTATGTTTAAATATAGATCATTAGTAAATAATATTTAAATAATAATTTGATGTTTTTTTATGGGTAATAATGATACAAAAGTAAAGATGTTGATTCATGCCAATCTAGTGTGGATCCAAAATCTTATCACTATCTACTGGTTCAGGTCACCAGAAATCACTGGTTAAAATAGTTTGATGTCTTGTTTTGCACCTGTGCCCCTTTGATCTCCATTGCAGGGGCTGCTTTATAACTCTGCATTAACTGTACAATAATTCTTTTTTTACATGCTTTTTTTGTGCCCAACTGTGTGTATGCATTTCAACTTTGTATGTGCTATTTAATTACTGAACGTGTAAAATCAGCGGTAAATGTTAAAGTGTATTTTTTACAGTTCTGTAAAAGTGGTGCAAAAGCGTTGCTTTATACAAACAAAAAAAAATTCTGTCTATAATATTCACTATGTTGGTTGTTGTGTTTGAGAGTTTATCAACGGAAAAGGATAACAACACACTGAACAATGTAAGGCAAGGTCAAAAAAATAATAGTCAAGTAAAAAAAGCGGTACATAGCAAACAACGAAGTGGCAGCCAGACAAACCATTAAAACATTATGGTTTGAAAACACGATGATTCCGATAAGAATGAGTTACTTGAAAATAAAACAAAATTAAATACATAAATAAAAAAAATTGATGCGATTGATCTCACAACGTTTCACCTAAAACATTATGCAAACTGAAAGTTACTGTGTATAATTAAACGATTAGGAGACCAATCCATCCCTGCTTTCTGTTACGTTTTTAACCAATCAAAAATTGCAAATGCATTCTATTTTGTGACCTGGCTATTTTTAGCCCAAAGTAAAAGTAAAACCGTGCGCTTGTCGCGGACTTTCACCGATTTATGAAAGGAGATGTCTTGAGTTAAATAAACTTTGTTAAGGCCTAATTAATGGCATAAGTTAAATAAAGTGACAATTGTCACGTTTTAAAAGTTTTAATTTTTAAGAAATTCAAGTCTCTAACTTCTAACTAAATTATTTGGCAAGTAAAAAGCAAAATAGCCAGTAACTTAAAAATCATTATCTAAAACTCTGAAGAAAGTCAAATATTTCTGGAATGAAACTTTTTATATCTAACATTAGCTCAAACTGTTAAGTCAGTTTAGTGAGTTTAGGACTGTGCTGGATACTTGTTTTAAAGTTTAAAGTTAAAAATTAGTAGGGTTAACAGGTAAAGAAAGGCATTTAATATGTTAGAGATAAGATAAGTGATGTATCATTAACAATGTTTACGTGTTCATTTAAAAAAAGTGTTCGGCAAAGCAAAATGATTGGGAGATGGCATGTTGGTGAAATCGATTCAGGTGTTTGGAATTTCCAAAAAGGTAAACATAACATAACAATCAGGTTTAAATTTTGACATACCAAATGGTTGATCATGTTATAGAAAATGGTATTGTTCTGTAAAATAGGATTTGTAAATAATTCTAGTATAATTTTTATTACATCATTTACTTTATAGTGTTTAAAATTAAAAATTAGGTAATCTTTCCTTAATTATAGCCGAGAATTATGTATTAATCCGCCTTACGGGCCGTCCGTGGGAAAGATTACCAAAAATTATACCTTCTCTTCATGCTCAAAAAATCTTATTATAACCCCATAACATGAATTTAAGATTTAAAAGTGCTATATACATTGACAGATGATCACTGATCATTTAATATGCTTTAGTAATAATATTTTGACTGTCATTTTTTACTTTAGAAAAAGAGGTGCCAACACTTTATGAATCTGCCCTCAATTCTGTTGCAACTAATTATCACCTGGCAGCTCGCAACCTTCTCACCCTTCCGCCTCACATGCTATTGGATATCTTAGGCAAGGTGGGGAGAGCTGTTTAATAAATGACTCAGCTGTCATATTGATAATTCGGTGTGTCAGTAATTCAAGTTAGGAATTAATTATTAAAATAGTTAACAAATCAATTAAAATTGAGCAAGATTTTAATAGGCTAAAAAGTGAGCAATTACATACAACTCAGTGGTTTCTTGCTGTACATAGTTACATAGTAATGTTTTATCAATTTTAACCTACAGCTCAGGTCATATGAAAAATCAAAAGAATTGCTGACTGATCTCTCGTTTCCTCAGGTTTTCTTCCGAATACTTGAAGTCAAAAGAAATAAGTACATTGTTTCAGATATTTGTTTACCTAGTTTAGAGCAAATTTATAGTCATATGTTTTTTTTATGATTATTTAGACATCTTGCAGAAGTGTTTGCCTACGCCTGCAAACATAGTCCTACTTTCTTGACAAATATAATCTTCCACTACACTAGTCAGACACGTAACTTGTTGACACCCTGGTCAACCATTCAGTCTATTTTTCTTTCACCTCCGTTGCATAATGTTTTGCCATCTTCAAAGCAAACAGGAACTTCTTTTCTGTCGTCACTGCCATCTGAAGTATCATCAGAATTTCAGTTACAAGAGCCGACGTCGTTATCTCCATTGGATCCTGCGTCATCAGCACTATTACCACCATCTCTACCAATTTATTCTGTTCAAGTCCTTAATGAACCTCAAATGTCACCTCCTATGTTGGAGTTTTGTCGCAATAAAAACTCAACTCGGTCACACCTGCGCATGCTTCGCCACTCAGCCATGGTAGCAGTAAAGTTTCTTATGTCTACGGTCGGCTCTACCAGCAAGGGGATGTCAAGATCCGTGCCAAATTGCTCCATGGCGGTTGTAACGGAAAAGGTTTCAAAAGCCGTCAAAAAACATGCGGTCTTGGGACTCACATTAGGTATGTGGTGATAAGGATTTGCACCGTTTTGATTTTTTGAATGCACTTCAAATTGTACATACATGTTAACAGAGTTTTGAGAGGATAGGCTTTGATAATGAAATATAATTGATGAATTTAGATAAATTTATAACAGAGCTAGGAATTTCTGTATTTAATCGGATATGATTTTCTTAAGAAGGTTCAGTTTTATTCGAGATTGACAAATTTTTATTTCAAACTTTCAAAAAATGTTTCTGAAAAATCTAGGTTATTCAAAAGTTATTCAGAGCATTTTTGAGAAAGTTTTACAAGCGTGAAAACCGTCACTTCCATTACTGTAAAGCATCACAATCTTCATTGGATGACAAAAAAAATAGTTATATGTATATATATACAGTAAAAGTACTGAAGAGAGGACGCCCTCGGGGAAGAGAAAAAATGTCCGCTTCTTGTGTATGTTCATTCTTCGGGGACAAGCTACTAGTGGCTAGATATGGATTTAAAAAAATTCCATTCCGAACAAAAAGTGTCCGTTAGTTTTAGCAGCCGCTCTCGAGGGTGCTGCTCTAGGGGACTTTTAGTGTATTTTGATAATAAAAAATAGTCTCAAAGTCATGTGGTTTTATTTATAGTTAATTTTAAATTGATTTTAAGTTAATTTTGGGTAAATTTAAGCTATTTTTCGAGCACAGTCTCTTTTTTTATTCTCTGGCATCCAGTATATGGCAAGAATAATATTTTCATGCAATCAAGATTAATAAAAAAAAAACTATTATTACAGGCAGGTTTCTACTAAACAATGGCCAGCTGTTTGCCTCAGAAAAGGTACTTATCTCTTGCATGAAGTTATGTCAATCAAGAGATTACTCCACCCATTGGTGGAGTATGTCTTTCAATTGCTCCTTGTAGTAAGTTTTTATAACAATTTCGATGATGGTTATTGTGGTATAATGGTTATCTAAAACTGATTAAAAATGACAATTTTTTTTATGTTAAACATCAAACTTTACATTAAATTTACTTTTCTCTATGCTCCAATGAAACTTGAAACCATAAGATAAAGTTTAGTAAAATTGTGGAAAATGGTTTAATAGTAATTAAAATATTATATTTAATAATTACTTGTTGTTTCAATAGATATTAAGACATTGGGAGCTCATTTTGACTAATTGAAATTAATTGAGTTTCCTCCATAATAAACATTTCATCATAAAATTATAGTTAAATAATATAATCAATGACAACTTAATTGTAATTATTCCAACAATCACCAGCCTTCTTCGTACAAGGAATGCCAATTTTGACCTTGATGGTGCCACAAGTACTCAATCATGCGTGTTACGCTACTTGAATCTACTGGAGGGAGCAGGACTGAAAGTCAGAGCTAAGGCTGCAGCGCTGTCAGAGTTCAGCATCCTCTGTTACTTGAAGAGTCAATTTTCAGATGCCTATGAGTACAGTTGTAAAGCGCTCAAGGAACTGAGTCCTGAAGACTCCTATAAAGTAAGTAAAAGATTATAACTTGTGATTTGAGAAATTAAATCTTATTTAAATAAATATTTAAAGTATAATTTTGATCAGGTTATTTTCATTTACAGGTTGTTGCAGATGTGTTCAGACAAGCAGCTAAGGTTTTCAAAATAAAAATCTTAAATTTATTTTAATTTAAAGAAATTTATTAATAAATTATTGTAAATGTTTAAAATGCAGATCTGCATAATAAGATCAGAAATCAAGAGAACTGAATTTCTATTGCAGTCTGCAATTCGTGTTGTTGAGTGAGTCTTAGTTATCGGCACTACTTTTACCACTTTCATTGCCATAATTGTCGTCGTCATCATCATCACCACCACCATCGTCGTCATCATCATCATCATCATCATCATCATCATCATCATCATCATCATCATCCCATTGATTGCTGGTTTTATAGTTTGGACTTACACATCAGTTGTTTGTGTTATTATATGTTAAGTTGAACTCTATTATTAATAAGGTCAGCTAATTTTAAAAAGTTTGTTAGGTGAGCCTGCCCGTTGCATGGATGAAATGTTTTTGGTAAAACTTTTTATTTGTGCTTAGTAAGATTTTCTGTTGCAAATTTTCTTCCCACATGGTGTAGTTAAAATAGATGGTTTGTAATATATGAATATTCATGATTTGTTTAATGTTTACAGTCCACATCTTTGTCATGACTATTCAGCTGCTTCCAAGCATGTTGAAATTCTGATAGACTATGCATCCTGTCTTCTACACTCAAATCATCTCGTGCCTGCTAACATAGTTAGTCTCCTGAATGTTGATTCAATGTTTTTTCACTTTAAGACTTCATTATTGACGGGTTACAATGTTTTTGTCATGTCTGATAAAGAGATGACAAAATTTGATTGGTTGATTAATGGACTGATTGATTAATTGATAAACAGATTAAAGTAGTTTGGTACTGTTAGACGACTAACTGGTTTATATATTAACTTGTTTTATGTCTTTAACATTCTGTTTTCTTTTAAATATTTTTCAGCTCTTGAGAGTAGCAAATATATTTAGACTGTACTTCATGGAAACAGATGATTTGTTATTGGGCATGGTCAATGAAAATTTAGCTTACTGTCAATACGTGATAAATTACAGTACTGGTGATTTTAGACAAGCCAGGTATTATTGTTTTTTAGATGTAAACTAAATACATTTTTAAATCCATTTCGTCTTGGGTTATGTTTTTTCTAAACACTTGACAAGATTTTCATTTTTTTCCATATTATTGAATAGATTTTTATGGTAATGTTTAAAAGCTTTACTTATTGTGTACTTATCTCTGTAACCTATAAACAAATGTATGAAATTACCAGATATTTTTAGTTGCTTGTTGAAATTAATTCTTCATTGTTTTTTTTCTTCTTTTAAATACTTGTTGCTGCAATAGAGATTACATAGATAAAGCACTGGAAATTTATGCCAGAGTGCTTCCCGATGATCATGTGATGATAGCAATTGCCAAAAAAGTTAAAGGTTAGCTCTAATGTTGACTAAGTTTGTAATATGAAATTAAATGAAAATTCAGTGACTCATCTATACATTGACAAATAAATATCAGCTCAGATATTGGAAGAACTTTCTATGATTGGCCAAGAAGAAGAGCAGAGGCGTCAATTTGCCTCCGAATCGGAAGAACTTCATTTGTCCTCCCTGGAAACAATAAAGAAAAAGTTCGGAGAAACAAGTTTGTTTACTGCAAAATCCCTCAGCAGCCTCGGAAGGTTCTACCAGACCAGAAAAGATTTTCAAGTAAAAGGATTGAAGTGTACTTAGCAGGTTTCAGTTGTTACTGTAGTTATACGAGGTACTGAAGGCAATCAAGAGATGTCAGCTGAGTTTAAATTTACTATCAAGAAAATTTTTTTAGCAGCTTTAAACACTAAATTTTGGAGGCTAAGGAATATAAGAAAGGTAGGAGACATTGCAACTATCATTTCCCGTTACTGAGGATGGTTATTTTGGTGGATGCTGTGGCAGTAATTAATTTAATTCTAAATTGAAAAATGCAATGTTAATGTTTTAAATCATTTGACCAGGTGTAGCAGAAGGAAATCTTACAAAATTTTCTGATTTCCCATAAATTTTTTTTTGAAATGACTGCCATAACTAACTGATATCTTTCATCTAAGAAATTTAATAGATCACAGCTAAATTTTAAAAATTGGATAAAAAATGAAATGATTAAGTACTTTTAATTTTGAAATATAACTATAATTCTTATCTAATTATGATGAAACCTGCCTAACATAAGGCAACACTTCACTTTAAACTCATCAAACCTCAATTTTTGTGTAGCAAGCTCGATTGATGCACTGTCGGTCATTGGGTATCCTGATGGAGGTGATGGATGCTAGTGGGCATGAGGTGGTTATGAGTTTGGGACAACTAGCCTCTGTCCTCAACTACGATCTTGGCATGTACGATGAGGCAGAGCGACTTTATTTAAAGGCCATCGTTCTTGGTGGGTCTATTTAAAATACATCATAGTTAGGAAGGTGATAATATATTACATTATTTAATTAGTCTGTGTAGAATCCAATTTTGGTTGTAACAATAACAGGTGTGAAGATGATGATTACCGTAAATGTAGCAAGGGTAATATCGATATCGAAAAAATCTACTTATTGTTTTAGTCAGTTGAACGTTTCCGATATCTCGATCACAATTGTTACTTTTTCCAAATTCTTTTCGAACTAAGCAATTCCTTCGTACTTTCAGCCAAATCATGCATGGGTGAAGATGCTCCCTCACTTGAATTCGACTACAGGGGACTTATCAACATCTACCTTGTACGAGGAGACCAAACAGGTATGACTACCTACCAAGATGCTCTTGACCTTTACCTTGAGGAAAAGAGAAGTCGGTCTGAAAATATTCACACGAGAGCCCGTCCAGCGGATTTAATTCAGAAATGGAGAGAACGTCAAAGCACGCTGACGAACAAGAAAGCAATAGAACCAGTTTTTGATGTCAAAGCTGTTGTGAACAGTTTTTTCAGTGAGTTTGTTTTCGTTCTGAGTGTTTTATGTATAGCTACCAGTTGCTAAAGCAGTAGTTGTCTGTCTAGTGCATAATACCATAAGCTGGCTTTTAAAATAAAAACTGGCGGTCACCCGGGTTTTTCTCTCCAACTCCGGCAACTCTCCCATTCCCAGTTGCTGGCTCTGTCGCTTTTCCATTCCCGCTTTTCCTGTTCCCTCTCATTCTCCAGTTTCCACTCACACTCCCGCTCATTTTATGACCAATCTAATTTTTTTCCACAAAACCTTCCTCTATTGATTCTCAAGTTTGTGTGAAAATTTCATTATGATCGGATAAATGGTGTAGCAATGTATAAAGGACATACATAGAGTCATTTATATATATATATATATATATATATATATATATATATATATATATATATATATATATATATATATATAACAGTGCTGAAATCTGATGCTGCTCACACAATAATTCACAACTTATATGTGATAATTAATTTTATTTTCTTATTTGAGGTGATACTGTTAGCACCACAACCTGAATCGCCTGCTTTGTTCTTTGATAAAGTCAAAGAGAAGAAAGAATACACATGTATGTAGTATGTCAGCACCAACACAAGAGAACACTGCCATTATCTTTCACATCTATCATGAAGATCATTCATAAAATCAACTACATTTAAATCAGCTTGCTGGGTATTCATTCATTTGAAACATTCTATTTTGCAGTTATTAAGTCAAACTTAAACTTAATGTATGCATAACATAAAATACATAATACAATATCTATATTTGTGTGTTGCAGCTGAAGCCATAGTACAGATAATTAAACAAAAGAGATAAGTGAAACTTGAATATGGAAACGAATGCTTTTGAAGTTTTATCAACAAATTAACTGACAGATAGACGATGCAGTATTAGCTGATTTTAGACCTGCTAAATATGCATGTCGTTGTTTTCTCGAAATTAAAATCGTGGTCACAGATTTTAAATTTGTCTATGATGATGATGATGATGAATAAACACCATTTTCTTCTATTCAGATATTTTAACTTTTAAATTTGATGAGTAATAACATTGTATTGTTTCATCATAAAAAAAAATCAAAAAATGTCCATTGCAGATTAAGCACAAACGTGTTTATTAAACGCATTACAAAGTTACACGTCAGATAAGAAATCAATTCCTCACAGTGATTATTACCACTAACATTAAACTCCTTAGTAAACCTCTGCTTGGTTATGGCTTTCTCAATTTCTCTCTTCTTTGGGTACTACCACCACCTAACTGAAGTTACCTGATTAGATCCTCTACCCGAAAAAATGCGAATTACCACATCGGATGTGACAAGAGAAATGGGAAATTCAAAACCATCTGGGATAAGGTGATGTGAGGGAGGGAAGTAAGCAGTAATTTGACCTTCAAACAGGAAAGGTACCAAAAAGAGAAGAAATAATCACATAAATACAAAAAAATCAAATTTCCACACAACAGATAAGAGGATTGAATGGGTAGTTGAAAGACGGTTGTGCTGAAAGATTTTCCACCATTAAATGATTATAAATAACAATAATCAAAAATATTGACGATAGTTAACCAATTAATTATTAAAATGTAATAACATTTAATGCGAAGCTAGTCTTTTTGCAAATACACACAAATAAATATATGCAACACATCCAAAGCTGAAGCATGCTAATTTGAAGCCAGCACCAAAATGATAAATATTCAATTGTATAATGATCAACCTTTTGAAAATGTATTTTTGCAAAAAATCAAATTATATAAAAAATCTGGATGTCAGATAAGCTGTTTCAAAAAACACGTTCAGTAATAATTTCAGCTGACAGATGAGAATGGCTGGCAAAACACAGGCAATAAGAAATTGGTTACAAAATGTTTTTTGAAAATAAATCATTTGCAAACAAATTTATGTTACAAGATGATAGACAGTTGAACAAATAACTAAGAGCTAAAAAAATTTGTTAGTTTTCATATCAGCATACAAAAACCGTTTTTGGTTGCACATTAAGCAGACGGGACTAACAGTTCTAAAAATAAAAATATACCATATCTTGGCACATCCTAAATACAAACTTTGATTAATTCAAAGCACAAACGAAAATGTACATCCTTTTGTTATTGATAAACAGTTACTTCTTCATTAAAATAATTTGCCTAAATGCTCATGTTTACTACAATTATGAAAAAGGTAGACAGCTAAAAAAATAAATAATAAAAGAACAGTCTCAGCTTGTTGGCGAATATCGATGTTTAATTATTCATTAAAAACAGTCCTGAGACTAGACACAAGTTCTTAAGATGTCCGCGTACAAACCGACTGAGACTGAACGACGGAAAAAAAATTAATTATAATATATATATAAATGAAAACACCTGTAATAATATAGAAAATAAAAATGAAACCACCTGTAATAATATGGAAATTAAAAATGAAAATACCTGTAATAATATAGAAATTAAGAATACTTGTAAAGCAAAGTCACAAAGCCAAGTTAAAAAATTGTCAAAATGAATTTAATCGGGTGAATCAGGAAAGCAGACCATTCTTGTTTTATTGAATTGAGCACGCATTTTAATATACTAGGTTAAAAGTGAATGTTTTTTAGATCAAATAAAATCAAAGCCACAGCACTTTATGTGCAAAAATACACTCTCAAACCATGAGGTGCTTGTCAAACATAGCTGGAATAATGTTTTACACATTGTAATGTCATATGCATAAATTCATTACCATATTCATGGCTTCATTTACATATACATGTGTAAACTATAATATATGCATATCTTCATCAGCGTATATAATTAACATCATCAAAATATGTATAACTACGAGCATTTTATTCATGAGCAAAATTGTTATAAACGAATGCATAACTCAAATGTACAAACACATAATACGTGGCACAAACATCTATCTACGATGTCTGGCACTCCAAACTAGTCCGATTAAAAATTGAAACTCTTTATCTTCACCATGATTGGGATTCTTTCTTAGTTCCACAACTTCTCACCAAACGAAGAACTCTTATCTTAAACTTATTACGTCCAGTCATAATTCTTTACTTTTCTATTTATCGAGCAATGACAGTTCCATGACCTTTGCTAACTCTTCCTCATCCTGCTGTCTTCTCAAAATGGCTTCCTTTTCTTCTTTCTCTGAAATTTCAAGAGCAAGTCTCAACTCCCTCTCGTAATCAGCTTCGGAGCTGGGCTCGTCGTTTACACTTTCATCGGCCAGTGGCATTGCTGACGATGAGAGAGGGAAAGCCAATGGTGGAGGAGAAGAGAGAGAAGGGGGAGGAGTCGACGTGGCAAGAGGCGGCAAGGAATCCCAGCTGCGACTCTCTTTCAGGCTTTCCTCGAGGGCCCTTCGAGGAGAATTGAAAACAACAAATTATATGATTATAAAAGATATTAGGTTTCGGTCGGTGCAAGTGCCAGTGTTTTTTAAACGTACGGCGCTAAATCGGAAGAAACCGTCTAACCCGTGCAAGCTCAGAAAATGGACGTAAAACGGAAAAAATAAGAACCTACTGCTCTCCAGCCATCTGGAACTCAATTTCACCATCAATAAGATCTTCATCTTGTCTGACAGCGTTTAAAAAGCTCCTAAAGACTCATCTTTTTGCAAAGGCACTTGGACGCGGCTCCACGCGCCTCTGAAACTTAGCTACTAGAGCTTTATAAATTGACTTATTATAATTGTAAGTAAATTATTATTAATAATAATCAGAATTGTCTCTGAATTATTCTGTAGTTAGCTTGGATTTATCATTTTATCATTCTTGGTATCACTCTACTTCAGACCATGTACATTGACGTCTGCCTAATTATAATCATATCTAATATAAATAAGAAAGACTTACCACTGAAGAAGTCTTTCCTCTTCAGATGCAAGCCTTGTGTGACTACTACGTGTCCTCTTCATCATCATGTCCTTGAAAAGAATAAAATATTGTCATAAATATTTATTATTATAATTATTAATTCTTTTAGGACTTCATTTGCACCCATTATTATTATTATTATTATTATTATTATTATTATTATTATTATTATTATTATTATTATTATTATTATTATTATTATTATTATCATCACCTGTAGCTTTTCATTGCTTTCTGACTGCTGCAGAAGACTCTGTCTTAAGGTGAACTGGTACAATTCATCATCTTCGTCCTGGAGTCTTTCATGATGAGTGTCACCTAGTAAGAGATATGATTCTAATAAAACTGCTGTAATAATTATAACATATTGTAAGAAGTAACTGGATGTGTAAAAATCAAGAGTGGGATGCTAAAATATATTATATGACACGCTAACCTTCAATGCTCATGTCAGCATCATGTGCAAAGAGATGTACTTGCACAGAAAAACTTTGAAACGTATTAAAAACATAGCTCTGTCTATCTCAAGTGCAATAATTGGTGCTCGTCTTGACCACTGCAACTCAATCCCTTACAGTATGTCAGCTTCAACCTTTCAGAAACTATAGCTTATTCAAAACTCTTTGGCACAAATGGTAACAGGTACTAAACGATCCAAGCATTATCACCTCAGTACTTGCACAATTGCACTGGCTGTCAATGACCGTGCATGTCGAATATTAAATCACACTGTTAACTTTTAAAATTTTCATCACTAGACAACCAGGCTACCTGCAATCTACTTAAGATCTGCACATCAGCAAAAGAACTGAGATCGAACAGTAGAATTAACAACCTCAACATTGATGGTTCGAGGATGGTTTTTGCAAACAGAGCTTTCTGTAATGTCGCACCTACTGTCTGGAATTGGAATAATCTACCACTTGAATTAACAAAAGATCTGTCTTCTATCAACTGCTTCAATGGGTGGTCCGCAACTATGATTTTATCATCATTACTTAATGTAGTGCAATCGACACACGTTGCATTATCAATTGTTTAATAATAATATTAATAAAAGAAATGACTGACCAATCACACTGTAGGAAGAAGGCACGGCAAAGACTGATTCGTCGATGGCACAACCGAGCACCTCTCCTTCTGATGATTCAGCTGGAGTGACACCTTCCACTGGAGTGTCGCGTGAGAAGAGGTTGCTGAACGTTATCCGGGCATTCAGTACGTGGAAGAGGGGAATTTCTGAGAAAGTAAACTTATTGTTACAAACCAATGAATTACCTTAAATGAAAAAAAGTTGAGAAACGATTTACAAACTAAAACTAAAATTATACAAATTCAGCAAGTAGGATAGCTATGTATTGAACATATTGAGATCCAAGCCTCAACTTGTCATTCACATGGATTTTAAAAGTCTTACAAATGTATTCCTTAATCATTTATTTTTAAAACTTCTTTTTCCAGTAACGGTACAGTCAGTTGAAGGTTTTACTTTTATTTGGCTTTTTATTAGCAGCATGGTTCAATGTTGATTTTTGTTTCGCATCAATCACACCATTAAAACACCCGAGTGCATCAAGTGCACTGCTTGGGGGCCGAAGCTAACACGATGGCACCGGGAACAGCTCGTACATGTGGTATGACAAGATGTCAACTGCCACCCACGCAAATGTCTGAAATAGGAAGTGCCGAAGCTTATTATTCTTCATTGCTGTGAAACTGGGACTCATTTCATCAACTCGAGAAGGAATGGAAAACTCAGCTGACCTACGGATGCGTGCTTGAACCCACAGCCCGGTGGTTATGAGTCCGGCACATTAACCAGTCAACTAGCTTTCCACTTTAAATGTCTCAATTCAAATGCTCTTAACAAGTTTCCCTCCTTCTATCCGTTATTTTCATTTCTACACCTATATAAAGATATCCATGTAAAGATGCTTTTCTTATCAGCCTGGATCAACTACTTTTAAATGGTAATTAAATGAATAAAAATGCAAATTTGAAATCTAATTCTAACAATAAGAAAAAGAAAAAGCAAACAAAACTGAAACCGATTTTAACTGGAAATCCCGACGGGAGCTGCAAAGCTATGAAATCCTTGAGTTTACGAAAGTGAGTGTTGCTTGAAGCCATAAGGTCGATTATTGGTACAACCTAGATGGTGGAAATAAAATAAAATCAACTGTCTAATTAATCAGTAACCACGGATTCAACTTATCAAACAGATCGGAGTTTAACAATCACATATTATCACCTGATCAGGCAATGATAGAGGGTAGTCTTCACAGAGCCAGAACCGAGCCTTTAGTTTTTGAACCTTCGTGGTCTCTTCGACTGGCCGTCCAATGTCACGACCTTGAAGGTCACCTGGACCAAAGTACTCATCCTCAGTCACGTGACAAGGGTTGCGACATATGGTGGTTGTGGACAGCTGAAAGATTTCAAAAACAAGCTATCATTAAATCCTTTATATTAACATCACTGTGTTTGGTTGCTCGCTTGAGATATGCGTTGGGACCCTTTAACGCTTAAAAAAACCTACTTCCCATCATCCAATCAAGCTAAAATTAGGTGAATTGAATTGTAGTCGATGACATACATTCTATTATATTTTCAGATCGATAGGACAAAATTTAAATAAGATATAGAATAACAAAATTAAAAAAAATTAAAAATTTGTTTTTCAGAGAAATAAACAATCATCAATTTCTAGTTTTAAAAAAAAGATATTTAATTTTCTAAATCAAAAATGTATAATAAAATCTTTGTTTTTTCCATATTGATCTAAAAGTTTCTTATAATTTCCACCCTCACATACCAAGTATTTAGAAACCTAGGGTCAATGTTTTTCTGTTTTATAGAATTATCATCAAATAATGATTTGCAACAAACTAGTGGCTGCCGAAATACAAAATATAAAAGATTTGTGAAAAACAAAGTTTTAATGGTTCACTTGTTTTACCATTATTGTTATCTAATCATTATTTTCAACATTTACTCTTACATACATTATACCAAGAATAAACTTGCCCAGTCACTATTCATCACAATTAAGGGTGTGACATATTATGCTTTTGGTTCTGGAATTAGCCAGATTTGTTCACATCTATAAAATCTGAATCTTCCATAGATATAAAATTACATAGATATAAATAAAAAATTGAACCATCACTCAAAGGCTATAAGAAACAGCTGCTAAGAACCCAACTGACCCCATTGCTGTCTGACCCCTTGACCTTTGCATCTGTTTCCGCAACACCGAGAAAGGATTCAAACGGGGTTCTCGACTGCTTCTTGATTCGACGCTTGTCATCGTCGGAAAGATGCTCGGTCCTTGTTTTCGTAGCCAGTTGTACGTTCGATGCTCCAAAGACTTTGCATGTGAAATTGTCAACTGCATCCATCCTATCACTTCTCCATCCCCACACTCCAGATTTGCTCCTATGTAAGATTTTAAAAAACATCATGGAAAATTATAATGATTATCTATTTAAAAAATTGAATAGATTAATAAATCAATTAGTGAATGATATTACCAGTGACGGTTCTAGAAATTTAAATAAGAGACCACTATATTTTGATATTTTGAATTTTTATAACGAAAATATTCTTATTAATAATTTACATGATTAAGATATAATGTGCTTGGTCTGAAGCAGCAATGGAGGAACTTTATAAAAAAAAACATCCAATGCTAGTTTAGCGTGGAAAAAGGGATGTTTAAAAATAAATACTGATATTGATACTGATGAGGGCTAGTAATTGAACAATAATAATGCAGCCATAAATATCCAGAAATTTCCTTAAAGACCTTTCGAATGATATTTTGTCAATGTCTACATAGGTTGTCACTATGGGCGATGTGAGCCTGGCGGCAACGGCATTTTGCGACGGAGACATGAAACCCACATTGGGAGGAGCCAGGGAGGGGCTTAAAGTTTCCGAGTACACTTGGCAGTTGTCGTAGTCGATCTCCAATAAAGTTGTTGTATTGCCTAATCGAATTTTTCAAATTTTAATACGTAAAAAAACGTAGTCGTAAAATTTTCTTAAAAAATGACTATCTTTGCATTCTAAATATTTATGAACCAGCGACCATTGAGTTTGAAAAGATAGCTCCTGTTTCCTCTCTGCCACGACATGCTATCGAACCCGAGGAGAGTTGTGTCAATCCGCACGTTAGAACCTGAAAGAATCAAGTTGAAAGAAGCTATAATAATAATAATAATAATAATAATAATAATAATAATAATAATAATAATAATAATAATAATAATAATAATAATAAAACCAACTGTTCCATCAATTGATTAATAATTCAATAGATTTAATCAAACACATAACCTAAAAAATATATAAAATCAATTAAAAAATTAGATAAAATTAAGTAAAACTTTAATAATAAAAATAAATGGAAACAAACCCAATTTCCAGACTTTGTAAGTGTCGCTCGGGCATATACGAGAAACTAGAGGAACTGTTTTGTATTTAACAATTATTATTATATATTTTATAACTAATAAAAATAAAATGGAAAAAATCAACTATTTTTTATCGAATAAATAAAATCTGAATATATAAATTACCCCAACTGGTAAACTCCCATTTCATTTCAATATAGAAGTCTGGAGACTGGAAAAAAAATCAATACAAATAAGCATAAAACAACAACTCACACAACAATGTTTATATCAACTATGGAAGAATAAAAAAACAGTGTTCAAGCAAAAAGAGACAAATTGTTACAGAAATAAATTACATAATAATATATAATAATAATAGAAGTTGAATATTATTTCTTTAACTTTACTTAATCAACAGTAGACAGCAACAAGACATTAATACTTTATGATTTTGCACAGGATATGCTGGAAACAATCACAACTATTTCTAAAGGTGCTGTTATAAACTGCTTTTGTATTATAGCAACATCAATGTCGACAACAGGAACATCAAATTTTAAGAATAAACACCTCTTCGAGCTGCTTGAGCAGCTTGGGAACTCCATGTATTCTTTCCATGTGCCTTTGATAGTCTCGGTACTGCAGGCACAACTGAACCATCTCCGGGTCACCTGTGCTCACTGCTTCCTGAACAACTGAGTAAGATAAAAGAAAAAAAAAGATTAACATAAAGATTGAACGGTATTCATACATGGTTGTCACGTAAAGCAATCACCGTAGTCTCTGACTAAATAAGTATTCATTAACACATGAAAAACAACTTCAAACATTTTTATAAATAAAAAATTTGAAGAAAATTTTAATTTTATAACCATATAAAACCTGGCAAACCCACCTGTCCAGTTTCTAGAATTTTCTGCAAGGGCACTGGCACCACTCTCCAATAGAACGTTAGCACTCTCGAGGTGACCAAGAGCAATGGCAAGATGAAGAGGGGTTCTACCTCGATTGTCCCTCTGTTCTATGTTGCACTATTGAGGTGGTCGGAGGTAAAAAGAGCAAAGAAAAAATTATGAGTTTAATGACAAACTTACTAAAAAAAAAGTTATGATTTTTTTTTAATTAACTATTTCAAAATCTTCTAAGTTTTAGGTTAAAAAAGTACTCAAACTACTCTTTAATTGGTCATAAAAATAATATAATAGTCTTTGTTCCAAGGCAAACACCAATTTTTTTCATAGTCTTGAGGGAAAAAAACTTGAAAAAGTCTTAGTCTTGAAGGTAAACTCCTTGACCTCAGCCTCCAAAAATGTCTCGACTACACTTCTGTCCTGCATTACCTCTGAAAAAGTGGTAGTAGGGAGGGTAAGGCAAGCTCCATAATGTGAATACTCATTGCGTAAATTCGTAAATGCAAAAGGGTTCTTAAAAAATCTTGCTACTTCCATATATGACGCATTAAACAACTTCTTCCACTGCTCGATGATCCTTTTCTACAACTTCTAGTCTCTTCTCTTATTCTTTCTCGAATTGACTATTGCAATTCTCTCTACTATGATCTACCTGACTCTACCATGATCTACCTGACTCTATCATGATCTACCTGACTCTACCATGATCTACCTGACTCTACCCTTCATCCTCTTTCTAAAGACTTCAATTGTGCTGCACGCTTAGTTTCTCGCACCTCTTTCTTTTCTCATATCTCTCCACCTCTTGTTCTTCTTCACTGGCTACCTCGTAAATATAGGGTGATGTTTAAAATTTGCTTACTAATGTTTAAAATTAAAAATTGCTCTTCTCCACTCTACCTAACTTAATAAAAATCCCTCCTAAGTTTGGTCTTCGATTTCCTCTCTTAACCACTTTCATATCTTTTCTGTTAAGCATTCTTTTGCTAAATGCTCTTTTTCCTACTCTGGTCCCTATATCTGGAACTCTCTTCCTACTTCTTTAACTAAATCTACTTTTTTCACAGTTTCCGAGCGCTCTTCAACGATAGGAAATAGCGCTATTTAATTCAACTGATTAATTGATCCCTGCAGACATACCTATGTCCATTGAATCTTAAATCAGACACCTTAGCCCTTATCCACTCTGTCATTCTGACTTAAAGCCCTAGCCATGAGAAGGTAAAAATCAATTAGTATAACATTATAAGATTACTTTACTATTTCTAAAGACAATATTGTCTCCATAGAAAATAGATAATTCAAAAATGTAGGGACCCAATCACATCAATATTTGATAAAATAAATTTATTCATTTAAGGTTTAAGTTTAAAGTTAATTAAAGCAACCTGAAATTGCTTGAGAAAGTCTCTTAGATCGACATAATTGTTAGTCCAAACAAGCCGATGTACAGGGTAGTTAGAATTTTCCCCTGGACTAGGTTGTCGGTCATCTACCTGACCGTTGATAAACAGTTCGGACTCCATTTCAAATTGTCTGCTCCATGTTTCATGAAATCAGTCACAGGGAAATTTATAATATGTGAGTGGTCCGTCTCTGTAAATATGGGAATGATGTGCGCAACATCTGTTTATAAATAACTTTTTTTAGTTTTTGAGTGAGATTTTATGCATTGTAAGCTGTTAACTAATAATTTGATCAAATAAATCAACTTGTATTAAAAAACGTAAATAACGTATTCAACTTTGGTTCATAAATAATTAATTTTTATGATTGATTTTCTTGTAAGATCAGTAAGATGTAATGCAGTTACAAATTTTACTATTACTTTATAAAAAATAAAACAAAATGTTTTTGAATAAAATTATCTATAAAATTTAATATCAATCCAAATAATAATTAATAAATTTATAAATCCATATAAATCTATTACAGAAAATAGCTTTTTGCATCGTCTCAAAACTTGTAAACAAATTCAGCCATTTGTTTTGGTCCAGCCGTGATTTGTTATTACACACTACGAACATCTCATCATCTCGTCTGATCTTTTTCTAAAATGGTTGAAGTTTGTGGGCATTTGGTTGGTGGTAGAACGGTGTTTTTGGCTGGGGAAACTGTCGAGTGTGAAATAATTTTTAGAGCTAGTAGTAGTCCAAGAAAGTTTGTTTCATTTTTTGTTGTTTATTAATTAATAATTAATGTTTTAATGATTTTAAAAACACAATTTAAATGCTACAAACAGAGAAAAATGATTGAAAGCAATTTTGGTGCTGGCTACATGTTTTATGTTTATCAAGCAAAGTTCAACTTTGTTTTGTTTACAAAAGTTTAAGAAGTTTTAATAAATGTTTGACAATAGTAACCTTTGCTTTTTTCAACCATCATTTATCAGCAAGTCCAAGCCTTTTATCTCAACATATACCTTGACCTATCTTAAAGCCTGCAAAAACAACTACTTGAAATACATGAATAGTTCTAAAAATTTGTGTACAGATAATTAGATCAAAGTCAACTGTTATATTTAATTTAGATAAGAATTCATAAATTGACTCCTTATGATAGCAAAAGTTGTTGTGGAAATGTTTTACAAAATGTTTTTATATAAATATTCAACCTGCATTTTAATTTAAAATAACAGAAAAGCAAAGTTCCCGGTTAAGTTGGCATGGGCAAGTGCTCAGATACACTGTCAGTGTTCAGTCAATGAAAGCAAAGTTATATTAGATGACAAAGTCCAGACAAGCCCTGAGCAGCCTTCGAAAGCTGCTAACAGTGAAACGTCTTTTGTGCCTTTCAGAGGTAAGAAGTCATTAAATAAATTATATAAGTTACTGAAGCTTTGCATTTTTTAGGAATTAACTTGCTAAATAGTATGCTGTTAATCAATAAAATTAATGGCAAGTTAAAGATCTACCTGGCTGCTAGGTTTATCAAGCATCTTCAATTCTTACAAGCTTGGACACACTCAGCAATGAAAGAAAATGTCAGCAAATTAGTGTAAAGTGTTGAAATAATCCGTAGCAGCAGAAAATGAGTTAAATAATTAGTTATACCATTTGACCAGTAAAAAGGTTGATATCATCATTCTCATTTAAGCAATGATTCTAAATTAAATAAAATTTGGATTGATTCAAGTTATTATCGAATAAAAAATTTTAAATGGAGAGCAACACGATTACACCGAACATAGTTTTTCGGTGGTAATAGAGTTTTTTTTTTTAATTTTTATGCTCCTTTAAATGGTTATGGCGAGTTTTGTTGTGATGCTTCTTCAGTAATGAGGAATTATTTTGTAGCAATACTATAGTAATTGTAAAAAACTAAAAATACAAGTCAAGTTATTTATTTAAAGTTTGAGTTCAAGTATTTATAAACTAAAAATTGTTTAGAATCTTTAGTTCCTGGTTTCCCATAGAAATATCTTATATTTTTGAGTTCATCATTTTGATGCTGTTAGTCGTTAGTTTCATTAAAATTGTATTAATCGGTACCCCAATTATTTGCTAGTTAATTAGAATATTAACATGCAAACAATTTCTGAGGTGAAATTCTTGCGATGGTTTTAGTAGTTTTAAAGATTGTGTTTAATCATGCTAGCAGCTAAATTTCAAAGGATAGCAATAACAACAAATATGAGCATTTATATTAAGAAATAAAAACTAATAGTGACAAAACTATTTTAATTATGAGTAGAGCTCTACGATTAATTGGTAGCATTCATAATCGGGGCGATTATCAGCCCAATCAGAACAATCGACAATCGGTCGGAGCAATCGGAAATCGGCTGCCAACTGCTTGTAAATGGTACAATCACCACATAAGCATCACAGTATTTAATGTGATTGGTTGGCAAATAGCCCCGCCTGCTACCAATCACGTCGCATCCTGCGGTGATTGTGGGACATTAGTTTTAAGCCAGGCAAGGTCCCAATGAGATCAAGAATTCGGAGATTAGCATATTATCTATATAATGTCCGGCGTTTTATATATATATATATATATATATATATATATATATATATATATATATATATATATATATATATATATATATATATATATACTAGCGGAGGTACCCGGCGTTGCCCGGGTTTTAAATGTTTTTCTAATGCTTGTCTCTCTCGCTCCCGTTTCCTTCCCCGCTTGTTTTCCCGCTCCCGGTCGCTTTCCCGTTCCGGGTTGCTTTCCCGCTCCCGGTCACTTTTCCTATCTCGGTCGCTTTTCCGCTCCCGGTTGCTTTCCCGTTCCCGGTCGCTTTCTCGGTCGCGTTCCCTTTCCCGCTCGATCTTTCGCTCTCAGTTGGCTTCCCGTTTCCGCTCATTTATGTATGTATATATATATATATAGCCCCGCTCGCTCACCCGCTCCAATCCGCTCATATTTAGATGGATTTCAAATTTTTTTCTTTATATTTAATTCCCCTTGACTCTCAAAGTTGTGTGAAAATTTAATTACTATCGGATGAATGGTGTAGCAATGCATAAAGGACATACATACATACATACATACATATTGCCCGGGGTTTTTAGAGGTTTACCTAATGCAGTTTGATAAATTTCCGCACGTTCTTACTTTGTACGAATTAGGGACAAGGAAGAATCGTGGCGAAGAAATGAATACAACAAATAAAGTAGTTGATGACAATCGTATCAATGTTTTCCGGATGTTACAAGAAGAGAATCCTCTTTCACAGGACGTTGTAGCAGAGAAAGTTGACAAGTCCATTCTTCCAATAGTCAGAGTTGAACTCATGGCTTCAGAAGAAATAGAAGAAGTAAAGATAGCTGTTGACAGAGCTGATGAAGAGACCGATCCACAACTACGGTTTTCTCACTTGGTGGACAATATTAACATCACTGAAAGACGAAGAAAAAAATAGACCTACGGATGATTGAACGTACGAATGAGCATTGGTTGTTTGATGTTTGTGGTCCTGTTTCTCTGACTTGTTTTGAGTTGATTGTAGATCATATTTCATAATGTGTAAAACCAAGATATTATGGTTAGAAACGGGTATGCATAGAGTGGGAAGAATATTTTATGTGACTTTTAGTTCTGTGCATATTTTCTTTTCATTATATGACTTTAAGTTCTTTGCGGATTTTGTTTATAACGAGTCTTGAAAATGGAGTAAAGGTACTCCGAAACGGGTCGGCAAATTAAATAAAATGATGAATAGTGAACTGTTTTCGGTTGAAAGTGTGCGAAAGAATTTTCGTAGTGTTGAAAGAAGTCTTCAAAAACTTGTATCGTGTAAATATGCGGTGACTTTTAATAAAGAATATATACATATATATATATATATATATATATATATATATATATATATACTAGAGGGGTTTTTCTATCGTTTTTCTCTCACGCTCCCGTTTCCTTTCCCGCTTGCTTTCACGCTCCCGATATATATATATATATATATATTGCCGAAATGTGTGTCAAAGATGAATGATTAAAAATGTATGATTAGTTTTTTTTAATTTGGTTCAATTTTAGTTATTTTAAAGCAATTTTATCAAATTATGCGGGTCATACCCATTTTGATTAGGTTGTGCTGGAATGGTGAGGGGTATAGAGATGAAAAAAGGGGTAGTATGGTGGGAATTGTAAGGTGATTTAGGTAAAATTGTTTGTGTCATTATCTATTGTTGGACATAGCCATTTCTATCTTTTTTGCTATCTTAGAGTCTTGTATGATTTTTTTTTATTAGTCAAAGGCTTATTTGGTAAATTATATCTAAGATAAATCATTTTACTTGTTTGTTCTAGGTGAAAAAGGAGCTACAGTGTTTTCCAGTAAACCATCCATTTTGTTTTGTGATGTGCTGCTCAACCCTGGGGATTCTCACACATGTAAAATGATTATTTTAAATTAAAAAAGAAATTTATGGTTGATTATTATAATCATAATTAGAGAAATATTTTTAGAGTTTAAAATTGCAGTCAATTAAAAATTAATGTCGATCAGTTCAAGGTCATCCTTGTTCTATTTTTAGATCACTACAAAGAGACTCTTCCACTGGACATTCCACCTTCGTACAGAGGAAACTGCCTCAAATACTCATATAAAGTCACAGTTGGAACTCAAAAAGTAGGCTGCCCGATCAAACTTCTCCGAACCCCGTTCAGGGTCCTTGTCGTTCCCGGTTGGTTGTATTCATATATATATATATATATATATATATATATATATATATATATATATATATTATGCTATGGTAAGTGCGTATAATAAAACTAAAGTCGCTAGAGACGTGTTGGTCTAGTGGTATAGACACCGGCTTTCAGAATCTTAGGACCTGGGTTCGATTCCCGGTTCGGGCACGTAATTTCCTTGAGCAAGAAACTATCTTACTAATTTGCATGTGCTCACGTCAACTCAGGTTTCATCCTTTGGTGGTCGATAAATGAGTATCAACTTCGGTTGGGAGTTAAAGTCCTTTGTGCATTTGTGGTTGCCGTTAGTCTTATCTGCAAGTTGCCAACATTATAAAGTGGCCGCTGGTCTGTTCAGTAAGTGGCACTCAAAAATGAATCTACTTTAACTTTTAACTTTAGATGGCAGTCTACTAGCTTTCTTGATAAAATTTTCTCTATAAAATTTATAAACGTTAATATTTTTTATTTAGGCAAAACAAAATTATTTATTACTAAGATAAATCTATGTTGTTTTTGACAAGAATGAAAGAAAGAGATAGTTCTAAGATACGTCGCACATGCCGTGCAATTAGTGCCACCCACGTCCGATCACTCTTTCATTTTTGATGTCATAATTTACTATAATCATCAGGCCTCGAAAACATGATAAATGCCAACGAAGAAGAGGGAGAGGAGTGTCGACCCACCAATCCATTCTACCAGCCTGCCCCAAAGAAGTGCTCCATTCTCGATCATGCCATGGAGGCACTTCAACTTCTGACTTGTCGCAAAAATCCAGGTGAGGGGTATTTTTTAATTTTTTGAGATTTATTATTCTTTGTTATCATTGTTGGTCTCTATCAGTGACATTTTTATCCCCATTACTGTTGCAGCAACTATAATTGTTGCATTTATTTTCCAGGTTTTTTTAGCATAACCAACAGACTTGGCAGAGTAGCAGAGTTTTGTCTTTTCAAGCAAGCGTTTCGATTGGGCGACGATGTGGTGGGCGTGTGCAACTTTGAGAATGCCGAAGTCAAGTGCGTCCAAGTGAGTGAATATGTGGTTTTAAAGATAATATAAGTGAGTGAATATGTGGTTTTAAAGATGATATAAGTGAGTGAATATGTGTTTTTAAAGGTGATATAAGTGAGTGAATAAGTGTTCTTAAAGATGATATAAGTGAGTGAATATGTGGTTTTAAAGATGATATAAGAGAGTGAATATGTGGTTTTAATGATGATATAAGGGGGTCGTCAATGTTGAAAATAAAAATCAAGTATTTTTCTACTAGTTCTCAGTCACCTTGCAATGTGAAGAGCAACTGCTTGAAGGTTGCAGGTCAAGGTCATCCAATATAAAGATTAAAGATGTTGTTGACCCTGTGGTGACCTCCTTCAATAAACATGAAGAGTTTTGTTTGTTCACGGATAGAACCCACGTGACCATTCCCATTCCTCTCACGTCCACACCAGCCTTCGTCACAGATCTCGGTCTGTTCTCGTTGTATTTTAGTTTGTTTCTTATTGCATGTATTCGAACTTTTATATTTAATTTACTTTTTTTTTATCTCATCATATAAATTATATGTTTAAAAAATAAATGATGATGATGATGATGATGATGATGTAAAACTAATTTGTGTTTATATTTGCATCCAACCTGTAGTGTCTGTTCGGTGGAGGTTGCACTTTGAGTTTGTCACCTTGACCACGCCCATGAAGGAACGTTCTACGTCGTCCAATCAAGAGGAGGAATCATGGACTGCACCCAGCCATCTTGATGTGGAAGCCATGATCTGGGACTTGCCAATAAAAGTTTATGCAACTAATCCAGCATTCATAAACAAAGTGTCCATGCTCAACCATGAAGTTTGTTGCAATCTCTAGGAATTCATTTGTTGAAATGAATAAGTCGAGAAGATTTTTTATGTGGTCGGTTGGTTGAATAAAATAAATTTTTAGCATGTTATTAAATGGGTTTATAAGTTTTTAGGAAGATAGGAGGACCGAGAATACTGAATCATTCCGAGACATTTGACTTCTTCCAGAGGCGTTTTTGAGCAAAACATGTTTTTCTTTCAATAAATCTGTCAATTAATTTCAATTTTTCATCTTAAAAGTCATTTGTATGCATTTTTACCATTCTAAATTAATATATGTATTTGTTTTAATTAAAATCTAAATTATAATATTCTATTGTGGTTATTATTATTGTTCTTGTTATTCGATAAGTTTCATTGCAGTTATTATCCTCATTATTTGAGAAAGATGATCACTTCTGTAATTGACACCATGTTGCATAGATAAAAAAGTTTTGTCGTTTTTATTTCAAAGTTTTATTTTATTTTTATTCAATTGTTTATTTATCAATGAATCTTATTTTTTTAAAATTGTTTATGGTTTATTTAAATGATTTTAAGGTTATTTTAAATCTTGTTTTGTAATTCAGTTCTTTTAGCAACTTATTGTAACTTCTCATTATCGATGTCATTTGCAGCTTAGTTGTTGCCGTCCTCATTGTGCGGATGTTTAACAAAGTTGTGTATGACGTGTTTTATCTGCATTCTTAATTCTGCTGTTTTCTATCATACATAGCAGGTGCTATCAATATCATGACTTATCAGCATTACTACTATGACTTTCATTGTCATCGTCATCATCATCATGGCCAGTGTTAATAAAAACTTCAAGAGTGTGAAATAAGCAGGAAGATCGCAGATTTCTTATTCACGTTATTGTTCTTGTATGAATAATTAATAATTTAATGTAAATGAGTTGAGTTAGTTAGTTGCGTAGCAGCAGAGTAAGCCCAAACAGCTCCCTCTTCTTGCATTGCATCATAAAGTCAAGCTGGAACTGAAGTGGATTGAGTTTGTGAACTTCTGAAAAGTCTAATAATTGCTTATTGGCGCTTACTATGTCGAAAGCACAATTGAAATATTTTATTTTCAGTCGAATGTACTTTATTTGTGAAATAAAATTATTTTGTACAAATGCAAGGATGTTTTGTTTGTTTTAAAAGTTTGTATCCCAATTAAATAATATTTAATCACTTTACCAAGATAACAAAAACCCGATACGAGATAACGATACCATCCTGACAACGTTAAAATTCTATGAGATGTTGTAATGAAGAATTTTCTGAAAATAACGTCAAAATAGGAACTTATAAGTCACAAATAACTGGAAAAAAATTTATTTTATTTGATTAACCAAAATCGAGGGAGTGTGAAAGAAGGAGAAGAAGATCAATAGCATGCAACATAGAGAGGGATGGGCGGTTTAAGATTCAAATATTTAAAAATATCAAAAGAATTGAACATCCTCAAGATAACAAAATTAAAACAAAACTTTGCGACTTGTTTACGAACACGCGTGTGTGGCAAGGTTCGCTTAATTCGTAAGCCGATGAAACGAAAGAAAGCTGTCTTGAATGAAAATAAACTAAAAATACTGACAATCGTTAATAATGACAAAAATTGAATCAAAGAAATATAAAAATTATGAGATTGTTTTGAAGAAAAAAAATGCAACCATCAAAATTTAAGAGATTAATAATTCTTATGTTTTGAGGAAAAACTGGTGGAGCAATCAATTTAGCAACCACAAATTAGTTAAAAGTAAAAATAACACAAAGAAAATTTATGGAACAAATAATTAGTTTAACCAATAATTAAAATGTCAAACAATTTCAGATGTGATATAACTAACATCAATGTTTTAAGTAGATACACATAACATGTATAATTTGTACATGAACACAACAAACACACCACGTAAACATATACATCAACATAATTTTCTTCACCAACATTAAGAACAACATACAAACGTTTACTTTATTATTTTTTTTTACACAAAAATAATAAACACCATCGGTTGTAATCTCTCGAACCAAGGAATTGCTAAGAGTGAATGTTACGCCTCGTGAAACTGGTTGATTAACTCTAACAACTAACTTCAATTAATAGCTGATGGAATTTGATGAAAAGGAAATTATTAGTCTGACATATTTGCCTTTAAAACATAAAATCAAAAAATTTTAAATTATTATCAATACAATTAACAGCAAAAAATTTTGATTGTCATTTAGCAAATAAAACAACCAAAGCAAAGAAAAACAGCTTTATGGTACAACTAAATGGCAACACTGGATGATTCAAGCTGTAAAAATCAAACTGTCATGGAAAGAGCAACACAAAATAATAAATAATAAAAATATTTAATGCAATAAAATGAAAGAAAAAAGATTAGAATGACAAGTCAGTCTCTCAGGATGGTTTCATTATGAACCGTTAGTTGCAGATATGTTGTGCATTGCTCTGTGAATATCAACATCAATAAGGTAGCAGTAATTTGCTGAAAAGACAGATGCATAGGAAAAAATGAACTGATGAGAATAAATTAGGATAAGTAAAGAATTTTGAAGGTTTCCATAGTAATAATAGAGCAGCTTTGCAGAAACAGCTGACCAATGACAACAGTTTCAACACACTGACAGAGCAAGCAAAAGAAAAAATATTTTTCAAGGAAAAGGAATGTCGAAGATGGACAAAATGAAACTGAAAAATGCACCTTCCTGCGATGACAAAGTGAAAGCAAAACTGAAACTGAAACTATAACATGTGAATATATATATATACACACACAGTAGACTGTTAAGTGGCAGCACCTTCTTATGTCATTCATCATTTCAATACATTATAAAATCATCATAGTTATCATTGTATATATATTTTTACATTAGTTATAATAATTGGTAATTTCTCTAGACCTACTTATAATTCAACAAACATAGAAAACCAACAATTTAAAAACTTTTAAAACCAATATTTTGCCATTACAGTGCAAGTAGACCATCATGTGAACAACTACCAGGCATACAAAACATATACATGAACAGATGAGGGTGATGAGCCTACATGCATCTATGTATGCATAAGTATTTTATATGATATGTGAAACATTACTAGTGATGATTGTGATGAAAATTAAGATTAACGTGACGCATTCACTCATTAGTATGTACGTATATATATATATATATATATATATATATATATATATATATATATATATATATATAACTTACTAAACAATTAGTACGTCTTTTGAAAATCGTTAAAAAGAAAGAATAAATAGATATATAGAAAACTAGATGTAAATAAGTACCTTCACTCAAATTCCACAACACCAACAGCCACAGAAGCATTCGTTGTCTCCAATCCCAGCAAAACCATTAAAAAAAACTAAATTTCACACCAAGCAAGCAAATCTCCTATGCACAACATATTTGTATTTAATTTTACTTTGGAATAACTGTACATTGTACATAACTGTACATTACTGAGTGTGGAGTTTGAGAAGCAGGAATAAAAAGACAAAAATAAACAAATAAAACTAGTTAACAATCAAGTCTTTTACAATCCTGTCATTTTCTTGGACTGATAAAGAATCTTTTTTTTGAATTTCCTCTTCTTTATTCTGCACTTTATCAGCATCACGCTCTTTTGTACCTGCTGGAATGAAAATAAACTTTTTGGAATTCGGGTCAAATACCTTGACATCCGAGGGTTCTTTCACCCCATAAACATCACCTGCTTGCTTCAAGTGACCATCCTCGTCTAAGAGTTTCGCAGGTGACGAAAAGAAGTCATCAAAGATGGGAAAGTTGGCCGTGTCCACCCGTTCGAGAACCTTGTAAGAAGGGTAGAGACCCTTGTCACGAGTAGATGAGATCGTACCCAGCGAGAAACCATCCCAGTGATTGCCGGCCACCCCGATCGACTCCCCTTTGCTGAACGACAACTGAGAGCCGTCCTGGGCTTTGTGGTTCAACCGAGCAATCTGAGTGTGGCCCAACTGTCCACCGAAGTAGTAAATGTCGTCCAGAGAGGTAAAACGTCTTGAAGCGTCACCATGCAGCGTCTGCATCAGTTCATAGGCAAGCCTACAAACCTAGGATAAGAAGATTAAAGTAAAGAATAGATATCAAGGGATTTAATACAGAATAATAATTTATGGTCTAATATAGTTATTAATTAACAATTAATCAATCAAACAAGAGATGAACTGAGTAGGTGATTCTCACTATTTACTTAAACCAATAATGTAAAAACTAGGTCTATTAACAACAGTCAAAGTACTATTTGGATGAGTACCAAATATTTATTTAGCTCATTCATTATTCAGACCCAAACCAGATTTTTAGATCAGCCCTATTTTAAATCTACCTCAAATCTACATTATATAAAAATAAAATATGACAATAACACGAGTGCAATACAGGTGTACAAACAAACACACATACAGACCGGCATTCTACTTTCAATTACACGCAGTCACCTGAGAAGAGAAGGTACAGACGAGATAGTCGCATCGAGACAGAAAGTGAACATCGAGAATGACAGCCTCGAGAGAAGCTTCCGAATATCTCGAGTTCAATGAAGCCGTCTCTGAGAATTGTTTGTTGCCGATGATCGTGTACTTGGGGTACCTGACCGAATATGAAATACAGGAATAATAGTAATACAATTGTAATATTAAGTGATAATAGTAGTAAAAACATTTTAGTAGTAAAAGATTTATAGGGTGCAATAATAGTTATATTACCAATGTTGCAATCCAGTGAGAAATAATGATACAAAAAACAAGATGAAATAATTCCACTATGAAATTAAAAAATCATTACTTTTCAGCCGCCTCAGCAAAAACCCCTGGATCGTCAGTGGCAAGATAGATGCTCCTTTCAACAGGAGAGGAGGAACCAGCCTTAAGGTCTATCCTGTCGAAATATTTCTCTACGTGGACCATGTACTCATCCAGACCATGAAATGCTGCTTCCGATGCCACCTTGTCTGTCCTCCTGATGTGAACCCTTGATGACAGTACAAAAATGCAAATTATTATTAAATAACCGACAATTAAAATAAGTCAACAAAAATTATATAAAAAACAATTAATTGAATTAAAACAAATGCAGTAACTGGTCAACAATGTAACAAAAAACAACAGAATAAAAACAACCGGTTCAAAACTAACCCAACAACATTTTGGCCACTGGCAAATCCAAGCTTGCGTTCGTTGTCTTTTATTACTGACTGGAGGTGAGGCTGTGGTCTCATTAAGTACCCCAGAATCTGTCCAATCCACCACACAAAAGGATCTCCATGAAGTCGAACCAGCCTGTCCACCAACTGCTTCGGAACTGTCAGAGGCAGAAAGTCCGGCCTCGGAGAAATAGTGTCGATGATCGGCAGCTGGACAGTTTTGACATTCTCCACTCCGGCTAGACAAAAACAAAGCGATTTTTTGAAAGCGACAAACAAATAGTAGGTGTTTCAATATTGTCTCTACTGTGCCATCATTATAAATATGGTTACTTGCATCATCATCATCATCATCATCACAATTGTGAAAATTTCATAATAATGGGAAATTAATTACAATAAAATCCACACAAAGGAGTACAATTACTTTTTCGAGAGCTCATTTAAGGAAACTAACTTTATTGCCTTGTTTTAAATATTTGAATTTAGCTATTGCCATATAATTTATTTATTATTATGTAGTCAGTGGCTTCTATCCCCCCCAAGTGTCCGGGCTCAATTCCCCCCCTAAGTAGCTAAGCTTTCCCCCCTACTCCAATATATATATATATATATATATATATATATATATATATATATATATATATATAGGTGAAATATATATAGTTTGAGTTTTAACACACTTTTTTGTTCTTTCTATACACATTTTCCTCAACAATTAATCTAACTTCGGTATAATACCCAAACACAGAAAAACAACACACGTTAATATTGAAAAAATCATTTAAAACTATAAATCCAAATCTAAATTTATTTAATTAAAAGTTTCTGTAGCGGTTTTGATGTTGCAGCAAATCTATCAATGATTTTATCTACAGGAATGTTTTCCAAAATGTCTTTTTCTGAGGCAAGTATTAATAATGAAGAGAACCAATCATCCAACATTGAGGTCCTTAACCGGTTCTTAATGAGTCGAACCCTGCTCGTTGCTCTCTCGGCACTAGCGCTTGTAATTGCAAGCGACACAGATGTCCAATGCGGGAAATCCAGACAATTCCTGAAGCGCTCTAAGTGGTTTGACAAAACTTTGTTCGGCCCATTTTTTACAATTATTAATTTTTCAAAATTATTTCTTTTACAATGATAAGGTAAGCTAACCTAGTATATTTGAAAGCGTGACGCTTTCGACAATGCTCCATCCATTTATCAGATCGAACCAGGTTCCCGCAGGCTAACTCGCAACAACGTAACTTAAACTTGAATTTTTCTCGCGGCATACTCTTTTTTTTAACAAAGTAAACAAATTGTGAACAAGAAGGAGTCAAAAAGAGTCAAGTTTATTTTATATAGCCGTCATCAGTCGTAGAACTTATCAGCATTCATGGGCTTCAGCATAAATTATGTTCCATGTCCATTCGGTTGCGGCTACATCGTGAAGCGTATTAAATGAGCTATATGAAAGATAAGATGGACATTAAATGTTAATTAACGAATCTCGAGTCAGCGTTGAGAAGCCACACGACGTCTCACAACTCTCACGTCATTTAGATATATTCTTTAGGTTCAATCGAAATTTCGAAATGAATGGATTTTTAAACTTTTTTCCTTACCCCCTTTTTTTCTTTCTTCCCCCCCTGTTTTTTGCCGGGCGAAGCTGCGCCCGGCTGTATAAGGATAGAAGCCACTGTATGTAGTTGGATAAAGTATTCAAAAGTATTTACATATTAAAGCTTATCAGGCCTATATAACATATTTAAATATTGAAATTTTTTATTACTAAATAATTGAATCAAGCATTATAACTTTTTTAAATACTATAATATATTTTATATATTTAATAATAAACCTTTCAAAGTAATGGCCTTAAATTTATGGAATGCAACAGAAGCAATTAAAAGTAATAAATGGTAACCCAATGGAAATAAAATTATATCTTTAATAAATTTTAAAAGTACTGTATTAAACTTAAATAGTGTTCAGATTTGTTTTTGAGGGTTCATCATTGACTGTTTTAGCACAAAAAAATAAAACTCCTCCTCACTTACTGTGAGCCAGTCGTAAGTCTGGATAAAGTAGACAGAAAAAAGGAAACAGGATCAAATTAATGATCCACGACAAAAATACTTTGGTATCTCCTAAATAAGACTATTTGGGACTTGAAAAATAACAAGCAGAGAACTATAAAGTATTATAGAAGAAAAACAATAAAAATAATGAAGTTATTTCATATTGAAACAAATTCAAAATCAAATGATAATCAAGTAAACTCTCATAATTCAACATCAAATAAATAAAAAACCTATTAAACTTTAAAACATTTCAAATTTACATACGCAAATGTTTCAGCAACCGACAAACTCCCAATCAGAATTTATCGGTTTATAATCGGCGACACGAATTGATTCGTAAACTTCTAATTCACCATAAGAATCAACAATCGAAAACTCACACGCCCAGTAGACAGGATTAGCGGCATGCTTGTCACTGCAGACGGTACTCGTCGGTAGAAAGAACTTGTTCCAGCCGTTGTCGAGGTAACGCCAGTGACGTGAGTTGAGAACAAACGTCCGGTTGGTGGCCAGTGCTGTGACCATGCAGTAAGCCACGTGGTGAACCTGGCAGCCAAAGCCACAGCCTTTGCTTAAATTGCACAGGAGAAGACGACTGTCAGTGCAATTCTTAGGATTCTGCTTGGTATAAAAAAAAAAACTTGAATAATAATTTAATTACTATTCTCGAGTAATAGTGCATTGCTTCAAAAAAGTATAAATGCAGTTAGCTCATAGGTTAACGTGAGCGACTCAAGAGTATCGGAACTTGAGTTTGAGGAAAGCATAGGATTGAAGATCCAATCAGTCTTCCATCACTTTGTGGATTGATGAAATGAGTACCAGATTCACAGCTGAGGGTGATCAAATTTGTCCCATTTAGATTTTTGACATAATAGATCCACATGCTTGAGCCTTTCTTGGAACTATTATAATAGTGTCAACTATGAAGCAGCAGCATAATTAGCACTTTAACTTTACAGCTGCTATTCATAGATCTTCTGCAAAACAATCATCAAAGAAACATTTCTGATCAAATGCTCCCAGGTACTACCAGAAAAATTCCATAGGTTTTATCTTTGCTTTTTCTTAGTCAACAATGATTTTCCACAAAAAAAATGGCTAACTTTACAATCTCCTCTCTTGACAAGCAACTTTTTCAATGGTTTTTAATTATCTCTAGAAATGTTTAAATGAAACAATTCTTGCTTTGTATTTAATGTGCTTTGCATCATGATACCTGCTTATAATAAGAGTTTTTGTTAACACCTAGAAAGAAACTCTGGCTGCATTTTGTCATCAATCACAGAGAGATAGAAGGCTGAAATCTCAAAATTATCCTGACTTTATGAGATAGAGGTGGATGCAGCAAATGACAATATATGAATGGTATGAAAAGGATTAATTGCATGCTTATTAATATGTGTAAATGTGGTTAACTCATATCATAAGATAAAATATATTAAATGCAAAACTATATTAAATATGCTTAATGGAGACCTAAAAATCAGTATCACAGCTCTATAAGCAACCTGAAGCTTTGTAATAACAGATTGGACAATATCGGCTAGGTCCTGAGACTCCTTGAGCCTCCAATCTTCCATTCCATTGACAGATCCAAGATCTTCAAGGTCATTTGATGTTATGCTGAAAGACAACAAAAATGAAAAAAACATATTAATTGGAATTAAACACTCACTTGATCATTCAATCAATTATAAAAAAAACAAAATAAACTGACATAAAAAAGAAGCACTTCTTATTAATAACATCTAACCTATAATACTCAAACATGTTGTCCTTCAAGAGATCTATTTTCTCCATGGCTTCTCCAGCTGAAACCCTCTTTAGCATGTCCAACTGATTTCTTAGATAATACCAAGCTTCGGTCACATCTGTCACAACTCTGCGCCGCAAAATCTCGTGCTCCTTGCTCGGCTCCGTGACGCCTGGAATAGAAGAATGGTCGGGTCGTTTAATGAAAATAAGAACAATTTACCCAATAAATTATATTTCACTGATTTTTATATTGAACATCTAAGCAACAAATATAGAGGCAATGATTATATATTAATAAATAATAAAATAACTTTTTATGACTTCTATCTTTTCAATGGCTCTATTATACTTTGCTGGCTTCTGCTGCTCAAGCTTCTTCATGTCATACTTGGATTTTATCCTATCAAGATAAAGTTTGCAATACGATTAACAGTGATATGACTACCTCTTAATCATTAACTTTATAGGGCAACCACCTCAGTATGACATCAACACAATACAGTTTAAGTTACAATTTGACAATTTGTAATATGGCATTAATGATCATTATTCATTAGACTTCTAAGCCAAGAATCACTTTATCAAACTTGTATTCACTTGTGGGACAATTTTTAACGAACAACCAAAAGCAGCCATTTATAGGCGCCTACCCACAGCTCTCGCAGACTCTGGCGACTCTTAGGTTCACAGGCGAATGCCTTATCACTACAACACCACCAGAACCCAATGCTTTATCGCTATACCACCAATAATTAACTAACATCTAACCATTTCTATTATTTATCCGACCATAGTCATATCATTTCACTGACCAACCTAGAGGCATGAACTTCATCCATCAACCTCCTGTTTTCTTTTCTAATCACATCCAACTCATGAAGGGCTTTTTCAAGCAGCTCAGTCTTGACTAGATCTGCTGACCTTGCAGATTCTCCACCAGTAGCTGAGTTCATGCTCAGAGTCATGTACATGACACTTAGTACCCAGACAAGTAAGAGGGTCAGTGCAATGTATTTAGCTTTTATGGAAGAGAAATTCATGACTTGATAATGTCTATCTTGTCAAACCTATAAATACATAAAAGTATGATCATAAATAATGATTTGTGAAACAAAACTACAAAAAATATTGCAAACAGTTGTTAATTTTTTCATTTATCAGATTTTAATTTAGAAGAAAAACTAATTCAGACATATGAATACATAGAATTAAATTAAAACACAGAATTGTTTCAATCATATTTTATTTCCACCATAGTTAGGTAAGTAAATGGTAAACTATAACTATATTAGTATGCAATATAACTTGTATTGAATAATTCAATACAAGTAATATAATATAGAAATATATTAACATACATGTCTACAAAATATAATATAAAAGCGAAGAGTTAAAAATATAATGAAAAACATTTAAGTAGAAATAATATGGTAATGTACCAATATAAAACCAATAGAAATAATTTCTCAAATAAAAAAAACAGTGTAAGTCAAGTAATCACTACTCAGTTACCCAGACGCTGTATGTTGTAAAACAAATCAACGACAGGACAGCTTTAACAAAATTATGAAACTAAAAACCACAAAAAATAAAAGTAAAAATAATAAACTGTATCTCTTGCTTTAACCAATTTATTTTAGAAAAACATGAGAGCAAAGCACAACACTACACGTAGAGGAATAAATAAAAACACGCTTAAAAGTGAGTCTAATAAAAAACTGTTTTAATTTAGCTATTTTACTAAATTATAATAATCCTTTTCAAACTATTTAGTTTTACACTTATTTATAGATTTGTTTAGTTTTTAAAAATATCTTTATAATGCGTTGATAGATATTTATATAGATTGTGATGGTTGTGATTGCTTGGCTTGGTATTTTTATTCTTTTAACTTAATTAAGATGGTTACAGTTAGCAAATTCTACATTATTTTTTGTATTTCTGCGTTCTTTCACTTCCATCACTATTTTTCTCTATATTATGCCATCATCCCTTTTTTTCTCTCACTTATTCTCAGCATCTCGATTTCCATCTACCCTTGCCACGTGTTACATCATCGCAGTTGGATCATATATAATATAATATATGGTTGATAATAAAACATTTTTATTAAAGCTATTCAATTACAAACAAGCATAGCATAAATAAATCAACGAAAATATAACTGCTGAATATTAATGCATAATGCATTGCATAATCTAAATCACACTCACATACGTAGAGACTCACGCACACCAGCACATCTATTCAAGCTTATTTTATTATCTTCGTTCCCATTTCTTGCAAGTTGGTCCAGCGTACAGTGGTACAGCATCTTTTTTCTCATCCCGGGTTAGCTTCTTATGCGAAACTTTTTTAATTTGGCGTTAAAAAGTATTTTTAATTAACCCAAGAAGTACAGTATGTATGTATGTTTATATTTGCAGTTGGTTTTATTATTATTATTAAAATACAACTAAGAATTATCTACGGATTTCTTAGTTGAAACTACGTGTTTCAATCGCGTTGTATTTGAAGGTCTCAAGGTATCCTTGCTGATCTGACGGCCTTTCTTGTTTTACATTGTGCAAAAGTCAGAAGTCAAAACTGTGCTCCTACCTACCTATCAAACAATATTTTCAGGTACTATTCTAGTTTGTATTTCTATTAAAGTATTTTGTACATATTAAGAAAAAAACAATTGGTACTGATACCAAAATACCAATACAATACAAGAGCGATACGTAGTTAAATGGTTTGTGAGTTGAGCTATGTAAAGATGAAGTTAGGAGGTATTACGTGGCATGAACTTGCGTCGCAGAGTATACAACGGTAGTCTACTGAGGAAACACCAAAATGATGGTAGTCGTCGTATGTTAGTGATAGTGCGCCTGGTGATGATGATGATTATTATCATTATTTCATTTTAGTTATGACTATGACAATAATAAACATTCTCTTTATGCTTGTTTGTGTTTTTTCACGTTGTTTATATTTCCAGACTCCGTGTAATAAATATATACTGGCGTGCGCTAAACAACCTTGTTTGGATATAAGATTTTCTGTATAAGTATACGCTTAAAGGACATCTTCCCCTTACAATTTACACCACAGTGAATTATTACAGCCATAGATATATATGATTACAGCTCCCTAAAAATTGTCTCGACAATCCTTGGTCGCGAGTTTTCGTTTCATAAACCGTGCTGTAGCGTGTAATCCACCAAAAGACAACGTGTTTGGATTTTAGATTAATTTGTAGAATGATGATGACAATTAGAATGATAATGAAAAAAAATGAACAATTTAATGACAATGATAATTATTTCTGAGAATAGCATATTATTTCAACGATTATATTACACTGCTTTATGGATGATAATAACGACGCTTTAAACTCAGCTCTCTCTCATCCAGTGTAATGAATTTAAACAAATTTATAATGACACCGGATGGAATCGAACCATCAATGTAAATAAGAACAAGTGAAAGTTAAAAAATATATATTTTTTTAAAAACCACACTTAAGATTAACGGGGAAGGGGGGATAGTTTTTCCAAAAATTTACTAAAACTTCTTTTTATTTATTTTATTTCTAATTTTTATTTATTATGGAGACCAACGGTTTCTCTGATCCCAAAAGTTTTTTTTCTACAACTTCGTCCATAATAAGTTTTTAATTTTTTTTGAAAACCTTACGGGGGAGCCAACGACCACACTGCCTTCCCTCTAATTTTTTTACTAAAATTTTCTCTATAGTTATTTTTCCCAAAAAAGTGTTTTAGAAAAACCTTGGGGCCCTTCTGCCCCACACTAATTTTCCATTTTTTAAACGTCACATATTTGTTTTTTTTTCTAACAAAAACCTTTTTGGCCCCCTGCTCCTCCATCAAATGACGCTCCTGGAATCAAGCATTTTCTATTTTCTCCATTCCGAAAATTTCCTAAAACTTTCTCCATATTTATTTTTTCCCGCATTTTTTTAATTTGGGAGGGGGGCACCTTTCAAGTGACACTCCTGGATTCCTGTATTAGTTTCATTCCAAAAATTATCTAAAGCTTTCTCTATTTCTCCAGAAAAAAATTTTTTTTGAAAAATTTCGGCGACCCGCTTTGACCTACCTCAAATGGGAAATGGTAGAAAAATTGATTACAAGATTTTTAAAAAATCCTTGATAGCCCCCTGCTACCCGCAGTCAAATGACGACCCTGGATTCGTGTATTATATTCAAAAATACGTTTATGTGCAAAATGTGAAGTCAACAGATCAACGGGAAGTGTTCGAGGAGCATTTCTTTGAAAGTGCATGACGTCCTGTTTCCCGTACGTTTTGATGAGCAAACAGGTGGGTGTCACCTTTAATGCATTACCAGGAATGTTACTGGGTGATTATTGGAAGGTGCATCTTTCAAAAATACAACATGTTCTTTCAGTCGTCTACACAAATTTTACGGGAAATAAATATTAGGATTTAAAGATCGCAAATTATTCATCTAAAAACGATTTTTTTATTATTGAAAATGTCATATTAATGTTCGTTAGTAGCAATATCGTCCTCTTCATTAACAAAATATTTTTTTTCTTCATCATCATTATGCCATTTTTACTCGATATTTCAGAACATGGCAAAAGGAAAGAAGTCAGAAGGGTCACCAGAAAAAACAGGTCAGATTTGCCGGTTTTACATTTATTTAATTTATTTGATTTGTTTTTGTTTTAAAACATAGATAATTATAATTTTTAATTAAATTTTTTGTCAAAATCTTTTTAAACTTTAATCAAATGTATTGTCATGAGGAGTGAGTCCATATTTCAAATTTAAACTCAATTGGATGACGGAAAATTAGTTAATTTTCACTTTCAAGATTTGCAAACATTCAAGCAAACAAGCAGGCAAGAAGCAAGACCGGCGGTGAAATTACTAAAAGAGATTAAAAAAATAATGTATGGCCAATTTTAAATAACACTAGCAAACAAGTAAAGGAAAAAACGAGTTTTTCAACACAAACTTTGATTTCAAATACACTCGATTTAGAAATACGAAAGATTTTCAAATTAAGTTTTTCTTAATTTAATCGTGTATTGTCATCCAATATAAAGCTATGCTGAAAGTTTCAGCTTCCTAGCTAGTCAAAAAGCTGGTTAAAGGTTACTTGCAAGATTTGTGTACAGAGAAAGCCACACACACACACACAAACAGAGATTGTAACCTAAATAAAAGTTTGTAAAAATATTAAGTAAACTGATAAAAATTGTGTGAAATTGTCATTAAAAGAAAACTAAAATTTTCTTTAAAAAATTTATTTTTATTAGTTTAAAAAAACTAAAATTTTCGTAAAAAATTTGTTTTTATTAGTTTAAAAAAAATAAAATTTTCTAAAAAAAAATTTTTATTCTTGCGGTGATACCGCAAAAACTCATCCCCATCACCATCCCCGTGGTAGCTCCACAACGTTTGTTTCCATCCCCGTTGTTATTACGCAACGTCATCCCCAGATCCCAGTACCGTGGTGTTCCCGCAACAATCACGTCTATTTCCGCAGCAATAGTCCACATTCCCGCAGTAATTGTTCACATTCCCGCAGAAATACCACGGAATCCGCGGTATTCCCTCTGTCCCTACTACCATGTTCATCCCTAACGCCACGTAACAATCTAATATGTGTAATATTATTTAACTAGTTATTAATTCATGGATGAGATATCAATTTATGTATGAATAAACAAATAAACAGAAAGCCCGAAAAGTTCAAAACAACAGCAGCAGACGCCAAAGAACAGCAGCCCCTCAAAAAAAGAAAACAAAAACGGAATTGCTGCTAATACGAAAAAAAATCCCAAGAAACCAGCTAAAGGTGATGATCTTTCTCCTCTCTCTCTCTCTCTCTCTCTCTCTCTCTCTCTCTCTCTCTCTCTCTTCCCCCCCCCCACAGGTGCACACACACAAAGACACACACACACACACACACACACACACACACACACACACACACACACACACACACACACACACACACACACACACACACACACACACACACACACACACACACACACACACACACACACACACACACACACACACACACACACACACACACACACACACACACACACACACACACTTTCTCCTTTCCTCTTTTCCTCATTTTTTTATTTCGTCCCTGTTTCCTTCATTCGCTCTTTCTTTTCCACTTGTTTTTTCTTTATTTGTTTACATTAAATAAAACAGCTGTTCTTTACAATCGATATCGCACTTTATAATTTCTATAGAACTCGTCCTAATAAGAATATATACTCTTCTTTTTGTTTCTTTCATGATATACATATGGATTATTGTTCTTTGCTATGCGATAGTTACGATATAATAACTACTTATAATGATAGCTTATGACAGACAGTAACAAATAATGTTACGTGATAATCTTTAGAAAACTACCAGGTGAAATATCTTAAATTATTTATATTTTTAGCTGGAAGTAAATCAGCTTCAGCTTCCAGTTCCAGTTACTCCGGAAAAGCTGTAATTCTAGTTTCGATTTTAGTTGTCATTGTCAGTGTTGGTTCCTACGTGCTGCTTAGTGGCTGGAATGATGGGAAAGTGGATGATGGCGAGTTGTCGGTATCAGGAATCATTGGTGAGCATTAATTTGTTTAATGGTCCAATAAGCAAACTTGTATGAATGTATGTATGTATGTATGTATGTATGTATGTATGTATGTATGTATGTATGTATGTATGTATGTATGTATGTATGTATGTATGTATGTATGTATGTATGTATGTATGTATGTATGTATGTATGTATGTATGTATGTATGTATGTATGTATGTATGTATGTATGTATGTATGTATGTATGTATGTATGTATGTATGTATGTATGTATGTATGTATGTATGTATGTATGTATGTATGTATGTATGTATGTAAACGGGCCGCGCGGCGCCGAGTTTAAAATCAAATCGGACCGGACCAAATGTTTGTTCCAAGTAAAGGGTTTTTAAGTTTTTAGGCCTATAAAAACGGGTCGGGCCTGAAAATTTGGCTTTTGAAACAGGCCGAGACGAGATGCCGACAGGCCGGGATGAAAAAACCGCACATGCATTAATAGATGAATGGATGGATAGATGAATGTATGTATGTATTGATGGATGAATGCAAGTGTATGGATCCATGTAATGGATAAACGAATGTGAATATATCGTTGTTTAGCCAAATAAAGAAGCGAAACAATAAGATAAACAACAAAACTATTTTTTTGCAATTTCTTAGAATATGGAAAGAGAGTGATAAGAAGCTTGTTCGGTGATGAAGCAAAAAGGGAGACTGATGACGAACCCCACCAAACATCACAATCGGATGATGATGATGACACTGACGGAGACGAAAATGATGACGATCAGATGAGTAAAGTCGATGTTGTTGTAGAAGAAAAACCTGAGTCCGCTGAATCAGAAGGCGTTAAAACAGAAGTTCCAGAGGCAGAAAAACATGACGATGATTTAATCCCAGATGAAGCCAAATCGACAAAAGAAGCAGAGATTGTGACTGAAAGCAAATTCGATGATGAAAGAGAAGTGGATACCATTGATCAAAAAGAAGCATCTGATCATACTACCACTGACCAAACTGAAGAACATCATAAAGAAGAAGAAATACAAGTCGAATCTCACACTGGAACCACAGCTGATACGGAAGCTTCTGAGAGCGAGGCACTGGCTCGAGACTGGGAGACGATCGATAAGATTGGAAACATCAAAGCTTCCGAGTTTTTTAAGCTGGTCGGCGACAACGGGAAACCTGACTTCCAGGAAACAGTTGCTAGAAACGAAGAACTTCATAAGTATTACAAAGAGGTTGAAGTTTCTGAATTTCCACAGGAAAGAATGGCTGAAATCGATGAAGAACGTAAACAGGATGCAGAAACTTTTTTAAAAGAAAATATTGAATTGGAAGAAACTTTTGAAGATGTTGCGGATATAACCAAAGACGACGAAATCAAACTGAAGTCCGATGAAGAAGAACAAGAGATTGAAACAACTCCACAAGAAGAAAACGAAAAAATACACGATGTTGAAGAAAACGAAGAAGGACAAGAGAAAATTTTTTTGGAAGAAAAGCACGATACACAATTTCATGAAAAGCAATCCGAAAAAGAAATTCTGATGGAAACGGAAGAGATTGAAAAAGTTCAATCAGAACCGGAAAAACAACAATCGCAACAGCAAGAAGACGAAAGTAACGACCAGAGCTATGATGACGAAGGAGTTTACGTTGGCGAAGAGGACAGCGATATAGTCATCCGCAAAGACGACCCAGAAGAAGAAGAGGAAGGTCAAGGTGAAAATGTGGAGGTCATGGGTCAGAGTGAAAGTGACAGTGAAAAATTAGATCACGATGAAAGAGAGCAAAGTGAAGAGGAATCACATGGCAAAGTTGAAAAAATGGAACAGGAAGACAACAAACAAGATGACGATAAAGATGAAGGACTGGGTCAAAAGACTGAGGAGTTAAGTGAAGAAATTGAACAGTTGGATCATGATGTTGAGCCTGTGGATATAACAGAAGAACAGGCCGATGAATCAGATCAACAAATTCAAGAACAACAGGAGGATGAAACAGTAGCACAAAAAATAGTTGAAAATGAGGAAATTGACCAAGAAAATCAAAGTTATCATGAAAACATACAGCAGGATGACAGAGAAGAAACAGTAAAACAAGCTGGTGAGGCCAATGAAGAAAAGGTCAGTGAAGAAGAGGTCAAACAAGATGGTGAGGTCAATGAAGAAGAGGTCAAACAAGATGGTGAAGTCAATGAAGAAGAGGTCAAACAAGATGGTGAGGTCAATGAAGAAGAGGTCAAACAGGATGACGAGGTCAATGAAGAAGAGGTCAAACAAGATGGTGAGGTCAATGAAGAAGAGGTCAAACAGGATGACGAGGTCAATGAAGAAGAGGTCAAACAGGATGACGAGGTCAATGAAGAAGAAGTCAAACAGGATAGTCAGGTCGATGAAGAAGAGGTCAAACAGGATGACGAGGTCAATGACGAAGAGGTCAAACAAGATTATGAGTTCAATGAAGAAGAGGTCAAACAGGATGACGAGGTCAAACAAGATGACGAGGTCAATGAAGAAGAGGTCAGACAGGATGACGAGGTCAAACAGGATGACGAGGTCAAACAGGATGACGAGGTCAATGAAGAAGAGGTCAAACAAGATGGTGAGGTCAATGAAGAAGAAGTAACAGAGGATGATGAGGTAAATGAAGAAAAAGTTACACAGGAGGATGAAACCAAAAAAGAAGAGTTCAAACAAGATAATGATGCCGCAGAAGAAGAGGTCAAACAAGATAATGATGCCGCAGAAGAAGAGTTCAAACAAGATAATGATGCCGCAGAAGAAGAGGTCAAACAAGATAATGATGCCGCAGAAGAAGAGTTCAAACAAGATAATGATGCCGCAGAAGAAGAGTTCAAACAAGATAATGATGCCGCAGAAGAAGAGGTCAAACAAGATGATGAAACCAATGAAGAAATAGAACAAGATGAAACCATCGATAAAGTGGACCAGGTAATGGAAGAAACAGAAGAAGAAAAAGAAGGTGACGAGGAGTTAGTAAAAGAGACTGATGAGAAAATAAAAAGAGCATTAAATGAAATGGATCTAAAAATATCAGAAGTGAGTTTGAACTGTTTTTAATTCATTTCAGCTTCGTTAGAATAACCGATAATAACTCAAAACCATCATCACTTCACACATCCACATTAATCATCATTACTCGCACTATTATAATAATTAGTTTTATCTATCAGAATCCGAGAGAAGCGGTGAACTTTTATCACACTAAGCTGCTCCACCGTCCTAAAGACGCCATTTTCTCCCTCGCCAAGGCTCGAGCAGTGATGGCCGTGGCAGAGAGGGAAAACCTAAAAGAAGTTATACAAGAGGCTGTGGACAGCTATTTTACTGCTCTTTCACAGCCGCCTATATCTCAGAAGTTGAGTTACATTATCGTCTCTGAATGCATCAAAACTCTTCTAAAGACCGAAGGTAATACGATTTTAGTGTATGGAGTGGAAGTGGGGCTGGTTTGCGGAGCGTGGAATGGTTGAAAAGATATGGAAGTAAATAAAATATTGACGACGATGGTGAGGGTAATTGTTGTATGTGGTTTTGATTAATCTCACAACAACCTCGATATTCTGTCTCGAGTTCGTATTGATGCTTCAAAGTTTGACCAATGAAAAATGTGAAATACTATTTTGTGTTGTATGGTGTATGGTGGTATCGTGTTGTAGTGCATTGCGCTGCGTTGAATATGGTTGAGTTGAGTTGAGTTGAAGTATGTTTAGGTTGAGATTAAATTATATTTCAATGATGAAAAACTAGCCATTGTAATGTCACTATTTGTTAAAGATATAATAACTTTTAAAAACTGATTTTTTAATTGTTTTCAAATGAAACGACAGTTGACGTAAAAACGTGTAGAGTATTTGCGAAAAATGAGAATGAAATTGTAACAAGTGAACCGTAAAAAACTTCGTTTTTACAACGTTTTTATTAGGTCACTTTGTTGTCTGTATGAGATTTTGTCTGTCCGTCAATTCAATACGATGGTGTTTTTTTAAACATTGTACCCGATAGATCATATATTGCCACCTAGCGAAAAAAGTTATAATATTTTAAATTTAACGGGCTAAGGCTTGCCACCTAGTGAAAAAAACAAATAAGTAGAAAAGTAAAAATACATATGGAAACGTCAAAACGCTTTCATCGATTAAATTTAATCTAAAAACTCAAATGCTTACAAAATTTCATCCACCAAAACGAAAAAGTAGAAAATAATTCATACATAACAACCTTAAGTCAAGATGGGACAGGACAAGATTTGTCTCCAAATATATAAAAATTTTAGACCTGTAAAAACGGGCCCATATTAGATGGACCGGACCGGGCCTGGAATTTTGCTTATAAAACGGGCTAAGTTGTCGACGGACCGGGCCGTAAGAAATCGGCCCGTGTAGCACTCTACTATAGATGCACGGTTCAAATTCTCTAATTTTAAGCGAGCGAAGCCGCGGGGACACTGCTATTATATATATATATATATATTAGCTTAACACCACCACAAAGCTATATAAATGTATATGTATGCCGCATGTTTGTGAAGAACCACGTGTTGTACAGTTGTTTTTCTAGATCTATATAGTAGATAAGCTGTTAAGGGGCTGTAGTTGTAAGATAAATGACTCTGTACTGGGTTGTATTTATTTGTTGTATCAGCTTCTCGGCATGGGCCGTCATTTAATACAGTCTAATGTTTAATGGCTTTTTTTCTACTTTTTGTTGATGAAAAAGCAAACACATTCACACGCAGGGTGGTGTCAATCAATAAAACCAAGTAACTTATTAGATGTGTTAAAACGGTCCTAATTATAGCAAAAGTGATCAAAGATGTTTTTTTAATCAGTGGAAGGAAGCAGAATGTTCAGTTTAATAATTCTTGATCAGTTTAATCTTGCAAATTAATATATATATATATATATATATATATATATATATATATATATATATATATATATATATATATATATATATATATATATATATATATATATATATATATATATATATATATATATATATATATATATCGAACTCGTGGCGGTTTCGAGAAGATGATGATGTAAGTGATTTTGATGATGATGACGATGATAATGCTTTTTGTGTTGCAAACGCTGACAAAGATAATTGTGGTGGTGTTAGTAATGGTTATGAAATGTTTTCCATTCATCAGATGTCTCAAGCACCAGCTGTAATAACGTGTGATTTCTTTGTAAATGTCGAATTTTGCTCATCGATTGATGATTTCGTTACTACGAGATCGCCACGTATTTCATTGCATGGAAATGAACACACAGACAGTCAATAATACCTTCATCACAATTTCTATCATTTATATGATGATTTTTACTATCATGGTCACCACCTAGCGCCTTCATCACTGCATCGTTACCACCCATTTAATCGATTCTATCACCATACGCAGCCTCATCATCATCATCATCATCATCATCATCATCATCATCATCATCATCATCATCATCATCATCATCATCATCATCATCATCATCATCATCATCATCATCATCATCATCATCATCGGTAGCATCTACACGATCATTGCACACAATAACCGTTCAATCCAGGTGAAGATGACAACCAGCTGATGAGGGAAACTCTTTTTTCTCTACTGGAAATGTATCCTGACAGTCTGCAGGAGTTCAATGAAATGGCTTTCAATTTCTTGCAGCAAGGTCTGATCGGGCCGGCAAAGCTAGCTTTCGATCTAGTGAGTTGATGACTGTGATGAGATGAATCGTAATTCAATGACGATTAGCTATTATTAGCTGGTGAATAGGAAATGTGTCTCAGTAAATATGAGGCTCATAATTATTATTTACGACAAAATTATTTTGATTAAGAAAGGAAAATCAAATTAATAATCATGCTGATAAACTTAATATAGGTACGTTTAAAATAATATTCATGTGCTTCTTAACGAAATTTCGAAAGCAAAAATTTTATTTCTTGTCATTTCCACATTCACTACCATCATTCCCACTGTTACAATCACCAGTTTCACCCTCACATTCAATATTCCTATTTCCCACATTATTATTATCACTGTTATCGACTTTAACGTTATCATGTTTGTCTCTGCCATCATTCATATCATTCATATCCACCAGGTGCTGGAGAGAGATCCATATAATTCATTTGCTCGTCTCCACCTGGGCAGTCTGCTAAAAATTAACGAGCGTGATTACTCGACAGCTGTTTTCTTGATGTTACCTGTATTAGAGGAAGGGCAGGTGAACGTTCAAGACCCGAGGATCTATTTGGAGTTGGGCGATGCTCTTAGAAGACTGGGAAGAGACGAAGAGGTGACAAAGTTAATCTATTAGTCAGGGCTAGTTAAGGCAGTTAAGTAGCAATTACCTTAATGTCAACTTAGGAACCGTAATGTTGGAAATTACATGTAATGACGTATACGACATCTATTTCTTAGCTGATTTATTTTTTTGTTGAGTTTTGAATTCCTTAAAGTTATTAATTAATCTATCTTATTCTCTTCTCTCAGGCGAAACACATCTACGCAAAAGCAGTCGATGAAGGAGTTTTGACGTCTCCATGGCAACACTCTTTTCATAACGTCCGCGGACTGATCAACAGAGTCTGGTGGACGAAGGACCAACTGTCAGAGCGGAATCAAAGACTTTTTAGCGAGCTGGAGAACAACTGGAGTCATGTATTGCATGAGATCAAGACAATCATGGAGTCTGAATCCGATTTGAGGGAGCGTATTTTACTTCCTGCCGAAGATGAAGATGCAGTTAAAAGCGGTGGCTACCAGCGGATACTTCTTTATTCGTATGGTTGGTAACTTGTTTTTTTTTATATTAAGCATTAGTTGCCAATTTAATTGAAATTACAAATCTGATCACATTTTGACACGTTTGAAAGATCACATTCCAATGTTTATTCCAATTACATAGGTAGTTTAAATCTCTAGAGTTCTAGGAATGGCTGTTTCATGAATCAATTTTAATTACTTATAGTAAATCGATAATTTTGGATGATTTTTTTAAGATGCAGGATGAAGCAGTTGTAGTCGGAAGTGACAGATTAATTTATATAATTATCAAGTTTAGTGTAACTATCAACATTCATATCAATATAATTATAAGTAATTAAAATATAAAAACGTTAAAAGTATTTATTTTAATCTTGAAAAATAAAAAATACAACATTATAAAAAAACAGGTCAAAAGAACACAAAAACGTGCGAGTACTTTCCTGCCACCTGTCGAATGATTGAAAATATTCCTGATGTTGTCACGTGCCAGCAATGCCAGGTGAACCGCATTTAATAAAACGACTTCAAATTTTATTGGTATTTTTTTAATTAAACTTAGTTATTTTTAAAAGTAAGTTATTTATTAAAGTCACTAAATGTGGGTTTTAAAATTTTTTATAAAGTTTAAAAAATGAAATACAATAAATAGATTATAAAATATTAAAAATCGTCAGAATAATTTGAAGCATGATGTAATTAAATTTAGCATTGATTATAAAGGAATTTCTCTCCCATTTTTTACAGGCTCAAATACTCATCATCGATCCGAACACACGATACTTCAATTACATCAGCCCTACAAATTCACGCTTGAGAGCCGACCTTGGTCTCTCGACGGCCTCCAACGATCTTCTCATGATCAGAGGAGAAAAAAGAACATGGCAGCCAGAGCGGCTTATTATCTACGATCCTTCTTTTGACAGAGAGTGGGTCACGGACCACGTGCCGGAGGGTCAAGGTGAAGATGATAGTTCAGAGGTCAATCACAAACTTGGCCTTTCGCTCGAAGACAGTAAAAGAGCTGTCCTCAGCGTTGAATTCTGGCATCCAGAATTGACCGACGAACAGAAAAACAGTTTAGAATCTTTATAGAATCGATGCTCCTGCTCTATTTCTCTGTATGTCCTTTTCTTTTTCTTTATTTTTATTTCACGCTTACTTTTCTCTTTTGTTTTCGTTGTCTATTTTGGTCACTTAGTTTTTTTCTCTTCTCATCTTACTCTATTAATTTCTTTGTTACAGTGCCTTGTTTTCGTCCTTTGCGATGTTTTCCAGTAATCATCTCTTTGATCGTGTTCGTTCGTTCACTCGTTCGTTCGTTCGTTCGTCTATTCACTCGCTTGTTTGTTCGTTTGTTCGGTCGCTCAAGTAACCCTCGTTTTGTAAATCTTACAAATCCTCGATAATCCGTGCATCACCACTTTTGCTCTCCTTGTCACCCGCCGACCCGACTGAACTTTGTTCTTAAAAACACTAAAATAATCATTATTGAATCGTTATAATTATTATTATTATTTTAAATTGTTCTAATTACAATATACAAATAGAACAGAATACATATATGTGTGCCTAATACAATAAAAAAATAAAACAAATGTTATGATTATTTTTATTTTTATTATTATTATTATTATTATTATTATTATTATTATTATTATTATTATTATTATTATTATTATTATTATTATTATTATTATTATTATTATTATTATTATTATTATTATTATTATTATTATTATTATTATTATTATTATTATTATTATTAAAAAGGCCTTCTTGCCGCTTCTTCAAAAATCAATATCTGTCCAAATATGGTGGACATCTGCTTGAAGTTGCTTGAAAAAACGTTCGCCCTCCCAGGAATTATACTGAGACTTGAAATAAACGTAAGAATGGCTTCTTTCCGTCTTCTGTTGTTGATGTGGCTTTTCCGACAGGTCTAAATGAAAACTCATTATCGTCGGTCAAGTAAAGTAATAGCATTACCACGACCACCTCGATAATTGCCACAGAAGAACATCATTATCATCACTGCTGTGTAAACACCATACATCAATGATGATGATGATAATCAATATCACCAAATTATGCAACCGTTATCATCACCGCAATCTTTCAAACCTCCAAAAATATTATGACAGGCCATACAACAATCGGCTGCCACGGTGTGAAGGAAAATGTTTTTCCAGCATCGAAATTGAGTTGTGACTTTTTCAACATCGCCATCTTGTTTCCTTCATTTCAGTTTGTGGTAATTCCGTTCTAATTCGGTAACTGGCCATTTCACTCTGGGACGTTTAGGTGAGGCAGTTTAGTTCGAAAAGGGCAGAGGCCAGAATTTTCGTTTGAGTTTCATTTCAAAGCGCGCTGTTAGTAAATGAAAACGTTGATATGATAATTAAATAAATAATATTGCTCTATGGCGATGATAATCGTTATCAGCATTATTACTATCAGTGGTGAATCTATGAATTAATACTATCAGTGGTGGATCTATGAATTAATACTATCAGTGGTGAATCTATGAATTATTATTATCAGTGGTGGATCCAGGAATAATTATTATCAGTGGTGGATTCAGGAATTCCCGGTGGAAGATGATTGTCAACGTTTCCCCTCATGAATAGTCAAAAAAATCCATTAAAAATCTTTAAGATGCGGAAGATGAAAGAAATAAAGAGACTGGAACGAATAAATTAAAATAAACAAAAAACAAAAATATAGAAAAATAGATAAATAAATAAATAGATAAATAAATAGATAAATAAAAAGATAAATAAATAGATAAATAGATAAATAAATAGATAAATAGATAGATAAATAAATAAATAGATAAATAAATAGATAAATAAATAAATAGATAAATAAATAGATAAATAAATAGATAAATAAATAGATAAATAAGTAGATAAATAAATAGATAAATAAACAGTGATGTGAAAAAAATAAAACATGAAAAACGGAAATTAGAAATTGATGGTTTTTTTATATCCATCCAAGTTTTTTATTCTAACATTTCTCTGTTTCATCTTTTTATTTTCTCTCTTGCTTCCTATCTTGTTATATATATATATATATATATATATATATATATATATATATATATATATATATATATATATATATATATATATATATATATATATATATATATATATATATATATATAGAGAGAGAGAGAGAGAGAGAGAGAGAGAGAGAGAGAGAGAAGGAAAGAAAGAAAGACAGACAGCTTTCATCATTTATTATCTCACTAGTTTCCTTTGTTATATTTCTTCCACAACGTGACAAAAGTAATTGAAAAGTCATTTTTATTACTCTTCTCTTTTCATTTCTCTGTTTTACTACGCGCTACACCTGTATTACTATGTTATACTCTGTATTACTATGTTATACTCTGTATTACTATGTTATACTCTGTATTACTATGTTATACTCTGTATTACTGTGTTATACTCTGTATTACTATGTTATACTCTGTATTACTATGTTATACTCTGTATTACTGTGTTATACTCTGTATTACTGTGTTATACTCTGTATTACTACGTTATACTCTGTATTACTATGTTATACTCTGTATTGCTATGTTATACTCTGTATTACTACGTTATACTCTGTATTACTATGTTATACTCTGTATTGCTATGTTATACTCTGTATTGCTATGTAATAGTCTGTATTACTATGTTATACTCTCTATTACGATGCAGCAATAAATGGTTTTAGTTGTTGAAACAAGTGAACCGTAAAAAACTTCGTTTTTTTTAAATCCTTTTAAATTTTTTCCCTGGAATGTTTTGATAGTTGAAGCACAAAATGCCTCGAAATGGTGGTAATTACATCAAATCTCCAAATTACAAAATGTTGATTCCACCAAACAAATATATAGCTTCTAAACGTCACCAAACAACGCATAGATTTTCAGCGGAGCGTTCAATGTATTTGTTTTGTCTTTTAGCGTAAATATCTCAAAATTGTTTTTTGGTGCTGAAGAGTCTGTGGACCAAGTTTCAGATCGATTGGATGACGAGAAATAGGTTTGTGTTCAATCAATCAATCAGACAGACAAAAAGGTGAAGTTAACATAAAAGATTTAATAAAAAAACGCCTTCCCTTGTTTTAGACTTTTTAAATTATGTGTAGGAATTTTAATATAATTTATTTTTACATACTTTTATTTAACTTCTATTCTCTGTTTGTTTGTTTCTCTGAACGCAAATCTTGCAAGTAAAACTTAACCAGCTTTTTGACTAGCTAGGAAGCTGAAACTTTCAGCATAGCTTTATATTGGATGACAATACATTTTCAATTAAAAAAATCCGAAAACCTAATTTAAATGTGTTTCGTATTTATAAATTGAATGTATTTGAAATAAAAGTGTATGTTGAAAAACTCGTTTTTCCTTTACTTATTTTTTGATTTTTGTTCGAATAAATAAATTGATCGAAGCAGCTTACGTCAAAGACAAGAGTCAAGAGCTAGAATAATGTCGCTGACAACCTTGATGAGTGCGCTTTCTGTGGCACGATGTTGGCGGTAGGCAGACTGAAGCTCTGAAAATAGCTTGTACAAACGGAAGAAAGTAGCAAGAGATGGGAAAATCGCGCAAAAGAGAAAAAAACAAACAGTCAGATAAAAAAAGTCTTTTGAAGAAAAAAATTAAGATCTTTGAACATAAACGTAGAAAATATAAAATTGCACCGAGATTACACGACGATGGCCGGAAATGGAAATATGACGTGCTTTGTTTTGTTGTCATAGTCGTTATAGTTCATCATCATCAAAATCCATATCATTATCATAATCATTACCATCATCGTTTACCATCGTCATCGTCATCGTCGTCGACGTCGTCATCATCATCATCACCATCATCATCACCATCATCACCATCACCATCAGTATCCTCATCCTCATCCTCATCCTCGTCCTCGTCCTCGTCCTCGTCCTCGTCCTCGTCATCGTCATCGTCATCGTCATCGTCATCGACATCATCATCATCATCATCATCATCATCATCATCATCATCATCATCATCATCATCATCATCATCATCATCATCATCATCATCATCATCATCATCATCATCATCATCATCATCATCTCATCATCATCATCATCATCATCATCATCATCATCATCATCATCATCATCATCATCATCATCATCATCATCATCATCATCACCATCATCATCATCATCATCATCGGCCTAGCATCTCTTGATATCAGTTTCATTCGTCTTTGTCGATTGGACTCCAAGGCAAAGAATTTCAAATAAAAACAAATATAAAAAAAGAATAAAACATAATATCATTATACAAATTAAAGAAATAAAACGAACTGAAAAATAAATTAAAAAACAAATAAGAAGTAATAGAAGAATAAGCGAAACGAGAAGAATTTGAAGGAGAGCAACATACGTGTACCTGAAAATGTATTTTTACATTTACTCAGCAACTTATCTTCTGAGTACCCAAACATAAATAATCAATTTAATTTAATTTTATATCAAAAATTTTTTTCAATGCAATAACTTGTGCACTTCAATTTCTTAAATCCTGCTAAATAGATTGCTTAGTTCAAAGATATTGAGGATTGAGGGAAATAATTTTAATAAAAATTCAACATAAAATATTAATTTTTTTATTCGTTTTAATAATTAAGATTTATTAAAAGCAATACGGATAATAATATTAAATATAATAAAAATGCAACACGCAAAAAACCAGTTTTTTAAAACAAATCTTTATATTTTGGGATTTTCCGGCTTTCCATTTAATGCAATTTTTTAAACGACATTTTTCTCAAATTTATAAATGTAATTTTCATTTTCAAGGTTAGCAAACAATCAAGCAAGCAAGCAAATAAGCTGTCTGGCAAGAAAGCAAGACCGGCCGTGAAGTTAATATAAGGGATTTAATAATTGAAAACATATTATGCGGATATAACTTTAAAAATGTGCGTGTCACTAAAAACAATTATGAATATTTTAGTTTTTATTGTTTCTTCGATCATGACCAAATCCATCATAACCACTGTACCCACTTCAGCGCAGACGGAGCAGCTGGAGTTAGGAGCCCCGAAAAGTACAGAGAAATTTGTTCAGCAGCCCCTTTCCTTTATAGTTTGTCCTTTGGTGGTTTTCTGAAGATTTATATTTGTACCAATGAATCAAGTTGAGCAGAACATCGTGGAATTTAGTTGATGGTAAAATAAAGGCTCCTTCCCTCGTTATATCATATTTTCAATAACGTCAGTGATTTTTTGTGGTACATGTGTACTGTCATCATCATCATCATCATCATCATCATCATCATCATCATCATCATCATCATCATCATCATCATCATCATCATCATCATCATCATCATCATCATCATCATCATCATCATCATCATCATCATCATCATCATCGTCGTCATCATCATCATCATCGTCATCATCGTCATCATCATCATCGTCATCATCATCATCATCATCATCATCATCATCATCGTCATCATCATCATCATCGTCATCATCATCATCATCGTCATCGTCATCATTTTATTGAGGTCGCGTTTCCAAAGAACATCACCGTCGAGTTGTGAATATTTCATACTAAATTTGTTATTAACGTTTTTTGATTTTACAGAGAAAAAAACAGAAAAAAAACTCAATAAATATTTTACAGAAGAGAGATAGGAAGAAAGAGAGAAAGAGAGAGAGAGAGAGAGAGAGAGAGAGAAAGAAAGAAAGAGAGAGAGAGAGAGAGAGAGAGAAAGAAAGAAGAAGGAAGAGAGATTGGATGGATGAATTATTGAAAACCTTCATTACGTTCTATTAAAGTGATACCGTTTCTGTGTTGTTTCGGAATTCTATTTATCAATTCCTTTCTATCAGTGGGAAACCTCTCACCCTTTCTCTTTCTTTCCTTCCACCCATTCTCTCTCTTGCTTTTCTTCCTTACAATTACTTCTTTTTTTTGGCACTCACTCGCTCACTCACTCGCTCACTCACTCGCTCACTCTGTCGCTCACTCACTCACTCGTTCACTCACTTACTCACTCACTCACTCACTCGTTCACTCACTTACTCACTTTCTCACTCACTCACTCACTCACTTTCTCACTCACTCACTCACTCACCCTGTTCAACTTACTTACTCAGCCCTAAGTCCTACTGTTGCATTATTTCTCATTTTCCTATCTCAAAACATTAGGCAAAAATATAATGCTCCATATCAGCGTTTACTACAAAGCAAACTCAAGTGCACTGAATGAAGCAAACAAGCAGACAGACAAACAAAACAGCGACTTTGAAGTTCTATCACACACATAAGCACATACACACACACGCACGCACACGCACGCACACGCACGCACACGCACGCACACACACACACACGCACACACGCACGCACGCACGCACGCACACACGCACTCACAGACACACACACATACACACACACACGCACGCACGCACGCACTCACACACACACACACACTCACACACACACATCGCACGCACGCACGCACTCACAAACACACACACACTCGCGCACACACACACAATTCAGACAAACGCGCACACACACACAATTCAGACAAACGCGCACACATACTCACCGACTCACGTAAACAAAATGCGGAAGCGTGCCACATATCGGTTTTTTCGACCAAAAACAATGCCCACATTTCACATTTCCTGTAGACGCCACAGCAGGCGCATGCAGAAACACAATTCTCTGTGTGGGTGTGTGGGATGTTATGTGTGTGTGTGTGTTGTGTGGGCGGTTATTATTTTGTATGTCGTGAAAGATTATGTGTGTGTGTGTGCTGGTGGTCGGTATACGTGTGCATGGGTATGTGTACATGGGTATGGGTACATGAGTAGGTGTGCATGGGTATGTGTGGATGGGTAGGTGTGCATGAATAGGTATGCATGGGTATGGGTACATGGGTATGGTACATGAGTGGGTGTGCATGGGTATGTGTACATGGTTTGCAGTATCATGGTGATGCGAAAACAAAGAATCGTGTACGTATTTGAGTTTGTTTAGACGTTTGATGTATCGGTATGTACATGGGTACGAGTGTACGTTGTGTACGTGCTCGTATGAACTCAGGCAAGTGCATTTACCGCCATTTATTCTGACGTCGTACACAGCCCGTGGTCACATTTCCTGTCTGATTGTACACACCTGCTCCTATTCTTATTTTTGTGCACAAAAACAAACAGAACCATGCATTGATACATACATGCATCCATGCATACATACATGCATACATACATACATACATACATACATACATACATACATACATACATACATACATACATACATACATACATACATACATACATACATACATACATACATACATACATACATACATACATACATACATACATACATACATACATACATACATACATACATACATACATACATACATACATACATACATACATACATACATACATACATACATACATACATACATACATACATAAGAGTTAAATAATAAAACTTAGAAACATTGTTAAAAACTACGTTTTTATTTTGCAATAAAAAGGCACAAATAATTATCTGGCTATAAATTTTTTTTTAAGATAAATATCTTACAGAAAAATTCTTTAACTACTAACGTGGACTGCTCGGTTTTATATTCTCAACCAAGTAATAACTTGGTAATTAGTTATAGAATTTTATTTTTAGCTCATAGTTTGTATGTTAACAAATTTTATATAGCCAGAGAATTATTTCTGTGTTTTCATTGCAAAAGAAAAAAAAAGTCGTTTGAAAATATTTTTAAGTTTTATTATTAAATCTTTTATAAAACTTTCGCCGTTATATGCTTGTATGAGAAACACAAATTTTGGAAGTCAAAATTAACTCACTTCCCGTTATCCGATGGAGCTGAAATTTGGTGTATATAATTGTCGTAAATGCTTTCTATTATATGTTCAAATCTAGTGGTCAAAGTTTTAAATAAAAAATTTAAATTATACTTGTTACAAAAAATAAAAAAAAATTCTATTTTATTGACATATCTTCATCAAGAAACTAGAAGCTGGCAAATTAATAAATATAAAGGATTTCTGAAAATAATTGTATCGTTCATTTGCTTAAATCTTTTTTCAATAATTTTCCCGTTTATGTTTTTCCCGTATGTATGTATGCTCTTAAAATACACAAATATTGGAAGTCAAAATTAACCCACTTGCCTCAATCATCCAATCAAGCTGATATTTTGTTTATATAATTGTCGTCAGTGACAATGCATTCTATTAAATGTTCAGATTTACTGAACAAAGTTTTAATGAGATATATAATAAAAATGTTAAGAAACTTAAACAAAATTAAGAAATTACAAGATTTCGTAAAAGAATTAAACCTTCAGTGTTTTGTTCGTTTAACAAAAGCAATATTTAATTTTTCAATAAAAAATAATAATATAAACATTGTTTTTTATACGTTAATTAGAAAGTTTCTTCTATTTTCCATCTTCTCATACGACACATATCAAGTATATAAAAAACTTAGGTCAGTGTTTTTCAAATGTATATCTCTCTCTCTTTTTCTCTCTCTCTCTTTATCTTTCTCCCATAGTTTCTATATTTCGCTCTATTTTCCATTATTTTCCACTCTTTCCCCCACACACTCTCTCTCAAGCATACATATCTCACTCTCTACGAGAGAAACCTCGCAAGTAGAAATCGATCTCTTACTTTTAATTTTCGAAGAGTCTCCTGGACTTCGTGCGCTTGTGAGGCATAAAAAGGAGCAAAGGAGCATGGCGACCGATGCAGTTGTTTCAGGAATATCTACAGTACAGTCACCATCGTTTTTATTTTATTTCTTTCACGATTGTTGTTATTATTAAACGAGGTTTCGATTTGTTTTGATTTGTTTGCCGATAGAAATCGACCATCTTTGAAAGTTTGTTGAGTTTTTTTAGTGATTTGAAAAATATGAATCCCGAAATTTGCAAATGTTAATTTTTATATTTTTTGTAATAATTTCAACACAAGTTATAGAATTGATTGCATATTTCGTGTAATAATTCAGCGGTTTTGAAGTTCCACGACGCCTACACCAGTTAAATCACACTTGCATGGTTTCATCATTATTATTATTATTTTTATCTCATCGTCATCATCATCATAATCATCATCATCATCATCATCATCATCATCATCATCATCATCATCATCATCATCATCATCATCGTCATCGTCATCGTCATCGTCATCCTCATCGTCATCGTCATCGTCATCGTCATCGTCATCGTCATCTTCATCGTCATCGTCATCGTCACCATCACCGTCATCGTCATCGTCATCGGCATCATCATCATCGTTGCAATTTTGAGAATTTTAATAAATTCAGTTTTTACCAAATTACTTTTAATGTTCTAACATTTTTTTCATATTTTTCTAAAGAATGGTTATTTTGTTCTATAAGTTTTAATTTTTAAATTAAACAGATTTTTGAAAAATTCATAAATTATCAAAATCACAGGAGATTCGCATTGAAGTGAAAGAAAGACAAATCAAACCAGACTTCTATTTTTGCCGGAAGTAGCTAAAAAACTGCGAAAGTCTTGGAATAATCAGGGAATTTACATTAAAAATGTATGCAAAACATTCTTTAAGAATACAAAATTTAGCTGAAAAATACCAGTGCTGGTGTATATGTAAGCGTATATGTGAAGTGAAGAACAAAATACTAGGAAAGTTTAAATAAAAATAAATAATTCTGTTTTAAATATAAAAACTGAAATAATCAGGAAAACGAAAGTAAGCGTAGTGGAAAACCATTGATCAAATAAAGAAAAATAAACTAAGAAGAAGAAAAAAAGGAATCTACAGTGGAAAACAAAATTAAAAACCAGGAAAAAAACGAAAAAGAAACGAAAAATAAGGAAAAATAGAAAAAGCGAGAGATTGGAAAAACTAAAAATGTCACTGATTCTTCACTTAAGAAGCGTTGAAAATTTGCGAGGAAGAAGCGACAGACTTGCCAGAGTGACCTTTAGAGGTGAGTCCTTTGATGGGTGAATTGGTGGATGGGTGGATGGAGGGATGGGTGGAGGGATGGGTGGATGGATGGGTGGATTAATGGGCAGATGGATGGGTGGATTAATGGGCAGATGGATGGGTGGAAATATAGGTGGATGGTTGGATGTGTGGATGGGCGGATGGATGGGTTGATGAGTGGGTGGATGAATGGGTGGATGGATGGGTAGATGAATAGGTGGGTGAATGGGTAGATGAATGGGTAGGCAGCCTGTTGTGGAATGAATGAATAGATCTTGTACAGAAAATGGTTGGACGGATGAATGTGCGACGTGTGTGCCCGGACGAATGAGTTCATGAATGAATGGATGAGCGAATGAAAAGATAGACATTACAGCATTACAGCGTGTGTGATCTGGTTGGATTGTTAAAGATATGAAAAGATATGTTGATGTTTGAGCTGGCAGTAAAGCTGAATATAAAAGTTTAGAGGGAAGAATTTATGAAAAAATAAAGATGAATTGATGATAAAAAAGTCATATTAAAAAATGTTTGAATGAATAAATGATAGGCATCTTATTAAATATTTGTGACAAAGAAAAATCTCTTGTCACAAATTTTCATCCAATGAATATATCAAATTTTACATTTATGAATATTTATTTCATAATTTTCTTTTTCAATAGTTTAGTGTTTATTTATTATATAGAATTAGTTTTGTAGTTGTACTTAAGTTTGTTTGATTTTTTTATTAAAATAAAACTTCGTGGATTGCTTAATTGCTTATGGATTGGTAGTTAATAAAAAACCAAAATTTTTGTGTCTATATTTGACTAGATATGGCCCGTAAAAAATGACGGATTTGTTTTAAATATCATTACATATATAAATACATACAAACCGACATGGAAAATTATGTATGGCGATAATAATATAATCTGAATTTTTTAAAAATTTAATTTGTTTTATTCATTACTTTTTCACAGTTTTTTCTTTCTTGTTGTTTCCATTAGTCTTTATTTTCTGTTTTTTCTTCAAGTTTTTAACATTTTAATTTAAATTGTTCAATTTATAATCTTTTATTTTTTTAAAATTAATTTTTTTGTCAAATATTCGCTTGCAGCTTTTTTTCTATTTTTTCGTTTTTTAATAATTTAATTTATTTCTCGCATCACACCATATTAGTTTGAATATCAGTAGTAGTTGTTGCAGCTGTAGTAGTAGTAGTAGTAGTAGTAGTAGTAGTGGTCGTCGTAGTAGTCGAAGTAGTAGTTAGTAGTAGTAGTAGTAGTAGTAGTAGTAGTAGTAGTAGTAGTAGTAGTAGTAGTAGTAGTAGTAGTAGTAGTAGTAGCCGTAGCAGTAGCTGTAGCAGTAGCAGTAGCAGTAGCAGTAGCAGTAGCAGTAGCAGTAGTAGTAGCAGTAGCAGCAGCAGTAGTAGTAGTTGTTGTTATTGTTGTGGTTGTTGTTGCTCTATTTATAGTTGTAGTTATTATAGTTAAAGTAGTACTATGATTATTTTTATATGGTCTCTTTCATCTCTGCATGTTGAGCTTTAATGTTTTGTTTCCACAGCGGTAATAAATAACCGAAATTGGAAAATAGAAGCAAAAGTTCTATTTATTCTTTTTTCTGTTTACTCACTCATATAATCACATTCATCCATCCATCCATCCATCCATCCATCCATCCATCCATCCATCCATCCATCCATCCATCCATCCATCCATCCATCCATCCATCCATCCATCCATCCATCCATCCATCCATCCATCCATCCATCCATCCATCCATCCATCCATCCATCCATCCATCCATCCATCCATCCATCCATCCATCCATCCATCCATCCATCCATCCATCCATCCATCCATCCATCCATCCATCCATCCATCCATCCATCCATCCATCCATCCATCCATCCATCCATCCATCCATCCATCCATCCATCCATCCATCCATCCATCCATCCATCCATCCATCCATCCATCCATCCATCCATCCATCCATCCATCCATCCATCCATCCATCCATCCATCCATCCATCCATCCATCCATCCATCCATCCATCCATCCATCCATCCATCCATCCATCCATCCATCCATCCATCCATCCATCCATCCATCCATCCATCCATCCATCCATCCATCCATCCATCCATCCATCCATCCATCCATCCATCCATCCATCCATCCATCCATCCATCCATCCATCCATCCATCCATCCATCCATCCATCCATCCATCCATCCATCCATCCATCCATCCATCCATCCATCCATCCATCCATCCATCCATCCATCCATCCATCCATCCATCCATCCATCCATCCATCCATCCATCATCCATCCATCCATCCATCCATCCGTGCATCTGTCCATCCATCCATCCGTCCATCCATCCATCCGTGCATCCGTGCATCCGTGCATACGTCCATCTGTCCATTCATCCATCCATGTGCTAACGAACTGACTCAAATCCTCACCCACTCACCTCAATTTTACTTGACAAGATTAATGATCTGGCCGTGCATTTACGTGGTTCAGAACAAGAAAATTTGGAGGTGACCACACATGAAGACGTAAAACCATACGAAGTGAGAAGGAGTGAGAAAGAGAGAAAAAGCAGGGAATGGCAAAAAGTGTTTGTGTGTATGTCTGTGTAAATGTGTGTGTATGTCTGTGTATATGTGTGTGTGTTTGTGTATAAAGATGGATTGCAAATGAGTTGGCAAAACAGATAGAGATTGACCTTTATATTCATATTTTCCTCAATACTGATTTGCTATTTTTTTAATATGTTTATTTTCATTATTCACCGTCGTTATCGTTATCATCATCATCACCGCAATCGGATCCTTCCGCAGCGTCATCATCGTCGTCAATGTCATCAAGTCAGTCAATCTCATGACAGTCAATCTCATGACAGTCACGTGACAACAAAAAACGACATTTTTTTTCGTTTTTATGCTGATGAACAAGAACGAAATGACTGAATGATACAAAACTCAAACTGTTATACGGAAATACAGACAAACTGTTATACGGGGATTTAGACAAACTTTTATACAGGGATACTTATTAAATGAATTATTATTAATAATATTAATGTTGTTGCAGCCGTGAATATATCAAACATATTATAATTATACTCGTGCGCCAGTTATATTGTTTCGACGTCATGATATTGTCGACTGTTGTCTGATGGTGTGTTGGAGTCAATTGTTCAGGTCTGTGTGCAGTGGCTCTCTTCAGCTGTAAACAATTTAAATAATTGTCGTCATGGTAGTTGTTGTCATCATCCTAATTTCTACCATCATCATCATCATCATCTCATCAGTCGTCGTCGTCATCGTCATTGTCATCATCGTCGTCATCATCGTCATCATCGTCATCATCGTAGTCCTCGTCTTCATCGTTGTTATTGTCGTCATCGTCGTCATCATCAACAACAACAACAATGATAATACTCGAGGACCAGTGAAATTATTGGGATGTTATCTTGATTGTCATTCTTGAATGTCGCTTCACTGGATGAGTTTAGTAGTTGAATAGATGGCTGACCATCTATGACCAATGAATGAAAAGATGAATTCATGAACCGATGAAATATTTAATAAACACAGCGGTCGAATGGCAGCAAAATCCGTTTTTACTCCCACAAGCCTTGCCAGTTACTTCTCTAACGGAGCCATCAATCAACATTTGTGGTTGTTGGCTTGCGTTGGAATTGCAGTCCATGTTTGCAGGACTATTAATGAAAGCATTTAAAAATGTATGTTGATAAGTCACATTCACCGGAGGACATTTCAATTAAATGAAGATTTGACAACATGGTTAGTGCCAAATGCCATTCCCCACATCGTCATCGTCATCTTAAAAGGGCCTACATGGATGGAGGCATATTTGCACAACACAAAAATTCATGGATGCAAGTTCAAAAAAACATACAAAAGCCGCTGCAGTACGTCAGTCACCAGCTAAGTGGCGATCGCTAGGTAGGCCAACAAATTTTGAAATTAAAAAATTAATTCTGATTTCACGCCAGCATCCGGACCTCCGGTCATCAACTTACTTTTTTTTGGAAGAAAAGTCAAACTAGTTTCGCTCACTAAATTTCTCAACGTCACCTAGGCGAAGCGATAGCAGTCCAACCATGCATAACATAGTACACATAAATGCAGGCAGCATAACCAGACATATATCAAAGAAATGGTGCAAAAAACGATCTAAAATATACATGAATGCCTTCATATGCAAGATAAACGTGGATGGATGCATGGATGCATCACAAGACAAACAGGAGCGGATGTGCGACACAAAATATAGGAATGGATAAATATTTAAAAAAAGAGGTGCGTTGCCAGGAGTTTCAGTTAAAGGGCGCAATTTTTAAGGGGGGGGGAGAGACACATAACTACCAAAAGCCTTTTGCCGTGTATACAATGCACATTGAATCAATGTAATACAATTTCTTTTCACAGCTCAGTTTGTCTTCAGTCATCAAGCTTAAATATATCACACAGTTTTATCTGAACCACAATGGTAGTCAGAAATCGCTGTGTGTTGAATCTTATTTTCTATTCGTTACCGTATTTTTTCGCATATAACGCGCGCGTTATATGCGTTTTTACATACCGCGCTCTCCTAAGGCGCGTTATATGCGTGTGCGCGTTATATGCGGTTTTACATAGCATGGACCCTTTAGCGCGTTATATGCGCGTGCGTTATACCAGAATTTACATACATATGCGCGTTATATTCGTGTGCGCGGTATACCAAACTTTTATACAAACGCGCGTTATCTGCGGGGGCGCGTTATCTGCGTACGCGCGCTATATGCGAAAAAATACGGTAATTAGTTCACCAGCCCAGAAAGTATGAAAAGCTGAGTAAGTCAAAGTATGAAACTGTTTTGTCATGAAATCATTTCAGTTTCTTAAAGATTCATTCATGTTCTTTAGACGTGCTCGTTCAGATTCATTTGTTAACTTGTGACTTGTGAGTTGCAGATGTACCAGACATGGAAGGGTAGGTAGAAGAATATTATTGTGAGAAAGAAAAATTAAAATTTCTGGTTATATGCTCCAGTTGTTGTAATATGTTGTTTTTTTTTATTGAAATATTTTGTATAATTAAATTGCTGACTAATATGGACAAAGATTATTTAAAAAGCACTTTTAATTAAATTCAATTTTTAAACCCAGACAAATTATTGTTTTATTTTTATCGTTCAATTGTATGACACTTTTTTTCCATCGCAAACGTTTTTTCTATAAAATAGTGACGCCATATATGGAAAGCTTCTAAAATCTCTATATATAAAATCATAACTTTGCACTTATTAAATTTTTTAGAATATAACTATCAAGTTATTAAATCAGAATTTAAACTTTGAGAATAATTGCTAAAAACTTAAAAAAAAATATTAATTACGAAGCAAGATGTTGTGTTGTTCGCAAAAGTCGGTGAAAAAGTTTATTTAACAAGGATTTGTACAGTGGAAGCCTATGAAAACAAAAAAGATGGTAATTTGAAACAAAATATAGTGAAGTTTATCTATTTTTTTTAAAGTGATTTAATTATTGAGAAGAGGATGAGAAATTTTATAATATTTTGATAAAATATTTGGCTCGTACAACAAATTTTATTGACTCACACTGATGAGATTTGAAGAGAAAATAAGATTCACTAAACTTATCTTAATCACAGGTCGTTTTACCAATTTTTGAAGGAGGTGATAAATATAAGAGAAATAGCTTTCGGGGAACGATCGCTTGCTGTCCACCCAGATTTGCACTAATTTCTGTCAAAAAACAAGGGAATCAACAATATTTTTGAAGACAAGCTCTCACTCAAATAATTTTGTCTTAGTTATTTAATAATTCATTTTATGTCATGCAGACATTTCCAGATCCCCTGCCAGTCGGAAAGTTGGTTGCAAATTGATTACAAGATTTCGCCAAACACAACAAACAGGGAACAGACAGCAACGAAATTAAACTAATTTAAACCTATTTAAAAAATGTTTGTTTGTGACGGTCGGGACATTCATTTGTGTTTCTTCTAGTTACGCATCTGATAAGCTTTTAAAAAAATGTATTGGTGAACCGCGGATGACCAGATTGATACATGAATAGATAGAAACGATAAAAATAGCAAACTAAATAATTAAATAAGTAATTAAACAAATAGGGAAAATAAACGACCGGAAGATGATTTAAAAGTTATTTTGGCTTTTAGTTGCAAATAATTTATATTTAAAATTATTAATTTACTTACAAAAATTGTTTTTTTCTTCATTTAAATTTTCATTTTTTTTAAATTTTCAATGTTAACCTTTTTTTCTAGAAACAAGTGCGCTAAAATAATTATCGTCTTTTTGAAAGTGTTTATTTGGTTTCAAAGCATCAAAATTATTCCACGACCGAAAGAAAACTTGTACAATTTTTGAAAATATTTCCGTGATTTTACAACAGTACTTAAAAAAACAGATTAAACCCGATGGGTAGATATGTGGACAGATGGATGAGTCCGATCTATGAGCAGTGGCGTACCCCCCGATCTTGAAAAAAAATTATTTCCACGTATAATGTAACAACCTGTGGTTTACTGTGTTAAACAGGAACAGATTTTTTGCCACAAACTCACGACACCTTTCAAATTTTATCAATTTTTTTACACCAAATCGTTAAGCAAATGTTTTTGTTACAATTCTTTATTGATTATATTATTCATAACCGGTCAATAATTGTGTTATCCGAGGTTGAAGACCGTAAAAACGCCGCATAAACTGACGCGTCAGGCAGCTACAAGAGCGTCGACAGCACATTCTCGACTGCTGCCCAATTGTCCGCAGCTGTCACTCCATGCGATATGGTGCTGAACCTTGGTGTGCTTTGCTGCTCAACTCAGGCATGTCCATGACTGGTCACGTGGGCAAAGGGATCGGAAAGTGCTATTACAAGCTGCGACAACTTTTGACATGCAGACGATGCATACCAGTATCGGTTGTGTTGTCACTGGTTAATAGGTTTGTTGTTTCAAAAATTGACTATTGCAAAGCACTGCTTGCTGTTTAACCTGATTACGTCATCTGTCACCGGTCACCTTCAGTCAGTACTCAACACCAGTGGCGGCCCTTGGATTTTAGAAGAGGGTGGGCAACATTTGAGCAAACAAAAATCAGGTTTTTTTAACAAAAAAAAACTAAACTTTTATTTGCAAAGGGACGTCGTAGTCACAAGCAAAACTAAACATAAAAGAAATGAAAAAAAATCAAATCAAATACAGTTCATCGCGATTGCAAGTTACAGTAAATAACAGTAAGTTCCAAGGTTAGACCCAAGGGAATTATTTTCCATTATAAGGGGCTACCTACGTATGATTTTGTGATAAGTGAAGTTTATACGAAGTTTTCAATTTAGATAAGGACGATGCAGACTTAACATGACATGGTATTTTAGCATTAACACGAGGTCCAAGGCATTTCAAAGACAACAGTTTCAAGCATTGAAATGGCAAACCTAACGTATGCATTTAACTTGTTTAGGTTAATCACAATGACAATGCATTTGCTAGTAAATTTATTGTTACTAAATTTCGTAACTAAACTTGTAATTTTATTTGGTGGTAACTAAATTTTGTGGAATGATATCACACAATTTATGCCATTTTTGTAATTTTATTTGGTGGTAACTAAATTTTGTGGAATGATATCACACAATTTATGCCAAGGCATAAAGAACGCTTAAGTGCAGCATCACACACTATAAAATAACCTCTTAGTTAGACAATAACCAAAGAATACAAGTTTTTTGAAACACAAATATATTTCTAAAAGCAAGTTCAAAACAAACACAAAGCACTTAACTTAGACATCAAAACAAGATTTAAATTAGCATACAACGTTACGACAATTGTTGTGTGAACTACAAAATTTGTCAATAATATCATCAAGTTCAATATTTTCAGCACGTTCCCGATTCATTGCTAATGTACTTATGTCAGCTAGACGAATGTCAAACATAATGTTTTGAAGGTAGGTTTTTATTCACAGAGAAAAGATTTAGAGACTGGAAACATGCTGGTGGTTTTTCAGGTGCTTTCAATAAACACCAGAGATCAGAACAACATACGATTTTTTCAGTTGCATGGGAAGACTTTAAAAGGCACAAGGATACATTGGTTTTAACGATGATAAAGTAGTGCACATGCAAAATTGGTGAACGAGAACAAACATTACCTCACTGCAGGTGTAAAGGTATTGCGATTAACAGAATTACAATAGATTTTACAATGAGAAACTATCATAGAAATGTCGGCTGCAAAAACAATAAGCAGAATTTCTAGATATGCTGTATTCCAACCAAGAAAACATAGCATAGAATTCTTTATTAAAAGCTCTGTAATGTTTACCAAACATGATTTGCGGAAACTTCGTTAATCTTGGTTGAGATGGGACATTTACAGGCTCTATATTGATATCAGAAAGACTTGGAGGCGGTGGCTTGTTCAGTTCTTTTCCACAATTAATGTGACATTTTTTACTGCTTTTACGTTTAAAACAAAAACTACGACACAGTGTTTTAAAAGACGGTAAAATTTACATTAATGTTTAATTAACTGTTGTAAAATTATAGTTCAATAATTTTTGTGTGAGGACGGGCAAATTTGGGCAAGACCATTGTGAGGACGGGCAATGCCCACCCTTGCCCTGGCCCATGCCTAGCGCCGCCACTGCTCAACACTGCAGAGAGACTCGTCTTTGGTTTGAAAAGATTTGACCACATCTGAGATATCATGCGTGACAAACTTCATTTGTTAAGAGCTCGAGAGCGTGTTGAATTTAAGCTGTGTCTGCTGGTTTTCAAGGTCAGCATGGACTCGCGCCTGAATATATCACATCAATGTGCTTGCCCGTCAGTTCAGTTGAATCCCGTCAACGATTGCGTTCTGCGACCGCTGGAGACCTGGTCGTGCCTGCGACGACTACCAAGTTTGGACAACGGGCCTTTTCTGTTGCGGCTATTAGATCATGGAACTGTCTTCCAATAAATATTCGATTATCTAGCTATATTGAAGTTTTTAAAAAAATCTCTTAAAACCCATCTATTCAGTAATTCATACAACTAAACAATCTCTTGCTCATCCGAGGCTCTGGACGTTTTATACAACGCTCTTGTGATAACTATTTCATTGTACTGCGCTATATAAATCATCCATGTTATTACTATCATTATTATTATTACTAAAGTCTAAAATTAATAATTAACAACAATAATATTATTCACAACATTTTATTTTACAATAAAATTTAAAAAAATAAAACTTTATAAATCAAAGCGTGTTTTTAATTTTTTAAAATCATCATTTCTTGTTTTAATTTTTTGCCGGCAAGTAATGTATGATTGAAACAGCAGTATGCGGTAAAAACCACGAATTGTCATAACTCATGATTTGATCTGACTGTCTTTTTTATTGCTTACCTAATCTTGATATAATACAATCAGCCATGCCAACAGCAACAACGATTACACTAATCATTGTTATTTTTTTTTCATATATTTTTACATGCGTAATTGTTTTTGATTGACCTTCAATACAGTGGCGTAGCTAGGGGCTTGGTGCCCGGGGTAAAGTCTAAGAAAAGCACTGCTAGAAAATCACATGTGTCAACTTTCATTCTAAAAATAACTGATGACCGGAGGGATGGGGTAGTCGTAGGTACTTTCCCAACTACTGATATTGCTTCCCACTCCGTTTGGCGCCCATAGCCACAGGCTCCCTGCTCCGCCACTGCTTGAATGAAAACATGTTGGCTGCATACATGAAATATCAACAACCAGATGTTTTTTATTCGCTAACTTAAAAACAGCTCATTTTTACATTAAACATCATTTTCGCGGGTTTTGGTGATCCTCGACCCTTAGACATTCATGGGCTGACCGAAACAGCAAAGCATTTCGAACTTTAGTTTTAATAAAAATTACTAAGACAGGTTAAAAAATCCATCACACAATCTTCAAATTCCATCATATTTTGGTTCACATTTTTTATTTGACTCTACTGTAGACTGTAACATCTCTTCTGATAATTTCGACGCCACTCTACTCTTATATGGAGGCGAGAGCATGGTAATCAATCAATTAATTAACCACAGCGAGTTCTGGAAATGAAGACCTATTGAGATTAACACATATAAATTCATTGCTACATTTTGTCTAAAAAAAGTCTCAATTTCCATTTAAATTAGAAATCGAGTAACGTTGGATTACAAACGTGAATTATTTCTAAGTAATTTAGAAAATTTCCAGTGTTGTACATCACGCACAACGCAAACAATGCAATCAATTTTATAGCGCCATTTAAAAAGAGTCTGAAAATACAATCAAGCGTTATTACATACGATTGTTTCATGAGTTATGAAGAACATGAGTGAAGGAGGGAGAGAGAGAGGGAGAGAGGGAGGGAGAGAGAGAAAAAAAGAGAGAGAGAGAAAGAGAAAGAAAGAAAGAAAGAAAAAAAGAAAGGAAGAAAAAGATATATATAGAGAGAAACCTACATACGCACATAGCTCTACTCTACATTTTTGCAACGACATACATAAATTTACAATTGACATGGGATTCAACCAAACAAATGAACTGCTCCTTCCCAAATAGAGCGTGGTCGTCTGCATTTTTCATTCTTCCTTCATTTTTAGTCGTACAAATATACTAGAAGTCAGTATAACTATATATATATATATATATATATATATATATATATATATATATATATATATATATATATATATATATATATATATATATATATATATATATATATATATATACTCGTATATGCATTTATACATATGTATACAAATGCGGAAATAATTTGTTGAATATTTATTAGCCATTTGCGCTACTCTTTCTCTATCGTCATCATCATCATCATCATCATCATCATCATCATCATCCTTGTAATAATTGTGCTGGGATCGTCATCCTCAGAATCATCGTCGTCGTCATGGCTATTTTCATCCTCTGAGAACGTCGGTCATATTTTGAAAATAAAAACTTGTTTGTAAATAATATAACATGCCGTCGAATGGGAATGCAACCATCACTTTCATCATCATCATCATCATCATCATCATCATCATCATCATCACCACCACCACCACCACCACCACCACCACCACCGTCATCGTCATCGTCATCGTCATCGTCATCGTCATCGCCGTCGTCGTCGTCGTCGTCGCCATCGTCATCGTCATCGTCATCGTCATCGTCATCGTCGTCGTCGTCGTCATCGTCATCGTCATCACCATCACCATCACCATCTCATCCCTCCTCAACCATGACACCACAATTATAATCATCCCTTCAATACCTCTATCGTTAGATTTTGTAATCCAACAGGTGTTCAACAATATTCTAAAATCTGTGAATCCTGTGAAAGTTTTGTTCTCTTTGATGAGGTAAGAAAAGCTTCTATAATTTCGTTTTGTTTTGTGCACTCTGCTTATAAAAATCTCCATTTTAGCAAAATTCGTTTATAGCGACTTAATATTTTTGGTCGAATTGAAAATAGCAGTAAGTGTATGACATTAATTCCGGATATTATGAATTCTAATAAAATGCCAATCCGCGTATAATGAAGTAATTTGCGTGCACAAATCTCATAAGTTATTCAGAACAAAGTTTTTTGTGAAACTAAAATTTTTTTATAATAGTTTATTATAGTTATGTACACCTGGTGTTTTAAGACTGAAGAAGTCGTTCCTGTCACACAACATACTTTAATTCTGTTTCCTTCATATCTCCTATTACATCCAAGTTTAGAACTGGTTCCTATTAGTCAAGGCTTTTATTAAAAGAAAATATGAAAAAAAATTTTTTGTATACAACACTAGTATTAGTATAAAAATGTACTAACAACTTTAAAAAATATTTAAGTTAAAAAAAATAAAAATTTTTAATTTAACTTTTCGTTTGGAAGATAAGGAAGGGTGTTATCTATATCTACTATCGCCCAACGCTTTTATCTTCCAAATGAAAAGTTAAGCTCACAAATTGTTATTACTTACAATTAAATATTGTTTTTAAGTTTTTAGTACATTTGTGCATAATAAGAGTTGTTTAAAAAAAATTTGCAAAATTTTATTATTTTCAATTTTGTAGTGTTTAAATATTTATTAATTTTTTCTAAATCTAGAAACTGATTAATGTATTGTCACCGAATACACACCCGCATGCAAAAATGTTTCAGGGCTTAACAACATCCAGAAAAACAAAAGGCTAGGGCACCCGGTATTCCCCAGGAAGTCACCCATCCAAGTACTAACCGGGCTCGACGTTGACTAACTTCGGTGATCGGACGAGCATAAGCGTAACTAGACGACAGCTAAAAAGGGGGGTTATGGGCGGTAGTGTTTTCCTGGGGGTTCGCGCGAACCCCCTGATGCGAATGTCATGGTTCGTGCGAACCCCTTGTTAATAAGAAAAGAAATACTTTCAATTAATCTTATTGTCGTTGTGTGGACTAGTAACTATTACCAACACTTTGCCCTTGATTTTATTTCATACCCTTGATTCCTAAAAAATTATTGTCGCCCGAAAGTTGGGAGGCATTTGTTTCCCGCCTCCTCTGCCTATGTTTTCTCTTAATTGGTCGCCCATTAAACGCTTTGAACGCAGTTTCTTATGTAACAAGTTGGTTGAGGAACCATAACTTGGCAGATGATGCCAGGGGGAAAAATCCAACTCGAAGGAATATAGTGAAAATCAAGTTGCTATTTGGAAATATTTTCAATGATTTAATTACTTTATAATACTATGTATGAATTTATGAAGTTTCATAATTCTAGTTTATATAATAATTTTTTTCCAATTAGTAAACCAATTAAAAGTGAATATGAACGATAAATTGGTTTTTCCTGATAGTTTAATATTCATCAGTTAATGTGCTACTCTGCAAAATAATCTTTCAATGGGAATATTATTTTTTTTTAAATTGTTAGAAATTCACTGCGAAAAGCATCACTGGTTATGGGTCTGTAAAAAAGAAACAATATCATGCACGACTCCCACTTCTCAAAAACATTTTTTCTATTATTTTTGGGTTTGTTTTAGCCAATTTTTTTTTACTTTCCAAGGTAAAATAAATACACAGCAATTAAGGTTTAAAAATCAAGGTTTTAATTAATTAACCAATGTGGGGGTTTCAACCCCCAAACCCCCCCTGGTTACGCCTATGCAGACGAGAACCGGTGTTTTCAACATCTGCGATGAAACAAACAAACAAACAAACAACAGAGCAAGTTAATATAAGCGTTGTAAAATAATGCGGTAGGTACTCGTTAAGTCAGTCATGGAGACCATGGAGTTCCATATAGAAGTTCATGAGTCAGTGTTCATGTCGCTCTATCGAAAACCGACCTGTGAACTTCGTTTATAGCGGTAGATTTAATTACTTGGATCACACAAGAAATGATTGTATTCTTAACATCTGAGCTTGTAATTCTGAGCGAGCGATGGTGATCTCTTCGATCGCATGAAGAATTTCTTCAATTTACCGAAAGAGTAACCGAGACTTAATTAATTCGCATGCAGATAACGATACGAGAACATGTGCCATGCTAAACGTTTAAGAAATTGTTGAGAACATTTACGAGACAAAAAAAAAAGAGATGAAGAAGACAATATCGTCCACATTCCACAGTCCAATGAATCTTTGATCCCTGCATAACATTCAAACTCTGCGATTGTTTTTGCAATGCAATGTCGGGTCCCAATATCTCTATCAAGAGCTGTCAGGCACGGACAACTTTGAGATGAGTGCTCAGTTATTTCTGCTCACTTTGAAATGTTGAAAAGAAAAAGATGAAGCGCTATTTATGCAGAAAAATTTGATTATATTGTTAATGACATTTTTGTTATTCGGTACTGAATGACTGAATGATTGATAACTTTTCTTTGTAAAATTAAATTTTTGTATGCTTAGGATGAAGTAAGAAGTTTTCTCTTCATTTCTTTTCCATTTTGCTCACAGACGGCATTATGACATTGAAACAATTGGTATTCCTTCGAATATAACAAAAGAATTTGCTTATTATTTTATATTATAATTTATTTAGGGGCGCATCGCATAAAATTCAACAATCACATGTTTGCAGCCTGTCAGATTAATGCATTTCTTCCAGCTTATTTCAATAAAAGTTCTTTTAAAGATATTGAAAAGGCTGGTAAGTTGTACCGTAAGTTTTTTTCCGGCGATGGATTGATCTCTCTGGAAACGGTTTTTATTATTCTTATTCTTATTATGACCATCGAGATCATCATTTTCTACCAAGGGAGTTGCAGGGAGACTTTCTATTCATTCACTTTAACAAAGTCATTTAACGATTGTATCATTAGATGCATATTCAAGCTTAACGTCCATTGGCATGCAGTCAATTCAGATGAGCATTCTCTTACAAAGACGATCTTTTTTTTATCTTCATTTAATGCTGTCATTATTTTTTATTATTTCAGTCGATTTAAACAAATTCCTTTTTTTAAACTATTCAGAATTTTTAAATTCGATTTTTGGGGTTTTCACATTTTCTTTAAATTATGCTGGAACACGACACGGCTTGGCACGATATCAGGACATTTATCCTACTTAACACCTCATCTTATGTACTGGGACTGGGGAACAGAGCGGGGACTGGTGAAAGGTTATTTGGGTGGACGTGCATCACAATTGACCCGGAAACGACTCAGAAACTTTATAACTCTACTCATTTATGATTTGTTTTTTTTTTCTCTTTTTAAATTTAAGGTTTTCAGATGGAATCTGCCCCAAGCGTTGGAGGCCGCCGAGCAAATAGAAATTCAAATTTTCAACCATAACAAATACTTGGCCAACAGGTAAAACTTTCAAGGCTTATTTTATGTCTTTATTGCTCTGAATAAATTATTACAGGAATATTTTATGCGATTTACTTTCACAGTTCTGTGGTGTGTCTATAATGCTGAGGCATAAGCCTGTATAATGAAATATTAAAATGGCTTACGCTTTTTATTTTATACATGCTTTTGGTTGTTTCTAAGTCACAATCATTGTATTGCTTCTATCATCACTACCATTTCTGCCATAACCATCATAAGCATAATAATAATAATAATAATAATAATAATAATAATAACCATAATAATAATTGTAATCATAATCGTCATCATCATCGTCATCATCGTGATCATCTTAGTCGTCATCATCGTCGTCATCGTCGTCATCGTCATCTTATCATCATCATTTTCAAAACAGATTAGTTGGCTCATTTGGAATGGTCCTCCAACAACTCGTTGACGTCGGGCACCTGAGTGTCTCTGACTGTCTCCTTGATGACAACAACATCGTCACCCAGGTAAATCGTCATTATCATCATCATCATCAATTCACTCAAAATTTTAATTTTATTAAAACGATCACATCTATCAAAATCACCATTTCGTATCCAAGTTATAATCACATTCTTTACAGGCCACTATCAACTTTGACCTGACCTACAATGCTCCTGATCCTCGCTTGACGCAATTCGAGATCACTTCAGCTGAGGTTCAGAACAGAAACGTTGATACACGACCGCTTTTGTCGCCATCGTCGACTACATCTTTAGGGCGTGGTGGCGTCAGAAACGTCGGTGTTAGCGACGCTCCGGATGCACCGCTACTACGCTATCAAAGGTCATCAATAGGTCAAGGTTACGATGGCACGATGCAAAGTGGAAAGTGAGTTGAATTTTGTTGCATCTATAATATTGACGTCTCTGTTATGGTTTCTAATGAAATTTTTTGTTTTATACTAAAGAAACTGAATTAAAATAACATTAGAGGTGTAATCATTGGTTCGTTTTGGCAGTTGGACTTTCGTAACTGACAACAAACAGAAACAGAGAGACACTTTATTTAAGCCTTTGACAAAACGCATAGGCCGAAAGAAATATAGAAATAATAGTGATAATTATAATGAATAATGAATAAAATAAAATCAACTTCTTATTAATAGAAAGTTAGAGTCTAAGTTAAAAGAAATTAAAAACATAAAATTCAATTAGCACTCGAATAGTCAAGTTTATATCTATTTTTACACGCTTTCATTTAACTCACACTGTTTTGTAATTGATTTTTCGACCACTTCTACAAGTCCAGTTGACTTGAAAACTACCAAATACATGTATTTGCACTATATAAAAATACTTAGTTAAACTATAATTAACTAAAATACGTCTACGCCAGAGCATTCAACACACAGGCTGTGGATTTACGTCTACATAGTGGGCGATCTGTCTATCATTGCCGACGTAGCATCAGATATTATAAAAACCCTCGTCACTCACTCACTCATTGATTATGTCACGCTGTAAGACAGTGTTGTTTCAGTTCATTCATTCATTCATTCATTTTTCATTTATTGAGCACCAACATAAGTATTAAACGTAAACAAAAGAAAATAACCAAAATGACAAGAAAAATATAGAACCAAAATTTCAAAAAAAGAAAAAAATCGATTGGTTGAGAAAGAAATAAGGTACCCAAAAGGTTCGTCCGAAGGGAATTCCTTCCCGCTTAATGGACAACCTTTACAAAAAGAACCAAATGAGCTGGTTGAGTTAAGACATTTCAAATAGTAGTTCAATAAACTTATCAAGGAAGAGACTGAAATTGGTATGCTAAGGTAATAGGTATTGAGTAATTATGAGTGAGACGATAATAAGTAAGATTTCAGAGCTTGCTTAAATAGCGAAATACGTTTCAAGGAGGAGACAGATATTAGAATGATTGAATAAATACGAGGGCCAGAGCATTTAATAGAGAATGTTTTAAGAGTTGTCCGAGCAAAATCCGTTCGAAAACAGCGACCGGGGCGCAGATCATAGGAATGAACATCAGATAATTTTACAAACATGTTATCGAATGATGAGGGTAATATAAAATTATCATATTTATACATGAAAATGCCAGTTTGGAAGAAATTAATCTGATAAATATTAAGAATGTTGTTGTTAGCCATTTGAATTTTACAAGACGATGTGGGAGGCATGTGAAAAATAATTCGAATAATTCGCTTTTGCAAAATTCTTCATATTTTGCAAAATTTGAGGCCCAGACAATATTGCAGTATGATAAGTACGGAAATATAAGTGCATAGTATAACATCATAGAAATATTGGCATCAACAAACTGATGTATACGAGATAGCACTCCACAATTTTTTGCAACCTTAGATGTAACATGTTCAATGTGAGTTTTTAATGTAAGGTGTTCATCAAGCAACACGCCCAAGAACTTGCAATAAGGAACCCGCAAAATTGGTATATCATCAATCTTCAGCTGAGAATTACAGAAAGTATTTTTGTTTATATGGTGAAATAAAATGTAATTCGTTTTGCTAACATTTAAGGAAAGTCTACTAGCAGAGAACCATTTAGAAACAGAAAGTAATTCACTGTTGGTATCGTAATATAAATTTTCTAAGTTATCGCCAGTCGCAAAGAGGTTAGTATCGTCCGCAAACAAAACAAATTCAAGGCGATTTGAAACTGAGCATAGGTCGTTAATATAGATGAGGAATAGAAGCGGTCCCAGCACCGACCCTTGAGGCACCCCACAAGTTACCTGCTTCATCGAAGAGATAGAGTTGCTGTACTGGACGCATTGTGATCTACAGCTAAGATAGTCACTGAACCATGATAGTGGAGTTCCCCGGATTCCATAGTACCTCAATTTTTCCACCAGAATGCCGTGATCAACCGTATCGAAGGCTTTAGCTAGGTCCAGGAAGATGCCAACTACATATTTCCCACGGTCCATGGCCTCGGCAATCTTTGAATGTAACATGACCAGTGGCATATAAGTTGAGTGATTTTTTCTAAATCCAAACTGATTTGGTGTAATAATGGAAAATTTATCAAGATAATTATAAAGTCTGGAGTGCATCACTCTTTCAAAAAACTTTGAGAAATAGCACAAGACAGATATTGGCCGGTAATTAGAAAAGTTTTCTTTTTTCCCAGATTTGTAAATTGGAATGACTTTGGCTGTTTTTAGTTGAGCGGGGAATACTCCTGAAGTTATTGAGCAATTTATTATGGCAGACAGAGGACTAGCGATCGCCGTAATTGAATTTCGTGCGATGCTTGGGTCGACTCCATCGGATCCGCAGCTGTGAGAGATCTTTAAGTCTGAGGCTATTTTGATAATCTCATCGGGCGTAGTGGGTGCAAAAAAAAAAGAGTGAGTCACAGGATTGCCAAGATATTTTTCAAACGTTGTATCCGGTGGGGATATCTTTCTTGCGAGGTTGGAGCCAATATTAGAAAAGTAATTATTAAATGACTCAGCAATAACAGAGGAAGATGTCAATAGACTACCGTCATCCGTACAGAAAGTCTTGCATTGTTCCATGCTGGTCTTTTTATTTAAAATGTTCCCAATTAACTTCCATGTTCCTTTCATGTTGTTGTTGTTTAATTTAAACTTTTCGGAGTAGAATTGTTTGATGGTTTTTACCTTAGTTGATTTGAAGAGGTTTCTAAATGTAGTAAATTTCTGTTTGTTAGACGGAGATGGATTCCTGGTGTATGCTCGGTAAAGCGCATTTTTTTTCTTGCAGCTTTTCATAAGTTCAGGTGTCATCCATTCTTTATCAAACTTGTTAGGTCCGTTAGATTTGCCGCTGCAGCTCACCAGAGGAAAGGAATTATTATATATCTCAAGGTATCTATTGATAAACATTGAATAGGCGGATGACGCGTCGCCACACTCGGCCACCTCTATTACCCTAGACCAATCGGCTCCATGCAGCGTTTGCTCAAAAATTTCTTTGTTAACGAAACTCCTTCTTAAGCAAAAGACATGATTTTTTCCGACGCAATCAGGTGTCGATAATGTGGCAGAGAGAAAAATAGGGAAGTGGTCCGAGACATCATCGAGTACAATCCTGGCGAGAGTCTTCTGTAGTGGATAATTAGTAAATATATTATCAATTGCGGTGGCGGTTGAAGGGCATTTTCTAGTTGGCGTTGTAAAGGCTGGAAGAAGGCAGTGGGAAGCTAGTAAATTAAAAAACTCAGCTGTAAGTGAGTTCCATTCTTTGTCAAGAAAATCAATGTTGAAGTCGCCCAGTAGAAATATCTTCATATTTTTTCTGTCAACGTAATCCAAGATGTTAATCAGCTCTGCATTAAAAACACGTATATTGGTATCCGGTGGGCGATAGATTACTCCAACAGTAAAACTTCCAATTCCTCGACACTCCGCAGATACCAAGAGAATTTCAAATGAAGTAATATCAACACTCCAGGAACTAGCATCAAGAACAGAATATTTTAAGTCAGAGTCGATAAAAAAACCAACTCCGCCACCTTTTTTCATAACTCTATGTCTAGATACGAAAACAAAGCCCGGTATTTCCACGCTCAAGGATGAATTGTCATCCAGCCAGGTCTCTGTAACCGCCAAAATCCTAGATCTACTCCAGTGAAGTAATATTGCTAAGTCATGCAATTTATTTTTTAAGCTTCTGCAATTGACGTGAAGAAATGAAAAATGATCAGAAGCTAATCGACCGGTTAACTCGTTTAACTCATCAGAAGTAACATAAACATTTCTATTATCATAGATTGGATGGAAGATATTTTCATCAGGATCAATGTTATAATCAAACGAAGAGGAGCTTCTTATAGACTTCAGTAAACTTAAACGTTCTTCTTCAGTGTTCGTCGTATCATAAGCCATTTTAACAAATCTGTAACTTTTCAACCTCCTCGAGACTTAGGATTTTAATTGGCTTGTCAGATTCAACTCTTTTTGCAAAAACAACGCCATTCCATGTCCAGATGGAGGAGATTTTTTTTTCTTTGAGTAGTCTCCTGCCTCTCGAAAAGATTTCTGAGCACCTCTTTGTTAAATGTTCGTTGATATAAATTTTATGTTTATCTTCTTGTTTGTGAAGTAGGCGTCTTGAAGAGTAAATTCGGTCTCTGACTGTCTTTGAAGCAAGAGTTATAACTATCGGTCGTGGTGCATTTTTAATGCCAGGTATTCTGTACCCGGCAGTGATATCCTTCATAGATATGTCGAGATCTAACCTCGTCCTGCAACACTCCACGACAGCACTCATTGTATCCTGCCGAGACATATGTTTGGAGGAATCACCTTCTCCAGCAGTCACACCCGAAGCCACCTCAGCGTAGGACGATTCAGGGATTCCGTGAATGACGAGATCGTTGCTTCTCAATTGCATCTCCAGTCTGTCAACTCGAATCTGTAGAGTTTTGTTTTCCTCCGTTATGGACTTTATTTTATCAACCAGTGGCTTAATTTCGTCCTTTATCAGTTTTGTCACTGTCTCCAACATTAAGTTCTTCATCATTTCTTTAATGCCATGTTCCAGACTGGGAAGTATCTTTTCCTTAATCTTATCTGATAATGCTTCAATTGTTTTACCTTCCATTAACAAGTCCAGAACCTCCTCTTGCCTTTTACGCGACATCACAGTATGTAGTACAACTTACAGGAGTGGCAACAAACGACAACAGAACTAAACTTACTAAACTATTCAACAGTATTTGACAAAACCAGGTATCAAAATCAGATAAATTTTGTACCAATAGTTAGCTTGTATTGAGACAAGTTCAGTCATATAAATTTTTACCAGATATGTTTACTAAAAACGAAATGTTATCGAGAAAAGTAATAGAGACTCGACAGCGACAACCGGCTCATACGTACGTAATTGTAAGCGTAACTTTAACTGAATTTGGTCTAATAACTGAAACAAGAGATTTAAGTTAAGTGCTAACTGAAACTTTAACTGAAAAATAATGTTAACTTTAATTGTAATACTAATAGTAAAAAAAAGTAGTAACTGTAATAAAAACTGGAAAAAATGTTTTCGGAAAATCCAATACTGAAATGCGCCAAGATTTTATTTCTTTGTTTATATTTGGTAACCGAACCCACTCGTGTCTTTTATCTTTATTATGATTTTCTTTTTCATCGCTTTATTTGCATTTAACGACGTATAAACAATGTTAAAGATAAATTCTGGCCGAAAACAAGAAAATGGAGTTTGGCGTTATTTAAGTTACGAACCCTCTACTGATAAAAGCCGGTGCAACGTGTGGGAGAAAAAGATTCGGAAGCTCACGTGGTCGAAACTTGCGGAGCTCTGTTGAAAAGAAAATCATCTAAGTCATAGACATGAGGAAGTGGCAAAAGAACTTGAGGTTTTGGAGACAAATCGCAAAAAGCTAAAGGCCAAGCGCAAGCTAATCGAAAATGATACAGGAAACATGGTTAACCAGAATAGCGCACAGACTACTTTGCTTGCTTTTATTAGTAAAAAAGAATGAAATTCAGATGCACAAGAAGTAAAACTGAGACAGCGTTTGCTTAGTAATATCAGTACTGGGTTATATTAATAACTGTTATACTAATTGTAATAGTAACTGAAAAAAATATTAACTCTAATATTAACTGGAAAAAATGAAAAAAAAATTAACTTTAACTGTAATACTAACTAAAAAATATTAAATTGGCTAACTTTAACTGAGACTCTAACTGAAAAACCTTAACTGAAACAACACTGCTATAAGATGGGGCTGCAATCACATGAATTTTCAATCGGTTTTTACCAAACTTCTAGACTAACTAGTTAACTAGAGCTCTAAAACTTTCACCACTTATTTTTAGCATTTAGAATATTAATATTCAATCATTTTTCATATGATTTCATTTTTATTTCGATTAAATTATTTTAGTTTAAAAGTTTATAAACAGGCGAATTCATTTCGCTTGAGCAAATTTATAAGCGAATTGAAAAGCGCTTCTTTAAAAATTTGTCAAATTTTAAAATAATAATAATAATAATAATAATAATAATAATAATAATAATAATAATAATAATAATAATAATAATAGTAGTAGTAGTAGTAGTAGTAGTAGTAGTAGTAGTAGTAGTAGTAGTAGTAGTAGTAGTAGTAGTAATAATAATAATAATAATAATAATAATAATAATAATAATAATAATAATAATAATAATAATAATAATAATAATAATAATAATAATAATAATAATAATAATAATAATAATAATAACTAAATTCACGCGGTATTACACCCGTCACCAAGGTTACAGAGATAGAGTGAGAGAAATCGCATCGTTCTTTTATTTATTACAACTATTTATTTAATTTTATGTCGTCACGCGGACGAGTCATTGCTACTATAGAAACTGTTATCAGGGATAGCGCAGATATAGATTCTGTTAACAAATTTTTAACGGCTAAATAAATGGGCGCCACGGGCGTCCAAGAACAACCTAGTTCAAACATATAAACGCACATACACCAGCCATACGTAAGGTGGGCTAAGTTAACCTACATTATTAGCCAATGCTATATGTTATCAAAAATCTTTATAACTAAAATTAAAAGCGTGGGCCGCTCATCATAACCCATGGATTAAGATGAAAATAGAAATGCGATTACGCTTTTAATTTTAGTCAATAAGATTTTTGATAAAATTTAGCAGCAAAGAAAAAAAATATTTTATATTTTTTAATGTACTTTCCACACATAAATAAAATCGTGTTTTTTGAAAAAAAGTTTTTTTCGTATTATTTTATTTAAAATATTAGCACTAAAAATTTTTTTCCAACATTACCATAGTAGATAAATTATTCTATTGCAATAACTGCGCTATCTAATTTCAGCAATAAATAAATAAAAACTGCTAATTCTTTGCAGTTTCGATGAAATATGTCTTTCATATTTGTCGAGCAAAGAATAACAAAAACGCGTGAAATATCACGTGACCTCAAGTCGAGGTATTACCGAGTTTTCATGCATGTAACGGAGAGGTCATAAAAAGAGAATGTTGCTATATCAATCAGAAAATGTAAATACGTAAAATGTATTCTCATTAATATTTATAATACACTTTACTGTTCAAATTGTGTTTATTTATAAAGCCACGTCTTTTTTTAAACCCTTCTCCAGGCCTTCATAGATGCGCGTAATATATGCGAAAAAATACGGTATCCTACCATCGTAAATTGAGCAGCTTTTTGGTCGTAGGCGGTGGCTGGAGTGCAGCAGACGATTGGAAAGGTCAAAGGTGAAACATCGGAAGAGGAAGTGATCTCAGTGTGTGGTTGGGCTTCCAGGTGATGCCATTGGTGTAGAATTGAAACCTGCGTGTGGGAAGATGAAGAAGAGGAGCGCATTGGTTTGAAATCAAGTTTTTGAAAATAGAAAGAGTAAAATTAAGAACTGAAATTCAAAAAATATTTGTACCTTTTGTTGTATTCTGTTGATTATATTTTATGCATTATGTGAGTGAACAAAAATGTAAAATTGCAAAGAAAATTTGAGAAATTACTTTTTTAGCAAAATAAAACAAGAAATGAAAAAATAAATGAAAACCTGTCATGTTTACCTGTGCGGCAGATGCGGGAAAATAGCAGTTGCTTTCCTATTGTTTGTAGACTATTGTTGCTTATTATGATGACGACAACGATGACAATGACGATGATGACGACGACGGTGACGACGACGATGATGATGATGATGACAATGACGGCGAGGTGATTTCTAATTACTAATGTGAATGTTTTATTTCTTACAATTCAATACAATAATAATGTCATTATTAACATTAGTGCTGGAATAGTCTCAATCGTCGTATTCATCACTTTCAATGTCATCTTTATTACCTGTAGGAAATGCCATTACATTACACGTATATGTGATCACTTTTTTATACTCACATAATTTTTTATTTTAGCTCTT